>CM062651.1:7357698-8581031 GCA_031772095.1 Zeugodacus tau | reverse complement strand
GTCACTAATATAGCATAATGACACACGGCTACGGTGTGAACACCATGAACAACAACAAAAACAAAAATCAGAGCATTTCCCTATATCCATATGTGTGCGTGTTTGTTTTATTTTTTCTTTTGAGGTTATGTGCGTGTTGTGCGCTTGGTATGGCGGCAGCGGGTGTTGCCAATGCATATATACTTATTCCTTTATACAGATGCGTGTTTCTGTTTCAAAACACACACACAAACATTTTTACTTATTCTTAAACACTTAAGTCTTATGCTGCCCGTTTACCGCTGATAATTATCATTACGATTTTGTCTTATTATTGTTGTTTTTGCTTTTTTGTACCTGCTGTCATTAATGGCTTGTAATTAGTTTAATCGTGCTTTTTTGTTTATTTATCATCTGTATATGGTCAATGGTCTTGAAAGGGTTAAGTGCTTTCATGTGTTGATAGCTCTATGTATGTGTGTCAGGAATTTGTAACGCTGCGGTTGCGGCGGTTTCAATGGCATTTTAAGTGTTTGCATAAAAAATTTAAAGTGTTATTTTCGTAGTATATACAATACATGATATATTGAAGTACATTCACATATGCAATTAAGTTAATATGGGTGGATTCCAGGAAAAATTGGAATTAACTTACATACAATCAAATTTTCAAAAATAATTAATTTTTTAAAGAAAATTTCTATACCAAATTTATTATTAACAAGTAACAAGGAAGGGCTAAGTTTGGTTATATCCGAACATTTTATACTCTGGAAGTTATGATTCCTTTTCATTCATTTTTTGGCAGAGAGGCACATTATTAAAAGACAAAGATTGTCACAGAATTTCTTTGAAATTTGAGAGATTTATTTATCTGAGGACCTTAAAAATTTATAGTTCAACTAGCAGACCCGACCACACGTTTTCGTGGCTAAAGTATACATTAAATTAAGTTGGTCCAATCTTGGCTTCGGCGACGATATTGATTTCTCGAGGTCGATTTATGTTACGCAGCATGATGACAACTCACACTACTTTTAATTGCAAAGTGAGTGGTGATAGTACAGGCAATTTTAAATAGTTTGGGATAATTGACTACGTCATCCTGGTTTGTAGCTGTGTCAACTCTCCTGGACCGAAATTCTAAATTGTCGCATTAAGATCATCGATATCTTTGTTTTTTACCAGCAATATAGGTAATTCAATCAGTCATTTATGGTTATCATATTGAGGTTTCATGTCAGGAAAACTTCTATTTCGAGTCAATGAAGTGACAGAAATCTGTTGGAAATGTAATTAATCCATCGAGGTGTGAACTGCCACCCTACCATTTCCATTGTTAATTAACGATTCTTTATGTGTCGCCACAAATTAAATTTTAGGCATGCAATTAGCCCGCCAGTAACAGTTGATCCATGAATAATTGGAAGAGTCTGGCGTAAATCACCTGCTAACAGAATCCTGGCTCCACCAAAAACGTTCATCGACAATCAAGATCTTTTAAAGTCCTGTGCAGTACCTCCAGCGACTTCTTGAATATTTGGAAAATCTTCGTTATACCCCTATTTTTGGCTATTTTGCCGACTGTTGTTTCGTTCATTTGCAATTTAGGAGTAATTTCATGGCCGAATGTGCCCTTTGTTTGCTTATTAACAGGTGCCTAGTTGCCCCTATTCCCGTTAACCTTGGTGGTGAAAATGTGTGAAATTTCTGGAATTACATCAGCCCTCATGTACTATATATGACGATTTTCTATTGGACTTTATGCCGAATATATAGCTCAAATTGTGTGTTATCTTAATAAAATTACATCAATAAATTGCGAGAGTATAAAATATTCGGTTGGACCCGAACTTAGCCTTTCCTTATTTGTAACAAATTGTTTTTGGGCTATCGACACAACCTTATACAATTGAACAATAACAAAAATATTTTAACAAAGCAACAATGACAACCTTCAAAATATTATTTTTTTGGTTTTCCCTTTTTATATTTTTGTTGTCAACTCGAATAAAATTATCTTATTATTATCTTCCTCGCAATTTTTCCATATTTACTCACTATCTAATCTTTTCCTGGCCTTCCACGAATATTTCAAGACTAAAATTAGCCAGATCGGTTTGGCCGTTCTCGACTTTTTGCGAGACTAACCAACAGCAATTCATTTTTATATTATATTTATGTAACTGTAAATTATAAGTAAAACAAAATGTTAATTATTAATTGTGGAGACGATTGATTTGAATAATTACTATCCTATCATCTAAGTTGGACCAAATTACATGTATATACCAACTTTCATGAATATCAGTTGACTCGTTTTTGAGTTCATTCGGAACATACAGACGGACACTGGATTTTTATATATTAAGATTTTTTTATAAGCAAATGCCGCAATCTCCTGGATTTGTTTTATCCCGATATCTCCATTGGTCCACGAATTATATATTGCAAACTGAACGAATCAGACTGAATTCAAATAGGAGTTTTAGGAGAAGTAGGCGTGAATATAAACCGAAAGAAATATTATGCATCAAATTTCAGTGAAATTGATCGAGTAGTTCCCAAGATATAGTTTTTGTCATAAAATTATTCTATAAAATTCAGTGTTTTTGGCGGTTTTCTTACGGAGTTAACGAAATTTTAGCAGTTTTCAATGTAATTTTTGTATGAGGAAGTGGGCGTGGTTATTATCCGATTTCATCCATGGTGTATGATAAGGTACCATTGACTAATGTACCCAGTAACTTTGGTTTATAAAAATTTGATAGTTAGGGAGATATATACAAAAATCCATCAGAGGCGTCCTTTTTTCCAACAAATTCCATCCACATACATACATATGTTTATAGACAATCCTGCCCTAAAATTAGTGAAGACGCTCCACCAAACAGCCTGGTCAGCTACCTTGAAGTGTCACATAAAAATGGTTGAGTCAAAATTTCGTGAAGTACGATAGACATACTCTATATGGAAAGTATTTATGGCCGCGGCTTCATACAAGCCGAACCACTGTGCATTACCCCGACCCCATACCTTTAGTATATTAGTACAGGTAATGATCGATAATGCCTTCAAATTAAGTTTTCGCTGGTTATCTTCGAAATCCCTAAGTAAAATAAATTTCTGGGTATGTAATTTTATGCTTTATATTCTGGGTGTAATCAGTGTGAAGAGCTCTATTTGTTGTTTCTCAATAAATTTTAAGCCTACAATATTTCGCTGGAATAACCCATGTAACATTCTTTATACTCTCATATATTCATACTTATGTATGTACGAATATTTCTCAAATATTTCTGTTGTGTGGTGAAGTGTAAATTCGTTCGAAAGCTAATTGAGGTGAATGAGTAAATAAAAACGGGCAAATGATTTTGACCTCAATGAAAGCGAAAGTGGTTTGAAAATTTTAAATAATTAAATATTTAATGTGTGTGTTTTGTGCATATTCGATTTAGACTCAAGTTATTAAGTATTATACAACTTTAAGGCTTTATAAAAAAATTATTTAAATTTTGCTTTTGCAAATATTAAAATATTTAAATGAATAATTGATACCTATTTATAAATTAAACGATGAAATAAATTATTTTAATTTGAATGGGATGTTTCTTATTTTGATTAAAGTCAAGCTACAATTTAATAATTGACTAAATTAAGGTTCAAAGTAAAACAAACATAAATCAGTTGAATTTTCAAAATTTTATTCAATGGTTTATAACGTAGTTACTAGAAAATGTTTCATATATAGTTGAGACTATTCACTAATTGACTAAATAAAAGCTATGTCTGAAACTTCATTAAATCAGACGAAAATAAATGTATCCTTTAATTTTTATATGGCTTAATTAATTAATTTTATTTTTTATTTGAATAGAACAATTTATTCATTGATTAAATTGAGAAATATATAATAGATAATTTACTAATTGACCAAATAAAGGTTTTTCAAAAAGGTCTTTAAGTTAAGCAAGTTAGTTTATTACTATTATTTTTTATATAATTTAAATTTTGTAAAAATTTATGAATTGACAAATTTCAGATTCAGTCATAAACGCCTTTAAATGAAAATAAAATAAAATTTAATTGATATTTTGTATAACAAAGAGTTTGTTAAATACATTATTTGTAAAAGCAATTAGTATTAATTGCCTTCCAATTAATTTCACTAATTGAGCTCAATTTATTTTCACTTTACGCAATTTTGTTTTCAAACAAATATTTCTAATAACCCAAATCGATTAATAAATCCTCAATAACACGTGGCATAAGAAAATAATGCTCAGCAAAATATCCGCAAAGCTTCGGATATTTATACATTTTAATACTGAAGATTTTCAAATACGCGGAGAAACACCATTCCGCTGCGCGATTTTTGAATTTAATCGTGAAAGAGGTCTGACAAACGTAGACATGCGGGCGCATCAGTATGCAGACTTCGGCATCATGTATGCATGGACCCGATCTGTAGACAGTACAAACGGGGAAGTCATCTATTAGTAGAGAGTAGCGACGCGGTTCGCCCATGGTGGTGTCTTCAAGTAAGCAGACTGAAAAGCGGGGAAAAAAGAAAGGCGTATTGAAAGTATATTTGTTTTAGGCCTTTACTTACCCGTATTATCCAAAAATGTTACAATTTTACTGATGTCTATGCAGCAACGAGGCGCCATTGTATTTAAATCGCATTTGTAGGCGTTTTGCCAGCGTGAGGTGTAGAGCGGTGTTGCCAAAGTAAGGCAAATAATTATGATAAATATAGAAAAGTAATACATTTTTTTTGGAAATTTAATGCAGCTCAAAAATTTTTCAATTCCAAGATATAGGTCTGAAAAAGTCTAAAAAGAATTAGTTTAGTAGGTGTCATACTTTCTGAATTTGATTACTTGCTTTAGCTTAATATATCGATAAATAAAACTACATAAATTCAACTACTTATCTCGGAGAAAATAAATTAAAAAAATATCGAATATAAAAATCGATAAATTAAAAATAATCGATAACTGATATTCTCGATATGTATCGAAATAATGAATATCAATACATCAATACAATTCGATAATTTATAGCCAAGAAATACATACAAAATGATCTATAAAAAATATCGATAACAATAGAAATATAATTATCGATAAAATTCTATCCAAAAACCGATACCGATATTTTTGAATGACATGCAGATAAGAGTTAATATTCTGTCATATTTTTATTAAATATTCAATTTATTGGAATACACATATTTTTTAAAAGTGGCAACCCTTCTCAAAAATATTTTTCCTATAAAATTTTCTAAATCCACTCACTTTGTAATATTACTTTGCCTTTATGAACTTTTTTCACTCAAAATTTACTAACAGGTGGCAACCTTCTAACTTTATTTAGAACCGAATTACCCGTTAGTCGCAAGCTAAGTTTAATTGCTAGTTTGCCATGAGCGAGCACATTAAAACTAGCTAAACTTTAACCTAATAAGGTAAGAGCTCATAAAAATTGCACAGGAGCACAAGTGAGACGGTCTATGTAGATATGGAACACAGGCTACCACCACAACTACACTGCCATTTGCGTTTAACTTTGATTGCTTTGCGTAGTGTTGACATTTAAACTTTTTGTCAACGGCGCTCAGGGGCTTTAAGCGGCATTAGTGTGGGTGTGTGTGCGTGTGGTGAGTATGCGGTAAACTGCATGCCATTAAAGTTCACTCTATAAATAGAGCTTAATTTTTTAGTGTTATTAAAATCTAATTTTATTGGCTTACTCATTGTGGGCATCTTTGATGCGAAGAAGATGCAAATTACTTGCAACTAACTGTCCTACTTTGCACTATTTCAACGACACTGATGCAGTTGGCGGTACTTTGTGAGGTATATGCTTGCAGCTTTATCACCAGGTAGCGCATGACTACTTTTGTCTATGTGAATATATGGTGTAATTTTCTATGTTGATTAGAAGAAACATTTAGTAAGTAAGTAAGGACTTTCTAAAGAAGTAAAGTGTAATCTCACGATGTAAATAAAACTTAAAATACATGAAGCCAACATGACTTCTTTTGTCAGAATTTAATTTTCTGCACTTTATTTTAATTTAATACAACTGAACTGAACTGAACTGAACTGAACTTAACTTAACTTAGCTTAACTTAGCTTAACTTAACTTAACTCAACTTAACTTAACTTAACTTTTCTTAACTTAACTTAAAGTTATTAACTCAACTTAACTTAACTTAACCTATCTTAATTCAATTTTCTGCACTTTATTTTAATTTAACACAACTGAACTTAACTTAACCTTAACATAACTAAACTTAACTTAACTTAAATTATTTTTTAAAATTTTATTCTAAGGACTCTAGTCCACATCTCAAAGTATTTCGACTTTATTTTTCAGTTTCCAAGTTAAGTTCTTACAACTTATACAACCATAGAACCAGAGCTGTAGAACTAACTTAACTTAATCTTTCCTAATTTATGTCAGCCTTAAATTGATTCTAAATCGACCTGATTTAACTCTACTTAATAATTTTTCTTCAAAGTTTGTCTCAACTACAATTTCCATAACGTAACGTAACTTAGTATGACTTAACATAACTTAACGTAAAACTACTGAAGTTATTTTTTAATTTCTGAAAGAAATAAAATGTTAGCGTAACTTAGCTTAATTTGACTTAACTTAACGTAATAACACCGGAGTTGTCTAAGTTAAATTTTTGCAAAAAATAAAATTATTCTGAAGTATATCATTTTAGGAATGATAAAACTCAAATATGCGTCTTAATTAAAATGTATAGTTCATTTTAGAATTTAAATTTTCTGACTCACCCGTTTTTAGCGTTACAGTGATTTTCTCAATTTTGAACAAAACTAATGAAATTTAAATTTTCATACAAAATTTTTTTTTAACTTTTTATACACAAAAATCAAGTGAAAAACTACTAAAGCGTAGCACACTTAAGGGGCCGACATACATGAAAAGCAAAGAGTGATAGTGACTGGAGTAATGGGGACGTAAAAAAGGTGCTTTGCGAGTAGAGTATGAGTGAGTGGGTAAAGTAACGAGTGAGTGAGGTAAAGTAAGTAGTGAGTCTGCGGTATAATAGCGCGTGCACTTTACGAGCGGAAAATCTTAACTCTTTCAAATGGCAGCAAATCTGCATATATTTATATACATATGAACTGACATTCACGCATGAAGAACACTTACATATCTACACATACATACCTACATTCGTTTGTACTTACCTTCGCATATCAAAAAGCGCTTCCGCAATAAATTCCTAAATGCGCTGCCACAAAACTTTTACTTTCCACTTGACTTCAGCTGCTGAACATCTAATGCCGTTTGCCTTACGGTAATTTATCATTTTACCGCGGCGGCAATGCAAGCAAGAAAGTCAAGTTAAGGCACGGTATTAGTGTTAGTAGTCGTAATGTAGTAAAAATAAAGTAAAGTATATTGTAGCGCTGAAGTATTTGTTTTTTTATTTTTATTTTTACTGCTGACATTAGGGTGGTTCACCACTTTGTAGGAAGTGGTTAAAGATGATGTATATGTTTTTCTAAGGAACGGCAGACTTCATTTTTAATATGAAGCTTTCAGTCTTTTAAATAAATGATATAGAAAATTTAATGTGGCAACCCTGTTATGATTGTATTTTACTGGAAATCATAAAAAATCATTGATTTATTAGTTTCAGGCAACTCTGGTTTAATGTGTACTATGAGTTTACCGAAAAATAAACAAGTAAGGAAGGGCTAAGCTCGGGTGTAACCGAACATTTTATACTCTCGCAATTTATGTATTTAATTTTATTAACATAACACACGTCACAATGGGCCTCCAAAAGGGCCTAGGTGCGTCGTTTTGACAACCACATAACCTAAACACACAATTTGACCCACATATTCGTCATACATATGGTATAAAGTCCATTGAATGTTGGAAACCCTAATATTATATGGTGGAAGGTAGGTGAAGCTATAACCCGTATTTTAGGCACGGAGACATATAATTAACTGAAAGATATTCTCTATGCATTTCTTCAAAATATCTAAGAGATTTACCTGTATTTCCGGTAAAAAAATTAGAAGCCCTGAGGTCCTTATCTTCGATATATGGGGCCTTGAAAACCTGTGGTCCGATTTCGGCGATTTTTATAGTGGGGCTGCCATACTATAAATGCAGTATTTATGCAATGTTCTGTTCCGATATCTTCACTAGTGCTTACTTTATGTATTGTAAAGTAAACGATTCAGATCGACTTCAAAGTTCTGGTATATAGAAAGTAGGCGTGGTTGTGAACCGATTTGGCCTTTTTTTCACAACATATCACTGAGATGCAAGGAAATTATTACGAACCAAGTTTCATTGAAATCGGTCGAGTAGTTCCTGAGATATGGTTTTTGACCCATAAGTGGGCGACGCCACGCCCATTTTCCATTTTGTAAAAAAATCTGAGTGCAGCTTTCATCTGCCATTTCTTATGTGAAATTTAGTGTTTCTGACGTTTTTCGTTAGTGATTTAACCCTCTTTTAGTAATTTTCAACCTAACTTTTGTATGGGAGGTGGGCGTGGTTATGATCCGATTTCTTTCATTTTTGGACTGCATTAGGAAGTGGCTAAAAAAACTACTGCAGAAAGTTTGGTTTATATAGCTCTATTGGTTTGCGAGATATGTACAAAAAACTTAGTAGGGGGCGGGACCACGCCCACTTTCGCCAAAAATTATATTCAAGTATTCCCCTTCCTAGAAAAATCGTTTGTACCAAATTTTACTTTCATTGCTTTTTTTATGGCTTAGTTATAGCTCTTTATGTGTTTTCGGTTATCGCCATTTTGTAGGCGTGGCAGTGGTCCGACTCCGCCCATCTTCGAACTTAATCTTCTTATTGTGCCAAGGAACACGTGTTCCAAGTTTCATTAAATATCACAATTTTTACTCAAGTTACAGCTTGCACGGACGGACAGACGGACGGTCGGACAGACATCCGGATTTGAACTCCACTCGTCATCCTGATCACTTTGATATATGGGGCATTCTCTGGAAAAAAAGCCACTTAAAAAAAAAAGTTCTTTATTTTCTTTGGCAATTATATATCTTATAGTACATGTAAAACCTAAAATAAAACATATGGTTTTAGGTCTGTGTAACGCGGGGTTGCCATATTATAAGGGGCCAAAGTTTTTTGTAAAAAAATGTTCGAACCGCCATAACTTTAAAACTAATGAACAGATTTTAAAACACCATGTGACTTTTTTGTACAGAATTTCTCAAACTTTGAAACTGTATATCGTAAAAATTTTTAAAATTAATATTTCATAGCAAAAAATGAAAAAAAAAAATTTTTTGGAATTTTTAACAACTTATGCCCCCTTCGATTTTTTTCGAAAATATCTTAAAATGATCCTTATTTAATCACCTTTTTACCCCCCAAAGGGAATTTTGGGACAGCAATATTTGTATGAGCTACAAATAAAAAACCAACTCAGAACATGATGAAAAATCATTGATTTATGCACTATTATTATCAGAATTTATCGTAACCCAGGATTAACGACGTGGAGGTAGCAGACATTTAATCCCTATTTGTTTTTTTTTTATTTTTTAATATTTTTTTTAATTTTTTTGTATTTTTCAAATTTTTAATTTTTTTTTTGTTTTTGTTTTTTATTTAAAATTATCACGTACTTGAATCTAATCTACGTAATAATTAAAAAAAAAGCAAAAACCAAAAAAACAAACAAAAAAAAAATTAAAAATTTGAAAAATACAAAAAAATTAAAAAAAAATATTAAAAAATAAAAAAAAAACAAAAAGCGATTAAATGTCTGCTACGTGCACGTCATTAATCCTGGGTTACGCTAAATTCTGCTAATAGTAGTGCGTAAATCAATGATTTTTCATCATGTTCTCAGTTGGTTTTTTATTTGTAGCTCATACAAATATTGCTGTCCCAAAATTCCCTTTGGGGGGTAAAATGGTGATTAAATAAGGATCATTTTAAGATATTTTCGAAAAAAATCGAAGGGGGCATAAGTTGTTAAAAATTCCAAAAAAAAATTTTTTTCATTTTTTGCTATGAAATATTAATTTTAAAAATTTTTACGATATACAGTTTCAAAGTTTGAGAAATTCTGTACAAAAAAGTCACATGGTGTTTTAAAATCTGTTCATTAGTTTTAAAGTTATGGCGGTTCGAACATTTTTTTACAAAAAACTTTGGCCCCTTATAATATGGCAACCCCGCGTTACACAGACCTAAAACCATATGTTTTATTTTAGGTTTTACATGTACTATAAGATATATAATTGCCAAAGAAAATAAAGAACTTTTTTTTTCAAGTGGCTTTTTTTTCAGAGAATGCCCCATATATAACCTTAGGGCACAATAGACCACTGGTCGTGGTGCTTTCCTCAATTCCTCTGGCAACCCTGTTATGGTTGTGAACGATATTTTTTTACTAGAATTCATAAAAATTAATATTGCTTGATTAATTTTAGGCAACTCTTGCTTAATGGATCTTATGAATTCAGCGAAAAATATTATTATATAAAATTATTATATTATTATTATTATATTATTATATAAAAGACATTTGAAAAGCGTGGGTCTTTTTGAAATTAATGTATTCATTGTATTTTTAACTCATAGCTTTTTGGTAACCCTGTCTGCGAAATTTTATTTTCTTTTCTCTCTATATACATGCCTACATATGTATATCTGATTAAAATATTTTAAAATGACGTTGAGTAAAATTTTTTTAAATTCCTTGGTAACTCTACCCTAAAACGAATTATATTAAAATGTTTAAACATATATTTTGATTAAATCCTCTTTTACTTTAATTTATATCAGTTTCAGGAAATAATTCTGGTCAAAAAACCTAGCTTAGTATTTCAACAGATTAAACAGCCAAAAAAAAAAATTGGGCAACCCTATTGTTAAACATAATTGAATACAGTCTTTCTAGGCAATACTTAAAACTAATATGCAGTTTTTGGTTCAAATCTCACTTGGCTACAGTTTTATAATACTTCATTGTGTCTGGCTAATAAAAATGGTAGCCCTGTTTAATGTTTTATTTCAAGCAGTTTTAAAAAATTGGTTGGTAGAAATTGCTTTGTTTGCCAAATTAATTTTTTAGACTAAAAATGTCCAGTTAAAAAATTTTGTTAAAAAAATGTTGGCAACCCTATTTAATTTTTTTTAATAAAACAATCTAATACGGTATTACTAGTCATATTGGTGTAATTTGGTGTCTCCTTGCTAGTAAAATTTTTTGTTTATATTGCAAGCTATAATTGTAAAAAAAAATTTGGTAACCCTACTATTTTTTTTAAATAAAAAATCTATTTTTATTTTGCTGGTCATTTAAGCCAAGAAATTCTTAATTTTGCGCTCTCCATGACAGTCAAAAAATTATCTAATTTTCATGTGGCAACTCTATAATATCTGATAACTCAAAAATTATATGCAAAGATATGGCATCACCATAAAAACAATACAAATTACTTATCAACTAGAAAAGCTAAAGCATAACTTTCAGTATTATAAATATGTAGCCTACATTAAGACGCACAGTACCTCTTCCATTCGCTTTTTTCTCGTGTTCAAATTTGTTTATTTCTTTTTAAATTTCCATATTATTTTTTATTGCGCTCTAAATCAAATAAATTTACTACAAATTCAAAAATATATATTCATTTCGAATTTCGCTAAGAAATTTTTTATTTGCAAGCAATGAAATGATAAAATGCCAGCTGAAGATGCAGCGTAGAACACAGCAGTTGTTCTTTTTGTTGTTGTGCTTTACTTTTTCCAAATGTTAAAGATATTGCGCACTTAACAGTCGCACACAGAACTGCCGTCTGACTGGCGCCGAGTGATAGTTTTAGCAGCACTCGAGGCAACTTTTAATTTCACTCTGCTGCTTATGGACCGCGTTTATGTCAACCTAGGCGTCACAGCTCGTCGCCGTTCATACCTAGAGCAGCCTCTAGGTGTGTACTTATATTGGTATGTGTGCCGGCTGTTATGTCCATTCAAGCGTGCTCATCCAATAAATCTCATTCACTTGCCGCGTCACCCAAAGCAGCGCCCCTTACTGCTACTCGTTACGTTTCACTTTTGTGTCACCATTACCTTTGAGACCCATATCCCTGTACGCCCCTTTTCCTTTTTTTCTTTTTCCACAACTCTTTGTCTATTCACTTCCCCTCTTCATCTCCCCTCGCCTCGTTTGTCGGGCAAGTGTGTCTGCTGCAGGTTTGTGCTGAAAAATGCATTGAGTGCAACAGCTTCCCCCAATGAATGTCAACCCAGCGTTGTATGCTTCAATGAGTGTCTTATACTACTATATATTCGCTTATCTGTGTGTCTCTGAGGGGCGTATAAGTATGACTGCCTGAATACCTCGTCGTCGTCGTTTGTGTTGAGTGCATTGAATTTGCCGTTGCATGCATTCAGGCGCAAAACGTCTCAAAATGCTAGCAGGTGTGTGCAATAGCGCTGTTGCGAAAGAGGGGAGCAGTGTGTGAAAAAAAGAAAAAAGAAAGGATGGAAATGGAAGTCAATTGCCGTTTGGCAAGTACATTTATACTCACATGCATGCAGTTGGAAGTCTGTTTTCTCTTTTTTTTGAGCTCAAATTTGATTGAAGTGCTGCGCGGCAATAAGCATTCGAACTGTGTGTGAAAGGAAAATTATCATAATCAAGTTGTTGTATGACGTTTAATATGCGTGTGCATTAAAGTGACTTTTACTTACGTTTGACTGACCAAGAATGTGCGGAAATATTGCTGATTTTAATATACTCTCCATTATCTATATTATGGACATATTATTGCGTAACTGTTATTGAATTGTATATGTTTTCGCTTTACTATTTTAACTCTTGAGTGATTCGGAAGAGCGCTTTTACTTGAGTTCAACAGTGTTGGAAAGGTATGAAAGAGTATCTAGAGTTGTAATCCACTGCGAATGAAGGGTTCTCGCTTACAGAGTTTCGCTGACTTTTTAGTTTCTCATTAGCTCCATAGGAGCGGTCAAAGCTTTCTGATATGAGACCTGTCAAGAAACTATTATACCTCGTAAGTCTATATTGTCAGAAAATCCGTTTTCATACAGATGAATATCTGACGAGAAGGACCTAATACCAACCTATACCTTATATTAACACTGAAGTCTTATTAATGGCCTCAAGCCATCCTTCGGTAAAAGGTAGATAAGTAACAAGACAGGTCTGTCCAGAGTATTGAGGGTAAGCTTTCCTTTGATTTTTTGGGTCCAGAAGAGTTGGACTAAGTCAAATTATATCTATCTATCATTGAAACAGATGAACTTATGTCAACTGAAACTTTTTCAAGAAAATATGAAATGTCGGAGTTATTCTGGTTTTTTTGGGTTCTTATTTAGATTGCAACGGTGTTCACAGTCCTTGAGTATTGGGATTGAGGTTGATATTGATATTGATATTGATATTGATATTGATATTGATATTGATATTGATATTGATATTGATATTGATATTGATATTGATATTGATATTGATATTGATATTGATATTGATATTGATATTGATATTGATATTGATATTGATATTTTCTATAAGGTTTCAGAAACTGGTGAAAAATCGCTCATTCTTGTACACCTAACTACCGCACAGCTTGCAACACCCACCATAAATACTTCCATTTATGTATTTCCATACTTTCTCACTTACCCTCCATCCAAAAATTAAGGTCAACTCATAAAAAATCAAATTAATGTCACGAACGCCGGCATTCCTTCGTGCCTTCGAAGTCTATTTTTATTTCTGAAATTTCTTTGTGCGCATAAAAAATTTACAAATTTCACCATTTACCGTTAAATGTCAACGTACACTTTATCATTACGACTGCAGTTGACCGTAACTGCAGCGTATTTTTATGATGCACGTGATAAAAGTAATATAAAGAAATGTTGAAAGAGAGAGCAAAGAAAAATATAAAAAGCATAAAAAATAAAAAAAAGTAAAAAAGCTTTGTGTGCGTCACTAAATGCCACATGCAACACGCATCCTTCCGCATTGCGTAAACGGTAAATTTGTTGTTGGCGCATAAAAAAGAGTTTAATGCGTAAGAGAGGCGTAAAGAAATGCAATGGCATAAATCGGCAGAAGTCGTAAAAGCAAGTGGAATTTGTGTGTGAGGTGAAGGTGGATGTGAGTGAGGTGGATATGAAAGTAAGGTCTTAAAAGAGTTGGAGTGTGAGTTGTAACGGGTTACAAGGTGCTTTATATGAAAAGTACGATTTTCATTTCGACTACATTACGAATTTTCTCTCTCTCCCTTCTTTGTATTCAGCGGCATACACTTGTCACGCTTATTGCCGCAAATGTTGCATACCTTAAGGCGTTGTGCATTCATTATTGCTTTATTTGAGTACTTAATTAATATTTGTCGTAAAACTCAGTGAAAACTTCACAGCTTAAATTCTGTCAATACGCATTTGACAACATCAACGACAATGACAATGCTACCAGTTGCCTGATTGCTGGCATAGCTTGGAGGGAGCGCATTGCCAGCGCTGCCAAAAAGTATGCAAACATTTTGCAAAATTACGTGTTGGCAGCATACAGGGCGTACAAGCGCAATAGTGAACAGCAGACAGACAGCCAGCTAGCTAAGACAAGCAGACAAGCTGGCAGGCAGCGCAAACAAAAACAGCATGCAAAACTACGAAATGTTGAAAGTATAATGGCGGGCGGGCGTTCGCTTGCTTGACGCGAAGCGGGCGGTATAGACAGTAGAGTAAACACACACACACACCCACAAATGAGATAGTTCTGCAGTAGCAAAAGGCGTGTAGTTAGTCGCTGTAGTTTATTCGTTAACTTTACTGTACTTTTGATTTGTTTGTTGCCGACTTTTAGGAGGTGTGTGTGTGCAGTGCGCTATGCTGCAGTGTAGCGTCAAATTGAGGAAGTTGCAAGTTAAAGTTTTTGGCAATTGCATTACACACTGCAAGCCAACAATTCGCTTTTGTTTACACATCACACACACACTCAACTCGCCTAGACACAACTGTATTGCGCCTTTGGTTATGTAGCACCTACCTTTTCGGCTGCCAGTAGTCGCTTTGTTCTTGTCTGCGTACAAGTCTAAGTTGTCATAGCCACTGTTGGCTGTTGCTGCTGTGCTGCGGTTATTCGTATTTAACTATGGTCACGTTTTTGCACGTGTGAAAATCTAATTTGCATCGAGACATAAGGAAGTTGTCTGCAAGTAGCAGGGATTTTGAAACATGTTATTTGTATGTGCTTTAGAGTTTTTGATTCACAAGTCTCATTTTGTATATGGTTTATCGTATATTGGCAGCGCTTAAACGATTCTTCTAAATTTTGGCGTCGAAAAGTATGCACGTTTTGTGGTAAACGAACAAAGATGGAGTTTTTGAATGCAAATTTATTTCGGAATTCTTAAAGTTAGAAAAAGTTGAGTGACCTTTTCAACGAATTTAAATGCTTTAGCCCAAAAGTATGCCGACATATTTACAAGTATACTGTGTTAGGTAGCTTTTCGAAGATAACCTAAAAACAATTAAGCAGAATTAATTCGCTAATTACTTGTAAATACATGTATGAAATTATTAATACTTGCTGCCTAAAGGTATGCTACACAATCTGTGTCACTATTATTTTGTTTCAAACTATGCAGGATTATTCCAAGACATTTAAATGAGTGCCTAAAAGTATGTTAGATTGTCTAATAGTGTACTTGATATATTGATATAACACAAATTTTCAACTTTTTCGAAAAATTTACTTTAGAAAGCAAGGAAACTTATAAAAAGTTATTCAATGTGCTTAAAAGTAGGTTAAGTTTATTAGTTATTAAAAAAAAATAAAAATCCGTTTGTTGGAATAGTTGTTAAAGTGTCATAATTTAGTCGAACTGAACCATTCAGCCTATTTGCGGAATAAATTGAAAGAAAGCAGACATTAGCATGCCTAAAAGTATGCTATATTTATTGAAGTTGCTTTTATAATTGCTTGAGATTTTCATATGATTTATAAAATTAAAAAAAAAAAAAACAATTTTGATTTCATTTAAAAGGAAAGTTTTCCTAAAACACTGAAATTCATGAATATCGCCTAAAAGTATGCAATAAAGTTATTTCAGTTACAATTTAATTTAATTTATTAAATTTTAATATTATTGAACGAGTTAAAAATAATTCTTATTAAAAGAAAGTTGTAGTGCAAAAAATAATAAATTTAAGCGCCGAAAAGTATGCAACACAAACAAAAATACGACAAATATTGACAAAAACATTGTATTACATACAATATCAACAAATCCATTAGGAAATTTATACGAAATACAAAATAAACAACTGATCTAAATTTTTCTAACATAAAACGCCTTAAAGTATGCAAAATATTTAAATCTTTCAACAAATCTCTATAAAAGTATATCAAACTAACACAACCACCACATAATCATCAATCAACTATCCACTTGTTATATATGTTCGTGCACTAACACTAAAACCAACATCAATTCATCACGACATCCCATAAGTATGCAACGGTTTTGGGTTATTAAGTATAATTAAAAAAAAATCAAGCTTCAAATCTTAATCAAACAATTATTTTTATTTCTCTCAGCACCCGAAGCGAATGCCAAACGCATTCTGGAGGAGGCCAGCACTGCAGTACATCGACGCTATAATTTCTTTGAGACGACCATACAAATTGAGGAGTTCACACCGCAAATGGAGAGCTGTCAGCAGTGTTGTGTGCCGGTTACGTAGATGTAGGGTCCTCTTTAATGATGTCCAGAAGATCGCCGAGTCGTGGAACTCAATTTTTGTAATGCCATTTAATATATACACACACACACACCTACATACAAGTACATACATGTTTGTAAACTGTATTTAGCTGTAAATTAGAGGAAAAAAGTTTTTATTTTAACTTTTTGCTTGCAACGTCTTCTCCGTCGTCTGTCATTGTACAACCAAATTTTTGTGGTTTTCAATTAAATTTCACATTCTATTTTTAATGTGTGCTTTATAACGGTATTTCAAAAGCAACGAATTTGTTTATTATTATTTCCTTTCAGTTTCGCGTTTTTCTTGTTTTCGTCATAGCGAGCTTAGTTATAAATTTATAATATAGCGTAAAAGACACTTAAGTTTAAAAACTTTCAAGTTTATATAAAAATTTTATTGTAATTAAAATATTAAATAAAATGTAATTTTTGTCTCTTTCGAAATTGTGTTTTTATTTTATTATTTAATTTTAATTTTAATTTTAATTTTAATTTTAATTTTAATTTTAATTTTAATTTTAATTTTAATTTTAATTTTAATTTTAATTTTAATTTTAATTTTAATTTTAATTTTAATTTTAATTTTTAATTTTAATTTTAATTTTAATTTTAATTTTAATTTTAATTTTAATTTTTAATTTTAATTTTAATTTTAATTTTAATTTTAATTTTAATTTTTAATTTTAATTTTAATTTTAATTTTAATTTTAATTTTAATTTTAATTTTAATTTTAATTTTAATTTTAATTTTAATTTTAATTTTAATTTTAATTTTAATTTTAATTTTAATTTTAATTTTAATTTTAATTTTAATTTTAATTTTTAATTTTAATTTTAATTTTAATTTTAATTTTAATTTTAATTTTAATTTTAATTTTAATTTTAATTTTAATTTTAATTTTAATTTTAATTTTAATTTTAATTTTAATTTTAATTTTAATTTTAATTTTAATTTTAATTTTAATTTTAATTTTAATTTTAATTTTAATTTTAATTTTAATTTTAATTTTAATTTTAATTTTAATTTTAATTTTAATTTTAATTTTTAATTTTAATTTTAATTTTAATTTTAATTTTAATTTTAATTTTAATTTTAATTTTAATTTTAATTTTAATTTTTAATTTTAATTTTAATTTTAATTTTAATTTTAATTTTAATTTTAATTTTAATTTTAATTTTAATTTTAATTTTAATTTTAATTTTAATTTTAATTTTAATTTTAATTTTAATTTTAATTTTAATTTTAATTTTAATTTTAATTTTAATTTTAATTTTAATTTTAATTTTAATTTTAATTTTAATGTTAATTTTAAGTTTAATTTTATTTTTTATTTTATTTTTAATTTTAATTTTAATTTTAATGTTAATTTTAATTTTAATTTTAATTTTAATTTTAATTTTAATTTTAATTTTAATTTTAATTTTAATTTTGAATTCAATAGAGTTGCCACCTATTTCCGCAACACTTTTACTTTATATGCTTACACATTATCTCTCTACTCAATAATAAACTTTATCACTGTCTCTACCATTTCAATGCCATTTTAAAGGGTACTTGTTTTACGCTCTTTTATTACCTTTTACTCACTTTCATTTTAATCTACTTACCGTTATTTGTTTCTATTGTTTTCTTCTGTTTTTTTGTTTTTTTTTTTGTGCGAAAATATGCATGACCCTTTGGTGTTTAATTTCATTTAACGAGCATGCAAATAATAACGGTTTAACACCTACCAATTACTATTGCTTTACCCAGCAGCTGCTGCTTTGCATGCGATGCTGTCTACCATTAGCTTCCCGTTAGGTTTCAGTGCTGTGCTGTTATCTTTCTCCTCCAATTCTGTGCTCTAATGCAACTCACCTGATTTTTATTTCTAATTTTATTTTTTAATTTGCATTTTTATTTCCATTTTATTGCAATTTCCCGACCAACGCTTATCACTTCACCCATTTCATTGGTCCTTTTTGCGCACTTGTAATTCATTTCAGTGATATTTCTTCCTTTATTTGCTGCTGCCTTCTTGCCAAACCTTTTTTGTAGCACTCCAATTGCTATCTCCCGTTTTCTGCTACCTTACCTTCCTTTCGCTTGCTGCTTTAGCCCCCTTCTCTTCACTTTCAAGCGCCGCTTCCGTTTGCAGTTCTAGCATTTAATTTCAAGACATTGCCTGCTTGCCTGGCCACTGTCTATCTATCTGTTCTCTTTGTAATTTCTGATTTATTACGGCAGTTTGTTACGTTGACGTCTCATTCCAGTGCGTACGATTATGTCGTAAGAAAACCGATTTGGGGAGAAAAAGTGTTGAATTTAATGTGACGTTGATAGTGGAGGTAGGGAAGAGAATACTCTGGTTTTTCGGTAAAATTGGTAAATTTTGAAGAAGGTTTAAGGGAAATTACGGTATTTCTCATGAGGTGTTTATATGGAAATTAACAGGTAAAGAGAGCAGAAAGCTGTAGACAGATAGACAGTTGTAGACAGATTTCAGATAGTTTCATTGACATAGAATCGTAGAAGGAAATGATGTGGAGTTAGAGCCGTTAGGCATCGAAGATCTCATATGAAACTCTGGCCCAAGTGGTCTCGAAAGAAAGGTGTACCAAATATGTAGACAAGTAAAGATCTTTTATCATATTTGGCCGAAGAGCTACGAAAAGTGAAGAAAGCGATGCATGAGCTCTCAAATTTTATGCTTCAGGCCAATACCATCTATCTAAGAAGTGTTAGAGGGATAAATAGGTGCAGGCGTAGAATACACCGCTCTCTCTCTAAAAAAAAAAATCACTAGTAATATTCTATACTGAAATGAGTATATAGTTGACCGAAAATCGTATTTTCTGTCGGAAATGCCTGAGCTCCCAGGAGGCCAAGTGATGACAAACAGAAGAAGGCCTTTCCTTGAGTCATCTGACCTTTCTTGGTACCCGGTGACAGACCTTGGTAACGTGGAACCGACATCAAGTTCCGTGGGAACGAACAAGGAGAATGTCTTACTAATCGGATGGGATCAAAGTGTTGTTTATAACCTGAGCTGATAGCTTGTGGTCGCGTTTTAGGCCCAAATTTTATTTTCTTATACCGGTTGAGAAAATCCCTGCCACGACATTTCCCTAAATGAATGTTGAAAAAAGTTGTAAACGTTTCTTTATTATTTGAGCAATTGCGCCTAAAATTATGCAATACGTATTTCGCTCACACGAAGCACAAGCACATAAAGCAAAACTTTTACTAAACCGCACACATGTGTAGACAATCATTTGTATTGTAAATAAGTGTGTTAGTCTGCCATAATGGCAGGTGAAATATCACACGAATCGCGTGTGCACATAAATCAGAGCGTGAAATTATGCTATAATTCAATAAATCGAATAATCAATGTGATTTTGTTACATAAGTAGATACAACAAAGTGGCGTTGAAATGTTTGCCTACAATTTGTGGCAAGGCTACATGCCACATGCAACATTTGCGCACAACGCAACGGCCACATACAGACGCACACATGTGTGGCTGACTTTTGCTTTAGCATACAACTAGGCGCTGACGTCAAAGTCAATAAAACAACAAACAACTGAACAGACCGAAACAGCACAGCATAGCAACTGAAATTTAAGGTAAAATTGCTGCAGCGCTGTTTGACACGCGTGTGGGCATCAAGTGCACGTGAGTTGCTATGAAATTAACTACAAACACACACATATGTGGAGAGGGATGTGTTAATGTTTAAAAACACACACACACACCCATACACCTGGCTTGTAAAATCAGTTTCGCGCGCCTGTCAATATGCAAACATAAAATTATTAACGCACCAGCGCAACGCTCGTAAAATTTTACACGGCTAATGGGAGTTGTAGATGCATGGCGCCTATGTGTATGCAATTACTTTTGCGTTACACATCTAACAGTAGATAACTGCATACGTACATATAAACATAGTTCGTTTGCCAGCCATAGTCCGTTGTAGTTTGCTGTCAGCGTTTGTCGCCGCAAATGGTGCGTGTGTGTGTGGGCGCGCTTGTGCGCATAAATGCCGCCGAAAATTATGTTTCGCGGTGTGCGTGGCAAAACGTGTGGCAAATGTGTTAGAAAATATGCTGAAGGTCGTTGCGTCAAATACATAGTGGCGCGCCTACTGGTTGGCCAACGTTGGTTGTGTGTGGCTGTTGCTGCTGGTGAGAGCACTTTATAAATGCATAGTTTTAGGCGCTAAGGCGTGTGGTTTACGTATGATCTACACTCTGGTGTACTTAAAGCTTTTGAATAGTGCGACAAATATTTATAAGTTCTCAAATTATATATTTAAATAAATTTTTATTATTTCTTATATATTCTGAGTAGAGAAAATTTTCAAAGTTTTAATTTCCCAATTGCAATTGGACCTTAAATTGAAAAACATGGCACTTCCGAAAGTATTCATAAGAGCCCACCCTATTTTGCACTTTATTGGTGCTACTCATACCTAAAATTCCAATCGAAATCTTCAATTTGACCTAATGACTCTGTTGCATGATATCAATAGTAGGATAATAATGTCATAGCCATTTGGGGAATTTTGTTGAGGTAAATTTTTTTGATTGAATATAAATTTGTTGCTGTGCTTTACTAATATAACTGCTTAATTTCATATCAAAACTTCCAACCTTTCAAGATTATTATAATCTTCCCATGGCAGCTGGGATTAGAGTTCATTAAAGAATGATTTTAGATCAACCAAATCTTTCTCGTATTGTATTTTCAGTAATTTCGGATAAAAATAATATTATATTTTATTGAAGGGTGATGATGCTGTTCTCATCTGACAGTAATCGAAAATTTAAGTTAGAGTTGACTTTACGAGAATATTAAACTAATAATTTGCTGAAGGAAATTCTATAAATAATTTATAAAGCATCGAAGGTTGAAGCCCAGTGCTCCACCTTGGAACTTTGGGAAAATGCATATAAGGTTGAACCTGACCTGTTAACATAGAAGTCTTTAGGTCTACTGACTCTTACACAATCACTCATACACCAATAGCTACCAATTACTAACTTCCTTGAAAAAAGTATCCAGATCGGCAATCGTTGTGAACACGCAAATTTCAAAATCTAGATTTTAAATTCTGCAAACTGAGAAATCAGTTGATAATGCAACTAGTCTTCATCCCAAGGCCGGAAGGTTGTAGATGCTACAATCTGGAAAATGCTCATATATACATCGATCAACCAGAGTATGAGGTATGTCCTGCGATAACTCAACTCTCACACAGATGGAAATGGCAAATTTAAAGGCTCTGTATTTCTGGTAGGGAGCTATAAATTATATAAGTATTTCTTCTCACGGGTAGTGATGAGATGTCAATATTTATTTACCAATACAGCGATATTCGATTATTGTTTAAGATTTTATATAATACGTTGGTGCTGCTGTTGCTGGACAAACCAAAAAAGTAAACTACTGTATCAGTGTACTATGAGTGGTAACGTGGATGTTCCGACGACATTTGGTTGCACTCAGTATCCCTTTAAGTCATCCTTCTACGTTGTTTATATTATTCACATTCATTTGATTTCTTCTTTTTGCATATTGGCCACTGTCATAACTTTGAAGTAAAACAGCAGCTAGAAATCCAAAGCAGAATCACTCTTGCCAACAGGTACTACTTTGGACTGAATAAGCAATCCTCTCTCGACAAGCAAAAACCAAACTCGACAAGTCCCTCATCATTTCCTTCCTACTTTATGGTGCAGAAGCTTGGACAATGTTAACATCCGATGAGACAGCACTAGGAGTTTTCGAGTGAAAGGTTTTGCGGAAGATTTATGGTCCTCTGAACATTGGCAACGACAAATACCGGAGACGATGGAACGATGAGCTGTAGGAGTTATAAGACGACATTAACATAGTTCAGCGAATAAAAGGACAGTGGCTACGCTGGCTTTTTTTTATAGTTGGGGGAAGCATCGAAAGCCGAAGTGCGGAACTTTAATCCGCTAAACCTAACCTACTCCCATCACAGGACTCTCCCACGGAACCACCGGATTAAGTATTACTTCGTGGGAGTGACTAGACTTTTACGTTTCCTCTATAGCACGGACTGACTGACGCCTAATCTGTTGCAAATTTCTTAGTTCTGTCATAATGAAAGCTGCCGCTTCGCTAACAGCTTTCCAATTATCGGAGGACAGACACATAAGTGCAGTGAAATTTTCCACCGTCAAACTCCCACCCATGGTTGTTTTCAACTTTTCCCTTATATCTAAGAAGCGAGGGCAATAGAGTAATACGTGCTTAGGGTCTTCTACGGACTCTGCACACACCGGACAATACGGACTAGCGTCATGAGGGAATTTATATAGAGAACTTCTAAAGCACCCGTGACCACTTAATATTTGGGTCAGGTGGAAATCAAGGTCCCCATGCTTTCTATATGTATATCCACGGATGGATGTCAGGTATCAGTCTGTGGGTTCACCGTCCTTTGGTCGAGGTTTCCCACGGTTGCTGCCACATTGTGATGCTCACTTTTCTCTGCTCTAGCTTTCCTGTATTTGTATGAGGCGCTGGTAATTCATGCAGTCGCGCAAATTCACTTCCCTGGATGTCTATGGGCGGCATACTAGCTAGTACTTCGGCTGCTTCGCTAGATATAGTTCGGAAAGCACTTATTACTCTTATAGCTGTGAGTCTATGTACTGTGTATATCGGCCTGGCATATGCCTTTATGTCTAACGCCTGGATCCATAATGGCACCGCATACATGGTTATGGAGCTCATCGCGCCTTTGCAATTAACAATCTCCTACTGGAACGAACGCAGCCTTTGTTTGCCATCATTCTCGATAAGGAGTTGTACACCTTGTTTGCTTTACTTGAAGTGTACAATAGGTGCTGTTTGAATTTTAGTTTGGAATCCAATATTATCCCCTAGGTACGTCAGCTGTGGCTGTGAGGTAATCTCGCACTCCCCTATAGTGAGGGTTATTTTTTCTTCAATTTTTCTAGAGCTTATGAGCAATACCTCTGTTTTGTGCTCGACCAGTTCCAAACTCATGGAAGAGAACCATTGGCGCAGACCACTTATGCATTCATTGCATTTGATTCGGAGGCTACGCTGGCTAGGTCGTGTTGTACGAATGGATGAAAACACTCCGAAAGTGTTCGATGCAGTACCCGCTGGTGGAAGCTGAGGAAAAGGAAGACCTCCAGTCCGTTGGATGGACCAGGTGAGAAGGACCTGGATTCTCTTGGCATTACCAATTAACGCCAAACTGCCACAATGAAAAACGAATGGCGCGCTTTGCTATAACCGCGTAAACGGTGTCTACGTCAGTCCAGAAGAAGTATGTATGTGTATGTGATTGGCGTTGCAACCGTTTAGCCGGTTATAGCCGAATCGACGATAGTGCGCCATCTCTCTCTCTCCTTCGCAGTTCGGCGCCAGTTGGAGATCCCAAGTGTAACCAGGTCGCTCTCCACCTGGTCCCTCCAACGGAGTGGAGGCCTTCCCCTTCCTCGGCTTCCTCCGGCGGGTACTGCATCGAACACTTTCAGGGCTGGAGTGTTTTCGTCCATTCGGACAACATGACCTAGCCAGCGTAGCCGCTGTCTTTTTATTCGCTGAACTATGTCAATGTCGTCGTATAACTCGTACAGCTCATCGTTCCATCGTCTGCGGTATTCGCCGTTGCCAATGTTCTTAGGACCATAAATCTTGCGCAAAATTTTCCTCTCGAAAACTCCTAGTGTCGTCTCATCTGATGTTGACATCGTCCAAGCTTCTGCACCGTAGATCAGGACGGGGATGATAAGCGACTTGTAGAGCTTGATTTTGGTTCGTCGAGAGAGGACTTTACTGTTCAATTGCCTACTCAGTCCAAAGTAGCACCTGTTGGCAAGAGTTATTCTGCGCTGGATTTCGAGGCTGACATTGTTCGTGTTGTTGATGCTGGTTCCCAGGTAAACGAAATTATCTACGACCTCGAAGTTATGACTGTCAACAGTGACGTGGGAGCCAAGACGCGAATGCGCCGACTGTTTGCTTGATGACAGGAGATATTTCGTCTTGTCCTCATTCACCTCCAGACCCATTCGCTTCGCCTCCTTATCCATGCGGGAAAAAGCAGAACAAACGGCGCGGTTGTTGCTTCCGATGATATCAATATCATCGGCGTACGCCAGGAGCTGTACACTCTTGTAAAAGATGGTACCCTCTCTGTTTAGCTCTGCAGCTCTTATAATTTTTTCCAGCATCAGGTTAAAGAAGTCGCACGATAGTGAGTCACCTTGTCTGAAACCTCGTTTGGTATCGAACGGCTCGGAGAGGTCCTTCCCAATCATGACGGAGCTTTTGGTGTTGCTCAACGTCAACTTACACAGCCGTATTAGTTTTGCGGGGATACCAAATTCAGACATCGCGGCATAAAGGCAGCTCCTTTTCGTGCTGTCGAAAGCTGCTTTAAAATCGACAAAAAGGTGGTGTGTGTCGATCCTCTTTTCACGGGTCTTCTCCAAGATTTGGCGCATGGTGAATATCTGGTCAGTTGTTGATTTTCCAGGTCTAAAGCCACACTGATAAGGTCCAATCAGTTTGTTGACAGTGGGCTTTAGTCTTTCACACAGTACGCTCGATAGAACCTTGTATGCGATATTTAGGAGGCTGATCCCACGGTAATTGGCGCAGATTGTGGGATCTCCCTTTTATGGATTGGGCAGAGCACACTGAGATTCCAATCGTCAGGCATGCTTTCTTCCGACCATATTTTGCAAAGAAGCTGATGCATGCACCTTATCAGTTCTTCGCCGCCGTATTTGAATAGTTCTGCCGGTAATCTATCGGCCCCCGCTGCTTTGTTGTTCTTCAAGCGGGTAATTGCTATTCGAATTTCTTCATGGTCGGGTAATGGAACATCTGTTCCATCGTCATCGATTGGGGGATCGGGTTCGCCTTCTCCTGGTGTTGTACTCTCACTGCCATTCAGCAGGTCGGAGAAGTGTTCCCTCCATAATCCCAGTATGCCCTGGACATCGGTTACCAGATTACCACCTTGGTCTCTACATGAGGATGCTCCGGTCTTGAAACCTTCGTTAAGTCGCTTCATTTTTTCATAAAATTTTCGAGCATTCCCTCTGTCTGCCAGCTTCTCAAGCTCTTCGTACTCACGCATTTCGGCCTCTTTCTTTTTTTGTCTGCAAATGCGTCTCGCTTCCCTCTTCAGCTCTCGGTATCTATCCCATCCCGCACGTGTTGTGGTCGTTTGCAACGTTGCGAGGTAGGCAGTCTGTTTTCTCTCCGCTGCGAGACGGCACTCCTCATCGTACCAGCTTGTTTTTTGTCGTTGCCGAAAACCAATTGTTTCGGCTGCAGCGGTACGCAGTGAGTTTGAGATGCCGTTCCACAGTTCCCTTATACCGAGATGCTGATGAGTGCTCTCAGAGAGCAGGAGTGCAAGTCGAGTAGAGTATTTCGTGGCTGTCTGTTGCGATTGCAGCTTTTCGACGTCGAACCTTCCTTGTGTTTGTTGACGGGCGTTCTTTGCTGCACAGAGGCGGGTGCGTATTTTAGCTGCGACCAGATAATGGTCCGAGTCTATATTTGGTCCTCGGAGCGTACGCACGTCTAAAACACAGGAGACATGTCTTCCGTCTATCACAACGTGATCGATTTGGTTCCGCGTGTTTCGATCAGGAGACAGCCAAGTAGCTTGATGTATTTTCTTATGCTGGAATCTGGTACTACAGACGACCATATTTCGGGCCCCAGCGAAGTCGATCAGCCTCAGGCCGTTTGGCGATGTTTCGTCATGGAGGCTGAATTTTCCGACTGTTGTGCCAAAGACACCTTCTTTACCCACCCTGGCGTTAAAATCGCCAAGCACGACTTTTACATCGTGGCGGGGGCAGCGCTCATAGGTGCGTTCTAGGCGCTCATAGAAAGCATCTTTTGTCACATCGTCCTTCTCTTCCGTTGGGGCGTGGGCGCAAATCAGCGATATGTTGAAGAACCTCGCTTTGATGCGGATTGTGGCAAGACGTTCATCCACCGGGGTGAATGCCAGGACTCTGCGACGGAGTCTCTCTCCCACCACAAATCCAACACCAAATTTGCGCTCCTTTATATGGCCGCTGTAGTAGATGTCACAAGGACCCACCTTCTTCCGTCCTTGTCCCGTCCATCGCACTTCTTGGATGGCGGTGATGTCAGCCTTGAGTCGTATGAGGACATCAACCAGCTGGGCAGAGGCACCTTCCCAATTAAGGGTCCGGACATTCCAGGTGCATGCCCTTATATCATTATCCTTAAAACGTTTGCAGGGGTCGTCATCAAAAGAGGGGTGTCTCATCCGAGGCTTTCGTAGATTTTTCATTGGGGGGTGTTTTTATGTGGTGGGTCCCAAACCCAACGCACAACCGCATAAGCGGGCTTCGCCTTCTCACTTTAGCTCGCCTTCAGACGGATGTCTGTTGGCTACCCAGAGGATACTTGGTCTAAAACCGGAAGTCGTGAGCTGCTTGGACCATGTGGAGAAGAATCGTTTCTGGCCACTCCCAAGTGAATGACAATCAAAAACTTTCCTCACTTGCGTGAACTTCTACACATGGTCCCATCCTCCATGTGATCCCTGAAATGTGATTTAATATATCATATACTTATTTAAAAATGTACGGGTTGTTTGCGTTTCTAATGGTAGACGACTATTTATGTCTGTCCACTGAGTCTTATTCTGAGAGCAGCTCGCATTGAGACATACTATTCTCGCTGGCTGTTGCAACTTTTTGTGGGTAGGGATTGCATCACTGGTCTTCTTTGGCACATATGTATACGTACAAAATATATATATTTTCTACTTAAATTTAAGTCTATAAATTTTTTTATTGACCATAAGGTTTTTAAACAAATTTACATCAATTAATTTAAGATTCTTGTCAGTAAACTGTAGTTTTGCCTCATACGGCTCGTATTTCATTTTCAAAGAAGCTTAGTCACTCTTAAAGTTTCTGTGGTATTATTATTCTATTTTATATAAGAAAATTCTACTGAAATAATGTTTGTTTATTACACAAAAATGATCAAGCTCAATAGTAACCACCTAAAGTCCTTTTCTCTCCCACTCTCCCCAGTTGTGCAATTTCATTTTCATTCATCATTATTGAATGCAAATATTAAATTTCTAAACGAAATTCTCACTGACAATTGCAATGCCACACACTTACTAGCACGTAAGTAATTTATCACTCCAAATTTTGTTGAAAATAAATTATTTACAAATGATACATTTTCACTAAGCAACAATGCAACAACAACAAGCAGACAATTGTACACAGACGAGCAGTTAACACTGAGCGGCGAGTACAAATGACAACAGCAACAGTTCCCTAAGTCCAAACATATGTCTGAATATTTAATAAACATTAAAATTTAAATTTATGCTCCGACACACACGCACACACATGGAAGTGTTTGAGTGTCGGTATGTGTGTGTCATGCATTTGCAACTCATTCGTCTAAGCGTTGACATATTCTTTTTGGAGCCCCCCCAAAAATATTATTATAATGTTTTTGTAGTTATTGTAGGGGTTTGTTATTGTTGTTTTTAATATTTTTGTTGTTGTTTTTGCTCAATATATTCATATTTCCCACAAAGCTTTTGTATACAAATACATATACATATATATAATAGTAGTAGTAGTAAGCTTTTAGGGGTCGGAGGGTCGTTGGATTGGTGAGGCGTCGGGATGGCATAACAAAATAAATACTTCACATCATGAGCAACACCGCACAACAATTCCGAATTCAACTAAAGCTCATAAATAATAAATTATGCGCCACAATTTATACTACAAAATACACTTGCAATATTTCTACTTTGTACAAATGCATGTGTGTGAGTGTATGAGTATATATTATATGAGTGTGTATGAGTGTAAGTGCTTGTCGATGCGGTGACGGTGATGACGATACTCACAACATGTTTTCTGTTATTTTATTTGCACACACACACACCCACACTCACATATACAACTCATCACCGCACACTCACATACATCTGTACGTCTGTGTGCCGTGTATTTGCCGTAGCTGTGGTGGCGCTTCAGGTAACGGTTTCGGTTTGATGATGTTTTGCGGCAAGTGAGATGAGCATATTTAGTTGTATGCGGCAGGAAATGTTTGAATGTACAACAAACACAGGTGTGAGGAGTGTGATGAAGAGTGGAGCGAAGGCAACTAGCGAGTGTGTGACAGGTGAGCTACGAGCTGCCGAATAAAACATTTTTGACAGCAAACATACGAAGCGTTCAAATGAGCGTAACAGAGAACGAATTTTCGAAACTGAACATTTTTCATCTTCGAAAATTTAGCACTAATTTCTTGGTACTAAAATGTTTTCGATTACTCTCTCAAGTGTACTAAAATACTTTTAAGAGTGTTAGTGTATTAAGAGCGCGCGTTTAAGAGCGGCATTTTGCGATTTAAGAGTATTTCAATATTCGATATTTTTAGTACACGTTTGTAACCGATTAATTTTGTCGAGTTCGAAAACTTATTAGTAATACAATAAACAAAAAATTTAATATCTAAATATCACAGTTCAGTAAAAACTTGGGAAGCTACACAGGCGATGAGACAACATATTTTTGGCGCTTTTTATCTCTAGATTTTTCGAAAATGTAGTTTTATATATACTAAAGAGTGGGGAAAAGGCATCCTCATATTTCTAAAATTAATTTCAAATAAAAAAATCGAAAGGAACATTGCATTTATTGTCCCTGATCAAGGAAGATGCGGGAATCCTTTATAAATATTTTCAATTGTATAACCTGAACAATAGATCTATAAAAATTCTCACTGTAAGGTCTCTCCCAGACACTACAAACGTATCCAAATTTAAAAACTCGGCTTAGTAAGTATGATATTAAGTTCCGTCCATCCTCAGAGATAGGGAAGCGAGAGGCTTAGTCTACATTCTCAACCTGATCTGGTTCCTTATCATATATTATAAAGTCAGTACAGATATTCACATAAATTTAGTATTTTTCTAAAGTCTGAGTACAAGCTAAGTTTTTATATAATCAATGAGCTCGCTGCGAATAATCTGAAGGTTTTCAGTCCATTAACAACTGAAGAAACCTGTAGCTATTGAAATTGGATGTCCGAAAAATTATAACAGAAATCTGTAGAACCTAAAAAAAGTATAATTTTGCCTAACTTTAAATAATATATTTTATATATTATATATTGTAACCAATGGCTCCGCTGAAGCAAAGTACCATCACAACTAGTCCGAGTAAGCAAAGACTTTCTCAATAAAAAACGTATAAACTGTCCATAATAAAACGGGAATTTCAGTTAAAATGGAAAATAATTCTAGAGGTAAGATAGCATGAATAAGGCCTTTCCACAAAGAGTCTTTTTGAAACACCGATGTGACGTTCCACAGAAGACTTCACAAATTTAAGACTAAACGGAAGAAAATTGTTATTAAACGGACCGCGTGTTACACGCCAATAGCTAAATTTCTAACTCTTACAGCCTTTTCACACAGCCAAATTAATTAATCAATTAAAAATTTTATCGAGAAACCAGTTTTTACCCTTCTAATATAATTATATAATTACAAATACGGTCTTTGTCGCAGAGTTGCATTTCATTTTCAAGTCGATAAAAATTCACTTAAAAATAAATGTAGAACAAGTAAGGAAAGGCTAAGTTCGGGTGTAACCGAACATTTTATACTCTCGCAATTTATTTATTTAACTTTATTTATATTATATAATACACAATTTGACCCACATATTCATCATATATATTGTATAAAGTCCATTGAAAGTTGGAAACCATAATATTAGGTTAGAAGCACCGAGGTCCTCATATTCGATACATGGGGCCTTGAAAACCTAAGATCCGATTCCTGCGATTTTTAGAATAGGGCTTCCACACTATAAAGGTAGTATTTGTGCAAAGTTCTGCATCGATATCTTCACTAGTGCTACCTTTATATATTGCAAAGTTAACGATTCAGATCGTCTTCAAAGTTCTGGTATATAGGAAGTAGGCGTGGTTGTGAAGCGATTTGGCTATTTTCACAACATATCATTGGGATGTAAGAAAACTATTACAAACCAAGTTTCATTGAAATCGGTCGAGTAGTTCCTGAGATATGGTTTTTGACCCATAAGTGGGCGATACCACGCCCATTTTCCATTTTGTAAAAAAATCTGAGTGCAGCTTCTATCTGCCATTTCTTATGTGAAATTTAGTGTTTCTGGCGTTTTTCGTTAGTGAGTTAACTCACTTTTAGTAAGTTTCAACCTAACCTTTGTATGGGAGGTGGGCGTGGTTATTATCCGATTTCAACTATTTTCATGGTGTGTGGTGGGGTACGTAAGAGAACTTACTGCAGAAAGTTTGGTTTATATAGCTTTATTGGTTTGCGAGTTATATACAAATAACCGATTTGGGGGCGGGGCCACGCCCACTTTCCCAAAAAAATTACATCCGAATATGCCCATTCCTAGTGCGATCCTCTATTCCAAATATTACTTTTATAACTTTATTTATGGCTTAGTTATGACACTTTATGTGTTTTTGGTTTTCGCCATTTTGTGGGCGTGGCAGTGGTCCGATTTTGCCCATTTTCGAAAGCAACCCTCTCACGGTCCCAAGGAACGTGTGTTCCAAGTTTCATCAAGATATCTCAATGTTTACTCAAGTTATCCGTTTCACGGACAGACAGACATTCGGGTTTTGACTCGTCTCGTCACCCTGATCATTTTGATATATATAACCCTATATCTAACTCGTTTAGTTTTATGACTTACAAACAACCGTTATGAGAACAAAACTATAATACTCTCTTTAGCAACTTTTGTTGCGAGAGTATAAAAATTAGATTTTTATTTTGTATGGCAAATCGTTTTAATCGAGCAATGGAATTTGGTTGACAGATTTTGGTCTCTTAGAACATGAACATGAGAAAATATTTAGGGTGGCCATGGAGTTCCTTAACACCCTATATTATGCTGCTTTTGAACCCAGGAGAAGTTCCGCTAACCAAATGTTTAAGACGGTTCTTCCTTCTCAGGTCAAAGAAATCTTTGTGTGAGTCATTGAGGGTCCTATAAGTATTCAATAAATAACCAACTGAGACTTTTTCAAACCAAAGCTGAGAAAGAGGTGAAAATTAGGCTCTATAAGTATTTTTACATGATAATACTGCGATCGGTAGTTTCTTCTACTGTTCAGAAGACCTCATATTGGAATCGTACCATAATCACCCTCTCGGGTGTATGGATACCAAGATCATACTGGTTATCTAATTTGGAATTGCCACCAAGTTTATCTAATGTGAGGAACCGAAGTGAGTTAGAAGAGTAGAAGAGAGTGGATTCACCTTCTATGATCTTTTCTATGATGAAAGCATTCTGTACTTGAAATAGATGAGAAATTTAGTTCTGCACCTGAATTTGATTCAACTAAGAAAAATGTTAATTCATTAGTATGGACTCGAGAATAAATAACCATGAAAATTATGAAAGAATGACTTTGACAAGCGAATAACGATAATTAATTGTGAAAATAAGGCAACATTTGGGCTGTCTTACACTTTTCAAAGCTTCAGTGTATGCTATTTTTTTCCGCCGTTGAAAACTGAACCGGCAAATTAATTAATAATAATATAATATATCGAACAAGATTTCAAATTATTTGCATTGTTCTCTATTTTGTCTTTCGAACTGTCTTCCTCTCTTTATTTTTAGTACTTATTATTTGCTACGCTCTCCCGACACTCTCCTAAGGCTCTCATTCATTCGTTGTTAATTTTTCACTTTCTCTTTCTCTCGTCATATCTCTCTCTCCCATTTTCGAACACCGAACCACACTTTTCGAATTCCATTAATATGGCCCATTTAGCCTGAAAACAGGAAGCACAGCTCAGACCCGCATTGACCCAAAACATTGCAACAAAAAAACCAGCAAGCAGAGGAAATATGAAATAAAAATGTAAACAAAGCAAGAATGGTAATGAATTGAGTAGGCAATGTAAATCAAATTTAAAGCGCTTTGAAGAAAAATCGCAATGAAAGGAGAGGGGCGCTGCAAAAAATAACAGTACAGCATACAATTCTGCTGCGACCGCTTTCAGTGAGAGCACGCCGGTTTTTTGAGAGGGGGGCGTGTAAATGAGGTTAAGTGGCCGAAAGTGGGCTGCAGAGCGCCACTCGGCCGATAGTCAAAAATTTCATGGCACGCAATTTTCACGCATACGCTTGGCACAATTTCATGCATGCAAATGTGTGCATGTGTGTGTGTGTGTGCGAATACATGCGAGTTGTGTTCTTTTTGGCGCCGCGTCAACTTGACCTCTAGCAGAGGGGGTGAAGCTGGTGCTTTTGGTCAGTCCCCTTGCAAATGCCGTTATGCGTTTATGAATTTTTGATTTATTTTTACAACAACAGTGGCTAAGGAAATGCTTTGACTTTATGAGTTTTATGAACTGGCTGCTTTTTGCGGACGCACTGACTCTACTCACTACTCATATACAAATTCTTTGATGCTTTTTTTGTTTGCTTTTTGTTTGTTTTGTTGTGATGAAATCGTGCTAAAAAGACGCGGTTTGAGTATGCGTTTTAAGTTTTTGATATTATTAGCACGTAATGGTGTCAAAAAAATGTGAAGTGTTTTTTTTTTTTCACTTGTATACTTATGTATAATATAAATATATAATTGATGGAGTATTGAATCACTCATTCTGATGAAAGAAAATGCTAATGACATCAACAAGTGACTTGAAGTATATTATTCGGACACTCCGACTGGCGAAAAAATCTTGAGTAAGTAAATAATTTGCTAAATATCTAACAAGCCATATGAAATCAGGGAACGTTTATGAAACCAGTACACAAAAACATCAAAAATACATCCAAAATAATCTTGAAATGAGGTTTAATCTGAGTAAAGTTAGTGCAGCGCGAGATCAGTTTAGTTCAAAAACATGCCTGAAATGATATGCCTGAATCAATACTCCGAAAACCGAATACTCCGCTATATCGTAGATATGAAATGCTTAACTACGTCAATTCAATTTAAAATCCAATCTACAGTCAACCGAATGGACCAAATATGTACAATAAACCGGATATAGAGCGTAATAAGCCGCAACAGCGAGCTGAACTATCTTGAAAAAGGAAAAGTTTTAGCAGAGACTATTATTAACTGTTATTGGAACTTTAGAGGCTGAAATTGAAAAGGCATACCTACCTAGCCAACGTAGCCGCTGTCTTTTTATTCGCTGAACTATGCCAATTTCGTCGTATAAATCGTACAGCTCATCGTTCCATCGTCTGCGGTATTCGCCATTGCCAATGTTTAGAGGACCATAAATCTTTCGCAAAACCTTTCTCTCGAAAACTGCTAGTGCCGTCTCATCGGTTGATGACATCGTCCCCGCTTCTGCACCATAAAGTAGGACGGAAATGATGAGGGACTTGTAGAGTTTCGTTTTTGATCGTCCAGAGAGGACTTCTTTACTTCTAAATTGTCTACTCAGTCCAAAGTAGCACCTGTTGGCAAGAGAGAGAGATATTTCGTCTTTTCCTGGTTCACCACCAGACCCATACGCTTCGCTTCCCTATACAGTCTGGACAAAGCAGAGCTAACGGCGCGGGTGTTGTGATCCTGACGGAGCTTTTGATGTTGCTCAACGTAAGCTTACACAAACTTTTTTGGATTTTGGTTTTATTTCATAGATACAAATAGTCAATGGCAATACTCTTTTGTTGTTCATTAGGATTCTTCAGTTATAATGGAAGGGTTTTAATAAATGGTTTTGTAGTAAAAATAAAGTGTTTCTGATAACTTTTGTGATATTTTTATGTATAATTAATACCTATCAAAGGGACAGAAATCACATAACTTTTCCAATTCATTAACCTTCATCTATTACTGTCATCTGAAGGGGTTTCTCTATTGACACTTTCTAATGCCTATGCAATAGACATATAAATTACTTTATTAAATTTTGTTCTGTTCTGTTCAAAATCGCTACTCATAATTTTTTTCCTATTTAATTGTGGCTTACATGATGACAAAATAATTTCAACTAACTGGTCAGCAATGAAGTAATCTTCATTCACTTAAGTTAAACATCAATAGTTAATTAAATATCCTAAAATCAACCTTTTCCTATATATTCAATTAAACCACAAACCACACAGTTAGACAAATTCTGTTGTAAATTTTTTTAATTGATTAATAACGTTTACTTTAAAACCTCAGCTTTTACTGTCATACAATTGGTACTGTAACTTATTTCGTTTCAAATTGGGTTTCGTTAGTCATTCAATATACTTTTAATGAAGTCATTTGAGATAGGTTGTGGGCAGTGCTGCTATTAATGTTCTTTCATCAAAAAAGGTATTTCCGTGGCGTGGAGTGTTAACCTAGGGTAGGCCAGTATAAATCTTGACTAAACATTTTCTCCAATCATTGTCAAGTTATTGATCTCAAAGTGGCGATAACTCTAATATTTGTTTTTATATAAATAGTGAATTTCCTGTGTTGACAAAACCTTGTTCCAAAATGGAAAAAACGCCGTTGAAGAAAATCAATAACTTGATAAGTGTTAAGGTATATCTTCGCTGTATACTCGACGGTCATTTCCAGTTTTTCAAAAAGGGGCGCCTTGTTAAACGATTTTATTGAAATGAAGAGATGAAGGTTTGAAAGCATTGAAAGCATAGATCAGTTGAAACATCGTTACATTTCTCTAGATGGAGATTATATCGAAGGAAACGGCTATATTTTCATAACAAGGACTTCTTAGGTCCATATATTTAATTTTCAGGAGATGAATTTATTATTATTGCTTTCTTAATTTATAATTTTCTTAAACAAGAAATCATAAAAATCCACATGATGCCGCTAAGTCACAAACTTATCACATTTTCACACACATAATTCACCACAGTGTTGCACTGGCAGCGTGTGACAGCTTCTATGCGTAAATCTCATACAATTGCAGTGATTTAACGTCAAATGCAACTTAACCGGTTCATGACTACAACGGCTTAAGCGTTGACAACAAAAGAGAGCAGCTGCAAAAAAACCAAAAACAAAAACAACACCAACAACAAAAAATCGTACAGTGAAACACGCATCAACAGACAAAAAGCACAACCAACGACACGGCAGAAATCTACAAAAGTAAACAAGCACCAACAAAAAAAAAATGTTCAACAACAAAAACAAACAATACCAAAAAGGAAAACCAACTTGTTAAAGGAAGTGTACAACAACAGAGGCCGCCGCAAGTCAGCTAACAAACAGAGTGAAAAACACGCATGCGACACACACTAACAAACACATACAGAACATACATACATGCAGGCGGCTGCGTATTTGGTACGCATAAGCGGTCATGCCGACGACTTACGTGCATATTGGAGGTATGACTACTGCTGTCTGCTTTACCGTTATGCATGCAAAGTAAGCGAGTTTATCCGTATGCTGTTGCATGCATCATGCCTCCATGTCTCCATGTGGATATGTGTGTGCTTGCGTTCAGCACCTTTTCTACGTGACTGTTATAAACCCGGCTTTAGGCCGTGGCACCTCAATGCATCAACACACACGCACACGCACACACACTTATGCGTCGCAACTTCAACTTTCCGGATGCGACGATGTGTAATGGGATATTTTACAAGCGAAGTCCATATTGCCAGTCAGCCATGAGGCATGCGTTGCAGCGTGTATGTGTGCGTGTTAACAGCGGGTTTCCTTTGTGAAAATGCGAAGATTCCATGCAGGAAAAGTCCTTAGTAATTTTAAATTAATTTAATATATCAAATTCGTTGGGGAGTAGTTATATTCATACAACTTGCAATATATTCTGTGAACCAATTTATAATTTTTCCATTCTTTACAGTCAATGAGTATATAAAGTACTCATACTCATACTCATAACGACTTTAAAGTACTCAAACTATTTTTAATGCACACATTTTCATTCAAAAATGTTTAATATATTTCCAAATTTTCTTTTTCTAAAGTTTATAGCATACTCAAGTCACTATATTTAGTATTTATTGTAGCTGTAAAGTACACACTATCGTTTACTTTACTTTGTACTACTCAATTTCATGAATAATTTCAAAATATTTTCATCACATGCCAGAATTTCTGAAAATTTGTTTGTATGAGTATTAGATGAGTACTCAAACATACTCATAGTACTCATTAGCAAAGAAAGTACTCTAAATTGCATTAAACACTTTCAGATTCCTAAACACACATTTTTATGAGTATAAGTGAGTACTCAAATATACTCGTGGTACTCAATAGCGAATGATAGTATTCTAAAAGAGAAGCTCTGGACCTGAATTCCAAAATTAAAACTAGCTTTTAAGAATATTAAATGAATATACAAACATACTCATACTACTCAATAAGAATTGAAGTATATATATGTTTATTGTTTCAAAAGTATTTAAATTGAATTTGAAATACTCAAAAGATACAGTCTTCTCAGCTGCACTCGAACGTAAGCAATGGATATTCCTACATGGTGTGCTATGATAGTAATAACAATATATTTATTGAGGCGGCAATATTTCAACTTTCTCGTTTCTATATTTAACTGTTTGAGCTAACGCTTTTATTCAAAAATATTTTGCGTATATAAAAATAATTTTACTTAAATTAAACTGTATGCAGTTAATAACACAGTATTCGAGATTTCGGTTGAACGTGTTGTACAGGATATAATAGTTGTGGGGGTTTTCGGGGTCGCTGAATTCGAATCTGTTGTCGGTTTTTCAAAATTCAAAATTGCGGATCCAATATGGTAGACGCTTTTTTGAAAAATTCATCCGAATCGCTTGAAAATCGTTACTCGGGTGTTTTCGGGGTCGCTGATTACGAATCCGTAGTCGGTTTTTTCAAAATTCAAAATTGCGGATCCAATATGGCGGACGCTTTTTTGAAATATTCATCGGACTCGCTTGCATCTCGTTACTTGGCGGTTTTTGGGGTCGCTGATTACGAATCCGGTTGCATTATAGGGAAGTTTTAAAATATATCCGCCATATTGGTTTTCCATTTTGAATTCTTTGGGGTTAAATTGAATGGAATCAGATTCGGATTCAGCGACCCCAAAAACATATAGTACACATAGTAAGAGCCCCAGGTCATAACACAAGTTATTACAAATTAAGACAAAATATATTGGTGTACAACTTTGCTTCCGCCGTTTTTTGTAAATTTAAGGCTTTATTGTATAAAAACGGTTACAAAAATGTTATTCAAAATATTGGCCGTCGCTAGCTATTCCTTTTTTGACTTCTTCATAAGAACTGAAGTGCTCGTTAGCTAGACCGTGTGCCATCGATCGGAACAAGTGGTAGTCAGATGGAGCAACGTCTGGAGGATACGGCGGGTGGGGTAAGATCTCCCATTTCAGCGTCTCCAAATATTTTTTGACCACTTTTGTGACGTGAGGCCGAGCATTGTCATGCTGGAGAATGACTTCATCGTGTCTTTCCTCGTACTATGGCCGTTTTTCTTTTAGTGCTCGGCTCAAACGCATCAATTGCGTTCGGTATCGATGGTTTCCTCCTGTGATGGTTTCACTTGGATTTAGCAGCTCATAATATATCACCCCCAGCTGGTTCCACCAAATGCAGAGCATGACCTTGGCGCCGTTAATGTTCGGTTTTGCCGTCGACGTGCCAGGCTTTCCCCATGACTTCCTTCGTTTAGGATTATCGTAGTGGGCTAATTTTTCGTCGCCAGTTACAATGCGATGTAAAAATCTCTTTCGGGACTTTTGAATGTCGAGAATTCGGGTCAAAAAGTGAGATTTTCAGTTGAGAATAAGTTTGGGATGCAAACAGATCTTTTTGTTGGGTTAATGGTGAAACAAATTTCCAAGATCGATATAAAACGATTTAATCGATTTAATCAACCAGTGCTTGACCCTAGAGACATCTATTGGAAAACGGCGGAAGCAAAGTTGTACACCTAATATATGAACACCACCAATTTAAAATAATTTATTTCCTGAAATGACAACGTCGGAATTTCGGGACTATGAATCTCAAACCAGACAAGTGAATTCCGGATCTCACGTGACCACGCAAAATCTAAATAAACCAGACACGTGACCCCTAAAATGTAAACAAATATGACCTCACGTAACCCCAAAAATGTAAATAAAAATGCCAAAGGGCATTGACCCCAGCCAAAGGTCGTTGAACCCACTATATGTTTACTTATTTAGGGGTCACGTGATGACAGGTTTATTTGCATTTTCATTTTTGGGTTTGTTTACATTTCGGTGGGGTCATATGAAGTCAAGTTTGTTTACGTTTTTGGGGTCATATGGTGTTATATTTCTTTACATTTCATAATTAAGTGAAATAAATAGAAAAATGTAAATTTTAATTGGTTGTAATGCTGAGCAGTTAAAGACTGAATATATGTGATAAATATAAAATTTAATCAAATATTTCCAATATATTTTGATATATAACTGAATTAACACTTCCTATTAACATCGAGTTAAAGTAACCTCCTTTCAACAGTCCGCTTATATCGAAAGTAAGCAATATGAAGTCGTCTAAAACATTTGCTTTGTGCGCGCCACTCTTACTCTCCCGACACAACAAAGTACCTGAAAGCGTCAGTCACAGTCACAGTTACTAAATGGAATTGTTATTTGTAGCAACTTGACAGGTGGTCGGCCCACAGTGCCGCAACGGTCACTCTGTAAACTAAGCATATAGGTACATACGAGTTTATAGTATATGCGTCTGAGCGGGCAACAAAGTCAGCCTGCGGACAAAAAGCATGTGAGTGAGGTGCTTGCGGTATGTCAAGTGGCAGTGAAAAGCACAACTAACAAGTTCGTTCGGAGAATATAACAAAAAGGGGCTAATATTTGTCAAAGGAAACCAGCACGCATGTTTATTATTTGTGTATGTGAACGAGCCGAGCCGCCTGTCTGCTGCATGTACATATTTTATGCATATGTGTGCGAGTGTGTGTGTGCTGTGGGGTCCAAACAATTTGTTTGTACTTTAAACAAACGACATCAAACGCACCGGAGTTGTGAACTTCAAAGGCTGACAAAGCAAGCCGGGACCGCAATAACCTGTTAGTTGGGTGGTATAGTGGGTGCAAAGCGTATGTGTTACAGTTTGGAGGTTAAAGTTAGAGATTTTATGTTTGATATGAGTAACCTTGTGGGGCCGATAAATTTGTTTTTGACCTTTTTTTGCCAGCTTGTCTGCTTCTTATGTTCGCTTGAAATGTACATTTAAAGTCCTGTCTTCCACGTAACACTTTTTATTAATACTTGGTGCTAGAAAACCCCGAAGTAACGCTAATTGGTATCCTCAAGATAGCAAATACCGAGATATATTATCCGATCTTGTCTTGTGCCTCATCTTTAGGGTTATTCTGTAGCTAGAATAGCATTGAAGACCATCTATAAGACTTGGGTAACGTTTTTTGCAGTTTTAGAGGTTTCAAAATTCTTTATAATATTATAGAAAATACTCTGCAGTCTCCTCTAACGATGATTGTATGGATTCATACTATTTTAAAACTGAAGATAGAGCCTAGGCCTCTGAATTGTCAACTTAGACGGAGTTAAACCCCATTCTAAAGTTAATTATCTATTGTCTAAAGCATCAATCTCCTTTCAAATATCATCACCTCTTCCAATCTGGTATAGAACCCATTTAGGAATTGTAAGTTCTAAGCTGTATTTAAAAATAATATGAAACCGAGTTTCCCTGAAGGTTGGATTTAAGAAGTACATGAAAAATAATTACTTAGTTTTCCAATGTTGTGAAATTTCAGCCTTGGTTGTAAATCACTCTGTAATTAATTGTTACAAAAATTTACCGTCAGAGGACGCTCTGCAACAAGTATATGTAAAATGAGAGATTTTAGTGTTTTCTTTGACTAGGAATGATGTTAAACTCTATCTAATATAGAATACAATAAATATTTCGTAATTTAAAAAAGATTTCATGGAGTTCATAACCAAAAATATCATAATGGACGAGTTTCATATTTTTATTACCAGAGCGCCCCCTGGCGCTGATTTTGGGTAATAAAAAGCATAAACACTAAAAATATTTTAAGTTCATAATTACAATACTTCACCTTAACCTTCACTAGACTTTAAAGCTGTTGCATTATAGAATTAAATTATTTACTTCATAGGTAACTCATCCGCCAAGGCGCACGCTGCCTTACACTATAATTATGGATTATTGAATTATCAGTTAAAAGTTAAGTGAGTGTAATCCTCTATTTACCTTTAAACCCAAAATGCATAATTTACTCGGAAAACGGGTTAATTTTAAAAGTTTACAACAACAACAAAAACAAAAGCGGAAGTAGACACGTTAAACTGTACTAAACAGAACCGCTGCGTCCAACACGAAAATCGCAAAGTTTTCGCAGCAAACTGAAGCAAATCGGCAATGTGGCATGTTAAAGCGCACAAAAACTAACAAATATTTAAAAAAAAAGTCTGAAAAATAAAATAAAAAAGTAAAATAAAAAAATAAAATTTCACCAAAATGAAAACTAAGCGCAAATTCGGCACAAAATATGGACATGTCCTCGTAATCGGCACAAAGTGCATGAAAATTATTATTAGTCCAGGAAATTTCGCAGCTTATTTTGCTTCTCGAATTTTGATTTTTTTTGTTTTTTTGTTTGCTTTTTATGCAAAAATTTGCTTAGTTTGAGCAGCTGAAAGCGCTGTCAAATGCAGCGTGAGCAAAGTAAAGCAAAAAAAGTATAAAATGTAAAAGTCTAGCTAAAAATTACGAATAAATAGTTCTAAGCGCCCATAAGTATGCTAATTTTCTGACAATTTTATGCTTATGTCTGTGCGTGGCTGACAGCATTTGTGCTGACACTTCTTGCCCAACAAATATGTAAAATTATTAAAATATTAGATGAAAATAAAAAGGAAACTTACAGAAATGTGTGTCGCAGACAAGTTGTCAGCGTTTAGGTGATATCATAAAGAAGCTTCCGCTTTTTAGGTGAAAGTTAAGCAGGTTAAGGTTGGATTTGGCAGGTGACACAAGCAAAGAGGAAAGTGTGCTTTGATGTTGCAAGGTGTGGAGGTTATGTGGTTGGGTTAGTGTTAGAATAAATTTCTTTATATTTTTTTTCATTTAAAAACATGCCTTTTACCAACAATATATTGTTAGAAAATGAGCTAGTGGGTCATAACTTTTATATTTATATAGATTAGAGCATCACATTTTGTGTGTTGCTTGGTGTTTCTATAAACACAATGAGGATTAAGAATCACACAAATCGGGTCATTACAGCAAATAACTGCCATACAATTGTTAGTTCAAAAACGAGTTCTTAGGTTCTAACTTCCATATTTAGATAGTTTGGAGCACGAAATTTTGGGGAATATTTTGTTTTTTATATAAGTACAAGAGATACTAAAACTGATTAATATAACACATACCTCTCATATAAAAGACTGTTCAAAAATGAGTGCTTCAATTTTCATATTTCTCGAGATAAGAGTATGTAATTTTATGAGATATTATGTTAATATAACTGAATATCGGGTTACAAAATCACTCACCTCCCAAAGAAAAGATTTTTCAAAAATTATGTTTTAATTTATAATATTCATATTTATGTAGATAATAGCAAGAAATTGTGAGAGAGGTTTAGTTTTTACATAAAGATAATTAATACTGCAAATCAATAGGAAAGGATTATCATATCACTTACCTCCCATACAAAATTCTGTTCAAAAACGTTATTTAGTGTTGAAACTTTTTTATTTATGTTGCTATTAGCATCAAACTCTGTGAGATATTTAGTTCTTTAATAAAGAAAATTAATACCGAAAATTAGCTAGATTGGATAACTCTATCACTTACCTCTCATACAAATGTTCGTTCGAAAACGTTATTTAGTATTGTAACTTTCACATTTATGTAACTAGGAGCACTAAAATTGGGAAGATATTTTATTTTTATATGCATACAAAGCATGTCAAAAATAAACAAAATCGGATTACTTTTAAAGGTGTCTCCCATACAAATGTGCGTTCGAAAACGATATTTACTGTTATAACTCTCACATTTATGTAGTTAAAAGCGCCAAACTTTGTGAGTTCTTTAATTTTTATATAGAAAAAATTAGTGTTGGAAATCAACAAGTACGGGCTACTAGATCATATACCTCCCATATAAAAAAATTTCAAAAATGAGTTTTTGTGCTATAAACATATAGTTGGTAACGATTTCGACTTGACAAACTTAATAGCAATGATGTTGTTAGACAACTAAGCACATCAATGCGTCAACACATGCATATTTTTATAAAAAAAAAAATATTTGACCAGTAGCAACAGACAAACAACAGTACCCAAGTGTTGTTACAAAACTTTGTACATATAAAAAATAAAAAACAAAGATGCAGAAAAGTCTACAAAAACACACGAAAAATCAAAAAGCCATAACGTTAGCTAAAACCAAACTAACTCAAGTACTCATATTGAACGTAAGGGCTTGCAACTACTGCTACCTATGAGTGCTCGAACTAAATGTAAATTTTATTTTCAATTTGTTTGCATAAAGTTATGAATGTGTGTGTGTGCGTGTTTTCTCTACTCTACTCTCTAAAACTTGAGAATTTTGGTAAATATTTTTTGGTCCTAACAATTATTTGCTGACTTTCTGCTATCTACCTTTTTGCTACTACAATATTTGACTCTTTAGCGCAATGCAACAGTTCATTCATGCATGCAACATATACGAGGTGACTTGTTTTTGGGCTTAACCCTCTTACGTTTGTGTGGAAGTTGTTGTCTCTTTTTTTAATTTTTTTGCTTTGAGCTTCCTACTGTTGCATACCGTATGGTGCGGCTAACTCGAATTCCCATATGTGCAACGAAATAAAGTAAATAAAAAGTTATGACTTATAGAAATTCATATAACTTTCTTTATATTTTTTGCATGAAGGACCTTGTGCGCATGAGTGTGTGTGTGTGTGTAATGAAATTGTATATTTTTTTCTAAAATTTGTTGTTTTTTATAGTGTATATGTATGCCCTTCCGCTTTGCATAGCCGAATGCTCAAGTGTGCATAATGTATAAGAGTTTTGTGCGCCCGCAAGTATGCAAAGCAAATAGGCAACTAACTTGGCAATGCTGCAGCGAGGGGGAAAACTAAAACTCTGTAGCGCATGGGCGTGGCATGCAGCTGGCGTACGAGTTAAAATAACATAAAGTTGGAGTTGACCAAAAATACAAAAAAAAATCAAAAAAAATTGCCAACAACAAAATTTCAAAAATTCAGTGGCACTACAACACGCCCGTTGCGACTGTTACTTTTGAAGAATTTTTCATAACTTTGTTTTTGGCATTTGTTTTTTTGCAGTTTCTTACTCCCTGTACTTCTATACTTTCACATTTTTATATTATTCACCGCTTGACCGGCTGCATGCCACCGTTTGATGCATGCAACAGCGAGCATGCTGCAGCTAGCTGGCTTATTTGTGCTTGCGCTTGCTTTTGCTCTTGTTATTCAAATTTTTGTTGTTGTTTTTGTTTTACTTATTGTTGGTTTCTATGGTCACTGGCATTTTTCGTTGCACATAAATTATTGCTAGCCGTTATGTTTACAGTTGCAACTTGACGCGTTGGCAACTTCAATGCTGTGGTGCTTTAAAATAATTTCCTCTTTTCTAGCTTTCGTTCTTCTTTTTTATTGTTTTTTTTTTTACTTTTATTTTTTCATGTTAGTTCTTGCTCGTTCTTCTCAAATTTGGCAACTTAAAAATATTAAAATGAAATTTGTACGAAAGAAATGTTGCACATACTTGAGATACTTGGAAAGAGTTTTACATTTCTTTCATGCTATGACAGCTTTTTGTGGGAGCATCTTGTGTATTGACGCAAAATAATGAGAATATTAGCTACATATAATAGTATGCTGGCGTATAAAATGCTGGAAACCTCTGTCAGTTGATGGATTATGGACCAATGATGTTTCTGATTTGTATATTTAGATTTGTAAACTGTTGATGAACCCACTTAGAGAATAAACTTTGATATACCAGATCTATCAACAGTTTCTAAAATTAAATGAATTTGATCTAGATTTATAAGACTTCAGATACCGACGAATATTTTATGTGATTAAAAACACCTAGTTGTCTCCTAAAGAATTCGAAATTTTCATAAAATTTATTCTAATTCACAGTTTCGAACCTATAACCCCTTTGCTAAATTTTGAAGAGAATTATCAAATCCCTGAAGATGTTCGAATGTACCTAATATGATTTTCGGTCTGCTTATTGCTAATTTTCTTATTAATGTAATCAATTAAATAATTGACTCTATTAAAGGGTTATCTGAAACATAAAATAATAACCTGTATAACCTAAGAGCATTTTCGCACAGCCAAATTAAACGATCAATGAAAATTTTAATTGAAAAACCATTTTTTTCCATTCGCACTGCCGGCTACTCGATAATCGATCAGCTGTTATATATTTTTTTTTGGTTTTCGTAAGAAGTTGGTAGGTTTCAATTGTTGATTGCTATTTTCTAGCAGTGACATCTACCCCGGAGTAATATTACTTACAAATACGTTCTTTATAGCACTCGATTAAAATTCGATTTAAAATTAATGTAGAAAAATTAGTATTTTATTTACTATGCTAAATCGATCCAAATCAGCATTTTAATCCAATTAGCACCTATATGAAAAGACTATAACTCAACTCTCCTTCATTAGGACTTAGGTCAGTATTCTTTCAATAAGTTTGCAGATAGAAAATATTTGTTTTGTAAAATAAGTGGTACTGTCTGTTCACTAACGTGATATGGACTAAAATTATAAGCAAAGTTGTACTTGAGTTCAGAAAGGGAGATATATATAAAGCAGAGAGTTTACATATAAAGCTTCGCTTTGAAAAAATCCGAACATTACAGAAAAAGAGAGTTCTGAAAAATTGTAAGTAGGATCGCTTTTAGAGTACCAACAATGCTGTGATATTCGGCTCTGAGTTGAAGATCTTTCTAGTACTAAGAATGCGCCAATAATCTTCCACAATTTAACGGACCTTTGTGCCAAAAATTAATATTTATAATATATCTTTTTTGAACAAAGTTCTATGAAACAGAAGCCTCTGTTCATTACAAGGTAGTATGAGTATAATATTACGACTTAATTAAAGGTTTTCTGCCAAAATTTATAAAATAAGCCCCGTATTAAAACTCTCACTTACAACAAATAATAAATTTATATATTATTATTTACAAAAAAACGTACAGGTATGTAATTCCACACTGGAAAATCGTTAAGTGGATAATATGAAAAAGATTATGAGCAATAACACCACTGAAATGTTCATAAAAACTTTATAATGCATGAAAATACCGACACAAAGCTTTACCAAAAGCATGCCAATATTGCAAATGGCAAAATAATAATTGCAGTAAATGCGTTACGTTAAAATTATAATGAAAAAATATTTATTTAAGGGATTTTCACAAAAAGGCACTTAATAAACAATAAGTTGATTTATTCAGTTAATAACGGATTTAAGCTATCGTTGGGCTGTTTTAAATTATTTGGTGTAAATATGTACAAATATTTCGATTTTAAGTGTTTTTGTGTTGTAATTGTTGAACTACAAATTGGTACGGAGTATAACAGCGTATGGACACTATAAAGTAAGTTTAAATTGAGAGTAGTTTTGTCGATGATTTCATTATCGATTGTTCGTATATAATAATATCTATTTGTTATGTGGCTAAATGTTATTTGATGCTTTATTTCGTGCTTCTCATACCTAAAGGTTTAGCATTTTGCGAATGTGCTAAATATTCAACCGAAAAAAATCTTAATCGTTTCAATTAAAATTAGTCGATTTACATTCAATTATATATTAATTGCGCAATTAAAATATTAACTTTTGTTTCATAATTTTAGGTGCCATACACCTAAATCACACCCTGGATAAAGAAAATATTTGACTTAATTAACGTTCAATTAGTTACTAATTGTGCAATTAATATTAAAAAAAATTATATTAAATTGAAATTGATTAATGTCTGTAAAAGGTAGATTTTTCAACAAACTATTTAATTCAAATTTAATTAGTCACTAATTGTGCAATTAAGACTCTAAAATGTCTATATTAAATAGAACTTAACATTGAATTAGTCAGTAAGTGTTCAATTAGGTTTCACTGACAGTATATTAAACTTACATTAAAAAAATATGAATGCTGCAAGTAAGGCTAGTTATTTATATATGATCAATGAAGCTCAATAACTAAAATTATTAAATATTCATTAAATGTTAATATAATTCTCCATTCTAAGTATGCAAATTTTAACTGAATTTAGACCTTATTAAATATTTAATATACAATTGAAATTTTTTGTGACAAATTTAATTCAATTAATGGTTCAGAAAGAGATTGATTTGGTTTAACATGTTTTTGTGGATCTTATAGGTATTTAAAATGAAGAAAGCCGCTTTTTAAAATAATTGTTGGGTCCTGCTTCGGCCTATCGAAATTTGAAAAAGCTGGCATACATACTAGGGAGCTACCAAAGATACATCCCAAATAAAATTTTGATTGAAACAATTTACGATTTAAATATAGACAATTAGCAAATTGACTAAATTAGTTAGCTGTCTGAATTGCTTTCAATCGTAGCCGAGACGTCTACCACACTTTCAAATATTTTCTTTCGAAAGCAATAGAGGTTTTTGATGAATTTTTAATGTAATAATATATTTTAAAGGCTAAATGTTGTCTCGGAGAGTATTAAAATTTTCCACTACACTGGGTGGTAAATTACTGCTGATAATAACCCATTAAAAGCTATGGAATTGATAACAAAGTACCGCATATTGGCAATATATGCACACTACCAACTGCTTATTGACAACGATTTATCACAAAAAAAACTTTTTATAAAACAGCAAAAACAATAACAATGAAAGTGTGCCAAAAACAAGAGCGTACCACTTTAACGCTTCAACTCAATTCATTTTCAATAAAAGTCTGCCTGTCTGCTTATAAAGTAAATAAATAAAACATTGATTGCGTACGCACAACTGTTCACCGCGCCAGCTGCCAACCAACCAACCAACCAACCAAACAACAACACTAACTGTAGCACAACAACTTTGGCGCAACAACCCAACCGATGCAAAAATGCAATGAAACGAGACGAAATTGTTTTTACCCGCTGCGTCAAATTTTTAAGTGAAAAACTTTTAGTGTACACGAATTGCTAGTTAAAAATTACTTTTCATTTGCACAACAACAACAACAGCAGCAAGTACAAATAAAGCGGCGAAAGAAAATGGAAAAAATAAATAAATGTTATTGCAAAAAATTGCTGATAAAAAGCAGAGAATGAAAAAAAGGATGAGTGGAAGCGCAGAATTGGGTAAATAAAAGTGGTGTATGCTGAGCTCTTGAGCGTAGAAACCGTGCAATTCTTGGTTGCAGAAAGACAATGAGCCGCCGAAGTTGTTGGTTGGTTGATTGGAACACTTTCGTTGCGGTACATTGGTTGCGTAGTGGCGATAAATACTTGCTGCACAAGCTATTAATGGATTAGTGGTGGATTTGGGGCAAACTATTTATTTTATTTTATTTTTTTTTATTTTATTTTTTTATTTTATTTTAATTAATTAATTTAAATAATTTAATTAATTAATTAATTAATTAATTTAAATTACATTAAATTAAATTAAATTTAATTAAATTCATTTTTTTATTTGTATTTTATTTTATTTAATTTATTTTTATTTTATTTTAATTAATTTAATTTAATTTAATTTAATTTAATTTAATTTAATTTAATTTAATTTAATTTAATTTAATTTAATTTAATTTAATTTAATTTAATTTTATTTTATTTTATTTAATTTTATTTAATTTTATTTATTTTATTTTATTTTATTTTATTTTATTTTATTTTATTTTATTTTATTTTATTTTATTTTATTTTATTTTATTTTATTTTTATTTTATTTTATTTTATTTTATTTTATTTTATTTTATTTTATTTTATTTTATTTTATTTTATTTTTATTTTATTTTATTTTATTTTATTTTATTTTATTTTTATTTTATTTTATTTTATTTTATTATATTATATTATATTATATTATATTTCATTTTATTTTATTATATTATATTATATTATATTATATTTTATTTTATTTATTTTATTTTATTTTATTTTATTATAAATTATATTTTTTTCCAATTTCAGATCCAACTTGATTAATGTATGTTCTGGAAATACAAAGTTGAATCTAAAAAATTCTAAAAAGTAAAAAAATACTCAAAATCAACAGCTTTGATTACAGACATGGAAAAGGTAAGTTCAGAAAAATTATATATACACCTTCATATATACATAAATACAAACATAAAAGGTCTCCTATATATATATGAAATTCTGAAAACACATTTTAGTTTGTTAAAATGCCTTCGGCGACCTATATAGCCGCATACATGTATACGAAATCCGCGTATGGCCTTGTAAAAAGTGTCATTGTTTTTGTTTTTTTGACACCAAATCGAAAAGCCATGTCTATCAGTCCGCCCACACCACGCCTTAAACGCGAAAATACGCATTGCAAGTAACAAAAAATTTTGAGGTTAATATTTTTTTGGCAATGCAGTAGCAAAAGTACAAGGTAATATGATAAACATATGTATATATATAATAGGGATATTAGGGTGGTACTAATTTTTTAAGATTTCATTACTTATATTTAAGCACTATCGGTGGTTGTTTAGAGTGAGTTCCTTAAACTATAAATATTTCTATTTATTTTTTATAATTTTATTTTTAGAAATTTTTGATAAACCCTTTTTGAAAAGTGGGCGTGGTCTCGCCATTTTAAATATTTTAACAAAATCGCATAAAACCACGCCCTTATCATATCTAACAGTATTATCTGAATTCACTCCAAGTGTGATAGCTCTCCAAGAAGTGACCCCAAAACAAATAAAATTCTGCTTAAATTTCGTGTCCCTATATGGACTGAGTGAAAAAGGGGACTATGGGCGTGGTACTGCCCACTTAAAATTTCATATACTATTTCACCGATTGGAAAGACATTTTATTTATAATATTATGCTTGTGCTCTCTTCACATAGTTTCAAAATATATAAAATCGCTCAACAACCACGCCCACTTACAATATAACGACTTTTTCTTCTTATTTCATAAAATGTATCAAAAAATATTTTTAGAAGAAAATGTACTACCCTAATGCTCGCCTATGCACTTAAATCTCTCTACTTTCCTCTTATCACTCCCACATGTACTCACTCATTTTCAATGCAATTGTTTTTATAGTTTTTTCTCACATATTTATTTTTATATTACCTTCGGTTTTTTAATGTTGTATGAATCGTACATACATTTGTTTGTCATATTTCACCTTCACATGCCAGAGCAGCTGGCTTTTATTGCAATTGTTGCCAACATTTATTGATAAATTGCGTATGTCGCCTTTGGCATTGCAATTGTCGTGCACGTTTTAACGGTTAAATGATAAACATGGCGGTGCAAAAACGAAAACTGCAGAATTGCAAAAAGGTAAAAAAAATAAATTATAAAAAATACTATAAAGAAATAGAAGAAAAAATTAAAACAGTAAAGTAATAATTATGAGCAAAAGTATCATAAAGACAGGGTTTGTAAAAAAATAAATAATTAAAAATAAAAGAGTAAAAAAATATTTTTGTTAAAAAATAAATTTTAATTCAAAAAATATAAATTTTAAATAAAAAAATATTTTTGATGAAAAATAAATTTTAAATAAAAAATATTTTTGATAAAAAATAAATTTTAAATAAAAAAATTTGTTTGATGAAAAATAAATTTTAAATAAAAAAATATTTTTGATAAAAATAAATAAAAAAAAAATTTTTTTTATAAAAAAAAAATTAAAAAAAAATTTACATTTTTTATAAATATTTTTTTTTTTTTTTTTTTCAATATTTCTTTATTTATTGAATCTGCTTTGTTTAAAGCCTAACAATAAGTATTAAAATCTTAAATCTATTTACAACTAAGTAAGCTCAAGAATGTGTTTGAGCTTTTTGGCAGAACGTTGCTCTTTAGTAGGCAGGTAGATCTCTTCTTTTTAAACGAGTTTGATTGGAATGTACCAAGGCGTTTGCTAATGGGTTTGGATGTTCACGAAGTTTAGAAATATATTTCTTTCTGCTGTCTTCTATTTCCTTCTTTACCATAGGAATATCAAGATCCTTATGGATATTTTCATTACGCATGTACCATGGTGAACCCGTTATTGTTCTAAGCATTTTAGATTGGAATCTCTGAATTATATCAATGTTGGTTGCACAGGTCGTACCCCACAGTTGAATACCATACATCCAAATCGGTTTTATGATTGCATTGTATAACAGGACTTTGTTGTCTAGGCTAAGTTTAGAATTTTTGTTTAGAAGCCAATTTAAATTTGCTGCTCTTAACTTCATGCAAGTTACTTTACTCGCTATATGTTTCCGCCACGTAAGCCTTCGATCCAGGTGAATCCCAAGATAAGTTACTTCATTCGCTTGGGGTACTAATACATTGTTTATTTTAACTGTCCGACATGTTTCTGGTCTTAGAGAAAATGTAACATGCTTGCATTTTTGCTCATTAATTTTTATACGCCAGTTGGCTAGCCATTCTTCGACACAAGTTAAGTGCTCCTCTAATACTCTTGATGCTCTAATGGGGCATTTGTTTCGGCTTTACTATGGCTGTGTCATCCGCAAAAGTGGATGTCAATACGTTATTAGCTATTGGAATGTCTGCTGTATATATTATGTACAGAGTGGGGCCTAATACACTGCCCTGAGGTACACCGGCCCTTATTGCTCGTTCTTCTGATATAAAATCTGCTACTTTAACCGTAAATTTCTTATTTCTTAAATATGACTCCAATGTTTTATGCAATTCGTAAGGTAAAACGTTTTTGATTTTCCATAAAAGGCCTTCAAAAAATTGAGTAAAATATAAACAAAAAAAAAAAATAAAAAATATAATTTATAAAAAAAATTATAAAAAAATATTATTCATAAAAAATTAAAACCAAAATGTTTTATAATAAATTATAACTTAAATATATTACAAAATGTATACACAGATTTATATATAATTTGTATATATAAATCCTGTTGCAATAAGCAAAATAAATACTTTGCAACTTCACTTCCGCTTCCGTCATCGAAAATTGCCAATATCACAGCGTTGCTTTTGGTTGTCCAATCGGATTTTCCAATATTTTTTGTTGTTGTTGCAACACATTTTTTAATTTCACTCGCTGCATGCATTGCAAAAATATGCTTGCGTGTGTATTTGTTTGATTGGGCTCAGCCATCAAGGCCCCGTTCAACGCCTATAAGTATGCAACATTTTTTTATGTATTCGCTACGACAACTTTAAATGTAGCTTTTATTTGTGTTCAAGTCATATGACATGGCTTCAAACAGATTTTTTAATATTTTTACCCACTAGAGTTGCCAGAGTAAAATTTTTAAAAATATTTTTTGGCTAATTTCCCATTTTTTATAGTTTTTATTCTTCTTTGCAAGGTAACTGTCATACTACTGGCGAGCTTTTGACAATTTCACTCAGAAATTCTGAGAATTTGAGAATTCTACTAAGTCGCATTCGGCATCAATGACAACAACAAATAACACACGTTATTATCAAGCATTGGGTTGCTCTGTGACGTCGTTGTGGCGAATTTTGCGAAAAGATCTTGGCCTACATCCTTAAAAGATCAAATTGAAGCAAGAACCGGCAGAATCGTCATATGTTCGTGAAATGGGCTGAGCAACAACTGGAAAATGATCCGGATTTTCATCGAAAAATCATCTTCAGCTATGAGGCTCATTTCTGGCTGAATGGCTTCATCAATAATCTAAATATGCTGCCTGGCCAGCAATCCACACGTACCATCCATGAGTCACCATTGCAACCCGAAAAAATGCGGTTTGGTGCGGTTTATGGGCTGCCTGCGTCATAGGGGCGTACTTATTCCGTGATGATCAAGACCAGCTGTGAATGGCAATCGCTACCGCTCAATGATAACCGAATAGTTTTGGCCCGAATTGGATGATATGGACTTGAATAATATGTGGTTCCAACAGGACGGCGCTACAAGCCACACACATGGATTTATTGAAAAACATGTTTGGTGAACGCGTTATCTCACGAAATGGCCCAGTCAATTGGTCGCCTCGGTCATGCGATTTATTGTGGGCCTACGTCAAGTCTTTGGTCTATGTCAACAAGCCAGCGATGAATTTCGTACGAATATCGAACGTGAAATTGCAGCAGTATCGGTTGATTTATACTTGAAACCCGTCGAGAATCAGGTTCAGCGTCTAAACTTCTGCAAGCGTGCCCATGGTGCCATGCAAAAGCAATCAAGTTCCAGCCAGCGCTCTTATTGAAAACCTTTATATAACACGAAATTCTCATTAGTTCTAAATAGCTCAGCAAAAATTACAATCTTTAGCAGAGATTTTAGTTTACTTTTGGGCTTTGTCGAAAATTTCATTTCTAATAAGATATTGTAATCTCAAATTTGACCAAATTGCGGTCCACTTAAATGCTGATATCATCGCATTTGCATTACAAATTTCATTTCTATTATCTTTAATCCAAGAAAACTGTTAATTGATAAAAATTCTTATTTCCAATAGCATGCTAGACTTTCAAAAAATTCATTTCAAATTTTCACATACTTGAAAATAATAAATATCATGCCTTGGCCAGCCACACTCCCCAAACACTATCTCTCTCTCTCTCTCTATACATCGTAAAAATATTTGAAATCTTTGAGCAATTTTCCTTGATAAATAAAAATATAACCATTGAGTAATTGTGAAAAATCACATGCGCTCCCAACGTGCACTTGAACTATAAATATTTTTGCCTACTTTTAGGCCTCATGCCAATAGTAGAAAATATTTCAGTGAACACCAAAATTTTTATGTGGCATTCATATAATACCAGCTGGACCAAAGATATATGGCATTGAAAGAAATATAAATTCTGAGTGAAAAATGAAAAATCAAAAAATTTTCTATGACATGAGTATGCGCCTAAAAATATGCAACATCAAGGATGTAGTGTGGCTCCGCTGCGTCGAGGGAGCTACTGCAGAGGCACAAATATAAAAGAAATTTATGAAAATACTTCGAAGCAATGCAACCACTGAACCATATAGTGGAAAATTAGTTGGCAAATGTATGTGGAAGATTTTTATTACTTACCAGAATTTGTTAGGATTCTAAGAAAATGTGTGTGTTGAAAATGCAATTTTATTTATTTGCAATAAACCATATCAAAAGCTACAAAATCCAAATATTAGTTGCAGAAAAGGTGCACAAATTTTTGGCTCTAGGACATTTCAGGATACGTGCAGCTTAAATCCTTACACACTTTATTGCAACTCACACGGCTACCACCGTAGTGCAAAAAACACTGGCAGGCATAAAATTCGACAAATAGAAAATGAAAACCGAAATTTATTTATGTCTTCAAATGGACAAATCGACAATTGGACAAATGTGCTGGCCGCACAGACGTGTGCTATCGGTGATATGCATAAATAATAGGCACACACACATTGAGATATACATACTTACGTAGATCACAAGTAGCTTTTAACTCCTGTGGCCATAAAATGTTTTTTTTTTTCGAATTTTTTCTTATCTAATAGCAAACTGATAGTCAAATAGAACTTTTAACCTACTTTCCGTTTAGTACGACATGTCCATGCGCCTAGAGATATGCTACGTGTGTGCATGCGCACATACAATGCAATGCGAAAGTAGACAAAAACGTAACCTTACAAATGCCTTCAGAACTTTTCTGCAGCTTCGTTATAAGCTTTTAACACACAATCATACTCATACAGCCACAGTTAGAAAACTACACTGCCTTGCCCGCTGGCATTGGGCTGGTTGTGGCCGAAAAAGCAGCACACGTTTTTATGATTTCCTGATTTCATTTCAACTAACCAATTCATAGCGAAATTTGCAAAAATCTTTCAACGTTTTTTTTTTTTGGTTTTCATTGGGCTTCAACGAAGCGCATAAAATGCAGATATTTCATTTCATGTCTTTCGCTTGCCTGGCGATAGTAGCAAAAGTTTGGTATGCATTTTTATTTTGCCTACTCTTAGGCGCAGCTAACTTGTTTTTCGTTAATTTCGGTAGCTGCTGCAGTGGTTTCTTTTTTTTTTGGAAAATTGTGTCTTATTCAAATTTATGTTGCTTGCGTATCTACGCTTGTCTGCTTGCGGCTGGCAGTTGAGGTCAGCGTGTGCGCCTAAAAGTAGGCTGTGTAATATTGTATTTGCTTTAATTTGCTGTTTTATGGAAGAGTTGTGGTGCTTAAGAAGCACCTTTCTTCGTATTTATTTGAAATAATATTATTCCGTATGGCTGCGCGCTGAAATGTATGCTTAGCCTTTTGATTTTGCAGTTAGAAGTTTGAAATTTTTGTATTTTTGACAGATTATCCGCAATAATACTCAAACTCAATTGAATTAAATGTGTTAATTAATAGTGATTTTGCTTTTCATAACTTAAACTTTTACGGGGTTCTAAGATTTGAAACCTCTGAAATAAATTATAGCTCGGAATAAATGTGGATTATTTTATGGTATTCAATATGAAATTTGATCTCGAAAAATACTGAAATACTGAAAATACTAAAAATCCAGTATGGAAATTAAAAAAATATTTAAAAAGCATTTCCGTTAGTGATGCCGGTATTTATGGGATTCCTTAAGAGAGTTACATTCTGTCAAATAAGTACCCGGGAATTCTCATTTTAAATTTTCCCGCTGAGATATTTCAGATTTATTTTTCCAGGTTGGCACAACTGTCAGCCTCTATTCTGTCAACTTTTATTGCTAGTATGAGTCATTTAGTTTGTTTACGGCCGACAAAATAAAGGAAATTTTGCTCTAAAATCGTCATTATAGTTTACTAGAGATGGCCTAAATAATGAGCATGTCTCATGCGACATTTTGGGTTTTCGGAAAGTCGGATCGCGATTGGTACCAAAAGATTTGAATGTTCTTCAAAAAGTGAATCGCATTAAGGTGGCTGTAGACATGCTTGAACGAGTAAAAATTAGTCGAAACCGAAAAAACTGCGCCAAAGCAAATTGAAAATCAAGGCGAGGCAAGGTTTTGTTCATTCGGAATTCTTACCGGAAGGCAAAACCGTCAATAAAGATCATTAACTTGGCGTTATGAAGCGTTTGAGAGGGAATGTTTGTCGTGTTGATAATGCACCAGCGCACAAAGCGATCATTGTGAACGAGTTCTTGAACAAAAATTCAACAAATATCATCGAACAGCCCTGTGTGACTTTTTCCTGTTTCCAAAACTCAAACTACTCAAACTTCGTGGAACTCGTTTTGAGAGCAGACATCAAAACTAATTCGCAACGAGAACTGGAACCAGAATATAGCTTTAAAAAGTGTTAAAAAAAGAACTTAAAAAAGAACTTAAAAAAACAAAACAATTTCGGGATCGATTCCGAAAATCCCGGATTGCTACACAAAGTATGTGGAATGATTTTTATCAAAAGTTCTTCAATTAAATTACACGCAATTGCATTATTTCTTTAAAAATCCCGAATTTACGTTGTTTTAGCGTTAACTTGGACCAAGTAAATATATCGAGAACTATAATTATTTAATGGGTTTGGAAATTTAAGGACCTTAAGCAATTTTATTGTGTTTAATAATTTATGTACACATTATTAGGAAAGTGATTTTTTGAAAACTCCGTTTTGCTCAGTATTTCCATAAAAAATGTGTAAAAGTTATAAATCTGAATATTTATATTAAAAAACATGAAAATTGTTATAAAATACATTGTGGTTTTTCGGGACTGACCTCGAAATTTCGGGTTTCTTAAAAAAAATTATATATTTTTTTATTTAAAAATTCATATTATTTTCTAATATTTAGTTAAAAAAAATAAATTAAAACAAGTAAGGAAATGCTAAGTTCGAGTGTAACCGAACATTTTATACTCTCGCAATTTATTTATTTAACTTTATTTATATTATATAAACACACAATTTGACCCACATATTCGACATATATATTGTATAAAGTCCATTGAAAGCTGGAAACCCTAATATTAGGTTAGAAGCACCGAGGTCCTCGTGTTCGATATATGGGGCCTTAAAAACCTATGGTCCGATTTCGGCGATTTTTAGAATGGGGCTGCCACACTATATACATAGTATTTGCGCAAAGTTCCACACCGATATCTTCACTAGTGCTTACTTTATATATTGTAATGTAAACGATTCAGATCGTCTTCAAAGTTCTGGTATATAGGAAGTAGGCGTGGTTGTGAAGCGATTTGGCGTATTTTCACAACATACCATTTGGATGTAAGGAAACTATTACAAACCAAGTTTCATTGAAGTCGAGTAGTTCCTGAGATATGGTTTTTGACCCATAAGTGGGCGACGCCACGCCCATTTTTCATTTTGTAAAAAAAACCTGAGTGCAGCTTTCATCTGCCATTTCTTATGTGAAATTTAGTGTTTCTGACGTTTTTCTTTAGTGAGTTAACCCACTTTTAGTAATTTTCAATCTAACTTTTGTATGGGAGGTGGGCGTAGTTATGATCCGATTTCTTTCATTTTTGGACTGCATTAGGAAGTGGCTAAAAAAAAAAACGACTGCAGAAAGTAAACCAAACTTTCTCTATTGGTTTGCGAGATATATACAAAAAACCTATTTGTTGGCGGGGCCACACACACTTCCCAAAAAAATTACATCCTAATATGCCCCTTCATAGTGCGATCCTCCATACCAAATTTTTTCCATAGCTTTATTTATGGCTTAGGGGATGGGGTCATATGTAGAAGTTCACGCAAGTGAGGAAAGTTTCTGATTGCCATTCACTTGGGAGTGGCCAGGAACGATTCTTTTGCATATGACTCAAGCAGCTCACGACTTCCGGTTTTAGACCAAGTATCCCCTGGGTAGCTAACAGACATCCGTTTGGAGGCGAGCTTAAGTGAGAAGGCGAAGCCCGGTTCTGCGGTTGTGCGTAGGGCTTGGGACCCACCACATAAAAAAAATCTCCCCAATGAAAACAAACACCGAGCCTCGGATGAGAAACCCCCCCTTTTGATGACGACCCCTGCAAACGTACTAAGGATCATGATTTGAGGGCATGCACCTGGAATGTCCGGGCTCTTAATTGGGAAGGTGCCTCTGCCCAGCTGGTTGATGTCCTCATACAACTAAAGGCTGACATCACCGTCGTCCAAGAAGTGCGATGGACCGGACAAGGACGGAAGAAGGTGGGTCCTTGTGACATCTACTACAGCGGCCATATAAAGGAGCGCAAATTTTGTGTTGTATTTGTGGTGGGAGAGAGACTACGTCGCCGAGTCCTGGCATTCACCCCGGTGGATGAACGTCTTGCCACAATCCGCATCAAAGCGAGGTTCTTCAACATATCGCTGATTTGCGCCCACGCCCCGACGGAAGAGAACGCCAGGGTGGGTAAAGAAGGTGTCTTTGGCACAACAGTCGGAAAATTCAGCCTCCATGACGAAATATAGCCAAACGGCCTGAGGCTGATCGACTTCGCTGGGGCCCCAAATATGGTTGTCTGTAATACCAGATTCCAGCATAAAAAAATTCAGCAAGCAGCGTGGATGTCCCCTGATCGAAACACGCGTAATCAAATCGATCACGTTGTGATAGACGGAAGACATGTCTCCAGTGTTTTAGACGTGCGTACGCTCCGAGGACCAAACATTGACTCTGACCATTATCTAGTAGCAGCAAAGATACGCACTCGCCTCTGTGCAGCAAAGAACGCCCGTCAACAAACACAAGGAAGGTTCGACGTCGAAAAGCTGCAATCGCAACAGACAGCCAGGAAATACTCTACTCGACTTGCACTCCTGCTCTCTGAGAGCACTCATCAGCATCTCGGTATAAGGGAACTGTGAAACGGCATCTCAAACTCATTGCATACCGCTGCAGCCGAAACAATTGGTCTCCGGCAACGCCAAAAAACCAGTTGGTATGATGAGAATTGTCGTTCCGCAGTGGAGAGAAAACAGACTGCCTACCTCGCAACGTTGCGATCGACCACAACACGTTCGGGGTGGGATAGATATCGAGAACTGAAGAGGGAAGCGAGACGCATTTGCAGATGTAAAAAGAAAGAGGCCGAAATGCGTGAGTATGAAAAGCTTGAAAAGCTGGCCGACATGGGTAATGCTCGAAAATTTTATGAAAAGATGAGGCGATTTACAGAAGGTTTCAAGACCGGAGCATTATCATGTAGGGACCGAGGAGGTAATCTGGTAACGGATGTCCAGAGCATACTGGGATTATGGAGGGAACACTTCTCCGACCTGCTCAATGGCAGTGAAAGTACAACACCAGGAGATGGCGAACCCGATTCCCCAATCGATGACGATGGAATAGATGTTCCATTACCCGACCATGAAGAAATTCGAATAGCAATTACCCGCTTGAAGAACAACAAAGCGGCGGGGTCCGATGGATTACCGGCCGAGCTATTCAAATACGGCGGCGAAGAACTGATAAGGTGCATGCATCAGTTTCTTTGTAGAATATGGTCGGAAGAAAGCATGCCTGACGATTAGAATCTTAGTGTGCTCTGCCCAATCCATAAGAAGGGAGACCCCACAATCTGCGCCAACTACCGTGGTATAAGTCTCCTCAATATCGCATATAAGGTTTTGTCGAGCGTATTGTGTGAAAGACTAAAGCCCACCGTCAACGAACTGATTGGACCTTATCAGTGTGGCTTTAGACCTGGAAAATCTACAATGGACCAGATATTCACCATGCGCCAAATCTTGGAAAAGACCCGAGAGAGAAGAATCGATACTCACCATATTTTTATCGATTTTAAAGCTGCCTTCGATAGCACGAAAAGGAGCTGCCTTTATGCCGCGATGTCTTAATTTGATATCCCCGCAAAACTAATACGGCTGTGTAAGTTGACGTTGAGCAACACCAAAAGCTCCGTCAGGATCGGGAAGGACCTCTCCGAGCCGTTCGATACCAAACGAGGCTTCAGACAGAGTGACTCACTATCGTGCGACTTCTTCAATCTATTGCTGGAAAAAATAATACGAGCAGCAGAGCTAAATAGAGAGGGTACAATCTTTTACAAGAGTGTACAGCTCCTGGCGTATGCCGATGATATTGATATCATCGGAAGCAACAACCGCGCCGTTTGTTCTGCGTTTTCCAGACTGGATAAAGAAGCGAAGCGTATGGGTCTGGTGGTGAATGAGGACAAGACGAAATATCTCCTGTCATCAAACAAACAGTCAGCGCACTCGCGTCTTGGCTCCCACGTCACTGTTGACAGTCATAACTTTGAAGTTGTAGATAATTTCGTTTATCTGGGAACCAGCATCAACAGCGATAATAATGTCAGCCTTGAAATCCAATGCAGAATCACTCTTGCCAACAGATGCTACTTTGGACTGAGTAGGCAATTGAAAAGTAAAGTCCTCTCTCGACGAACCAAAATCAAACTCTATAAGTCGCTCATTATTCCCGTCCTGATGTATGGCGCTGAAGCGTGGACGATGACAACATCCGATGAGACGACTCTTGGGGTTTTCGAGAGAAAGGTTTTGCGCAAGATTTATGGTCTTCTAAACATTGGCAACGATGAGCTGTACGATTTATACGACGACATTGACATAGTTCAGCGAATAAAAAGACAGCGGCTACGCTGGCTAGGTCATGTTGTACGGATGGAAGAAAACACTCCAGCTCTGATAGTATTCGATGCAGTACCCGCTGGAGGAAGCCGCGGAAGAGGACGACCTCCACTCCGGTGGAAAGACCAAGTGCAAAGTGACCTGGCTTCATTTGGTGTTTCCAGTTGGCGCCAAAAAGCAAAAAGGAGGAATGAGTGGCGCGCTCCGGTGGATTCGGCTATAATCGCTTAAAGCGGTTCCTACGCCAAATATATATATATATATATAGTTATGGCACTTTATGTGTTTTTGTTTTTCGCCATTTTGTGGGCGTGGCAGTGGTCCGATTTTGCTCATTTTCGAAAGCAACATTCCTATGGGGCCAAGTTTCATCAAGATATCTTAATTTTTACTCAAGTTACAGCTTGCACAGACGGACCGACGGACGGACGGACAGACATTCGGATTTGAACTCCACTCTTCACCCTGATCACTTTGGTATATATAACCCTATATCTAACTCGTTTAGTTTTGGGTGTTACAAACAACCGTTATGTGAACAAAACTATAATACTCTCTGTAGCAACTTTGTTGCGAGAGTATAAAAATATTATAAATAACGCTCCTGCGTATTTGAAATAAAATTAAAAATTTTCGGGACTGATCCCGAAATTTCGGGATTGGTAAAAATTTATATGAAACAGTATTCTTTATTAAAAAAAGAAATAAAAAATATCATAAATACCCTCCTGAGTGTTTAAAATAAAATTTAGATTTTCGGGACTGATCCCGAAATTTCGGGATTGGTGAAAATTTATAGTAAACAGTCGTTTTTTTTCTCAAAAGAGTTTTGAATGCAATATTTAATTATTTTATTTCTTAATCCCGAAATTAAAAAAAAAATACCACCAACTGGCTATGGTATGCATATGTATATATATAATCATTTTTTATTATTTCGCAAGAAAACAGCTTAGCGCTCACATTCCGCTCTACTGATTTATGCTAAAATAATTTACACTCAATATGCAATCCGCTATATAACATAACTGATAATATGGAATGCAGCAAAAGCGAAAAGCAAAAACAAAATCGCGACTTAAAATGCAGCGAATAAGCAAAGAAAAGTACGGCATAAGTAATAAAACTTTTGCGATGCAATTTTCCTGAAAACAAAAGCAAACATACAGCAAGAAATTGGAAAAGCGAAGCAGCAGCGTGGCAAAAAAAAACAAAAACAAACGAAATAAATATGAGAATCCACTTCATTTGTAGCATTGCAGCAGCAGTGCTTTATAAGCCAATGACTAACAGAGTGCTGGGGATATGCTAACGCGGCTATAAGTTTGTGAGAGCCAGCGCTACACTGCACAGTAGCCTGCTTTTGGGCGCACATACATATTTGAATTGCTATTTTGTTGTTGTTTTTGTTGTTGTTGTTGGCACCGAAAAGTGTTAAGTTCACTCAATTATTTTGTTTATTCACCAGCGAATGTACGGTTTTAGCGGCAACTGCCATTGCTTTACTGCTTGGCTAAGCATTGACTAACGAAGAAATTGACAATAAACAAAGACACAGACACACACACCTACATATATACATGTGTGTGTGTGTATATGTATGCACATACTTTTGAAATTGCTAAGGCGGATTAAAAAGTTGACTGTGAATATAAATTTGTATGTATGTGTGTAACTATATTTATTTACATATATAGATGTGTGTGTGTGTATGGCAGCCAATTCGCGTTGCGCCATCTGCAGAAATAATTGAAATGTTAGTTGTGTGCTTGTCACCGCAGTTTGTCTAACTGTCTGTCCGTATACACACACACACACACACATCTATATGTGCGCCTGTGTGTATGCTGCGTTTGTATATATTTAATACGAATTATATTTTCTGCATTGCCACTTTGTACTTTTGACTACAACAACTATCACTATACACTACAATATTATTGTTGTTGTTGTCGCTGATATTCCGCTTCAGCCATTGCCAAATGAGTTTGAGCTTCGTGCTGCCAGTCTGCTTTCCCGCCGGCTGCTTGCCTGGCTCTTTGCCTCGTTGTTTGGCTGACAGACGTGCTGTTTGACTGTTTGGTTGGCTGGCTGACTGCTTGGTTGGCTGCTGGTCCGAAATTGTTTTGTGATTCACTTCATATGCAAAAATGTTAAAAGTTTGCAAATGCTTATTCCACCACAAGGTTTGTTGGGCTAGCGACGGCGGTATCGTTGCGGTATCGTGCATGCCATTGCAGCTGGGTGTGGTATAATGTGAGCGTTCGTTCACAAACTTTATCCGCATACGAAAATTTTCTGCTAATATGCTCGAATATAATCATTTAGCATGCAAGTGGAGGCACTGTGCGAAATTGTGGAATAATTCGAAAGTAATGAGTACAACTACGATTAGATTTTTAATTACAAGTTGAATTACAGCTACAAATACGATTACAATTACGAATTCAATTACTAGTATAATTACGATTACAATTACGAATTCAATTACTAGTATAATTACGATTACAATTACGAATTCAATTACTAGTATAATTACGATTACAATTACGAATTCGATTACTAGTATAATTACGATTACAATTACGAATTCAATTACTAGTATAATTACGATTACAATTACGAATTCAATTACTAGTATAATTACGATTACAATTACGAATTCAATTACTAGTATAATTACGATTACAATTACGAATTCAATTACTAGTATAATTACGATTACAATTACGAATTCAATTACTAAGTATAATACAATTACGATTGCAATTACAATTTCGAATTTTTAGTATAATTACAATTTTGATTACAATTACATTTTTAAATACTAGCCCACTTACAATTACAAGTATAATACAATAACGATTGCAATTACAATTACATTTCCAATTTTGAATATAATTACAATTTTGATTATAATTACATTTTCAATTATTAGTATAATTCCAATTACGAATTCAATTACAATTACAAGTATAACACAATTACGATTGCAATTCGAAATACATACATTTCCAATTTTTAATATAATTACAATTACGATTATAATTACATTTTCAATTACTAGTATAATTACAATTACGAATTCGATTACAATTACAAGTATACTAATATTACGATTGCAATTACAAGTACAATTACATATCAAAATAGTGTTATTATTGTAAATACAAGTACAATTACATTTTCAATTACCTGTACAATTATAATTACAATTAATATTGTAATTACAAATACAATTACAATTATAAGCTGAATTACAAATACAACTACAAGTATAATCACAAAATTTCCAAAATTTTTTCTCACTGCACCAGCAGCTGGTTACTATGCAAACGACCGAAATTCGTCGACGTTTCGCCACATTCATATCATGTGATGCACTCTCTCTCTCACACGGCCATCTCTCATTGACTCGACGTCTATGCGAACGCTGGCATGTGTTAGTTAAGCACACATTTGTTAGCTTGTGTGCGCGCGCTAAACCATGAACAATATTTGCCTACAATTTAAGTTGGTCAAGAAGAATTTTTTGGTCTGATTTTTGAAAATCTCTTTTTTGTGCGGCAAACTTTTCTACCAACTTTTTACTCGATTATAATTCTAATTACTTTGTGCTCGAATAAATATTTGAAAATTAGCTCACAAACACTTACTTATTTAAATGAAGTGCAAAGGCGCGGCACAGTAATACGAAGAGATAAAGTGAAAGGAAAAAAACAGCATTTTTACATTTAATGTAGCATACATTTTAGTGCTCGCACTTGTAAAAATTTAAATTTATTTATTTTCTTATTAAAACTTATAGCCTGTTCAGCTGCAGGCTATTAGTTTAACCTCAACATTATTGTGTATTGTTTGAGCAGTTAACACTTGAAGTGTTAATTAAGATTGCGGTGCAACCTAAATGTATGCTATACACATGTAAGTAAGTGCATTAAATATGAGCTGCGCATTCATAAGGGAGCACTTTATATGCCGCACACAACAAGCAAATTTATTTACCAACACATTTATCTATTCTAAATGAAGAATATTGCACAGGAAAGTAGGTCAGCCGCTGTTCGACAGTTGTCAGCTGTTGGCACAATTCTAGCATATAATTTGCTTTGGCATATTTTAAGGCGTTAATCGTTAGTAATAATTGCTTTCGAGTTATGGTCAACGGTTGTATGTGTGCCTGTGTGCAAATTTGCATTAAGTAAGTGACGTAAGCCTTTAAGTTAAGTCAGATTTTAATTGACTTTGCTGGGTTTGTATGGGCTTAGCCTAAAATTCTGCTGGGATTTCTGCAAATGAGTTTATCTAAAACAGTATTAAGCAGACACATTTGTGATTAGAATTTCCTAAATGAAGTTGGACATGATTGAAAGTGAACTGAGAGTATTGAAATGGAAATTATAATATTAATAAACTGGAAGAAAATCGGGAATGGTGGACACTTTGCCTACATTCGGAATCCCCGCACTTTTTCCCCTCTAAATATATATTTTCCAAAAGTTATTAGCTGGAGACATAGGGCCTTGAATCGTCTTCTACTGGGATGGTGTTCCCTTATTACTCATTATAGCCCACTGAGGGACAAGCTCCTTCAGCCAATCTATTGTCTTATCAAAATTTTGTCACTCCATCGGTAATATATTTTTGCATTTCCTTCCTCTTTTGAACACAGTCAAGCGAGAAAACAAGACCCTAGGTCTAGTGAATATATCTTTCTTTAAATTAATACCCTCTGAATGAGCTTTTGGTAATTTAAGCTGAAAAGAGCTGAACATATTCTTATTTTGACCTTGCAGTATCGTAGATAGGTCGTAAGACAGGTTAAATAAACTTAGGGCCTTGCGACAGAGCCACAAGAAATCCCACTTGGTACATTTACGGTCATTTGTGATACTGCTGACTCCTAGAATTGGAAGCCATGGACCCTCAGTAGTTGTCAAAGCACTGTGAGCCTTTCACAAATTTGTTGAGGCGACTAATATGTATTTGAGGCCAGTTCAACTGGTTCGCCGCAGTTCTTGATACCGAGATGTTTCAGCCTCAGTCTTGTGAAAAGCTGGACAGTGAAGCAGAAAGTGTCTAGACATTTCAAACTCATTCCCTTCCTTGCAACTTTGGCAGTTTGCATCCGACAAGATGTTTAGTCAGACGGCATATGAGATCTCTTGCGATCCGCACTAAGCCAGAAGAATCCCGTGGTCGTTAGCTAGTACCTATAGAGCTCATTCGAGAACCACTGATGCAGCTCCGTCCCAATTTGTTGAGATTCTGGTTAGAGTGCCTTTATGTGCAAGCCTATCGACACTGCAGTTCCCAGCGATTCCGCTGTGGTCTGGAACCCAAACGACTATGATACTTGTCGTTAGCTAGTCCCTATATAGATCTCATTCGAGGACCACTGATGCAGCTCCGTCCCAATTTGTTGAGATTCTGGTTAGAGTGCCTTTAAGTGCAATAGCCTATCGACACTGCAGTTCTCAGCGATTCCGCTGTGGTCTGGAACCCAAACGACTATGATACTTGTCGTTAGCTAGTACCTATAGATCTCATTAGAGGACCACTGATGCAGCTTCGTCACAATTTGTTGAGATTCTGGTTAGAGTGCCTTTAAGTGCAATAGACTATCGACTCTGCAGTTCTCAGCGATTCCGCTGTTGTCTGGAACCCTAACGAGTATGGTAGTACACTAGCTTGAAGCAATTGATAGTGAGGTCACGCACTCCTTGACTGGCTTTAAGTGTACAGTGACCAAGCTCATGACGAATTGTAGGTAAGTCTGCTCCAGTTTTCCGCCTTATCCTCTGAGATTTCGATAGTGTCTCGGTTAAGAAGTTTAGCTTGAAGGTCTTTGAGTCGTTGCACTTAAATAATTTTCTTGGCATTCGGAAAATTGTTCCTTCGGTTCTGAACTTTTCTGGTCTTAAATCGAGAAAAGGCATTACTAATGGACTTATCGTAATCAAAGCTTCCTGTGTTGAACTTAAATAAAGATTAAATATCTCAACATCATCATTTCTATGGTTACATGTCTTCAACACTTCGATAGTGTGGTATAATGCTGAGGAGGTCGAGGAACGTCATTCAGAAAGTTCAGATTATATGAAAATGTTTAAAAAACCGCCTCAGAATTCCAAGCAGTAGCTGATTTGTGAGTGAAATATGAATGAGTAGCCTAAAGGTAGGCTATGTTTATTCAAAAGCCGTAAATTAGTCGGCTTCAATATACTAAATAGAAAATATTTAAATCTATTCTTCAATTTAAGAAAAATTGCATTATTTTCTCTAAAAAAATACTTCCATATCATTAAAGTTTGCTCCAATTTGCTGCACCTACTTCCATAAGTTTGTATCATCTATGAATGCAAACATCCTTTTTGTATAACTTCATATTCTCAATCGTCAATTTGTGCCGGTCAATTATCCAAGCAACGCAAATAAGTAAGACTAGTAGATAAAATTATTATTATTTTCCCACCAACATCAATGCGGACAACAAAGTTAGCAAACTGATTTCGACCTCATTGCAACTTCAAGTGTCAGAGCAATGCAGTGCTCTACATTTCATCTATCGGTAATCAGTTGAACTGGAGATCAGATTATGACAGCTGGCACTCAATTGCCAACAAATGAATGAAAGATACGCCAGCGAAATGTACGCTGAGAGAGTGTGTGAGAGAGGGGAGTGGGAGTGAGGGAGGAGAAAAATAAATAGTGAAAACTATAATTTGTTCAAAAAACAGACCCTAGAGCCATTGAAGGCAGCTAACGGTAGTAGCAGCTGTGTGGCGTTCGTCGTTTGGCTGTATGCGAGAAAAACGCGCTCGACCAACGTGGCTGACCATCAATGATAGCCATAAATGCAATTAAGGTTGGCATTGTGGGCGTACACAGTGGGCGTGCATGTGTACATGCTTACAGACATGCTCGTATATTCATGTAAATATTTACTTGCTTATAAGCAGTGATATACAGATATATTCGTATGTGTGTATATACTTACCAAGTATGCAGGAAACTTTTCAGCATTCACTTCAGCACTACTTCTCGATGAGTTACAGAATGGAGAGGACGAGGAGGGTCTGATAAACCTGTAAAAATAAAAGAGAGCAGATATTTTTCTTAAGTCAATCTCTTTCAAGCTCTGAATGTGAGATTTCTTTAATATTGAGAACTTCAACATCTATGGTAGTGAGATCTTTAGGTTCCAACTATCTTACCAATGTCCTATTAACGTCCAGAATTGAGTAGACCTTCTTTGACGGAATTTCGACCTACTGAATAACCTTTTTTGATCATGGATCTAGACCAGATAAAATCATGAACGGAATCTCCATATCAGTAGGGGCATTTCGTATTAAACATGCCGTGTAAGTTGAGAAATATAACTGATCTAATGTAAGACAAAACTAAAACGGCTGTGTAAGCTGACGTTGAGCAACACCAAAAGCTCCGTCAGGATCGGGAAGAACCTCTCCGAGCCGTTCGATACCAAACGAGGTTTCATATAAGATGACTCGCTATCGTGTGACCTGATGCTGGAAAAAATAGTTCGAGCCGCAGAGCTAAATCGAGAAGGTAAAATTTTTTATGAGAGTGTACAGTTGGCGTACGCCGATGATATCAATATCATTGGAAACAACACCCGCGTCGTTAGTTCTGCTTTTTCCGCCTGGATAGGTAAGCGAAGCGAATGGGTCTGGTGGTGAACGAGGACAAGACGAAATATCTCCTGTCATCAAACAAACAGTCAGCGCATTCGCGTCTTGGCTCCCACGTCACTGTTGACAGTCATGACTTTGAATTTGTAGATAATTTCGCATACCTAAGCACCAGCATCAGCCTTGAAATCCAACGCAGAATCACACTTGCCAACAGGTGCTACTATGGACTGAGTAGGCAATTGAAAAGTAAAGTCCTCTCTCGACGAACAAAAACTAAACTCTACAAGTCCCTCATCATTCCCGTCCTACTTTATGGTGCAGAAGCGTGGACGGTGTCAACATCCGATGAGACGGCACTTGGAGCCCCTTAAACTTTGGCAACGTGTGTTATTCGACAACATAGACATAGTCCAGACAAGCGGCTCCGCTGGCTAAGTCAAGTTGTTCCAATGGATGAAAGTGCCCCAGCTCTGAAAGTTTTCGATGCAGTACCCGCTGGTGGAAGCCGAGGAAGAGGGAGGTCTCCACTCCGATGGAAGGACCAGGTGAAGAAGGACCTGTCTTCACTTGGTATTACCAATTGGCGCCAAAAGGAGAGATGCGTGACGCGCTGTTGTGGACTCGGCTATAACCGCGTAAGCCGAGTAAGACATCTTGGGTCACATTGTATTCACTCTGGAATTGTTGAGTACCGAAATCGGCAGATGGGAGGAGCTCTTCATATTTTGGTAAATTGGTGAACAAACGGCCATACTGATTTCTTGATAAGGGGTTAACCTGATTGTTTTCCTTTATACACCACCTTCCTCGCACTTACCGTCTGATCGTATATTTCAAATTAAGTTCGAACACACGCTTATGTTTTTTCAATAATAATAATTCTAACGATTATTATATTATATTAATGTTAATACAAATTTTGAATAAAAAAGTACAAAAGGTAAATTCAATTTTGAACGGGATGACTGCCAAAAACGTGAAAATTCGCCTAAGGGATTCGTGCGTCTCGGACCGATATCGTAGCGCAAGAGGGGTGTCCGATCATGTTGTCTGTCCTTTTGTTCTTTTGGGTGGCGTATAGTTTGTGCATTGGTGTGTGCTGCTCTCTTGAGTGGGTGGTATCATTGTGTGGGTGTTAGAACGTGGTGTAAAACGTGGTGTAAAATGTGGTGTAAAATGTGGTGTGGTGATGATGTCAGTGTTGTGTGTTAGATTAAAAAAAATGTGGTGTGATGGTGTGTCTGGTGTGTTGGCTGAGACTCATTTGGACACTGATTGTAGTAGATCTGATGTTGAGCCAACTGTCGAGGCTTTTCTGGATTACTCGTTGACCTTATTTAAGGGGCCTGTACCTATACGTTCGATTTAGTTGGATGCGATACCATTACCGACTAAATATTAGAAAAGCTATTTTTTCAAATTAGTGAAACTTACTGGGAGAGTGGCACATTAAATCCGAAAAGTTAATTCACGGCCACATAGCATGACCTTTTCTCAGGACTCGGAAGAATTATATTTCATGTCATTCTTTGCCACGAAGTTCTTCCTTGATGATGAGTAAAAACCATAGTACCACTGACTACTCCAGCTCCCCTCGTTATTACTGCCGCACTAGATAACATAGCGCTAGAGATGCCTTTTGCTTGCAAAATAAATTTTTATATTTTTTCAACGGAAATGCCAATTAACTGCCACTGAAGTAGGTGGCCACCGTTAGTTGATATATGCAGATAAGGTCGCACGAATGCGAGTGTAGATATACAAGAATTTTGTTACACACAATTCATTCTTGAATATGCATAAATATTTATGACTTCGTAAGCAATTTGGTGAGAAAAATTCTTCACTAGTGAGGCAATTTTGCGTTGATGGAAGAGCGATGTGATAAGTATATGACAGTAAGATTCAACATGTGCTTAACTCTTCACAATAAAAGTCTCATTTGGAGCTTAGATATCAACTTAACCAGATCTTAATGATTGGATCTGGTGCTCGAAAGTGATTTTTCTTACTTCATATTTTTTATATTCTTGGAATAGTTGAGAGAGAGTTGGATTGATATTGATTTCTACCATTTTCGTAGGGGTCATGAGTTCTTCAGATCACTTTCTTTTCCATTTTTGAAATCTCAACTCTTAGTTACCTCAGCTTGAGTCCATCTATTAAGTTCTAGAGATTACTGGCTAGTTGAGACGACTTAAGATGAGATACTTCATTATTTATCGACATATCAATAGAATGTTTTTGACAATCGGGTTCTTTCAAATGTACATTATCACGCAACTGCCCCGCGACTTCGCAATCCCTAAATAAATTCTTATATTCTTTGCTAAAATTACTCACTCTACGTAAGAAAAAAAATCCTAAAATAGTCCACTTTCATTAAAAATTAATAACATGCCCCCCTCTACCCCACTAATTGCATCACCATCCCATTAAATCCACGCCGTACAAAGCAATTTGATGTTTACAATGGCTGTAGCTGCCAATTTCGCTGCAGCTTAAGTGCAATTCAGTGTTTTGTATGCTACAACGCCTGAAAGCAGGCAACTACTATTTCACTTTTAATTACAGCAATATATATGTAATAGCACATAGCACTAATACATCGGCGGCACACATTAACAAAGCCTAAGTACGAGTGCAATTGTGCATATATGCATGCATTGCTAATGATAGCACTTGGCGAGTTAAGCGCACGCTTGCTGACCCAGCCAACTATAGGTTGCGCACTCGAAAACGCTAATAAAAGTGAAATTCTGTGTACAACTTGACCTTTTGTTGGAAATCATGGAGAATTAATTGGTAAACGCGCAGTGTGCTCAAAGGTGGTAGTTATTATGATAGTGAAGAGTGAATTGACAGCCAGCATATATGTTGAAGGTGAGACTAGTCAATATACGATTGTACAGTCTGGGAACATTGCCGGTGGTCGAGAAATACCCGCTTTTTGTGTATTTTAATTATTTTTAAGGAAGATATCACTCAGTTTTATTATTACTGTCAAAATTACAGTTTTCTTCTCCCGATGATTGATTTGATCAGGCTTGATGTGATACTGATAGGCGATCGGATACGATCAGTTGTGATCACTTTCCTGCCTTACTCAATTGGATCAAGATCAAATTTGTTCTGATCTATAAAAATTCTCATATGATCTATAAAAATCTGAGTTTATCAAATAATGGCGGACACTTTTTACTTTCATCTCTTTCGATCAGACCAAATACTATCTCTTATTATTTCTACTATTCTGTTTATTTACGATTCTATCTGATTTGGTAATATTCATTGTGAGTTAATCTATTACGATTCGGTGTCTGATGTTATCTAAATTTCACTAAATGTATCTTGTCTGAAAATCATATCTAATCAAAGCTGTTTTAACATGATTTTATCTGGTAAGATCGATGTGATATCATACCTTATGTTCTTATGTAATCACATACGATCACAGATCATGGACCTGTTCTGAACTGATTTGATGTATTCGAATGTGATCTATTCAGTTGTGGCTTAATCTCTATGCCTCGATTTGAACGATGCTAAATTTGCTTATTTTATATTGTCTTGCACATACCTTCAGCGTATGTAGGCCAGGTTCAATCGCTTTGATCTCTTTTAATTTTTGTTGATTCCATACTATTTTCTGGAATCTGTTATATTCAATTGTAGCTTAGATTAATCTATTTTGATTTGATCTCTAAATTCCTGTAAGTAAATTAATTTATTCGTTCTGATAAGATCCCATACGAAATCATTTAAGATCATAACTGGATCATATCTGACTACATTCGAAGCGACACGATCGATGCGATCTCCTTTTGTCTGGTCTGATCTACTATTTTAATACGAGTTTTTTCTTATACCACAGATTTGATCTAGAATGGTTTTCCAATTTGATCTGAATGTTATAATTAAAATTCATATGTTCTCGTCACATGCAGTAGAATCGGTTTTAATGAAACTTACTTTATTGCGATCTCTTCTGATCTGTGTTTCGGCGATCTGATTTCTGGTTTTATTTCTGTTGACTGAAGTTGAGAGTGACTTTGTGGCTTTACCAACGAAATCTTTTCCAGATTAACGTAATGTGCAGCCCCCAAATGCTGAATGCCTTGCTCTTGACATTTCCTGCAGTCTTCACCATCTCGTAGGCGTGCGCCGCCACAAGACTGTGACCAGTGAGTATGCCGACCATATTCCTACATTTGCTTCTATCGAGCGCCAATAGAAATTTCGTGAACTTCTTATCTACCGCCGGTTTTGCATCCCGGCATATTCTTCCAGCGCGCTTTGAACTTTTTTACCAAGTTTCTGTCTAGATCATCATATAGACAGTGTATAGGTCTATCTACGTTCATCATATTTTCGGATGACAGTTTTACGCCTCGATTGGCAATCTCGTCCATTATTCGTTACCTTCTATGCCCTTGTGGCCTGGCTCCCAGTAGAATTGAAGTCGCCTATTTCTGGCGACATCATCCACTGCTGTCCTACCACTTAAGACAGTTTTGGCCGATACGCTGAAGGATGATATTGCCTTGATTGCCGCCTTATTGTCTACGTATATATTTACTTTAGAGTATCCTGTTGGTGCGCTTAAGGATAGCTCAGCGGCTTTTCCAATTGCAAATAGCTCCGCTTGAAATATACTGCAGTGGTCCGGTAGTTTGAATGATTGCCTTATACCTAACTCCGGGCAGTATATCCCCGCGACTACTCCATGCTCCATTTTCGAGCCATCCGTAAATATGTTTAAATTGCTGCGTGCAGGTGCTATGCCCTTACGCCAGCCATCTCTTTCTAGGTTTACTTTGAACCTTCTATCCCATTTGAAAGATGGGGTCAGGTAGTCGGTGACCGCCAAACTGCCATTACCCACTGAGCTATGCCCAAAGGCGCCCCGACGATTTTGCCGCGCTGTTTTCAGCGAAGAAATCTATAGGCGGCAGGTTTAGTATTATTTCAAGAGCCGCCGTTGGGGTGGTTCTTAGCGCTCCCGTTATGCAAATAGCCGCAAGTCGGTGAACCCTTTCCATTGGCTTTCGATACGTTGATTTCCGTGCGCCTGTCCACCACACTAGAGCACCGTAGAGCAGAATCGGTCTTACCACTGCTGTGTAGCATCAGCGCATAAGAGAGGGAAAAAGCCCCCAGGTAGTACCCAGCATTTGCCTGCACGCATATAAAGCATTGCAGGCCTTTCTTATTCTCTCCTATACATTGTACTTCCACAGCAGTTTGCTGTCCAAGACTACCCCCAGGTACTTGGTACGGTCCTTGAGAGGGAGTTCTATCCCATTTAGCGAGGGGTGTCTCCATGTGGGAATTTTGTACTTCCTCGTAAAAACAAGCAAGTCAGTTTTCTCCGCATTCAACCCCAAGCCTGTGTGAGTTGCCCAGTTCAGCACAGTACTGAAAGTGGTTGTCATGATGTTGCTAATAGTGTGTGGATACCTGCCCGTTATTAAGATGGCAATGTCGTCCGCATATGCTACTATCTTAGGGGCTTTGCCGTCCAACTTCCTTAATAGTTTATTCACAACTAATGTCCATAGGAGCGGAGATAACACCCCACCTTGTGGGGTACCTCTGCGGACTTCCTTGGTCATTCTGGCATCATTCCATTCTGCTATTATCCTTCTTGACCCCTATTGACTCGATACTGTTCAGAATGGCTTCCGTTGACACGTTGTTAAAAGCTCCAGAGATGTCCGGGAAAGCTCCGAGAGCATATTTCTTATATTCCAAGGCTTTTTCGATGCTGAATACCAGCGAATGGAGTGCAGTGTCCACGGATCTGCCTTTTGTATAAGCATATGGGTTAGTAATGGTAAAAAGAAATTATATTTAACTGATAAAACTACACACCACCAAATATAAGCAGTCCCTACCAATATGGTCACCACTGTTATTTTTATTTTTAAATGCAAAACAAAAAACTCCCGATTTCAACGTGACCCTGACTGTCCGCCACTGACCTTACATTTTTAATTTAATATGGAAATTACAACGGCTAAGTGCCACAGCCACTTCGCAGCTACATGTGAGTACGAACACAACAATGGGAAAGCAGCATGAGTGCTTGCAACATCATTAAATCGCTTTTAATTATTTAAAGTATTTACTTAAAAGTCACGCAATAAGCACGCTGACATTATGATGATCCGCTTACAAACACAGTTGCTGTTGTTGTTGTCTATATTTGCATGGCAAATTCCTGTTGGACTGCGTCAGACACTTTACAACCGAGATTAACAGAGACTGATACCACAAGAGGCTTGACTAAAAGGATGAGCGGTTGAATGACAACGAGCGACGGGACAAACAGAGTTGCTTCAACTGTGCGTGTCGTACACAGTAAGCGCCTAAAAAGCGACATTGTGTGCATATATATTTTTTTGCGTGACAGCGTAATTACGTAAGCTACCCGGAAATTACAGCGGCAAAACCGCAAAAGTGTCTGCTCTGTTGTTGTTGTTATCGTTTTTTTTTTTTGTTGTTACTCTGTCTTCTTCTGGTCTGCTGCATTGTTGACCAAAGTGACGGCGCATTCAATTGAAAGCTTTCGGCTGCAGCGAATTGCATTGCATACTTTTAGGCGTTGCAGCCTGTCATAGTGGTGTTGCAGCAGTGGCGGTCACTCAATGTGCTATCGCTTATATAGGCTGCCTCTCAGCCGCATAGCATGACCGCTGTTGTAGCACTTCGTTTGTGTTGCTTGTCTACTTTTAGGCGCGCTTTTGTTAATTGAAAGCACTCATTCGGATTACATGTGTATTCATGTCGTATATACAACCATCCACACATTTTGTTGATTTTTTCAGCAAATTTGCACCACCTTTGTGTGTAAAGGCTAAATTTTGTAAATGCGTGTTGCATACTTTGTGGCGCATGAGCGTTAGCTTGTGTGTATTTGCAGCACTCGTTTGAACAATTTAAAATCAATTGTTACAAATGAAATGCTTATTCACGCTGCACTGCGAGCAGCCAACCGCAGTGACACAAACGCAACGCTTACATGCAACAACAACAACGCTCTAACTTTCATTTTGCGCTTGCTTTATTGTTGTGTTGTACATGTGTGCGTGCGTTAGCTTGTAAGCGTGATTATGGCCTACACAATGGAAATTAATTTTCACTGCTGCATTGTGACATTTACAATTTACATGTGTTGTGTTATTGCAAGCGTAACAACAGCAACAACAATAATTGTGTGCAACAATCAAACGTAATGCGCCTAAAAGCACCACTTGACATGCAATCGTAATGTTTTGTTAAGCCTTTGAGTGCCATGCAGACGCTGTGCGATTCGGTGGCATGCAGTCACTTAGAGTTAGACAAAAGTGTAATTGAAGAACAGCGAGAGAGAGAGGGAGAGTGAGAGCGGGAGAAACGACTTTATGAAGGTGATATAGCGAAGATAAGGTTTTCTTGTTAGTACTGTGTTGTTGTTGTTGATTTTTTTAATTTTTATGTTGCATTTTGTTTTCGTATGTTTTTTTGTTGTTCGTATATTTTCACTATTCACTCTGGTTTCTAAGCTTTCTTTGTTTTCTTTTATGATTCTCATTATGTTGTTTTTTGTTACTTTCAATGTTGCTGAAATTGCTAGTTAATGCGCAATAATTCTCCATTTTTATATTCTCGCAACAAATGTTGCTAAAGAGAGTATCATAGTTTTGTTCACATAACGGTTGTTTGTAACACCCAAAACTAAACGAGTTAGATATAGGGTTATATATACTAAAGTGATCAGGGTGAAGAGTGGGGTTCAAATCCGAATGTCTGTCTGTCCGTCTGTCTGTGCAAGCTGTAACTTGAGTAAAAATTAAGATATCTTGATGAAACTTGGCACACTTATTTCTTGGCATCATAGGAAGGTTGCTTTCGCCCCCTACTAAGTTTTTTGTACATATTTCGCAAACCAATAGAGCTATATAAACCAGCTTTCTGCAGTCGCTTTTTTAGCCACTTCCTAATACAGTCCAAAAATGAAAGAAATCGGATCATAACCACGCCCACCTCCCATACAAAAGTTAGGTTGAAAATTACAAAAAGTGGGTTAACTCACTAACGAAAAACCTCAGAAACACTAAATTTCACATAAGAGATGGCAAATGAAAGCTGCACTCAGATTTTTTTACAAAATGGAAAATGGGCGTGGCGTCGCCCACTTATGGGCCAAAAACCATATCTCAAGAACTACTCGACCGATTTCAATGAAATTTGGTTTGTAATAGTTTCCTTACATCCCAATGATATGTTGTGAAAATAGACCAAATCGCTTCACAACCACGCCTACTTCCTATATACCAGAACTTTGAAGCCAATCTGGATCGTTTACTTTACAATATATAAAGTAAGTATAGTGAAGATATCGGTGCAGAACTTTGCACAAATACTATGTTAATAGTGTGGCAGCCCCATTCTAAAAATCGCCGAAATCGGACCATAGGTGTTTAAGGCCCCATATATCGAACACGAGGACCTCGGTGCTTCTAACCTAATATTATGGTTTCCAACTTTCAATGGACTTTATACAATATATAAGACGAATATGTGGGTCAAATTGTGTATTATATAATATAAATAAAGTTAAATAAATAAATTGCGAGAGTAGAAAATGTTCGGTTACACCCGAACTTAGCCCTTCCTTACTTGTTTGCTGTTGTTTTTGTTGCAATTACAATTTTTTTTTAATTTATGACAAAAATTGTTGCATAGAAGCTTTCCAGTGTTTGTTGTTTTTGTAAGTGTCCCTGCATTTTCGCCTGGAAATCAAAAATTTATAATATTTTGTAAGGTTCTAAAAACATTTTGGTTATGGTTGTTGTAGTAGAAGTTTCTTTTTGCAGGATTCACTCAATTTTTTTTCACTTAGTCCATTTGGGGCTATACCCTGAGATTTGCCCACATAAAGCGATGCAAATTCAGACAGATTCTTAAATTTACAGTAATTTATCGTTGTTGTTGTACCCAGAAAAGTATACCACGTTTTCTCCGATAAAATATTGTCAAATAGCTTCGGTCTCTTTCAATGCCGTACGATCTATTAGTATTTAATATCGATGTATCTAATTTCAGGAAAAAATGTTCATGGAAGAACGGTCAGTATCCACTGTCAATTCTTTCACTTTTTTGTAGTTCAAAACTTTAAAGATTCCTCTTCAAAAATACTTCCAAGGAATAACCCATACTCCATTTGTCTCACTCTCGATATCACTCTCTTTATGTCTGACTTACTCTGCCTTTCTTACTATCTCTCTCTCTCTCTCTCTCTCTCTCTCTCTCTCTCTATTTTCCTTCCAATGAATAAGCGATGCCCACATAAGGCGATGAGTCAACTTTTGAACAGATTCTTCAATTTACAGTAATTTATCGTTGTTGTACCAAGAAAAGTAGTAAAATATTGTTAGATAACTTCGGTTTCTTCCAACACCATTTGAGCATCTAATTTCGACTTTTAAATTAATGGTAAGATTAGTATTTCCTACCGATCTATTTAATTTCAGAAAAGGTTCATGGAATGACGTTCAGTACCCCATTTCAATTCTTTCATTTTTTTGTAGTGCAAAACTTTAAAAGATCTCGCAATTCCTCTTCCAAAATACTCCCAATGAATAACCCATACTCCATTTGTCTCACTCTCAATCTCTCTCTCTTTATCTCTGACTTACTCTGCCTTTCTTACTTTCTCTCTCTCTCTTCTCTCTATCTTCCTTCCAATGAATAACTCATACTCCGTTTGTCTCTCTCTCGTTCTCCCTCTCTATCTCTCTCTCTTTCTTTGATATTTGTACTGTGATTTTAGGCGTCTGTCCACTAGGACATCACCAGTATTAACCGCATATCCGTGCATACATATTATTTCTCTGCGCCCCTCTCACACACAATCCAGCAAATTCAACTCTTACTTTCACTCGCCCAACCCTTCCCATTATATAATATATGCTCATCTATCAGTTCATCTGCCTTTTTCGCTTTGTCACTGTCGCAAATATTATTTATACAAATTTATTTGTATTATTTAATCTTGTGTTGTTTACTTAACATCATCGCTGTCTCTGCTGGTGTAATTTTTGCAGCAATTCATAGCGCTTGCGGCAAGTTACGGCATATTTTCTTGCGAAATTCATTGCATATTTTATTTGAGCTTAAAAATATGCAATGAATTTTGTGCGTGTATTGCCGTGCACATTTTATAAACAGTTCGGGTACAAAGCTCCGTGACTTGCGGCATTTTATTTGGCTTCTGTTGGTGAAAACTTTAAAGTGAAACAGCCATTTGTGCGTAAGCTGTTTATAAGAGAAAATACTTTTAAAGTATACCTGTGAGTTGTGTTGTCTTAAAATGTCTCTTAGGTGCCTGTAAGTATGCTTGTGTAATTTTAAATATTGCTTTAAGCGCTACAAGGAGATTTACTTGTTTCTTTGTACAGTTATGTATGTTTGACTTTAAATCTGTTGCGAGCTTAAAGATCAGATACTTTGAAAATTGCTGGAGATTACTTAGTAGAGTAAGTAGTGGAGTAATCACAGTGTAATCAAAATATATTTATAGCAAATTATACGGAAAAATATAATTTAGCTCAAATTTTCTTCCTTTTATTTTTCTGTGAAAGTAAGTACCATTACAAGTACTGATTACTTTTTATAAAAATATATTTTTTTGTCGAAGTTTTGCTTTAAAAATAGTATTATATAGCCTTATATTTGACTTGTTTATTGATTACATCACTAATGAGTGTATATTACCATTTGATACTTTTTAAAGTAATTAAATCTTTTAATTACTTACTTTATATTGTAATTAAAACTAAATTACTATACCAATATAAATTACTGTGTTTGATTTTTTTCACTTCGAAGTTAGCGAGTTGAATATATTATATACACAACTGAAAAAATATCTATTTGAATTACTTTTTACCCAATAATTACTGGATAGTAATCCACATACTACGATGGCTGCTATATGTATTTCTGGCCTACTAATAAAAATAGGAATATTTATCAAAGAAAATGGTTTTATTGTTTTTCAAAATATTCTCCATCAAGATTTATACACTTTTGCATGCGCTCAAACCAATTTTCGAAGCACTTTTTTTGAGCCTTTTTTTGAGCGATTGTCAAATTGTGCGGGATCCAACGAGAACAAACCTTTTTTACGGCCAGGTGTTCATGCAATATCGAATGTATGCTGGTGGGAGAAATGCATAGGCATGCCTCTATCTGAAGGTATGTTACATGACGGTCTTGCATTATCAGTTCACGTACGGCATCGATGTTTTCTGGCACAACGGCTGTTTTTGGACGACCTTCACGGAATTCGTCTTTGAGCGAGCGTCGGCCACGATTGAATTCGTTGTACCAGTTTTTCACAGTGCTATAGGATGGTGCTTCATAGCCATACAAAGATTTTAGTTCATCGATGCACTCTTGTCGCGATAATCCACGTCGAAAGTTGTGAAAAATGATCGCACGAAAATGTTCACGAGTTAATTCCATTTTTTGGCCGAGATGATTTTTTGTAATTCCCTGTAAATAAAACAATTCACGATTAAAATACAAAACGTTCTGAGTGATGTTATGCTCAAAAATGTCAAACTTTCCAATGGAAATGTCAGATTGCACCTGGAAACACTTAGTGTTGCCTAGGCCAGAAATATATATAGCAGCCCTCGTATTAGTATTTTGTGATTAAAGCTTTTAAATTCATATTTATTATATTTTAGGTACCACAACAAATCTCTAATATCATTAATAGTCATTACCATTACTTTTTAATTACTAATTAGTATTTTTAGCTATTCAGTTTGGCATTAAAATTGATAGTGAACTGTCAGTGCCCTTGATATACTATATATATATTTACAATCAAATAAGCAGTACCTCATTCAATGTGAAAGCCATTATCAATACCATTACCATTACCAATACTTTATTGAAGAACTTTACCTACATTGCTATCGTTGTCAAATGTCGTTAACAGTACCAGTACCATTCGTTTACCTTTAGCATTACCATTACTGATAAAATTAGCAGTATCATTACCATTACCATTATTGATTATCAATACTAACGTTACAAATCAAATATTTTTATTGGCATTATCAATGTCAACCCAATAGCACTGTCATGTTGTTCCATCTACAATCAAGATTATCAATAGTAATGCGATTATCTAACCCATTACATGCGTCAATGGCCGTATAATCATTGATTTTATGGCATTTGCATATGACTTGACATTTGCGATTTTCAAAATTGCACAAATATTTGGAATGACTACTTAAATTTTATGCGCGTATTAAATGAGAAAATGCTAAAATTGCCTAACTCCACTGACCTTCGCTTTCATAGCGACTTTAAGACGAGTGCTGCATAAAAATCCCAAGTGCCAACTGAAGGCTAACGGTACGAAAAAAAAACCATGCACAACCAGTAAAAATCGTAAAAATTAAAATTATCATGCATACAACACGACCATTGTTAACATATTCGTGCGCCTAAACGAAGCGCAGACACAAAGCAACTAACGCTCCAAAAGCTTATCGATAGCACCGACGTCCCCTATGTAAACATAGAAAACCATTACGGTTATTGAGTTTATCAAAACGTTCATATTTACTTATGGGACTCGAGCATTGTGAGGCTGTGTGAATTGCAAAAATAACAAAAAACAGATACAATAGATTGTATTGTAGTATAAAGGCAATGCGCCTGAATGTATGCTACACGTATTTAGTATGCCTACATTGAGTCTCTATTGTCAGTTGATATCATTACGCGCGTGTGTATTCTAGCTGCACAACTAATGAGCATAAAAAAGGTCTATGATTTCCAATGCCCCCACACAACTCTATTTTATTGTACTCTCAGTTGCGTCTAGGCATGTGTGCTTCGCTTGTTGTACTTATATGTTATGCGTTCTGATTACGTTTATGCGTGTATTGAATGTTGCCACTTCTATTTATACAAAATGCTTTGCTTTCTTTTTTTCTGGTTTTGGGGGCACGCGGTGGCGATCTGCCAAATGAGTGTACCCCCGGGAGCGATTCGGCTGCGAAAAAATTAATGTTAGTAGCTGAGTATGCCAAAATGGTTAGAGATAAACAGTTGTATGGACACGCAATAGAAATAACACGCTCACATACGTACTCACATATGCCAGTAGGTTCGTGTGTGTAGTCAATATTTTTGTTAGCGAATTATGGAAACATTGTTTGCCTACTTCACAAAATGTTAATATGTACATGTTTAAGGTAGGTGGAGGGCTAAAAGAGAAAGTGAGGTTAAGAGGGAGTTTTCAAAAGAGGTTTAACTAGCTTTTTGCATGCGGCAAGTAACTGTTTATGTGCGGATATTTACTTTAACTTCATTTTTTTATCTATATCCACATTTTCATTTTCTTACCTTTCTCCGAATTTGCACTGTTTCTATTGTACGAAGCCTGGCCGAAAAATATTTAAACTAATGATCGCTCGTTCGCCCCTGTCTCTCTCTCGCTTTCTCTCATATATTTTAATAGCACGTTCCCGACTTATCTTGTGTATAGACAATCTCTCATCTAGTTCTTTAAGCAGTTAAGCACTCCTTGACACGTAAATCATTGAGACGTGAACATCGTGAACTTGGGACGCATTGAGATTACTTTCTTTTTTTCCTGCCCTCTACCTATGAAAGCCCCACAATCAAGGGAACATCTTACTCTATTCGCTATAGAAAAGGATTCTCAACATAACTGAATTCCTTTGTGAAATGTGTCTTTCTATCCGGAATGCTTAGATAAAACTGGAATTGGGGATCTCTTATCCACTAAAAAATCATTTAGCTTGTGACCACTGTTAGATCTGTTTACTGTCCAAGATTTGACTGTTTTTGAAGTTTTCATGAATGCTGAACCCTTGCGAAGAATCTCTTTATCTTTTTGTGCTTCGGTGTTGGCAATTAAAAATGGAAAGGATCATCGAAGAGCTTTGTATTTTTGAACATCATCAAGGCTAGGTTAGGTTAAGAGGCTGATTTCTGCGTTTCAGGTTGTACCTGAACCCACTTAGTCAGCTAGAAATACCAGAGCTCTGTGATGCCAACGAAAAAACTCCTATCTATGGATCAAGATAACCATGACAAAGTGCTTAGAGCCGTTCACAAATGTCTTAAGTCAACTAATATCAATACCAGTCAGTTCACCGGGTTCGCGTAAGGCATGCCTACCGAGATGCAGTGACTTCAGTCCAGCGAAAGCTGGATACTGAAGACCATCCAAGTTCATAAATACTATTAAAAGACCCTAAGTGATATCATTTCATCACTAGTCATCCATCTCTCAATTGCTTTTCAACTCCAAAATCCAATTGATTTAACCAAGTCACACATCCTTTATCCAACCGAAGTCATATCTTTCAATACTTCGTTCATACAAATGATAGTTCAGGCTATAGAGACTATACAATGAAGGTCTTTGAAATTTGATTTTGAAATGAGGTCAAATTGAAAAAATTTGGGCTCAATAAATCTAAACTACAAAAGAGAAACACTTCAGTGCTATTAAGATTGGAGAAGAGTATAGTCTAAAAAGACCCTTCAACAAAAATTAAAAGCTGTATTATGTGCTAGAAACCCTTCCACGGATAGATGCTGTATCTCAGAAGATTATAAAGTTGTCCGTTTCTAATTTCGACTATCTGCTTTTTTAACTTTGGAATGTATTTTAGAATGATACCACAGACTTAAATCAGTGCTTCCGAACTGTTGATATATTAATTGTTATTATTATTGATAATCATCTCATTTAATTGAATTCTTCAGTGAAAGCAATATTTATGACATTTTTATTGGCAACACTTCGACAGTAGTATCCAGCTACAAAAGTAAAATTTGTATAAAAATTGTCGAATAGTTTTATAAAAGCAAACTTTATCACTTTACTTTTGTAGTTCAAAACTTAACTTTTAAGGGATTTACAAATCACTCAGTTCGCCTTGAAATTCATATCACTTTACGACATAACCAATTCGTTTCCGTAACCCTTAAATCAATTTCTGACAATAACCAAAAAATTTACTATGACATTCCACATGTCGAGTGCGCCTAAAAGTGTATTACACGAGGTATTTTATTATTGCGTTGAATGCATGCCTGAGTTCATATGACTGCATACTTTTATGCGCCATATACTTAAGCTTAATAAAGTGAATTCGTAAATTTTGAATTATGTAGTAAACAAACTGCTTAAATTGGCGTCGTAAAACACGGAAGGGAAATAAAAAATTTTCCACTTACTTGAGCGCATAAAGTTATGCAATGAAAATTCACATATCGTATCGTATCGCAATATAGTTTTTTAAATTCATTGTTATTCTGCTGAATGTAAAAATATTCAATTGAAGATGAATAAGAATTTAAGATAAGGGTGATATCAACAAAGATATCAGTACCTCCTTTTTTATACAAAATCTGTGTGAGTTATAGATGGTCCTGCTTATGTGCTATCAACACTCTAATATCGGCCAAATATTTTCCTTATATTTGTTATATTAAATTATCAACAAGTCTATTCAAACCATAAAAGTAGGATTGGAGATAAAGGGGCTTGCTGATGAAGTTATCTTAGGGTCCAATATATAGACCAGTCTTTTCACTCTAATAACGAAAACAGGTGTTGTATTTTCTGAGTGCATTCATTGGAGAAGTGTCTTATATTTTCTGATTAGAATTTGTTCTGATCTTGGCCTTTGTTTCAGTGCTATTCTTTTGACAAAGTACTCATTCTAAATACAGGACCATGTATGAACTAAAAGGTGTAGTAGTAGTAGTTAAGCCTGAATGTATGCTGGGATCTTTTGCCCGGTCGTACGCTTAAAATACCGATTGTTAGTGTCGATAAATGGTTAAACTCTCGACTGTGAATGATTTTCGATCGTTTATGTGTCGACAAACATTTTTCAGACGTTAGAAATTTTAGAATTTTGTGTGGGTTCCAGTCAGTCGTATATTTATTTGTTTGTAACTTGACTAATTTCCGAAGCACTTTACTAAGTTTGAGAACACGAGCCTGCCGAAGCTAGTTGGACTTGAACTATTTTACAGTTGCGATCTTAGTACTATGGTTAGCTTAGTTTATAGCGCTCACTGAACGTTAGGATAATTCACTGAGTTCATTTGAAAGTGATCGTCTCATTCATAGATGAATGATTGGGGTCCGCCTCAGCCTTGTCAAAAATCTAATTATGGGAAACTCGCCTCATTTTATGAAGCAGTATTTTAAGGTCAAGGTCATTAAAGGCCATAATTTGATTTTTTTGGTAGTTTAAGAGGGATTATTGAGATATTATCTTAGCTGAAATAAAACATGAAGTGCTACAGTGGACTTTGAGACTTACTAATAAAATTTCAAACATATTGCTGACGTCGGACGTTTGATTCAAAAACTAATACTTGTCCAATCGCTATAAATTCTTTTGTGTTCTTGTACTTTTTGCTGCAAGAATTTCGATAAAGGTCTCAAAATATCGACTGCAGGATGGAGATAAGTCAACATGATCTCCACTAATAACAAAAGACGAAACCGGAGAGACTTTCAGCTTAATTATGAGTCCATAGCTCGCTTAAAAGTGAAAGTAAAAAGTATGCCCTTTCTCTACATAAAAGCCATACATTTCCGTAATACTTCAACAGTTTCCAAGAACATTCAAGCGCACCTAATCATTAATTTCTGTAAAGACTCTCTCTCTCTCTCTCTCTGTCCTTACTATCATTTAAGTCTCCACCTTTTTGTTGTTGCAAACAATTTAATAGTCCAACCAACTCAATGGATGGCTTAGTTGAATTAATAATAGAAACTAAAATGTGCGGAAAATGATGAATAGCCCGAGCACTTTCGCTTAGTAGCAGTTTCTTAAGGATGCTGATCGGTGCAACGCTGCATTGGCAATTGCCACAAAGAAAAGTGGCGTGCGACGGGCGCTATAAATTTGCGGTGAACGCAGAAATGCAAACAAAGATTTGCAAAGAATGCGTAGCAATAAAAATAATAACAACAACAACTACAAAAACAAGAGGCAGTTAGATATTCGTTCGTGCAACAATCGAGTTGTAAGGAGATCAGCGCATCCTGCAGCACATAAATAAATAAAGCGAGGAGTATTTGTTGGGAAAGTGGAAAGCATGCACTGCAGCAAAACGTAAACATTATTTTCGATTATGCTGCTTAGCGGCGATGCGCAGCGAACGCTGCAAGGAAAGGAGGAGTGAAAGCACGTGAATGGAGGAAAGAGAGTGAGAACAAGTGTAAGAAATCTTCTTCGTAGAGGACAACGGGTATGCAGCATGCTAACGGACGAGACAATGATTGCATGTTGCAGCTGCGATTGCCAAGTTTGCGAACGACGTACAGAGCGATAGCCACCAAGGCAAACGTGTGTTGGCATTGCACGTAGAAAATTGCGAAATTGCGCTCCGTAAAAAAGCATGAAAAAAGCAGTGTGGCAAGCTACTTGCAACACACAAAAGAGTTACTCACTCAGCGCAGTGCAAATGAGACCAGGTAAAGCTGCTGCGGCGGCAGCAATGAGGCGGAAGCCAACTAGACGCTGCAAACGATGAAGAATGAGTGTTGTAAAATGCCTTGTGCAGGAAGCTTTAAGGCTCGATCCCAAGGATTGTTGCAACAGCGGCAGCGCATTGTCATTTGTTGCATAGCAAACCAAGTGAGTGGTGAGCGTTGGACAACAACAGTAACAGAAGTGTAGACGGAAGTACAACAACAATAGAAAAAGTAACAACAAAAAATACAACCATATGAAACTAAAGTCGGGAATACAACAACCATATCAGAAATAACAACAACAACATGAAAGAAAAGACGGAAAGACAACAACAATAACAAAAAGAGAAGTCGGTGACCCAACAACAACTACACCAAAAATTACAACAACAAAAAAGTAAAGACGGGATGCAACAACAACAGCAGCAATACTAACAAAAACAACAACAACAAACGGTACAGTCGGAAGTTCAACAACAACAGTACAAGTGATAACAACAACAACAAGCAGTCATCACCAACTAAGCGAAGCTGGCGTGCAAACACCGTAGCCAGGATCTTTAGCGCACTGTGATAATATTTGCCGCCAGCCGAGGGCAATGCGAGTCAACGAAGCAAGCAATGAGTAATATATACCGTTACACAAATATACGTAGCGCAGCATACATTTAGGAGCAGCGACAGCAGCTGCAGCTCGTTTGGCAGTTGGTTGCACTGCTGTGACGCCAACATATTTCCGGTTTTATTTCCGCATTGTTGCATTCTCGCATTCATTGTTTGCTTATATATCGACAATTTACTACAATGCTTTGCCGTGCAGCACCGGCAAAAATGCGCTAGAAATAAATCTAGTACTATTTTTCCTAAATTTTTTTTTTAAATTTTCTCGAGTTTTCTTTGCTGCGAACTCTTTTTTTTTGGCCTCAAGCCGTTTGTTGCCGTACATTGAATTGATTGTTGCGCAACAACACACACACACGCGTACACATTTCTTACGAAAATCTTGCAGGAAAAAAGTATATAAATAACATAATCTCACTTCCGTTATGCTCGTGTAAATAGCAGCAATAGCCAAATAATACTTTTACTTTTGTCTACTTGCTTCACTCGTTTGTTGTAATGCCAATGTAGCTTTAGCATTATTAGACAAATACAAAGATATAGTGGTGTAGATGTAGAAAATGTACTGGTAGGACTGTTGCTGCGTTGCTTACTGGTTACAGTACCGATGAAAAACGAGTCAATACTAGTATACTAGTTAGAGTCGCCTCAATACTTTTCTTGCCGGTCTAGATTCTCTTATTGCTGTAAGTAGACTCCAGAACACATTCTCCTTATAATTAGTTTATAAAGGGATTGCTCCCACTCAGTAAGGAGCCAGGGAACGTCTTTTTTAATACACGACGCTGTCAAGGTCATTTCTTTCAACTACTTGCAACCTCCACTACGTAGCTTTTCAGTGCCATCTCTTACAGAATTCATTAATTGACCGTGGACGGTCCATAAAGCTGAAGAAATATCCCCTTAGGGCATCTAACCTCTGGAAATCGTTTCTCCGTTGAATTTTATGTCGTTCACAACACTTCTTGATCCTACATTACTAACCAATATCATTCAATCCTCCATTTTGAACGCCCCATAAATCTCAAGATGTAAGTGTAACCGAAATTATCATTATACCATCCCTAATATTAGACATATTTTTCAGATTTCATCCGTTATTGTTGCAAATACTAGTTAAAGACCCTATAACTAGTAGCTACTAGGCTAGTGTTACCGGTACTTTCGGAAGATCCTTGCAGGATTTCATAAAATTAGATCAAGATGGACGGCTGTCCACTGGTATCAAATATCTAAATGCTCTAGCGAAACCTTTTCCACACTTCTGAATGATTCATCGGATTTGCAGCTTCTGTAGAATATCTGCTGATCCTGATTTGTGATGGAGGTATTCTTAACAATCAGTATATCATTGACTTGGTTCTGTCCAACTGTCAAAATAATTTTAAGAAATCCTATCGACTTCAACGTGTTTGGACGGTTAGAATCAGAGTCATAGAACCGGCTGTCATGAGAACGGATATACAGATGACCGAACTATCGGGCTCCGCATCCATTAGTTCATACTCCACCAAACATTTAAAACCAATTCTCACCTTTTTCCTACTGGGTTACCATACAGCTTCTTTCTCCACCACTTCACCAGTAGAGCATTCATCCAAACATATATGTTCTTATCAACAAGTACACGCAGCGCATACGGATACGGATGTGGATTGCGCAAACATGCTATGGCAAGCGAAGATATGTTTCTGTTTGTGCAGCAAATAATAGTAGCTCATGATGGGAGAGAAGATGAGCTTTGTAAATGTTTTACAATTGAAAATATTCTAAGAAGTACAAAGAGCAGGATAATGAGCAAAAATAACAAGTTAAATCGTTGGGCTATGTATAAGCGCCTACTTGTATGCTACAAAGTAGTAAACTTATTGTATGGTTTTATGCGAAGATAATAGTTTTAGACACGTTGTGAGTGGTGAATGTATGGAGAGAGTTTATTGGAATATAAGAAGGAAGTAATTTTAAAGAAAGGTTAAGAAAAAGCGTACAAAATTTTAAAGTGTTCTTTTCTATCGTTCCTTGTTTGATTTTTATTTATGCCTAGATGATATTGATTGATATCTGATAGGAAACTACTTTTTGAAAGATCTGTTGAACTATTGGTGGTATCTTAAAACATTTCTGGAACAAAATCAACGAGCATATAGTTTAGTGTAGTAGTTTAGAGACATATAGTTATTTTCTCAATCAGGTTTCTTTTATTTAAGCCTCTGGTCTTAATGTAACTATCTCTATCTAGTTTTTCATCTGTAATTCAGTATTTTGTTCTTCTTTTCCTCTCTCTATATTCATATATCTTTTTCTCATCATCTATAGTTCTCTCATTACTTCTCTCTCTCTCTCTATCTCTCTCTCTCTTATTATCTGGAGTCTATAATCTAGATCACTATGTTATTGTCTCCCTCTCTCATCTATAGTTCCCTCATTACTTCTCTCTCTCTCTCTCTCTCTCTCTTATTATCTAGAGTCTACATTCTAGACCACTATGTTATTGTCTGCCTCTCTCTCATTGAAGAGCTCTGGCTAAACATATGCTTTTCTTTTACGAAGGTGGTCTATTTCTGTTTATGATCTCAAAACACTTGGTGTGTTAGAAATTGAAGCTCGTGGTAAACAACCCGCTTAGAATTGTGATATACTCTGCTTTTTAAGCTTTAAGCTGATCAAGAAAGCTGAAATTTGCTACCAATTACTACTTTTAACAACGCATCCATAACATGAAATGCATGAAACCTAGTCTACAAAGCTTCTCTTACACCACAAAATTTTTCGGTTTTGGAATTCGTTTTTACACGCTTTGTTGTACTCTTCAATCGTACTTCCTTTAACTGCTTGACTTGCTCTCGCATACTTCCGTTTCCTGTAATATTTCTTTCTTGTCAGTACTGTGCTACTATTCTTTGGTTTCTACTTTTTTGTGCTTTCTTTTCATGTTTTTCGTGCAAAACCAGAATTACCAAACAAAGCATTCTTGTCCACTTGCTTTGTGTCTTAAATTTCATATTCGTTACGAGGCTTTTTCATTTTTCATTTGTTTCTTCAGTTAAATTTCCAAGGCATACTTTTAGGCGGCTAAGCAGAACCACTGAAGATGCTTCTTTGGATTTCATTTCTGTTTTATGTTTGTCTGTTTTTGTGCCTTAGCAAAGAAAGCGGCTTAAAGAGTTTCCTGTGTGCTTTTTCTTGGGCGATTTTTTTGTCATTTCGTTAACATTAATTTCAAAAATTTAAATTTCGTGCCTTTAAGCTTTAAAAACCTTGTTGAGGTATTAATATATTTTTATCGAAACTGTGGCCTCTTTTTTGGGCGAAGTTTTTTGTAATTTGTATAAAATTAATTTCAAAAATTAAATTTCCTGCCTTTAAGCTTTAAAAACCTAGTTGAGATATAAATTATTTTTTTCGAAATTAATATTTACCCGCAAATGCAACGCATGTGCACGGAATAATTTATATTAAATCTTAATTGCAATTTAAGAGCCTTACATTTAAGCGCATAAAGTCTACATTTAGGCGTTGCTATTAGATTAACTTTAAACAATTTTTCGATAAAAATAATCGTTGTGCTGCAGCTTACACACCTCTTTTTCAACACCATGCATAGTTTATGCAAATTTGTAGCCGCGGCAAAAAGGGCAGCTTAAAATCCATCATCATCAACATCATCAATGTGCTGTGCCTAAAATTATGCAATAAATTTAAGCACCGATTTATTTTCACATTAATGCCATTGCTGCCGGCGCTGGGCCTGACTGCCACTGCTGCCATAACGTGCAAATTTATTTATTAATAAATTCTCGTACGTTCGCACAAAATCGTTTTATAAACGATGGCGCAGTGATGTCGCCTATAACTATGCAGCGTAAAATAACTACGCACACACAAGCGTCATACGCGGCAAAAACGCAATCACCTCATTGGTATTTTTTGCTTTAATTTTTATTTTTTTTATTTCGCTTTTTTTTTGTCGCATATTTTCCACGATTTTCGCTCAGTCGCTCGTCACCACGTTTTATGCTTGCATCGTTATTACTTCATGCCATCGTTGCGTGTCGAACTAAATGAAAATTTATGTAGTTTTCAATTTATTTTCGCAATGCGTTGGCTGTTTCGCTTGATTGCGACGCTATGCGGTTGCCAATTGAGATTGTTTGTGGGGCTCATCAGCAACGGCGCAGAGATATGTGCTTCGAAATATACATACATTCATATTGGATTTAATATGAATTTCTGTTTATATATTGCAATTTCGCTTTAGTTGAGGTTGTATGCGCGCATTTAAACGGTAAAATGCTTGTCATATGCTTATGACAGCTGTCACATAAACGCTGTTGTGTCGAAGAAAAAGCAGCAATGGCAGCAGAACTGTGTCATACAGTCGTATATTTCCAATTAAGAATAGTTTTTGTTGTGAATCTTGATAATTTTTTCGCTTAATGTGGCAGTATAGCTAGAAATTGGGAGCTTATAACAGGATTATGAAAGCTGTGGACTCAAAAATGCTTAAATTGTTGCCTACATTTAGGTGTGTTCTAGTATAGGCGCAAACCCTGATACATAAGCGGGCAATAAACATCGGATATATTATTGGGTTTTGTTATGGTTTAAATTGCTATTCAAAGGCTAATAGAATTTTGAAGAATTATGCCTGAAATTAATCACATCAAGTCGATGAAATCGTTGCCTACATTCAGGCACATGTTATATAAATATTTATATGAAAAATATATTTGCCTGTTTTCCGATTATTTTTCTATTCTTGTTTTATTCTTTTTGAATTACTTATTCTTTTCCATTCCCAATTTATTTTCATCCTCAAAGTTCGTCTCAATAAAATAATACCAAACTACTTGAAATACTCAAATCCTCACAGGAATTCCACGTGCTACTAACGGCGCTAATCGCTTCATAAATCAATTTCAAGAGACAATTTCTCAAACGAGCGAACAAGTGAAAAGGCATAAACTGCGAAAAACATCTGTTTACAAGCCTAATAATAGACGTAGTGCCCATATAAAAAATCCATAAAAACTTACTTTCGCATTCCAAGTGCGCGCAACCTGCCGGGCAGGCTAGCGAGCGCGCCATAATCCTTTCCACATGTAATTAGTTGCCTTAAAGTTCAAAATTATTGATCCCTTTTATTATAGGGTCATTTTAACAAGCCTATTAAATTTTATGATGCTGCTTTGTTGACCCCTGCTGCCTTGCTGGGTAAGTGAAGCGGTTAAGGGGCGCGCACACGAGCCACACACACATCATACGCCATTTCTTGGTAGCGTTGCGTGTAACGAAATCGAAATGGGAATGTTGTGTGTATGGTACATATGGGTTTGATGTGTGTGCGGTGATATATTTGGAGTCGATGTGGGTCTGTAGGAAATTTTTGGTGATTACAGTGTGACTTTGTCGAAGAAATGTACCATTTTGAACTTTTTATTAATTTTTGGAATTTTCTGTTAATGATACTAAATTAAAGCTAGTTGGGATAGGCTTTATAGCCTTTTCGCACAGCCAAATTAATTTATTACATTAAGATTATTATTGAGATAACCGTTTTTGCCTTTCACACAGTCGCCTACTCGATTAACGATCAGCTGTTATACATTTTTACTTTTGCTATTCATAAGAAGTTGGTAAGTTTCTTCAACTGATTGCTAATTTATCAATTAACAGAGCCAAATTTATAGCGTGGACAACCATGCGCAGAGTTGCCTTCCAGTTTCGACTCGATTTGTATTCAATTAACACTTAATGTAGTAAAATAATACTTTTCTCTTGTATGGTTAATTGATCTAAATCAACGCTTTAATTGAGTAAAAACCGGTTAATTGTTCAATTAACTTCTGTGCGAAGATGCTATTCGAATTGTGAGGTTAGGTTGACTCAATTAATATATGATCAAGTTGGGTTCGTTTTTATTCACTGAAGTCTGAAGATGGTATAGATTCAGTTACAATAGGTCGGAAAAGACATAAGTAAATCCGATATTGTTATCTTCTCTCATCACTTTGTGGATCTCTTATGAAACCTTGCTTATGCTAAGGTCCAACTGTAATATTCTGAAAAGTGATGTAAGTAATATTTTTAGCTGGGTCTCCACATTGCAAAATATGTTCAAAAACTTTAGTCTGTTTGAGAAACAGAACTCTTTTTGAGAATATTATCTGAGGCCTATTTCTTTCCCACAAGGACATATATCCTTATTTCCACATATATTTCCTTATAACTACTCATACACAAGCACCAACGACACACCGCGCGTGGTCGTTTCCAATCCGATTCACTGGTGCATGCCGGACATCTTCGACATGTCGTCGCAATTCGAAACTCATATAAAATTTAATATGGGTCACTTTTGCTGACATTTTCATGCCATTTTACAACGCGCCAAACCATCACCGCGACGACCGCCAACAGAATCAGAAGGACAACCGTCAATTTTCGGTTCGGCTACTCAAGGCTGTCACGAGCAGCAGTAGTGCACACACACGCTTCAATGAGCGAGTGAACGTATAAAAGAGGGACGTCAGCGGCCTGTGGGAGTAAATGTGACCTGTGGGTGTGGATGGTTGTGTGGGTTATAACTATGAAAAGTTTTTGTTGTAAGAATATTGCTACATAAAGCAGCACTCATAAAGGTCGCTCTTCGTGTGTTTCTGTGTGGGTAAAGGGTTTGTTCACTAAGAAAGTTGTTGGCTCGTTCGTGTAGGCGACTAATTCACTTTACGGACTTTAACGTACGTAATCAAGTGGCAGGCTGTGTTGATGGGCATTTACGTTTTCGTCCACTCGGTTGGCTGGTCAATTGAGTGCGGCGCATATACTTCGAAGTCTGAAAATTATTTTTTATTATTATGTATTCGTGTTGTTGCCTTTTTTTGGGATATCACATATAGATTTCATGTTCTTCTTTCGAACTTTTTGTGCAGAAAATTGTTGTGGGTGCTAAGGAAACGCGGTTGTGCTGAAGAGAGCAGTTGAGTTTGGTCAATTTTATTTTCAATTATTATGCAATTCTTGGAAATATTAATGAGAAGTTAGCCTCGGTCATTTGATGTTTATAATCGTAGTCAAATTTAATGTTAGTAGATTGCGCTTTTGTACTTGCTCTTCTTGGAAAGCTTTTGAGTATGAAACATACTCTCTTTGGTATGGTGTGACAAGTTTAGCTCCAGGATATTAAAGGCTACCCTTCTTTTCCCTTGATCTTTGTCAAGTTTAGAAGCAGTGGTCTTTTTGGATTATTGGAATATTGTTTTACTTCTTGACAAAGTTTGAAGGCTTGGAGACACCAGGAAAGACTTGGCAGCTTTCTTATCTCCTTCCTCTTTTCTAAAAAGTTTGTCCAAGGTCTTGCATACTTTCTCAAAACCGATTGTGAACATCAATGATTTTGTAGGAAAGGTATGGCTCTATTGGTCTTCTCTCTCTCTCTCTCTCTCTGTTTCCTCAGCCAACTGAGACAGCATATTTCTGTGTTTTAATTTGATTGACTGTATTTCTAACTAATTCTTTTAAAGGATCAACGTTCTAGCATTTTTTCTGATGTAAGTTTATTCTTCATATATTATAGAGTCCGTTTTCTCATATTTCAAAACATTTGCTCACCATATTGTTGGTCTCATAGCCAATTTGTAAGGACAGCTGTAGTTTTTCTCTAACATCCATCTGAGATAAGCCGATTTTTCTCAGAGAAACCGTATATAAATATTTGGATCCTAGAACCCCATTATTATTACTCAAGACAAAACTCTATAGATATGACTCGGTAATTGATTTGTAGATTATTCTCAAATAGTTCATTCATAAAAATCAAAACTCTCAAAGAACCTAACCCTTTTGAGTAAATCTATATATTTTGCATATATAAATCGATGGAAACTTATTTCACAAGTTGAGAAATCTGGATTGAATAGTTCCCCAGTGTTCTTCTTAAATTTGGGACGTTCAAGAGAAGAACACCGAACACCTCAATGTCTTCCAAAATTACCAGCAGATATCGCTTCTAAAATAGAACAAGCCATATTTAAGCTAATAAACTTACTGTTGAAATTCTATAAAAGAAGAGGAACTACAATTATTTTATCACTTCCTTCTGACTGACTGTCTACCATTGTGAGATCAGGGTTGCTACATTTGGGATCTCATACCATGGTTTTTTATTTGAAAAAAAAAAAAGACTTATCGCTCTCGAACATTTCTTCTCCCTTGTGTCTTTCTCCCTCTCGCTTCTCTTTTTTCTTCTCCCTCTTATCCACTATTTCTCTATATTTCTTTCTTATCTCACCCATATCGCCCCTCTAATTCTGTCGGGCTTTCCTTCTCCTCCTCTCAGTATAATTGTATCTATCTCTTTCACTCTTTTGTTCCTTTCTGTCTCTTTCTTACACCGACAATTTTACTACCAAAACATCAGAAAAACTTTATTGCTCTTTTCTTCATTAGATTACGCCGCGCTATCTCTCCAAAAAAAGGCACCCCTTTTCTCCAGCACACTATCAATGCCCATAAATCAGCTTCATTTAATGTGTTGTCATAAAAGCCAAAGTTTACGCGACTCTCGGTTATTATTGCTGTAGCTGTGCCAGCATTTGCCCGTACGCACTTACGGCTTTTAATCTTTGCCCCGCTAACGCAGTGATGTTGATGCTGCTGTTGTTGTTGTTGCGCAACCAATTCAAAGTATGATTGAGTGTTTTGTATTTTTAACTTCGTTTTATGATTATTACCCAAAGATCGCGCTGCTGCTAACGCCGACCATAACTCCAAGCAAGTGGCTAGCGGCGAGTTCTTAAAGCCGCAGCGCTGTCAAGTGGAGGTTGCTTGGGGCGGTTTGTCAAAGAGTGGATGCCCAGCTGTTGTTGTTCTTCGGTTTTTTATTATTATTGTTTATATATTTTTTTGTTGTTGTTTGTGGGCATTTACAAAAGTTTTACGATTACACTCGCTCGGCCCAGTGGCCATATGCGATTTGTTGACTGCGTTTGTGTGTTTGCCTCGATGTTGTTGGGCGGCTTGTCGTTAATAAAATGTCAAAAATAACAATGTTTTGCTCAACTTTTAATCCTTTCGCTGGGAAACAAACAACACAAAAACAACAGCAACAACAACAACAGCAATGTTGGAGATCATAAAATAGCAACAACAAGAACAATTTTGTTGTTGTAGCTGTTCTGGTTTTGTTGTTTATGTTGTTGTTGTATTTGTTACTTTGTTGTTGTTGTTGCTTTTTACGTCCTACAGCCAGGTTAGCAGATGTCAAACATCACTCAACGCTGGCGCTTGCAAAATAAACAATTTGCCGCCAACAACAACACTGCCTTGCGACCGCTCGGCCCAACTTGATTGTGTTGTTGATCCCTTTTCATACTTACACAATTCATCAAATCGCTTGTTTTATTCGCTTCGTTCGAACCGTGCCGCTTTTGACAGTAAAGCGTTTGCAAAAAGTCATTAAATTAATCTAATTTATTTTTATTTATTTTCTTTACTTTCAACTTTAACAAATTCGATTTAAGGTCGAAAAGTTTAAATCTCTATCTGACGCGGCAGCTCTCTGTGCCTTTCTCTTTATGTAGGGATGTGTTTGTGCGCTCCGCTTGTAAAACAATTTCAACAATGACAAAATGACCCCGGAAGCATTTGTTGTCTGCGGGGAATTTGCGCGTGCTTGGCGATTTGCGGTTAAGTTTGCTTGCTTTGGAGAAATGAGAAAATAATATATAAATATAAATAAAGTTTTCAAATCAGTGTAGTGGTAGTAGTAGTAGATGACATCACACAAATATATAAATCATTATACGCAGTGGAGAGGGGTGAGAGAAAGAGAGAGCAGCCTGTGGCAGATTGCTATTTGAGATTATAATGAAATAAAAATGTTTCTTGCTAAATTTATTCGTCACTTGGGAGACCGAATTGCTGCTGGATTGTGGTAGTGTTGCTTAAGGTCGAGGACCTGTGGTCTTACTGCGGCAATAAAGTGTATTACACGAAACGCCTGAGACCGATGTGGGCACAAATCTGTTTGTAGACTGCAATATGCTGGTTTAGCAGAGAAGATTTTTTCCCAAAAAAATCACAATTTTGTTGTTAGAAGCTTTACTCTCGTAGCTTTCGAAATTTGAGCTGTCGTGTCTTAGGTCTCTAAATCTGGTGGTTTTAACCACCCCTAGAGTGGAGTTGATGGACTATTTCAACAAATTTGGCATATTCATTGTCTTTCTCCAAAACTAGATTTTAAATTGTATGTACAAAGTATCAGGAAGGTAATTAAAGACTCCAGAGTTATATTCTAAAAGCTGATAGTATCCTTTCCCCCTACGATTCTGCCAAGAACGATATTTTATCACACCTTTGGTGAGAGAAGTAGCTACGATATTTTCGCAAAAGATGAAAATTAATGTATGCCAAACACTTACATTATTCTTTGAAAATAATCATATCCACAATACCTTCTCAACTGCCTTCCTTTGTGAGATCAGGGCTGAACATCTTGGATTTAATAAATTGTTTTACTCATACGAGTTTCTCATTTGAAATAACGTCTTATCGCTCTTTAACTCTCGTTCTCACGACCCTCTCTCACTCTCTTTACCTCTCTCTACCCTTCTCTTTGTTTTCATTTCGCTCTCTCTCACTATTTATCTCTATCTCTCTCTCTAACTTAACTACTATCTTTCTTTTTGCCTTTCTCCGCGAATATCTATCCCTTTCACACTTTTGTCGTCTCTGTATTTCTTTCTGTTTTTCTTTCACACTTTTGACCTTTCTGTCGCTCTATGGGTGCCACAAAAAAAAGGGACGGCTATGTGGTCTGCCCGTACTATGAGTATTATATTTAGGAAATTTATATAAGTTCTTCAAAGTAGGGTTCCTCTACCTCTCTCTCTTCAGTGTTCTGAAGACTCAAATTGAGTGATTTTCGCAGTTTGGTGAAACATTAAAATTCTAGGTAAGCCTTATAAAGTCTAAACTGTTTGAAGATTCTTCTGAAAAGTAGATTCTAGTAACTATATTCGCTTAATCACATCCCAAAGTATTTGACATCACACCGCAACACTCGAAACACTCAGGTTTTCCATAGTTTTTGTTGGTTTCTTGAACTGAGCCAAATGTGAGATCTTTGAATCTCCGGTTTTTGAATATCTTAGCTAACGATTTTCTAGTGGTAACGATTTTCAAATTTTGGATTCCAAAAAATCTTTTCAATATGTTTTTTGTACACTATATTACGGTTCTATAAGAGATCATGGTGATGCATTAAGTGGTATAACATATATTAGTCCCCATATAACATTTTCATTGCAGCAGTTTCATTTTGATTAACTTCAAGGTTAGTGGCCCTCAAACTGTTCATAAGGCTTCAGACAAGAGACCGTTTCCTCTTCGAGAATGGCTCATTACTATTGAGTATGTATTACCATCGAGTTAATGTTGGGACCTGTAACCGAAGATCCCAAAGAGGGGACGAAAAAGTGAATTGTTTATCAGTTCAGTTTTAAATAGTATCAGAACTATATCTGGCTACAAAACTGTCACGTTTTGACTCACAGGCAGTATAAGAAGATACACAAAAAATGAAAAGTCCCGTTATTTTTTTTAACACATCTCGTATTCATCCAAAATTTTTTTATGCTTTACAAACACAAATTGAGCGTTTTTCATTCATATTCTCACTCAAAAGTTTCCAATCTTCCTGGTCTCTTTTTTCTACTCACCACACAAAAATTTTCTTACCAACCACTCACCTGTAGTATCCATTACTTCCTCTCAAAATTGAAACACTCCAAGTTTGTATGTGTGGCATTAAATATTTGATGATCGCCCCAAAAAATTAATAGTTGCTAGAAAAGGTTACGTATACGCCACCTACAAACTCCCATGTGGGTTCAAATTCTCGGTAAACATCACTCACCTATGCAAAATCCCTGCACGTGTGGCAACAAATGACCAAAGCTTTATTATTTTCAAATATTTTAAAAGCAGAAAAGGCAATCGTCGGTTGCTAAAATGGCAGCTACTTAAATAACAGTAAATATATGCAAAGGTTAAAACGGAATGTTCACACAACAAACGCATAATTTTGCTACTTTACTAGTGAAATATAACTACTTACCCGATGAGTGTGGTCTGTTGGTCAGTTGGTCGCTATCTGCTTTGCATTACTGACTGTGAATTTAAGAAGGTCCTTGTGTGATCCTGCGTACACTGCCTGCATGCAAAATTATATGCTTGGAAGGGTCGAAACGAAAGTGTATTAGAAAAAAATTAATTGAAATATCGCCAATGTTGGGTCGAAGGCGTTGGTTCGAAATTTTGGGTTTTGTGGCAAAATAGTAGGCAAATGGTCAGAGCAAAAGGATACGCACATTCAATTTGCAAGCTGTGGTAAGTAAGAGTAAAGTTACCCCTGCCTCTGTGTCGATAAATTTATGTGGCCTTTTGCTTTACATCTCACTTTGTTTACCAACAGTGTCCAGCTGCTGCCACACTTCCGCACCGGAAATGTTTGTGAATTTGTAAATGACCTCCTGACAGCGCTATTTATTAAGTTTATAGTTTTTGTTTTAGGTAAATAGCTATTTTCCATAGCTTATTGGCGTCGCTCTGGCTGAGTGTTAATGCCAAAATTAACTGTCTTTTTTAATGTGTAAGTGGTCAGTGATAATTTATTGTATAATATATTAGCCGTAGTCTACTTTTAGGCTACTAACCAATTTTATCCCTCAGTAAAATCACAAATTCTGTGGCGTCTAGTGTCTCTTGAATAGTGTGGTCTTAATATTTATGACTAGTTTGGGTCTTTGGGTATTTTTTTTGGGCTGTTCTGTTATTTCGGTGTTTTTCATGTGGCCTACTTTTTGGCGCGCTTTAGAATTAAAATGTTAGAAAATTTTATAAGCTTTTACATATAACCCGATGACATTTTCTTTAGTTAAAAACTGTTATTGGCATTTTTCTTTGGTCTTACAGAAGTCACAACTAAATCTCTGGAATCTCATTGTACTAGCAGTCGTTGAAAAAATTTCTGGAGTCGCGAATAGTAGCAAAAACAAGGAGACAGTGTCGAGATACTTAAATTTTTAAATTGTCCGAATGTCTGGTATCGTGAACTCAATCATAGAGGGTACCATAGATGGTTATATGACCATCCACAATACAATGGATCTCTAGAAATACAGGAAGTCTTTTACGATATTCTTGGTTGTAGCTGTAGTATGTATGCATGTGATTGGCGTTGAATCGTTTAGCCGGTTATGGCCGAGTCGCTGAGAGCACGCCACTCCTCTCTTTCCTTCACAGTTCGGCGCCAGTTAGAGATTCCAAGTGTAACCAGTCCGCTCTCCACCTGGTCCCTCCAACGGAGTGGAGGCCTTCCCCTTCCTCGGCTTCCTCCGGCGGGTACTGCATCGAACACTTTCAGGGCTGGAGTCTTTTCGTCCATTCGGACAACATGACCTAGCCAGCGTAACCGCTGTCTTTTTAATCGCTGGACTATGTCTATGTCGTCGAATAACACATACAGCTCATCGTTCCATCGTCTGCGGTATTCGCCTTTGCCAATGTTCTGAGGACCATAATTCTTGCGCAAAATGACATCGTTGACATCGTCCAAGCTTCTGCACCATAAAGCAGGACGGAACGATAAGCGACTTGTAGAGTTTGATTTTGGTTCGCCGAGAGAGGACTTTACTTTTCAATTGCCTACTCAGTCCAAAGTAGCACCTGTTGGCAAGAGTGATTCTGTGCTGCATTTCGTTGTTGGTGTTGTTGATACTGATTCCCAGGTAGACGAAATTATCTACAACTTCGAAGTTATGACTTTCAACAGTGACGTGGGAGCCATGATATCAATATCATCGGCGTACGCCAGCAGCTGTACGTTCTTATAGAAGATTTTACCTTCTCTATTTAGCTCTGTAGCTCGTATAATTTTTTCCAGCATCAAGTTAAAGAAACCTAGTTTGGTATCGAACGGCTCGGAGAGGTATTTCCAATCATGGCAGAGCTTTTGGTGTTGCTCAACGTCAACTTACATAGCCGTATTAGTTTTGCGGGGATACCAAGTTAGCTGTAATATAGTGAAATTAAATATTGAAATTTCTTTCCTTCAGAGTCGTAGTCCTTGGAATTATGCTATTTCCTGCTGTCATAATCCTCTGAAGTTCATATCAGTAGAGTTTAAATGAAGATTTTTGGAGATTTTTTTCTTCGATTTTTTCTCGATTTTCTGCGTAAAAAGGAAGAACAAGTATTTTATAATCTATGCTATATTCGTTTAATTATCTTTGATATTTATCGAGAGAGGTCCAGCATAGTCGTTGCCATGTTTTTAACGACTCAATAAGCTTAGGTGTAGGTTTTACGAACCAGCCTTTCGAGGTATTTTTGAAAATGGTCTTATGGTTGAGATTGCTTAGATCGGACAAGCTATTCCATCTTATACGATAAAAGGATGGGAGCAAAAGCATCCTTAATAATTGTGTTAAGTTTAATTGTGCAAAAAGTTTAAAATATTATCTCGGTCTTAATGAGCTCTATTTTAAAATTTTAACAACTCTTTACATAATTTCTATATTTTTCAGTAGATGACTTGTTCCACTCAAATAATTGATGAAATAATATACGGAAATATGATCAACAGATGGCGCTGTGCTCACTTGATAATAAATAATGATATTTCTAGGCATATTTACAATATCCGCTGTTTGAAAGGTAAGAAATTTTACTTCAAACATCAAAGCCTATTTATTTAGGCACTTAAGAGTATTGCAAACTTTCAAACTTAGTCAAAACCATGTTAAATATAAGCAAACCCTTAAAATATGCTCCACTTCAGCAGTGGCAACACTTAATCAATGTTCGCATTTAATGTAAGTTTTCCATTTACCAATGCGCGCCACACGCGTGTAAACGAAATCAAAGGCAATAAAGCGTGTATCCTTCCTGATTGTCCCGTGTCCGTGTGTATCTTTCACTATTTATTTTATTACCACCTACCGTCGCCTATGCGCCTCGAGCCTTCGACCAAATTTCTTGCTTGTAGACTGCGACTATCTAAAGTGTTAAATCACCTGATGCCGTCAGCATGATTTTGGGCGCATTAATCTATTGAACGAAAGTTTCAGCGCGCCTCCACGCACATATGCCGCATACAAACAAACAAGCGATCGGGCAATTGTCGAACGGTTACGCTTATCAGTGATTGAAAGTGAATGAAAGAAAATGAAAAGGTGGCGACTACGAAGGAAGTGGAGAAGAGGCAAGAAAGTTTACAAACAAAAGTATATATAAATTTTTCGTTTGTTTTGAGTGTTCTTGCTGTCGTTTGCGAATCGAAAAAAGGTCGCCGTGCAATATTTTGGGTTGCGCAAAAGCTGACGCTGATAAATTTTACAACTTTCAATCAGTGACGTATGTTTGCAACACTTATTGGCTGAGTCTACATTTAGGCGCGCGTGTGTTTACACTCGTCTGTTTGGCGTATTAAATGCTTCAATTACTTTTGCGCCTCGTAGGTTGGCTGCGAAATTGCTCTATCACCGCGGATGAGTGTGCGGAAAAGTTGCAATTTTAGTGTTTTTAAGTGACGCTAGAAAATAACTTAATGTTATTATAAGTTCTGTTGGGATTTTTAAAAAGTCACCGCACGTCGTTTGGTCTAAATTGTCGCTGACTTTGAGAAAAATTCTTTATTTTCATATTTTTTTATCTTGTGCGCAATATTGCCTTCGTTTACGGTAGAAATTAAAGTCAATTTCGTGCTTGAGTAGTCTCTTCTTCTAGATAATATTGACAAAAAGCAAATATGTTTTGAAATTTTCTTCCGGAAATACTTTATTTAAAAAGGAACTGATCTTAATTTTTTTTTGCTTTGTGTGTGACCTTTGAAAGCGGATCCATTTTATAGGTTCTCAAAGTATAGGTTAAGACTCACCACATATTACCACATTTCTTTAATAAGATCAAAATGCCCTCTTGATACCAGGCAGTGTAATTTCTACTGCTCCAAATACGTGCTGAATATATTGAGTAGTGGATCCACAAATGAATTTTAAAGATATCCTTCCTCTGTCTCTAAGCAAAGCACTATATATTCATTATAGATATAGAAGATCCTTCTATATATCGAAAATACTTTTAAATGTTACTGGTAAAGTCATGTCTATACTTCTTGGTGTTTTCAACATTTTAGCAGATCAGTTATTATATTGGTTTTTGGATAACATGTTTCAAGTCTTCAAGATCTACTGTCTTTGCTTCAACTATTCATTTCTTTAGTTGTACATATTTATTGTTTTTCCCCATAACATGGAATTGATGGCATCATAGTCACATAACTCTCAGACGGATGTCTTGTTCGACTCCAAATCTTTTGAGAAAAGCTGCTCAGATAATATTAAAGCAACTGACAGTTGAATATAACTCCTACTTGATCAGACATTTTAAAAAAAAACATAGAAGGAAGTATAACATCTTAATCCAAACGTCGATAACACATAATAACAAACTCTAAAAGCATCTACAATGAGTAAAGTGCTCACTTCATCTTAGTGTTTGAGACGCTCCCATATATTTACCTAAACATTTGAATATAATAATGCTAAAGACCTTACCCATTGCTCTGCGAATCCACACACTCACATTCCTTTGCTGTCAGCTTAATAAACATATGCCATTACAATACACATTTATTGTTATGAGTAAATGTAAAAAGAAGTTTCCATGTCATTTAATTTTCGCTCACATTGCTGTGGCACACAAATTTGCACAAAATATGGTAAGCGCATTTTCGCCAACATGCTCATGGATATAAAAACTAATAACATGAGAGAAATGTATATGCGTTGCTTTCACATAAGATCATTGTCAAAAGAAATTTTGATTGTTAGGTGTCTCTCTATACAAATGTGGACTAGTGTGCCAGAAAATATGCAAATTTTTCTTTGCGTCGCTTCAAAATACAGGTTAAGGACACTTGTTTTGCCCACCACCGCATTTCAAAGTCAGTGAGCGCGTAGGCAATTCATTTTCCCTGACGTGAAGGCACACACATTCACCTACTCCCGCAGGCGAATGAAAACCGTGTCATGTACACCGCCATCTGTGCGCGAATCAAATTTGTTCATATGACCTTTAGGCGGCTGGCGAAATTTCGTGTGTTTGGAGTTTTTCTTGTTATACTAGTTTGTTGAAATATTAATGCACCACAGCTGACCTTGTCATCGTTGGGAGGCTTGGGAGCTGGTACAATATATTTATATTGTTTATATCTTGCTTTATGGGAACGTGAGAATATTCTCAATCATATTTGTATTTTATAACTCAAACGGACTCCAATACATCACATTGATTCATCCTGAAAATATAATTCAAATTTATACTAACGGGTGATTTTTTTGAGGTTAGGATTTTCATGCATTAGTATTTGACAGATCACGTGGGATTTCAGACATAGTGTCAAAGAGAAAGATGCTCAGTATGCTTTGACATTTCATCATGAATAGACTTACTAACGAGCAACGCTTGCAAATCATTGAATTTTATTACCAAAATCAGTGTTCGGTTCGAAATGTGTTTTATCGACAAATTTTGTTCAGCGATGAGGCTCATTTCTGGTTGAATGGCTACGTAAATAAGCAAAATTGCCGCATTTGGGGTGAAGAGCAACCAGAAGCCGTTCAAGAACTGCCCATGCATCACGAAAAATGCACTGTTTGGTGTGGTTTGTACGCTGGTGGAATCATTGGACCGTATTTTTTCAAAGATGCTGTTGGACGCAACGTTACGGTGAATGGCGATCGCTATCGTTCGATGCTAACAAACTTTTTGTTGCCAAAAATGGAAGAACTGAACTTGGTTGACATGTGGTTTCAACAAGATGGCGCTACATGCCACACAGCTCGCGATTCTATGGCCATTTTGAGGGAAAACTTCGGAGAACAATTCATCTCAAGAAATGGACCCGTAAGTTGGCCACCAAGATCATGCGATTTAACGCCTTTAGACTATTTTTTGTGGGGCTACGTCAAGTCTAAAGTCTACAGAAATAAGCCAGCAACTATTCCAGCTTTGGAAGACAACATTTCCGAAGAAATTCGGGCTATTCCGGCCGAAATGCTCGAAAAAGTTGCCCAAAATTGGACTTTCCGAATGGACCACCTAAGACGCAGCCGCGGTCAACATTTAAATGAAATTATCTTCAAAAAGTAAATGTCATGAACCAATATAACGTTTCAAATAAAGAACCGATGAGATTTTGCAAATTTTATGCGTTTTTTTTTTTTTAAAGTTATCAAGCTCTTAAAAAATCACCCTTTATTTTCATAAAAACTTATTTATTTTTTACTGATAATGGTCCTTCAGAAATGTCCATTGCGAGTTGTAATGTAATCAGAATAAGACAATTACTCAAAACTTTTACTCAAACTCAGCTTTTCTTATAGTCCAAATTGGATATAATATTCAGACATACATTTTCTTATATTCAATGTGATAAGAAAGACAGATTCAAGTACCAAATGACAATAACTCGTACTCAAAAACAAAAGTTCTGACTTGTACAGTCTTCTTCAAGTGTAAAATCCCACTCATAATTAGAATCAAACACAAACTCAAATCAAAATCATATTTGAGCCACTAACATAAGCCAAAAACATCTCAAATTCTCACTCAAAATATATATTTTCAAAACTCAATAAATAAAAGTTCAAAATTATTGATATTCAAAATGTGTTTAAAAAATAAGAAAGTTTCAACTCAATGTTGAATTGAGTTGAATATACTAAAGAGTTTTAAGTCAATTATGAGTTTAAACAGATTTACTCAATACAATTCCTTCCAACAAAGAGTGAAATAAAATATAACCTTCTATGTAACTAGAAATTAATTGAGACTCGAAATTAAACTCAAATGAAGTGTAATAAATTTAGCTCCAATATTAATAATATTTTAGACTCAATATTGAGTAAAACCTCAATCTGAAGATTACTCAAAATTATCTCTTGTGGTTTGATCTTTAGCAAAATTTTATAACAAAATGTTTCATTCAGGGACCGGAAATAAGAGTTATTTTACAATTTTTAATAAAAAAATCATACATAAAGGAACATCGTAGAAAAGTTTTGATTATACCATCATGATTTTTAGGTGAACTATATGCGAAATATTGTATGATTTTTAAATTTTGATTTTTATATTTTTAGATCAAAAATAAAAGTTATTTTTGATTTTTATTTTTTTATATAAAAAAATAAGAATTATTTTTGATTTTTATATTTTTAAATCAATAATAAAAATCAATTCAAAATTTGTGACATACAAAAATTGGAATGATGCAGCATATTGTAATACATACGGCGTAAATAAATAAATAAAATTTTTGAATTGATTTTTATTGTTGATTTAAAAATATAAAAATCAAAAATAATTCTTATTTTTTGATCTAAAAAAATAAAAATCAAAATTAACTTTTATTTTTGATTTAAATATATAAAAATCAAAAATAATTTTTATTTTTGATCTAAATATATAAAGATCAAAAATAACTCTTATTTTTTATTGTAAATTAATTGAGGCTCAAATTTAAACATAAATGAGTAAAAAATTTGACTCAAAGCTACCTTTTTACACTCAATATTGAGTAAAAATTCAAACTGAGGATTACTCAGAATGATCTTTACGCGTTTGTACTCAAAATATTTGTAAGAATAAAACATACTCTAAATTAGTGACTCAAGCTCAATATTAAAATATACATTCAATCCTAAATCCACTCAAAAAGAGCTTTAATTCAAATTAATTTTAATTCAAAATGTTTCATGAACATATTAAGCAGAAAAATCAACAGTAGTAAAGAAAAAACTCAACCGAAAAGTCACTCAAAATAGGAATTTCTCAAAAAATCCATAAAATAAGAAGCACTTTCCAATTCTTTTGAAATTTGTTAAAAAACCGAACTTTTTACTCAATAAACTTAAGAACCCTAGAAAAGACAAAAGCCTAATAAAATTATAGCTTCGTCGTCTCATCAGACTCAAGTTTCATAACCAAACAACGATTAAGCTTAAATCAATTTTCGCCTAATAAATGCATGACCTTCGCCATATGGCACTCATTGTTGTTGTTGTTGATGTTATATATCAGTCTCAGTCTGGTAGTATAATATATTCACTTAACACAATATTGTCATCATTAGCGTGAACGCTTAACGTCAATACAATGAATGCAGGCGTTAAGTATGTCTATTCTTTACTTTGTCTCATGCGCTCGCTCTCACTAATAACCTCTATACTATTGTGTCTGTGCTCACATTATCTTTGCCGCCACAATAAACGCTTAACAACATTATTAACCAACATAAAAGCGCACAAATCATCGTTAATTTAGCTAAAGCGCCTAAAAGCGCGCAACACGCAGAAATTAACTGCGTATATCGAGCACATAAGCAGGGTGAGTAGACATATATGTGAGACTGTATATTAGTATGAAGTTACACACTTGATTACTATGCGAAAAATAGCGGGTTGTTAGTAGAGAGATCGCGGTTTGTAGTGTAAAAAAAAAACTTAAATGTCAAGAATCCAAAAAGAAAGACAGACATGTATAATGTGGTGCGTGGGAACACCAGAATGACATATAAAAACACGTCTCATCAAATTGAGTACGCTTTGTTGCCGGTTATTAAATTTAGCGCTAAGCGCCTAAGGCTATGCAACATATTTTAAATGCTTATAAATTTTGTAAACCAGTTTGACGGCGTGTCTTTTATGAGAGATGTAACACATTTAAGGAGTGTAAATTTTGTAGGCAGACTTAAGCTACGACCATATTTCGCTTAACATTGCCTACTTTAAGGCGCATTAGTTGCTTACACAGCATAACGACACGACCACAATTAGCGCTAAACTCATTAATTGTTTTAATGAGCGCGTACATTACGTTTCATCATGCTTACTGGCGTAAGCGTAAAGTTCAACAAATCAGCAAACTAAATTTTCGGTCACGCTCAACTCCAGTGGAGAGTAGGAGTTGGGGTGGCTAATGAGTTTAACTGGTAATTGTGTTAAGTAAAGTTTGTTTAACTTTTTTTTCGTATTAAATTTGTGTTTTGATTTCTATAGCGCACTCAAATGCACCCCACCAAATAGCAATCGATTGCTAACTTGGCACAATGCGCCTAATGGTATGCTACATAAGTGCTTTGAGTGCCATAAAGTAGCCTTAATTTACAAATATAAAAGTGAATACATAAATTGTGGGTGAAGCAAATATTGCAAAGCATGCAAAAGCCTATGATTTACCCACCGCATTGCGCGCGCCAACTCATTTGTCAGCATGACAAGCAGCTGTCAATAAGTTGTACATGACCAAATGTAAATAAATAAGTAGTACACAATCTGGTGCTGGCAGTCGTGCCTTGTCCACTACGTTGTCCTATCAGTGCTCATCACTCATGACAATCGCCTCTGCGCGCCACTCCAAGCTTCTTTTGTCATTTCCTTTCACGAACTTCCTCGCTCTCTCGTTCTCTCTTTCTTTCTTTCTCTTTGTGTGGTCTAGCCGTAAAGTGCGTACGCCAGCACAAGTGATTTACAAATAAGGAAATTATGAATGACTGCCTCAGTCTCTGGCCTCATGAATTTGTACGGGAAGTCAGTAGTTGAATGATGAAGATTGAAATGTCAATTCGCCGCTTTGCTCTTCCTTTTCATTTCCTTTATCTGTCTGTGTCCACGCATTGTCTGTCTTCTGTGTATTTGTGTATTTATTTGTATTTTTCTTCATCTCATGATTGTTTGTATAAGCGTATTCTGTATTTTTTTTACTTTACGTAAGCTTAATCCAGACGGTCATTTGGATAAGTTGTTTGTGAGTTGTGTGGGAGTAATATCTAGCTTTTTGACTGAGGTGGCGCTTTGTAGTGCATTCATAACAGAGATTAGTAGTGACTTTGTGACTACTTTTCGTAGTATATAAAGGTGATTATTTCTATTATTTGTGCGAGCTTGATGTCTTAAAAGACGATAATCTTCTCTCACTCTCTATTTTGCTCTTTATATCTAAGTATTACAATACATAGATTTTCGAAGATATGAGAACAGTTTTCAAATACTTTGCTTTTAGAACTGGTTCTGCCAATCATCAAAATATCCTCAGCTAACTCATCCCAGTCGAGAATCATGAGATCTAAATGATCTTAGTGACGAAGTTTTTCAAATATATGGAATATGCTACACGAAAATATAACCTTGGCATGTATCCTTATTAAGATAGGGTAATCCTTTCGTTACCTGACGGAATACATATGTTCTAAAGAGATTAATGTTGAAGTCGAGCTCTTAGACAACAATTATTCGACGCTGTTCAATAGTCTATAACGTCCAAATCTTACGTGGAATAAACAAGGTTTTCAAAGTCAAGACCACTTAGAACATGTCGGTGTTTCGAAGGCTATTCTGAGTTATATGCTCCTATACCTATTATACTTCTATCCCATACTATTCTATTTGCAAGATATCGCCATCCTAAACTCTAAGTCAAGTTTTCTTCGGTCTTTCTGAATTTAGAGAAGATCTAACTATTCCACATATAAAGTGTTCCTTATTCTAGTCGGGAATTGTGATCTTATAAAGATTTTTCGTAATGCTAAATAATATGAATACAATTTTTATAAGGATAAAGTATACTTTAGTATAAGGGACCTATAGTAAATGTATAAAAGCTCAGAGAATCCCAGCTTTGGACTATGAGAAATAAAGTCTAGAGACTTTCCTACTTTTTTCAGATTATCACTTGTGAATAACAATATTTATATCTAGTGCCTTATAACTTTTAATAATAATAACATTCAATTTCTTCACTAGTTTCGTATTCTGCTATCTGCCTACTTCTTCTTCTATATACTTTACTCATAAAACGCATTAATTATGCTAACACATTTCCAGCAGACAAGCATGAGAACGTCAAATACAAAAAGAAAATCTCTCAATGCATTAAACGAAACTGTGTCAAATCCGACAAGCAGCATACATCTACGAGTGATAGCTGAAGTAGGTAAATCAAGCTAATGCTCATCAAATTAAGTGAAGTTAACACGCTTTGTCAAGGTTAAGGGCGTCGCTTGTCTTTGCTCACACCCAACGCAAAGTCTGCGTAGTTTCAGGAGTTTTTTGACTTCGCTAGCTCTATGAAGATGGCTGTCAAATGTGTACTGATGGAACTGTATTAGAAAGACTTTGTTTTGATTGCTGGAAAGAGTTTTTTTCGTTTCTACTGGATACATATTCACGATTATTGTTGTTCTGTATGAAAACCCGTACATGGAAGTAGTAGTAAATAAACTAGTTTTAAACTACCTCACAACTAGTTTCAATTTCAAGTTCAACTTGTTAGTTAATTGTCAATAAATAGTGGTTTTCTATCAGTTAAGAGAGTTATGACAATTTGTCAACTGTCATATTTCTGTCATAAATATTTTAGTATTTGACTAGTTCAAAATTTAAACTTCTTTTATACTAAACATTGAAATCGTGGGTAGTAGTTCATTAAAAATATATTGTAAATAGTTCACATCTAGTTTATTTCGGATCAGTTTATTCTCATTTTGAAATACTAGCTACCAACTAGTCCTTTTCGCACTAGTTTGTTTTTAGTGAGACATTTCTTCTGTTAACTGGTATTCTTCTGGGTAGTTTGTTGTTTTAGTATAACTATAGGACATTATGTTTGTTTGTATGCTTCTGCGTAATATATCCGTGTAGATAATCAGCATTTATTACTTTTATTTTCATTATTGTAATGCTTCGTCTACTCTATTGGCAATTACGAGATAAGAAAGCATTCGATACGAAGAAATGTGACATTTATATATAAATATATCCTTGAAGGAATAGATATATCTTACATACTTAAGCATGTGTTGCCCTTTAAGTACTAAAATAAGTCAGTGTTGTTGCTGTAAGTTATATTTTTTTCGTATCCTTGAGTGAAAGCGGAATGTTAAAGAGGCAAGCATTGGTTAGTTTGTGCCAAACAATTTAATAAAATGAGAAGTTCGAGTGTCATCAGTGTTAAATACTCGAATTGCTTTAAGTATATGAGGCATTTCTTGTTTACTATCGCTGATTTGTCTGATAAGCCATTAGAAAATCGTATGAAGAGAAAGATCATTTTAAAGCTCACTTTTTTATGATTTTATATGACGATATAACCTCTAAGTATCTCACTGGTATTCATAGAAAACGATGAGCCGCCTTATTTATGCTTAGATCGGCTATTCCATCGCCTGTATTGGACATTTTGGAAGCCAACGGACGGATTGAAAGTGATCTTGAATGAAACGTTGGTAGAGATCATTGGCAAGTAAGAGTCGGAAATCTCTAAAATCAGTTTCGAAAGCCAGAACCCGAATTATATCACGGTCTGAGTGGGCCTTATTTCCTTGTTCTGCTTATATGATGATATATCCTCTCAGTATCTCACTGTTATTCACAGAAAATAATGAGCCGCTTTACCTAAGTTAAGATCGGCTATCCCATCGTCTGTATTGGACATTTTCGAAGCCAACATGATCATGATCTTGTTTGGATCCCGGGTAGAGATCCTTCAGCGTCAGAAATTTCTATAATGAGTTTCGAACTCGAATTATATCACGGTCTGAGTGGCCCTTACATTTTTTCTTCTTCCTTCCCCAAATGACTTTCCTTACTTACCTGTTAAATGACTTACTTTAGAACTCAAGGAGGTAAGGGACTGAAGAAGATCTAGAATAAAAGGTAAGATAACATCGTTTCCCGCCACATCATTTGAAACCGCCATGTTTTTTCAAAAGCTGTCTGCCTTCTCAAATTATTAAATTCGACCTACCGATTTCACAAATGTCTCCTAGGCAGAAGAACTCGAATTCGATTACTCATTCAAGCATTTAATGCGATTTTCCTAATATTCGTAATATTAGCTAAAAATATATATTTACATATATAAAATTACAAGCAACTCCTTGAAGTACACCTCTATTTATTACCATTCATTCCGTTCAAATACCCATTCAATTATGCATAATCAACTTAATATCCTTTCTGTCAAAAACTTAATTACTCACACCACTCACTTATTTACACCGAACTACTGTATACTACATACAAACCGTTACAATAAACAATAGTGACTTTTTTGATTACCTAAAATGCATGCTTCACGGCACACGCTGCTATAAAGTCGAGCGAAAAAAGCGTCAAACTCACAACGGATGCGCAACACTTGTCTATAAATCTCAAGTTGGCGATTAGCTGCACATTGGCCGCTATCTGAAGTCATTAATCAGGCGTTAAAACCATTGACAAGTCAGCGGTGAATATCGAGCTATAGCTAATAGTGTGTGCATATATGTATAGATATAAACACGCGGTGCGGTGAGGAAGCGTGGCAGACGATTGTGGTTTGTGTGTGTAGAGTGGACTAACGTCTAGGCTAAATATCACTTTAGCGATAAAATCAGTTATTTGGTACTATATAAACGACACTAAATAATCATCATTCATCTTAAGGGGGATTACATAGGTAATAAGTGTGTCAACTATGTGAGTTCAGCTAATGTGTGTATGTGGTCTAAATTGCTACGCAGTAAATTTCACTGTCCGAAATCTAATCGAATGTCTTGTGGCTGTTTAGGACCGCATTTGTTTGCCTGAAACTTGGAGAGGTTATAGATGTTGGTCACATTAGAGATATATATTTTCTTGCATGTGGTAATATATATACGAGTATTATGAGTGAATGAGGTTATGCTAACCTATTTAAATATGAAACTATAAATACAGCACCAAAGACTAAGACTTGTGGAGAATCAAATATTTGAAAGACGGATTACATAGAGCTTCGATTTCATTACTTTTTCAAGGATAACATCAGAGAGTTGCCACTCTTCAGATAATGTCGAAATTCATATGGATTTCCTAAGTATTTTTTTTGTCGGTTTAATCCAATACTAACATTTTCTGTGTCCCGGTTTCAGCGTTATTTCCATTGAATAAACCTTCTTTTCTGAGGTTATAAAGGATTTGGATCATATATAGTTCGCTACAAAAGAGAGGCTATCGCTACAAAAAAAATAATTTAACCATAGCCTTAACCTTAACCTTAACCTTAACCTTAACCTTAACCTTAACCTTAACCTTAACCTTAACCTTAACCTTAACCTTAACCTTAACCTTAACCTTAACCTTAACCTTAACCTTAACCTTAACCTTAACCTTAACCTTAACCTTAACCTTAACCTTAACCTTAACCTTAACCTTAACCTTAACCTTAACTTTAACCTTAACCTTAACCTTAACCTTAACCTTAACCTTAACCTTAACCTTAACCTTAACCTTAACCTTAACCTTAACCTTAACCTTAACCTTAACCTTAACCTTAACCTTAACCTTAACCTTAACCTTAACCTTAACCTTAACCTTAACCTTAACCTTAACCTTTACCTTTACCTTTACCTTTACCTTTACCTTTACCTTTACCTTTACCTTTACCTTTACCTTTACCTTTACCTTTACCTTTACCTTTACCTTTACCTTAACCTTAACCTTTACCTTTACCTTTACCTTAACCTTAACCACAACCTTAATCATAAACTTAATCGTAACCTTAACCTCAACTCCATCTTTGCCTTGCAGTACTTTTATCATTTAGCAAATTCACCACCCACCCTTCGTATCATTCAAAGGCACCGTCCACTTTCAACTTCGTCACTAAACTGTAATTGCAACCACTTGTTGCCGCTGTGCCACCCTGCAGCCTGACAACTATTATCCATACAAAACGTAACTATTATTATTTTTTGTTTGTCAATTGGCCATGCGACATTCGGTCATTAATTCATTCAACGTTCGCGGCGCTCGTCATTTCAGCAGTTTCAAGTATCATTCAAAGCCAATTCAATTGAATTAATTTATCACTTACTTAACTTTACTTGTGCACCACTCATGCCTGACTAATTACCCACTTACAGCTTTGTTGTTGGATTGTTCGAGACAACAACAACAAAAAGAGAGAAGTGGACGCCAACGCCGTGGTTGTGTCAACAGGCCAATTTGAAAATTCATTTGTGGCTCATGAATTGGACAGTTAAACAGTTGCAGCGGCGCGCGGCGTGCGGCGTTAAGCAGCACCACTTAAGCGTCGCCTAATGGCAAATCAAAAAGAGCGAAAGCTGTCGAGAGTGTGCTTGTTTTGCTAAGCATAAATGCTGACCATCTTTTTTTCCACTCACACAAATTTCACTAAAAATTTTGCTTTTAACTTTTGGTTGACTTCCCGGCTCGCCGATTGTGTGACGACTTTATGCATGTCAGCGACATGCTCTGCTGTGATAATGTGTGCGTAATGACAGCGTTCGTCGTTTGCTTGATTTGCTGTGTGACTTTTTCGTTATTTTTGTTGTGTTTTTTTTGTTTTTTTTGTGGTTGTCTCTCTGCATTTTCCATCGCTGTGTCTTTTGTTCTGGCTGATTGCCTTCTTCGCTCGCTTTACTATTACCGTTATTTGCTATGGCTGCTGGTGCGTGCGGCTTAAACGGTACTTGTGTGTGTTTTATGCTTTATGGTTGCTGCGGCCGCGTCGCTTCTTCGTCTTGTTTAGCGGACAAATCACTCACGAATGTCAGTCACGAATTGCGGTGGCTTTGTGTATCTAAGCGATTTTTTGTCTGTTTGCTTTGGAAATTGCTAGTTTTGCTTTGTGCTGAACGTTTCTGCTTTAGCTGAACTGTTGTCAACTTCAACGAAAAGTGTTTTGAAATGGTATTGGAAACTTGGAATGAATTGGTGTTGAATTTGTATGAGCGGAGATTGCTTAAAATAGAAGTGATTTTCGGAAACGGTCTTAAAAATTAATTAGTTAAATTGTAGTAAATAGTTTCAAAGATTTCTCATAAAAAATGTTAAAAACCTTAGGATTTTACGTTTCAATTTCCGTTTGTTTCCCTTTTCCATATCGTTCCATGTATTCAGTTATCATTTTGATTTAATTTCTCACTATTTACTTTTCTGTGCGTGTATCATACATTTCATACTAATTACACTGTTCCATTCCATTTAGTTTCATTCTGACATCAATTTGTTACATTTCAGCTAATTCCCTCTGAAAAGTACTTATTTAAATTGGTGTTAATATATTCACGGTAAGATTTAATAATATAATATATGTTAAAAACACTACGTTTGTTTCACTTTTCCATATCGTTCCATGTTTTCAGTTTTCATTTTGATCCAAATTTCCATTATTATTTAATTGTGTGTGTTTGTATTATATTTTGCATACTTTTTATGCTGTTCCATTCCATTTCGTTTCATTCTGTTTTCAATTTGTTACATTTCAGTGAATTACCTTTGAAAATTTAATTTTTTAAATTGGTGTAAATAGTTTCAGGGTAAGATTTATCATAAAATATGTTAAAAACATTATATCTTTACGTTTCGATTTCCATTTGTTTCACTTTTTCCATTTCGTTCCATGTTGTCAGTTATCGTTTTGCTTAATTTTTCTTTAATTCCTTCTTATGCATGCTTGTATTGTAACACTATTTCATAGTGTTCCATTCCATTTCGTTTCATTTTGATTCCATTTGTTACATTTCTCGTTATTTGTTCTATCTAAAAACCATATACTCTTTTACTTTTATGAATTTCTCTGTATTACTTTTCATTCCATACCATTCTCTGGCGATCCTCCTTTCAGTTTCTTATAATTTTAATTTTCTCATACTGTTGTGTTTTGCTTCTTTTAAATGTCTTAATAGTTTGCTTTTCTTCGTTTCATTCCATTTTGTTTATTGCATTATATTCATTTGTTTCTTTTTTCATTTAAACATACTCCGGTGTGTTCCATTATGTTCCGTTCCACATTGAAATTTTGGTAAGAAATATCACTCCACTTCGACTTTTGTGTCACGAAATAAAAAGTATCATATGTGAAACCTTACGCCTTCACGTTAGTATTATGATTTACTTTAATTGGCTTCGTTTAATTTCATTCCATTTCGTTTCAATCAGATTTACGTTATATAATTCCTTTGAGTAAAGTTATTGGATTTATTCTACTTTGCTAGAGTAACGTTTTTGGTTGCACACCATTTCGTTTTTTCATTTTTAATTTTGGATTTTACCTTTCTTGCCAACCATTCCAATTTGTTTCATTTCATAACATTTAATTTCGTTCAATTTAAGATGACCTGGTTCTATAAAATTGAAAAGACCCTTTTCCATTCTTCTGTTAGCTGCATGTTCCATTCTGATGTGTTCCAACCCGTACTTCTTTCCGTTTTATTTAAGATAATTTCATTTCATAAGATTTAATTATTAAACTTTTCTCTATGCAGTCAACTTTTAGTGCATGTTCCATTCTAATTTGTGCCGTTCCATAACATTTCGTTCCGATTCATTCAACATAATCTCGTTAAATAAAATATATCAGAATTTTAGTTTTCCACTCAACTTTAAGAAACCTGTTTCATTCCAATTTGTTCCGTTTCATACCAATCCGTTTCATTTAACATGACTTCTTTTATTAAAGTTGATATATCTAAATATTTATTTTCATCTCAACTATTAGATGCATGTTCCATTCCAATTCATTCCGTTCCATACCATTTCGTTCCGTTTGATTTGACATGATCTTTTTTTACAAAATTTAAATAAAATATTTAACTCACTGACATCACGAACTTCACTTCAATCCCTGCTCCTAATATCCTTTAATTGTTTGCAAACAATCTGTTCAACTCAACTCAGCAAATGCCAACACATTGTCTCGTTCACTGACGACGGGATACACGTCCATCTGTGTGTATCATGGGACACAAATGACGTTTTTTATAATTTTTTTACGCTACTAGCTCCTTATGGATGTGTCTGTCAGCTCTATCAGCTATGCCACGCTGCTGCACTGTTTGTCCGCTTATTTTCCTATTTCGCTTAAGCATTTTTTGTAAATTTTGTTTTCCTTGCCGTTGGCTACTTGTCATTTGTCTCACGTTTCTTAATTAGTGTCGGTACTATGTAGCCTGTCTGTGTAGCTGGCCAACAACCGCTGCTAAAGCTGCCATTACTGCGCTCTCATGCCCGCTGCGCTTGAGGGGTGGTGCGCTCATATTTCTTGTATACTGTTTTCTTGTTGTTTTTGTGTTCTATTATTTTTATATTCTAACCTAACTACCTGCGCTATTCTACGCTACCACCTACATATCCGCGCTAGACGGATGACACGTGTCATAATTATTGTTGTCCTCTCTACTTGCTGCTTGCACGCTGCCAACCATCACTCATCATTGCAAGAGCGTCACAGAAAAACAAAATAAAAAAATTGGAAAAATACCGTTAAGTCGCGCACGTTGCGAGGTGAAATTTTCTCATTAATTTTTACGCATAATTGCAAAGTAATTGAGGGAAAGAATTTAATTCTCCAACTAAAATTGTAGCAATGGGATTTAGTAGCTGCTTGTATTATAAATAAATATGCGTTTGAAGCGCGCTAGGACAAGCGGTATCCAGGTGGTATTTAGTTACTAAGTGGCGCTGGTATATATTTATAGCTGCGCATTTGTATGTATAAGCGCGTGTGCGACTTTTATTTTGTTGAAAAAATTGGCTTTATATTGGATTTGTGCGTCTTTATGCGGGCAATTTTGCTTTTAAAACGCATAATTTCATTTTGTATATAATTTTTTTTTTTGACTTGAAGAAGCCTGCGTGCATGTGTAGCAATATTTCATATATTACAAGCGAAATGTTGTAGCTATAAATATATGCATATTACGTACCAAGGCTAGAGCACGTGGCCGACACGGCGTATACGTAACCTATACTGATTGAATGCTGATTGAATGACATGCGGGGGATTAAAGTCTCTGGGCGTAAGGTGGGGGCGGGGGTCAGTAAGTAAGTTATATGCAGGGCTGGCGGTAGAAAAAAACAAGCTTGGCAAGCAGTAAAGGATGAAGAAAATGAGTGGAATGAAGGAGAGTTAATATTATAATATTTTTTGGTGTGGTTGTTTGTAATTTTGTTGTTGTTCTATATTTTTGTTTTTGTTGTGGTACGACTTTGTTGTTATTTGTGTTGTACAATTTTCTTGTTGTTGTTGCACTTTTTGTACTTTGCATTTTTATACTCTCGCAACAAAAGTTGCTAAGAGAGTATTATAGTTTAGTTCACATAACGGTTGTATGTAAGTCATAAAACTAAACGTGTTAGATATAGGGTTATATATATCAAAATGATCAGGATGACGAGACGAGTTAAAATCCGGATGTTTGTCTGTCCGTCCGTCCGTGGAACCTATAATTTGAGTAAAAATTGAGAAATCTTAAAGAAACTTGGAACACGTAGTCCTTGGCACCCTGAGGAGGTTGCTTTCGAAGATGAGCAAAATCGGACCATTGCCACGCCCACAAAATGCCGAAAACTTATAAATAACTTATCATAACTAACCCATAAATAGAGTTATAACAGTAAAAATTTGAAATAAAGGATCGCACTAGGAAGTGGCATATTTGGATGTAATTTTTTTGGGGAAGTGGGAGTGGCCCCGCCCCCAAATCGGTTATTTGTATATATCTCGCAAGCCAATGAAGCTATATATACCAAACTCTCTCAATTCTCTCAAGTACTCCACCACATACCATGAAAATAGTTGAAATCGGATAATAACCACGCCCACTTCCCATTCAAAGGTTAGGATGCAAATTACCACGTCAACTTCCAATGTAACTCAATTTTTAATTCCATCGTATTCCTTCACTTTATAATGTATACATAAGGAACCAATGAAGATAACGGAATAAAACTTTACACAATTAGTGCATATCATCTCTGGCTTCACTTGTGAAAAAATTGTCGAAAAAGGGCTATAACTTTTCAAGGCCCCAAATATAGAACATGTTGAACTCAGGGTAAATTTTAACGGAAAATATGGGTAAATCTCTCAGATAATTTAATGTGATTCAGAGGAAATTGTTTTCTTCTAATAGTGTGTCTCTGTTCCAAAAATTATTAAAATCGGGTCATAACATCTCCTAGCTCCTATATACCTAATTATAGGTTTTTCAAAATTACGATTGGGCTTTATTCCGCATATTGGTTAATATGTGAGATATCTTAGCAAAATTAAGTGAGCGTATAGTCTTGGATATAGTGCACCTTGCTGGTGAAAATTAATGAAATCAGTTCAGGAATTACCTCAACCCTCATATGCTATATATGATGATTTTCGTTTTTCTATTGGACTTTATACCAAATGTATGGGTAAATTTGTGTGTTATCGTAATAAAAATTCTTCAATAAATTGCGAGAGTATAAAATGTTCGGTTGCACCCGCACTTAACCTTTCCTTACTTGTTGTATTTTTGTTTTTGTTGTTGTACGACTTTGTTGTTATTTATGCTGTACCACTTTGTGGTTGTTGTTGTTGTACATTTGTATACATGTATAATATGCTCAATATGCTTTATATATCGCTGTGCTGCGCTTGTGGGTGTTGTGGTAATAAATCCTTTCGCTGGCAGCACGCTTACATCGATACTCACACACACACACACACACGCACAAACGTAGCTCTACATATGTAAGTATTTATCTCAACAGGTAATCTTATTAAATACGCCTTTAGTAGATACATTGCTTTTGTTGCTGGCCGTCAAGCACGTGCGGTACGCATACATACAAACATATATTATATACCCACACATATATATGTATGTGTGTTTGTAGGCGCGCTTGAGCGCCTCAAAAGCTTTTAAGTCAGCTATTGGCTTTCGTAAGTGCAATTCGATATGTTATGGCATGATGGTTGTACTTTTTCTCAGAAAAAATCACATAAATAAATATATTTGTAAATAAATAAAATTTTGTAACACACACACACCCACACATACATATGCATGTATATTAAATTAAATGCTTCCTTTAAACGAAAACAGGTTCAATTTATATACCATACATATATGTATGTATGTACTTACTTTGATAGGCTTGTGTATCGCGCAAATAAATAAAGCAGAAAAAAATTAATATTAAAATCAGCGCATCAGCAGAAGATGAATGGCATGACGCAGGGTAAGCAGTTTGGGGGGGAAATTCTCAATGGAATTGCCTTACAATGTGTATACACTTTGAAGATGCTCGCAATGGATAGCTGTGGCTTTAGCTTAACGTTGGCATGCCGTAATGTGTGTGTGTGTGTGTCAGCTGGCGAGTTGTAGGCTCAGTAGGCTACTGAGATTGGCATGCTGCGGATATTGGACGTTCGCTGATGCATCATATGAGGCTATGAGCGGCGGCGTTGTTTCACTAGTATATACTTATATGTATGTATATACAAACGTTTTTGCGAATTGACTCTTAAAAGACGAGTACCTGAAATTCAACTGAAATGCGTGTGTACCGAATTGTAATCTATATTTTATACGCTACTAAAAGGGTTGCCGCAGGACCTACTAAATTAACACAACCTTGTCTAGTATTTTACAAAAATTGTAAGATATCAAATTTTAATGTTCGTCTGCTTGCTATCACATTTCTTTCCAACGAATTTCAACTTCTCATCAATTAATGCAGCTTTTAAGTTTCTTTAAGTACCGTTAGTCTCATTCTGTTTCGTTTCGCTCAAACTGGTTTCAATCAAATGGTTATACACATAATTTGCTTTTATTTATTTATTCTTCAATTTTCTATTCAATTTAAAATTGTATTCGTTTCGATTCCATTTTGTTCCTTTTCATTATTTTTCGATTCCGTTTCGTTTCATTCAATATAATGGCGGCGACTGTATTGAATTTTTTCAATTCTATCATTTCTGATTTAATTTTGTTCTACTCTTTATTTGTTTCGATTCCAATTTGTAATGTTCCATTAAAAATTCCATTCCGTTCCATATATAATTGCTTCAAAAAGTTTGAAATACCGTTTGTTTTTACCAATAATGAATCTTTTGTTTCGATTCCATTTCATATCGTTCCATTTTAATTCCATTCCGTTCCATATATAATTGCTTGAAAAATGTTGAAATTGTTTTCATTCCTATCAATTCAGTTTCCACTTTATTTCAATCATTAATGTATTTGGATCGATTCCATTTTGTATTGTTCTAATTAAACTCCGTTCTGTTCCATGAAAATGGCTTGCGTCGAATTTGTTACAATATTTTTTATTTCTATCATCTGTGTTATCATCTTCCATTCCGTTACATACATTTATTTATTTGTTTCGTTTCCATTTTGTATCGTTTCATTGCAAATCCCATTTCGTTCCATTCAATAGATTTGCGTCGCATTGTTGGAATAGCTTTTGTTGCTATCAATTCTTGATCTTTTTATTTAATATACATATATTTTTATTTGTTCTGATTCCATTTTGTATTATTCTATTGCAAATTCCGTTCCTTTCCATTTGATAGACTTGCTCGAGTTTCTGCAATAGTTTTTAATTCCACTACCTCGGATTCCATATTGTTCTGATCTATTATTTTTCAATTTCGTTTCGTTTCTTCCAAATATGTTCCATCAAATACGTCAAAATTAATTTTATTTCGTATACGTTGCAATTTTATGTGTTTAGAGAAACTTCTTGTTTTCTAATTCATCCTCCGAAATTCTATTCCGAGTTTGTGTTCCCCCGGCCTAAGCTTAAACCTAACCATAACCAGCATAAGCTTTAAAATTGTTTGGCTTAAGGCGATTCTAATTTCCAATGACTCACTTGAAAACATCAAATTTGTGGTGGTGGGACGACAAGAGGTCTTTAGGCGAAGAACCAAGCTTAGAACACATCGAAAGAACTTCAGCAAAAGTGTTAAATTTTAAGAAGATTTGAAAATGATTCTAGAGGTCTCAGACCAAAGCTTCAACAGATAAAAGGGCTTTCAAAACTAACCGATACTTCTTCTGACAAGCAAATCTCAATTGCTTCATCATAAGATTATAGATAAAGATTGTAACCTTATCAGAGCTTATTAGCCGAGATACCTATCTGAGGTCTGAACAACTGTTTTTATGAAATGTGGTGACAAAGGGCTCAATTGAAGATTCTCTCTTATTTTTAAAAAGTTCTGCAAAGTTCGATACGAAGGTATGAGTGATTAATGTTTTAAATTGTAGACTTATAGCGTTTTCAGATCAATTAAAATTTTGATTGAGAAACCCTTTTTTGCCTTTTATACTGCCGGCTACTCAATGACCGATCAGCTGATTGATATTTTTAACAGCGACATCTACCGTAGCTCTTTTTATCAGAAATGCAGCCAATCGCAGACAAAGAACGTATATATAATTACAAATACGATATTTGTCGCAGAGTTGCATTTTATTTTCAAGTCGATTTAAATTCAATTAAATACAAGAAAAAACGTTAATTTCGGCTGTACCGAAGTTAATATACCCTTCACAGGTGCATTTCTTTTAGTAACTATGTGTTTAAGCAAATCTAAAGGCGTAAGAAAAAGTAAGTAAAAAAAGAAAACATTTTACTAATTCTTTTCAGCCGGGTTGTTTGCTAGAAACATTAAGGTTATATAGTTAACCGATCTGAACAATTTCTTCGGAGATTATAAGCAGTAATCCGTGTCAAATATTTCGTGAAGATACCACGTCAAATGCGAAAATTTTCCATACAAGCCATTGATTCCGATCGTTCGGTTTGTGTGGCAGCTATATGCTATAGTGAACCGATCTGAACAATTTTTTCGGAGATTAAATTATTTCTATGAACAATAACTCACACCAAATTTCGTGAAGATATGTAGTAAAATGCGGAACTTTTCCATACAAGCCATTGATCCCATACGTTCGGTTTGTGTGGCAGATATATGCTATAGTAAACCGATCTGAACAAATTTTTCGGAGATTAAATTATTTCTATGAACAATAACTCACACCAAATCTCGTGAAGGTATGTAGTAAAATGCGGAACTTTTCCATACAAGACCTTGATTCCGATCGTTCAGTTTGTATGTCAGTTTGTATATGGTTCCGACAAATGAGCAGCTTCTTGAAGAGAAAATAACATCTGCAAAATTTCAAAAAGAATATCTTAAAAACTGAAGGACTAGTTCGTATATATGTGGCGATACCCACATTTAACATTTCATTAAATTTATATAAAGCGATCACTTACAGGTTAAAATTAAGATCATTTATACTAGCACAACTAAAGGTTAAGTTATCCTACATTTCACTTCACCTTATTATCCTACATTCTACTTTACCTTGTTATCCTAAGAGTTACACTATTGTTATCTCTCTTACGCATAGTAATTAAGCAATTACATTAATATATTATATTAAGCAAACATGTTAAGAGCATCATCACCTGATGCTTGTCGATCACCGTTACCTTTACTATAAGTTAACTAACGCTAAGCTATTCAACAATCAGTTGGATTTTGGTTATCACGTCGCCCAGACGTGTAGTAATAAAGAACCATTTACCACAATTGGTGATCGCTTTATATAAATTATATGAAATGTTAAATGTGGCGGTTAAATCGAGCAGAGGCCGGTAAATTGATCAATTAGCTCCTGTCTAAAAGGTGTAGAAGTATATATTATAACACTACTTAGTATGTTATCCCTGGTATAAAGCTATAAAATATGCCTTGAATATGTATAAAAATATCTAAATCCGAATATATATATAGAAATAGGTTATCTCAAATAACAACGAATGATTCGATGTTTTTTCGAACAAAACAACATGTTTCTATATTTTTTTCGAATAGACACAAATTCGAGCCGGTACTCAGAATTGCACTCATTTCACGCGCATGCGTTTGGCAAATTCGAAATCAGGTGCTCTGGCGTTCACTTATTTTCGGATATGAATTTTTTAAATACGCACTCTCTCTCTTTCGCTCTCATTTCCGAAACATTTGACTTGTTGTACATACAAACAAACACACAAATCTATACGCCGAATCAGGACTAGGACAACAAATTTCCCACGAGTCGGCCGCATATAAACACACAAACAACAAAAGTGTTGAAATTTCGAATTGTGCCAACAATGCGCATTTTCCCAAGCACAACACATCACATGCTGGAGGCTCGACTCCACTTCGTTTTTCGAGCTTCGTTTGTACTAAAACAGCGGCACACAGCGCACCGTGCGCCAGCAGCATATAAAATACGATTGCGCCCACCGAAGCCGAAGTGCATCGAAATTTACGTTTGTCGCATAAAATGCGACAATTGTCGTAGGGCAATTTCAGTATACGAAAGTTATTTGCTGCTATCGCACTCACGTCGTTGGTGGTGGCGATTTTGGTGTGTTTGGAGGTCGCGTACGCGTCGATTGCCGTTGTCGTGGTCGTCGGTGCACAAAACAGCGTGTATGTTCGTGTGTGTAGATACTATTTGACAGCAAAGTGTTTGTCGGTGAAGCGGCGAAGTGACAAAAACATACGATAAAATATTGAATGCCAGTTAGTTTGGTAGTATGCGGTTGATGTAATAGCGGTACGGAGTGTTTTTGTTAGGAAAGGAAAGTGTTTGGCAATATTGGTGGTGGAAAAGTTGGTGCTGGTATGTTTGCGAGTACAACTCTGGTTGGTGTACATTTTGGGTAATGAAATAATGGCATAAAGAAAAATATTTATTGAAAATTCTATTGAGAAAATATTGGAAAAGTGAAAAGTGCAAGAAAGTAACTACGGAAAAGAAAAAGTGAAATTTCGCAAAGTGAAAAAAAGTTAAAATATTGAAGGAAGTGATTAAAAAAATATTTGAAAAATGATAAATAAATGAAGAAATACAAAATAATTAAAACTGATTATGCTTGCAAAATAACAACAAAAACAATGTATTTTTAGTGAAAATGGTACTAAAAGGCAATGACTTCCTAAGTTCTCAACCAATCAATACCAACCCAAAGTGTTTTTGAAAGCTTCATCATTAATTGATTTTCCTTCTCAATAAACAAAAACAAAGAGAAATAATAAAAGCAAAAAAAAATATTTTTCCAACTCAGAAAACTGCAAAAGCAATCACAGCTGAACAACTAATTGCTTGATTGATTACTTAATTGATTGAATGCTTGTTTTTATGATTTGCGCTTCAATCAGCTGAATGATGTATCATAAAAGTATAACGTGAAAAGTGAAGATGTAAACATCAACTGCACAACACTCATACACAACAACAACAATGCGGTGTAGTGAATACTTTAGCTTGCTAACTATGACCGAGTTAGCCGGTGCCAACTTTTGTGCAAGTTATGTGTGTGAACAAGTGCTTAGTGTTTATTGAATTGGAAGTTGTGGCAGTAAACAAAAATATTTTGTGGCAAGCCGCTAAGTTGCGCAACAAATTTAAGCGTGGAGGAGAAGTAAGCTAAGTTTGGAATTTATTAAGTGTTTAGTAAGTGACTAAGTTGTGTATAAATGTATATAAGCATATTTTAGAATATTTTTTTTTTGTATATAGGGTAGTTAGATTGCGCTAAAATTCACATACTCACTATATGAACAGTTCAAATTAATAAATTAGTAAAAATTATATGCTTATCGCTGCATACTCTTAGGCTGACATCAAATTATTATTCATAAAAATATAAATTTAATTATAATTGAATCCAAGGTCTTGCTTTTTACTAAATAAGCTGCTTCTTTAATATTCCAGGTTGTTGAAGTGAACTTTCAGCGTGTTCTATTCTAATAAGTGTTAATTTTTGAAAATGCTGATTATTTTTTAGTGAGAATCAATCATGTTGTGATGATCAGTTGTTAAGTTTAATGATAAAATTTTAAAAACATGTTTTTTTTTAAGTCATTTTATCAAATTAATCAGCCGCTAGCATTTCTAGCCATTAATGGGAGTTTCCAAAACATGCCATCACAATTTGTAGCATACCTTTAGGCTGACAGTAGATAATTTTTCACACCTTTGTGTTTTCGAATTATATACACTATTGTGAGTGATTTTATGAATTCATAACAATTTTACCAAAAATTAAAATAAAACAGTGTCTTCGAAGAAATAGCTACTAGTTAATTTATTAAAACATTAACCTTATATATACTTTTTTTAGGTGTTCTCACTCCAAGACATAATATTTCCTTAAGGGGCTATTCCAGTGTGACATTTTCTAAAAATCGATTTTTTTATTTTTTGCTTATTCGATAGTTTATACTTTCAAAAATATCCTGTGAAAGCAGTAAGATCGTGTCTTGAATAGTTTTTGAATGGTAGCGTTCCAAAGAGCGACCGGCCGCTGGTATAAGCAGCTATAGTCGAAACTTAAAACGCATTTTTCTCGAAACGACATTTCTCAAAATTTCTGACATCTTAACTCAACCGACGTCTTCAAATTTTAACAACACAATGACCTACGATTTTATTTATTTATTGATTTCTTTCAGAACTACGCCATTTTGTCAATTTTTGATATTTTTCAAAAATTGTAGGTTATTGTATAGGAAATATATTTAACTTCAATATGCTTTTTTGAAATTTTTTGTTTCAACAACTAATTCGGCCGGAATCATGCCAGCAGTTAAGGAACTTTATTTTCTGGCACCTCCGAAGATAGCATATAACTCCGTTAGTGTTCAATATTTTTGCAAAAAAAAAATTGAAATGTAGCTAAAAATATACTTTATTATGTGCAAGGGACTTCGAAACAATCGTTCGAGCTCTTTCTTTAAAAAAAAATTCACGAAAATCGCTGGTATAGCCCCTTAAAAAAATATTTGGTTAGATCAATAATCGTGGTTCCAAGGGTGACCTGTCATTTTATTGTAGCTTCCCCTCTTCATAGTATCTCTAAAGAACTTCAAAGGGTACCGTTACTGTGCCAGAGTCCAAAAAAGGCATACAATTACTAGAAACTTGGAAATGAGGTTCCGATATTTTACTCCTTTTTCTTTTGAGCATGACCTTTTCAGTACAATATAGACCTGTTCTATATAACTAATTGCTGGAAAAACAATAAAAAATACTGATTTTATAGAAAATGTCACGGATGATAACTTATAAATATTATGACTTATTACTTATAGATAGTATGCTCCATTTAAGAACTTTATGAAAAAATAATATAATTTATATTTTTTTCCTAGAAAGAGTTTCTATCACCATTTTGAAAATTCTCTTCCCCACCGAAGCTACAAAATGAGCTCTACTTAAACATTTTGGAACTTAAATTCGTTTTCCTAGACTTACAGTTACTTGACGTTTCTACTATGATCAGTTATGTTCGTTTTTTCAGAAGTTAAGACTCTAAAGTTATAACTTAGTGACTGAAGCGAGGTTTAGTTAATTTTTGGAAATTTCATTTTGTAAGTTTGAGGTCAAATATTTCTAATATCTATTTTTCTCATGGTTCCTAATATCTCGGTTTTTTATGATATGGCGCCAAAAGGTAGGCAACGAATTTTAGATTTTTATCTCAACATTGCCTACAGTATAAAGTAGTGAACTTAGAAAGACAGTTTGATGGCGCTGTGTCCTTGAAAAGCGTTGAGAATTGTGAATTATAATAATTTCCGGATATTCAAAATAGGTTTGAGGTTAACTGATTTTGCATTAGCCGAAATTATATTTGGATGAAAGTTATAATTTCATGATTAGTAAATAAACTGTGCTATTAAAGTGACTAGGACCCATGCAGTAAAATCCATAAAAATATTGGTACTGCCCATTTGAGTGCTAGCATTGCTATTCATGTTGAGTTGTAATTTCTGTTCCATAAATTCAAGATTTTCGTACAGACCGTTGCAAATACGTGTGTTCTTTAGAAAACGATTTGTAATGGAATATCTTCAAAACAATGTCTCGGGTTCAATAGATCGACATCAAGGGATTAAAACAAATTCTCCTAATATTGTCGCTAAGTACTTTGCTATTCAATACAGCTGAGTATTTTACTTCAACTACAGCCCCAGCTTCCACTTCCCAACCATTTCTATACTTGCTGAGCTGCTTGTAAGTCATTAAGTAACAAGTTATACAATTTTATTAACATAGAAATATCAACTTAATATGTTTTTAATATGTATCCCACCATAAAGAAATTACTATAAGCCTCCTCTCATCAATTTTCTTAATCCACACCAACTTGAAAACTTCCACTCACCCGCCTAACCTCACATTTTTGCCGCGTCTTTTATCTACTCTCATCACTTTTAACCCCGCACTAAGACGATTTCTGCTTAGATGTACATATTCTTCGCGCGGTTATTTGAACTTTATGCGCTGAAGAAGCAAAACTTTTCACGCCAGTAAACCGAAAAACTTTAAAATACAAAATAAGTTTGCCTGCCGCACAGTCTTACGACTTTCACTACAGCACACTGGCAGTGAGTTGTGCGTTCCCACGCTTATAACTACAAGTGTATATATTCATATACAAGTGTATATATGTCTGTCTGTCTGTCCTTACATTTTGTGCCCAAAGTTTTTAAATAAATACTCCACAACTCTTGCTCGGCTCTGGCGGCATGGCTTGCTTACTTTCACTGCTGCCACACCGCCAGCTCCACCACCAACTTCATTAAAGTATGCCACAACGCCTGTGGTTATGCTAAGTTTTGTACTATATTTTTTTTTCTTCTTTGTTATTGTATTTACAACTGTTCGCTTGCTGTTAGTGTTGTAGGTGTAACTTAACGTTATTAAACGAACTTATGGCTTTACGGTGTTGCTGTTGTATATCTTTTGCTGTAGTCTCTCCAACTGATGTACAGTTGATTGTGCTCTCCATGTGTGTAGTTTGTTATTTTTCGGGGTGTTCTTGCTGACTTTGACTTACACAGCTGACTTGACTTGCCGGTAGGTGTGTTTCGTTAACTTTGTTAGTGGTTGCTAGTAATTAAAGTGCTTTGGTGTAACGTGAAGTTTGCGTAATGTCAGGTGTTGAGTAGAAAATCAAGCAAATAATATGTGTAACAAAATTTCAGTTGACTTGCTTGGGGTGTTTTTGAATATTTTTTGTAACACTTAAGGCGTGTGAAATCTTCTTTGAAATAGGTGGGAACTGATTTTCTTCTATTATGTTTTTTAATAATTGTATGTTAGATATTTTATTATTATAATTTTTTATGTGTTCTACTTCGGTGAATACGCTGATCTAATTTCTAATATTTAGCTTACTCTGAAGCACTTCAGCCCGATATAACCCCAAACTAGGTCCGTTTTATCTTATTATCGGAGTATTGGTTAGTAAAACGCAGTAAACTGGAGACTGTTTTAATGAGTTACTTAATGATTGCCAGTAACAAGAAAAGATTTCTGTGAAGCTAAGTTTTTTACCCTCATATGTAGAACCAGCATAAGGTCAAATATTTCATGATCATTTAGTGGATGATAAGGCCTTATTAAAATTAAACATTTCAGTGGGCAATCATATACATTGTTAAAGAGGCCAATTGTAAAAATATTGTCTCTTTGGAAACCATGGATCTAAGAAATACTCCAATTATGTATGTGGAAAATGTTACAGCTCGAAATGATAGACGGTAGACCGTTAGGGCCTGAACCGTTCCTTCAGCTAGTCCCTAACATCATCACGGCAGAACTTTGAAAGGAGCACAGACAGGAAAAAAAATACTTGTTTCTAACTAATAGTCAACACTAGAAAAAGGTATTACTTAATAATTATTTTCTTAACTTAAATGTTTTAACTCAATAGCGATAAAACTCCACTAGAATGTCTTCTACTAAGTTTTCTTTCGGATTACAACAGTTTACAGAAATGTACTTCACGATAGATGCCAACTTTGATGAGAATGCATTATTATACCTTTCTAATTTTTTCATTTTAAAATACTAACTGTGTCCTTTTTGAAATGTAGTACACCATATAGCTCCAGTATTAAATAGGACCAGCCGATTGCTGAGTTATGCTTTAGTGAAGATGAAATTTACAACTCTTAATATGCCTCTAGATTGAGTCTACTACATGTAAAACGTTTAAAATGAAACTGCCAATTTAGTTGGAGACTGCGTGTTAAGTTATTTCTCAGAGACTTCATATAATCAAACACATAAAAGGTATTCCCTTTCTTAAGTAGTTCCAGAGCGATCCAAAAAACATAAGAGTAATTATTACAAGGACAATGAATTATTTTAGGCACTTAAAGGGAAATAAACTTCAGCTTAGGTGAGCAAAAAATTTCACACTGGTAGAAAAAAGCTATCGTGAAGAAAATCGCGATCGATCACATATAGAAGATGTTCTACTGTCCCTCCTCTTCAACTTCATCGGAATTTATTTGTAAGGTGGTCTGGCTAGTTCATCTGCTTCACAATTTTATGGAATTTCAGTGTGTCCTGGAACCCATTGCAGGTTTATTGTGAAGTAGTCAGATAGACCTATTAATAGTTCAAGTCATTCTTTGACTATCTTCTATGATACTCTAAGAGACTTTAGTGATTTAAAGGCCGTCTGGCTGTCTGTATAAATGAATATATTTCTTGCTGTGAGCACCCTCTTTGTTAGAGAGAGAAGGACTTCTTTGATTGTAGTAATCTCTGATTGAAAAGCACTGCAGTGATCTGGAGGTCGGAAGGCTATTTTGAAGTCTATTTTTTTTTTTTAGAAGACACCGCCTCTCACTCGTTCCTCTAGCTTGGATCCATATGTATATATCTTATCTTTGTATTTTTATCAACCTCGCACCTATTTCACTCCTCAATAGTGGGAAAAGAGACGAATTTTGATCTATTTCTGACAGATAACGAAAATCCGTGTTGAAGTTGCTAACTATATTAGAGTGTTCCTTATTATAGTTGATTAGAATCGAGGATTCCCTCACTCTGCACTTTTGGAAAAACTCGTTATTTGAAATTGCTGTATATATTTTTTCTATAAATCAACTGCTGCGTTAGCTTAAAGAGCTAAGTGCATGAGTGCTTCGAGTAATTATACTTATCAGCTCTATGTTCGTAAAGAATAAAACTGACATTAAACACTAGAAGGAGGAGTTTAGCTCTAAATGTAAGTGCTTGTTTCTGTCTATAACCACAGTTATCATACTATAGTCCTTAATCTTGCATTGGTTAAATCTCTATCAGCAATGTATCTCAATAATAGAAGAGAGAGATCAAATTGTCACCTTACATTAACAAAAAAAGTAGTTAATACTGTAGCAAATATGCCCTTTGGAGCCAAATCGGCCAGTTTAAAGATCAATCAAAGTCTCGCAAAGACTCGACAGTCCTTAAGGTGTGCTGAGCTCGAAGACCAAACAGTTTTTTTCAGCCTTCATTTTCCCTCAAAAATTCTTTAAAATACCGCAAAATCAGAAGAAAATTAAATTGCCAACAAAACTACAATTTCCTGCAAATTTCCGAATCAAAACTAACAAACAGCAGACGCATTGTGACGGCAAGTCATTGCACTGTGTAAATGCTTCCGTAAACTTTCAACCTTTGCCTCGCACACATCCTTCACAAGTGAGCTCAACCACACACACACACGTGAAAACAAATATAACTGAGCAACTGCAGGCGCACAACTTTATCTGACAAAATCTGCAGTCAACCATGACATATAAACCAACACACATAGCTACAACAAGAAAGGTCTGCATATACTCTACATCCCTCCGAGCGCTCGCCGACGCTCAGCTAATGCCAGCCACGTACTCATGAGCTCATGTAATTTGTAATGTGATGCAATTAAAATGTATATTAGACAGTGTTGAAAATTATGTGGTGCGGGGGTCGAGGAGGGTGGAGTGCTCTGTGTGGCAATTTATGTGCAAATCATACTTTTTGTGCACCGCCGAGACTATTGTTTGTTGTTGGAGCGCAAGGCTGTGCAAAGGAAGCTCTGCGCTGCCAACTTAAATGAACTCATATATTATCAAATATATTTATGTGTATGTGGCACTCAGCATAAACACAATCACACACATACTCTCATACACTCATACGAACTCAACAGACATTTTGCAAATGTGAAGCTTTCATACCGGAAGTGTGCCAAGTTGCCGCTATTCAACAGCAGTAACAACAACAAAAACAAAATTGAATGCAGTTAAAACGAACAGCAGGTGCCAGACATGAAATAGGCGTACACAATCATTTGCCGGCAACAAAGCCTGAAAGTATGAAAGAAAGCAAGGTAAATTGTATGTTCCAGCAAGTAAGAAAGTGTTTGTTTATGGGTGTGTGTGTGTGTAAGAAAAGTGGTGAAAAAGCAAAAACAATGCGCAGCTCAAACGTGTCGCCACTTAAGTGCAGCGTCTTATGTCTTATCTTTGTTGTTAGTGATTTTGTTGTTGTTGTTGTTGCTATTGCTGCTAAACAATAGAGAACTTAAGTGGATAGCACTAAGGAGACTTTGTGTGTGTGTGTGTGCGAGAGCAAGTAGTTATGAAGGAGTCATCTGAATGCATAAATACATATAAGGATGTAGTTGGAAGATTTTGTATGAATTTGTGTTTGCTCATTTGTGCCTTTTGACACTTCTTTGTGCTAAGGCTGCTAAGTTGGCATATTTTGTGACTGGAAAGATTGACGTTTTATACAAAGACTGCACTGTTCTGTATGGAACATGGAAAATTCTTTGTTAAACATTCTTTAAATTTTTTTTATTAATTTTAATTAATTTTTTATTGTTCTTAACAAAAAAAAAAATTAATTTCGAAAAAAAATTCGATATCGAAAAAAATTTTATTATCGAAAAAAATTGATATATCAATAAATTTTTTCGATATTAAATAAAATTATTTGACATTTCACAATTTTTCGATATTTTCCGGTATTAAAAAAATTTTGCTAAATACTTAAGAAAATACTGTATTGAGCATTTATTGCGATATTTAAAATTTTTCACTAATTTTAAAGATTTTTTCGATGTTAAGAAAATTATTTCGATGTTTAATGACTTCTCAAAAAATATTTAAAATTATTTCGGTACAATTTTTTTCATATTTTAAATTTTTCGGTTATATTGTTTTCGATATTTAAGAATATTTTTGATAATAAAATTTTTATCGATTTTGAAATTTTTTTCGACATTCAAAATATTTTCAATATTTAAAATTGCATTTCGAAAATAATTTTTTTTCCGAAATTTTTAATTTCGCAAAAAAGACTGAATATCGGAAAAAAAATAATTTCGAAAAACTATTTTAAATATTATATATATTAAAACTGATTCTAATATATATAATATTTAAAATAGTTTTTCGAAATTAAATTTTTTTCGATATTCATTTTTTTTGGTAGTTAATTTCCCCTACAATTTGTAATAATTCAACTTCGGTGTTGACCATAGAGATGTTCTCAAATCATCCATTAAACCTGCGAATGACTTACCCAACAGACTGAAGTCACATGCAAAAATTTGGATACATCTAGTAGGTCTGAGTTATCATTTCATAGCGTATGTCAACCCTAGTACAACTGCCTTTCTTACAAGTCAGCTCGCAAAAGATAGTTCTCTTTAAGAAACAGCCGTAGAAGTAAAACGGAATGCAAAAAAATTACAAACGAACAAGAAGAAACACACGTGTACGGTGTCAGATGTAAACAACAGGCACTAGCACTAACCCAGTTAACGCTATTGTACGCGGCTTGTCATACGATTGTGTGCAAACAAACACAAGCACAGAGCACACATCAAAAGGCAGCAAATATACATAACAAAACAGATATGGGCAGGTTTGTGCTACAAAAGGACATGGCAACAAACGGTGGAGAAGTAAGTGACTTGCTAACTTCAACAACGTCTGGGCATTGCACTGTGGGCTAAAGCTGCGTTGAGCTTCCATTTCTGAAAATTTTTGCAGTATTCTTAAAGTGCTACCTCTACTTAATAATTTGGGCCTCCCCCAAAAAATATGGGGGATATTTTTCGTAAATTATTAGAATTATTTTTACTAACTCTCCCTTAGCGAAAAAAAAAACACTTTTTTTGGAAACAACTTCTTCGAATTTTTATAGAAACTTGAATGAAACTTTATGAATTCAATAAAGAGCTCTTCATTGACAATCAGCTGTAACGCTAGTAAGCTAGCATACATTTAATGGTTTTAAAAACGTATATAATAAAACTGTTGCCTACCTTTTGGAGCAATGATTATTAAGGTTTTAGATGAGAATCCCGGTAACCACAATTTTGAAGAAGTTTTTACCTACTAGGAAAGCTACTAGAAATGTGTTTTAATATTTCCAGAAATGGTTTTGAAAAACTTTAACTTTCATATGAAAAATTTAAACAGAAACATTAGTCACATTTTGGTAGGAACATATTCAAATTGCATACTTTTAAGAGCAATCTAGTTGTTGCAATGCTTTTTGATATTAAATATAATTTCTATACTCTATTCGATTTCGAAATTCAAAGAATGCGCTCTGTAGAAAAAATCGTTGCCTACATTTAGGAGCATAATTAAATTTTTGTCAGTATTCTAGATAAGTTGTTCGAAGACAAAATCAAATACAAGAAAATAATATTATTGTTTTCAGTATGGCTCGCTAGTATATACATAGATGAAGTTTATAGAATTTAAGTGCATAGAATTTAATACTAAAGAAATTGTCTAGTATGTACTTTTGTTGATTTTTAGTGTTGTTGTTAGAAAATTTTTTACTTTAACTTGCTTCGCGTCACAGCTTTTTTTATTATACTTCGAACAGCTGTTCTTGCTTTGTTTATATGCCAAGGTGTGTCGCTGCCTTTCTTTACAGTTTGCTTCATTCATTACTCTGTAATATTTTGCGCTATTCTTTGTTACTTTTTGTTTACATATTTGTGGAAAATTTTCAAATTTGTTAGCTTGCTTTTTCCACCAGTCAACAAACCTTGGAAATTTGCACCTAAATGTAGGCAACACTCTTGCTGCTTGCTAACAAGTTTCTCATTTCGAACACGCTGGCTTTACCACGTTATAGTTGTGTTGGTCTCTAGAATTCTTTGTCGAAATTACCGCTAACAAGAAGCGGACAACACGAAAATGAACAGAAATGCGAAATTTCGTTATTATTGGCACGTAAATCTGCCTAGAGCGTCAAGTACCGCAAAGGTGTAGAATACAGTTAAATTTGCAAGTGTTTATAGAAAGGTAAAACACACACACACATGCACACCTTTCTTGCTTTAATATTTCAATTCCTTTTTGACTTGCTTTCACGTGGCATGGCATACTTTGAGGCGCACTTAAGCGTTTATAAATTACAATGAAATTTGCATGCAAACCAAAAACTTTGCGTGTCCACTGGTCATAGTACTCACGACGAATATGCAGAGTAGGTGAAGCAAATGACATTTGCGCAGAAATGTGAGAAGCCATGTAAAAAGTAAATTAAGATTTTACAGTAAGAAATATGGAGCGTGTGGGTGTGTACTTTGTACTATGTACATACATTATTTGCTTTGTTTGCACGCCACAATTCGTCTTCCACCCTTGCCACAGCACAGCGAATAAGCGCGGTCGATGATTAGCAGCTGTGAAGTTATGTTTCTTGCTGTAATATGTGTCTCAATTAGAGGGTAAAGTGAGAAAAAATTACATGGCTACAAATAAGGTCGGTGCCGGGGGCTGCGAGAAATTTGAATTTTGATTTCAACGCATGGAATATTGGTAGTTGAGGAATGTGTCGAGGAAGTGCTGTATAAAATTAGTGACGGTTTTCGTTCATTAATGGCTGTTCATATGGGAATGAGAAGGCTGGCGGAAAGTGGCTGGACAACCTTCAATTATTGGAAAAATAAAATTTAGTATTAGAAACTCAAGCCAAAAGAGTAAGCTTTGCGGTTAGTGTAACATTACAGACTAATTTTTAGCAGAAGGGGTGATGATGTCGTTTATGCCACTCTTTTTTTCTTTCAAGAAAACTCACTCCTAACTTTTGTAAAAACGTTGCCTACCTTTAGGAGCAGTTTGATAAGTCTATGCATACATTTTGTCGCCTACATTTTGGTGCTGGTCAATCGGCTAATTTCCGTACGTTTATTTCTGTTTAAATATGCTTTTTTGGTTAAAAGCTTTGAGCTTGAAAAGCTCCGACAGATTATGGAGTATCAAAATTTTTTACAGATATGGAAAATATCAGAGATCAAAAAGCATATTTCAAGCTAAATACTGTGTAAAAACATGGCGTCATGAAAATTCTCCAAAATTATTGAACTAGCCAAAGTTCCAGCGTCAGGTGATAAAAGCTCCAAAGGCTTTTAAGTTTAGGAGCAGATTAGTTATTTAAATGTGATATCTGCCTTTAGAAAACGATGTTGTTGTTGAAGTTGTTGTCAGTAAGGGAAGTCATAAGGTGTTCAGAGATCGGTTTTGCCATCGTGATATCATAGGTGTTGTGCTAGATGTTGTCTTGAGCGCTTCTTCGATATTTTGCCTGCACCTGCACCTGCTGTTTGGGATGTATTAATAAATTTATTAATATTATTTATCTCGAAATTTAACAAAAAAAGATATTTATAGAGTTGCCATCTTTCTGAAATTTATTTTTTAGTTATCATTCCTTATTCCACCTACGTCAATGGCTATTTTGGGATGCAAGAATTTTATTAACTAAATTATTTACAGAGTTGCCACCCTTCGAAAATTTTATTTTTATTTATTTATTATTTTGCATTATATTGAAATTTTATGACTTTTTATTAAGCTTGTTAAAGTGCACTCGCTATAAATTTAAATAATATAATTTCACTATATAACATCACTATATAACAACATTGTTTCTGTCCATAATCACAGTTGTCTTACTATAGTCCTTAATCTTGCATTGGTGAAATCTCTATCAGCAATATATCTCAATAATAGAAAAGAGAGATCAAATTGTGACTTCCATTAACAAAAAAAGTTGTAAACAATGTAGCAAATATGTCCTTTGGAGCCAAATCGGCCAGTTTAAAGATCAATCAAAGTATCGCAAAGACTCGACAGTTCTCAAGGTGTGCTGAGCACGAAGACCAAACAGTTTTTTTCACCCTTCATTTTCCCTCAAAAACTCTTTAAAATACCGCAAAATCAGAAAAAAAGTAAATTGCCAACAAAACTACAATTTCCTGCAAATTTCCGAATCAAAACTAACAAACAGCAGACGCATTGTGACAGCAAGTCATTGCACTGTGTAAATGCTTCCGTAAACTTTCAACCTTTGCCTCGCACATATCCTTCACAAGTGAGCTCACACACACACGCGAAAACAAATATAGCTGAGCAACTGCAGGCGCACAACTTTATCTGACAAAATCTGCAGTCAACCATGACATACAAACACACACACCTACAACTACAAAGATCTGCATATACTCTCTATCCCTCCTGCGCTCCACCGACGCTCAGCTAATGCCAGCCACGTACTCATGAGCTCATGTAATTTGTAATGTGATGCAATTAAAATGTATATTAGACAGTGTTGAAAATTATGTGGTGCGGGGGTCGAGGAGGGTGGAGTGCTCTGTGTGGCAATTTATGTGCAAATCATACTTTTTGTGCACCGCCGAGACTATTGTTTGTTGTTAGAACGCAAGGCTGTGCAAAGGAAGCTCTGCGCTGCCTACTTAAATGAACTCATATATTATCAAATATATTTATGTGTATGTGGCACTCAGCATAAACACAATCACACACATACTCTCATACACTCATACGAACTCAACAGACATTTTGCAAATGTGAAGCTTTCATACCGGAAGTGTGCCAAGTTGCCGCTATTCAACAGCAGTAACAACAACAAAAACAAAATTGAATGCAGTTAAAACGAACAGCAGGTGCCAGACATGAAATAGGCGTACACAATCATTTGCCGGCAACAAAGCCGTGAAAAACCAAAAACAATGACAATAAAGTATGAAAGAAAGCAAGGTAAATTGTATGTTCCAGCAAGTAAGAAAGTGTTTGTTTATGGGTGTGTGTGTGTGTAAGAAAAGTGGTGAAAAAGCAAAAACAATGCGCAGCTCAAACGTGTCGCCACTTAAGTGCAGCGTCTTATGTCTTATCTTTGTTGTTAGTGATTTTGTTGTTGTTGTTGTTGCTATTGCTGCTAAACAATAGAGAACTTAAGTGGATAGCACTAAGGAGACTTTGTGTGTGTGTGTGTGCGAGAGCAAGTAGTTATGAAGGAGTCATCTGAATGCATAAATACATATAAGGATGTAGTTGGAAGATTTTGTATGAATTTGTGTTTGCTCATTTGTGCCTTTTGACACTTCTTTGTGCTAAGGCTGCTAAGTTGGCATATTTTGTGACTGGAAAGATTGACGTTTTATACAAAGACTGCACTGTTCTGTATGGAACATGGAAAATTCTTTGTTAAACATTCTTTAAATTTTTTTTATTAATTTTAATTAATTTTTTATTGTTCTTAACAAAAAAATTAATTTCGAAAAAAAATTCGATATCGAAAAAAATTTTATTATCGAAAAAAATTGATATATCAATAAATTTTTTCGATATTAAATAAAATTATTTGACATTTCACAATTTTTCGATATTTTCCGGTATTAAAAAAATTTTGCTAAATACTTAAGAAAATACTGTATTGAGCATTTATTGCGATATTTAAAATTTTTCACTAATTTTAAAGATTTTTTCGATGTTAAGAAAATTATTTCGATGTTTAATGACTTCTCAAAAAATATTTAAAATTATTTCGGTACAATTTTTTCATATTTTAAATTTTTCGGTTATATTGTTTTCGATATTTAAGAATATTTTTGATAATAAAATTTTTATCGATTTTGAAATTTTTTTCGACATTCAAAATATTTTCAATATTTAAAATTGCATTTCGAAAATAATTTTTTTTCCGAAATTTTTAATTTCGCAAAAAAGACTGAATATCGGAAAAAAAATAATTTCGAAAAACTATTTTAAATATTATATATATTAAAACTGATTCTAATATATATAATATTTAAAATAGTTTTTCGAAATTAAATTTTTTTCGATATTCATTTTTTTTGGTAGTTAATTTCCCCTACAATTTGTAATAATTCAACTTCGGTGTTGACCATAGAGATGTTCTCAAATCATCCATTAAACCTGCGAATGACTTACCCAACAGACTGAAGTCACATGCAAAAATTTGGATACATCTAGTAGGTCTGAGTTATCATTTCATAGCGTATGTCAACCCTAGTACAACTGCCTTTCTTACAAGTCAGCTCGCAAAAGATAGTTCTCTTTAAGAAACAGCCGTAGAAGTAAAACGGAATGCAAAAAATTACAAACGAACAAGAAGAAACACACGTGTACGGTGTCAGATGTAAACAACAGGCACTAGCACTAACCCAGTTAACGCTATTGTACGCGGCTTGTCATACGATTGTGTGCAAACAAACACAAGCACAGAGCACACATCAAAAGGCAGCAAATATACATAACAAAACAGATATGGGCAGGTTTGTGCTACAAAAGGACATGGCAACAAACGGTGGAGAAGTAAGTGACTTGCTAACTTCAACAACGTCTGGGCATTGCACTGTGGGCTAAAGCTGCGTTGAGCTTCCATTTCTGAAAATTTTTGCAGTATTCTTAAAGTGCTACCTCTACTTAATAATTTGGGCCTCCCCCAAAAAATATGGGGGATATTTTTCGTAAATTATTAGAATTATTTTTACTAACTCTCCCTTAGCGAAAAAAAAACACTTTTTTTGGAAACAACTTCTTCGAATTTTTATAGAAACTTGAATGAAACTTTATGAATTCAATAAAGAGCTCTTCATTGACAATCAGCTGTAACGCTAGTAAGCTAGCATACATTTAATGGTTTTAAAAACGTATATAATAAAACTGTTGCCTACCTTTTGGAGCAATGATTATTAAGGTTTTAGATGAGAATCCCGGTAACCACAATTTTGAAGAAGTTTTTACCTACTAGGAAAGCTACTAGAAATGTGTTTTAATATTTCCAGAAATGGTTTTGAAAAACTTTAACTTTCATATGAAAAATTTAAACAGAAACATTAGTCACATTTTGGTAGGAACATATTCAAATTGCATACTTTTAAGAGCAATCTAGTTGTTGCAATGCTTTTTGATATTAAATATAATTTCTATACTCTATTCGATTTCGAAATTCAAAGAATGCGCTCTGTAGAAAAAATCGTTGCCTACATTTAGGAGCATAATTAAATTTTTGTCAGTATTCTAGATAAGTTGTTCGAAGACAAAATCAAATACAAGAAAATAATATTATTGTTTTCAGTATGGCTCGCTAGTATATACATAGATGAAGTTTATAGAATTTAAGTGCATAGAATTTAATACTAAAGAAATTGTCTAGTATGTACTTTTGTTGATTTTTAGTGTTGTTGTTAGAAAATTTTTTACTTTAACTTGCTTCGCGTCACAGCTTTTTATTATACTTCGAACAGCTGTTCTTGCTTTGTTTATATGCCAAGGTGTGTCGCTGCCTTTCTTTACAGTTTGCTTCATTCATTACTCTGTAATATTTTGCGCTATTCTTTGTTACTTTTTGTTTACATATTTGTGGAAAATTTTCAAATTTGTTAGCTTGCTTTTTCCACCAGTCAACAAACCTTGGAAATTTGCACCTAAATGTAGGCAACACTCTTGCTGCTTGCTAACAAGTTTCTCATTTCGAACACGCTGGCTTTACCACGTTATAGTTGTGTTGGTCTCTAGAATTCTTTGTCGAAATTACCGCTAACAAGAAGCGGACAACACGAAAATGAACAGAAATGCGAAATTTCGTTATTATTAGCACGTAAATCTGCCTAGAGCGTCAAGTACCGCAAAGGTGTAGAATACAGTTAAATTTGCAAGTGTTTATAGAAAGGTAAAACACACACACACATGCACACCTTTCTTGCTTTAATATTTCAATTCCTTTTTGACTTGCTTTCACGTGGCATGGCATACTTTGAGGCGCACTTAAGCGTTTATAAATTACAATGAAATTTGCATGCAAACCAAAAACTTTGCGTGTCCACTGGTCATAGTACTCACGACGAATATGCAGAGTAGGTGAAGCAAATGACATTTGCGCAGAAATGTGAGAAGCCATGTAAAAAGTAAATTAAGATTTTACAGTAAGAAATATGGAGCGTGTGGGTGTGTACTTTGTACTATGTACATACATTATTTGCTTTGTTTGCACGCCACAATTCGTCTTCCACCCTTGCCACAGCACAGCGAATAAGCGCGGTCGATGATTAGCAGCTGTGAAGTTATGTTTCTTGCTGTAATATGTGTCTCAATTAGAGGGTAAAGTGAGAAAAAATTACATGGCTACAAATAAGGTCGGTGCCGGGGGCTGCGAGAAATTTGAATTTTGATTTCAACGCATGAAATATTGGTAGTTGAGGAATGTGTCGAGGAAGTGCTGTATAAAATTAGTGACGGTTTTCGTTCATTAATGGCTGTTCATATGGGAATGAGAAGGCTGGCGGAAAGTGGCTGGACAACCTTCAATTATTGGAAAAATAAAATTTAGTATTAGAAACTCAAGCCAAAAGAGTAAGCTTTGCGGTTAGTGTAACATTACAGACTAATTTTTAGCAGAAGGGGTGATGATGTCGTTTATGCCACTCTTTTTTTCTTTCAAGAAAACTCACTCCCTAACTTTTGTAAAAACGTTGCCTACCTTTAGGAGCAGTTTGATAAGTCTATGCATACATTTTGTCGCCTACATTTTGGTGCTGGTCAATCGGCTAATTTCCGTACGTTTATTTCTGTTTAAATATGCTTTTTTGGTTAAAAGCTTTGAGCTTGAAAAGCTCCGACAGATTATGGAGTATCAAAATTTTTTACAGATATGGAAAATATCAGAGATCAAAAAGCATATTTCAAGCTAAATACTGTGTAAAAACATGGCGTCATGAAAATTCTCCAAAATTATTGAACTAGCCAAAGTTCCAGCGTCAGGTGATAAAAAGCTCCAAAGGCTTTTAAGTTTAGGAGCAGATTAGTTTTTTAAATGTGATATCTGCCTTTAGAAAACGATGTTGTTGTTGAAGTTGTTGTCAGTAAGGGAAGTCATAAGGTGTTCAGAGATCGGTTTTGCCATCGTGATATCATAGGTGTTGTGCTAGATGTTGTCTTGAGCGCTTCTTCGATATTTTGCCTGCACCTGCACCTGCTGTTTGGGATGTATTAATAAATTTATTAATATTATTTATCTCGAAATTTAACAAAAAAAGATATTTATAGAGTTGCCATCTTTCTGAAATTTATTTTTTAGTTATCATTCCTTATTCCACCTACGTCAATGGCTATTTTGGGATGCAAGAATTTTATTAACTAAATTATTTACAGAGTTGCCACCCTTCGAAAATTTTATTTTTATTTATTTATTATTTTGCATTATATTGAAATTTTATGACTTTTTATTAAGCTTGTTAAAGTGCACTCGCTATAAATTTAAATAATATAATTTCACTATATAACATAACCCTATGGCAACTATCACTATAAATTCACAACTTCATTTAATCAATTTTTTTCATCAAATAATCAAATTCAATCGCTTGCCAACAAACACTTTCGATTTTATTTTTATTTTATATAAACACAAGATCTAAGAATATCCATAGCCCTCTAACACTTCACACCAAACCTCTCAATTTGGTTTTATTTCACTCCACACTCCGCACCCCTCACAACCAAACACCAACCCACGTATATTGTCGGCAATATAATAAGCCGACATGGTGGTAATTTCGAATGAGTGCCACTTTATTGCCGCTACTCGAATTGCAATTGCCAATTTACGAATTCCGCACTCAATTTCAGCTTGTAAAATGTAAGCCGCACACGAGTGTATAGCGGCGTATGGTGTGCGCGGAGGCATGTATTGTTGTTGTGCCGCCCAATAAATCAAAACCAATGTTAGGAAGTGAATTTCAAGGGCTGACCTGCCAAGTCACTTGCTTCTTTTTTTTTATGCGGCACTGTTGCCAAACATTGGCGAAAATGAAATGTTACCAACACACACTTACATATAATAACGAAAACTCGCGTAATCCTTTGTAGGCGTAGGTATTTTGGTGTGAGTGTTTACTTGTTTGTGTGTATGTGTGTGTTTTTGTACTTTATGGCCTTTACGTGGCATGTAGTGCCGCGATTTTTCACGACCTTTCCTTCTGTGTTTTTCCGCTTTTCCGTTTGTTTGTTTGTGGATTTTTGTAGCTTTTCGCTGTTGACTGTGCGCGTGTGGCAGCCGGTGGGTAGTGGGGCTTTACTGAGCAAATTTACATAAATTATTTAGTTGGGTAAAGCAAGCGGTTTTACAGTATTAGCATACATGCGAGGATGCGTGCTAAAAAATTGTGTTGAGATTGGAGGTTGCAGACCCACATGCTAAGGTTGCAGGTGCTCAAAATTTGTATTTTTTGATTATATGTATGGTTGCCAGGTGTTTGAAATTTAAAAATTAGATAAAATATATAAACAAATTTCAAGTACTGGCACCTTAACATTTAGTGAATTTTATCTGAGCCAAAATAAAAATTAAATTAAATTAAATTTTTAATGGAGTTGCCAGCTTTTTAAATAAACATTAAAATAAATAATGCGCGTTTTTAACTTACCAACTTAATTCGAAATATTAAATATTATAATTTTGTACCAGAGTTGCCACCTTATAAAATTTATATGCAACAAAAAAATTAAAATATTGAAAATAGTTGCTAGAAAGATATAACACTTGCATCTGAAATATTTTTTTTAACAGAGTTGCCACCTATGATAAACATATTTTCTACATAATAGCTTAAAAACAATTTTTTAAAGAGTTGCTAGAAAAATGTAATACTTGAATCTGAAATATATTTTTAACAGGGTTGCCACCTAAGTTAAATATATTTTTGACATAATAATTTTTTAATTAGTGTATAAATTGGTTTCATTAGAATTTTTTGAGGAAACAACTATTTTAAAGCTTTTCAATTCAGATCACATAATACAAAAACTACAGTTAGGGTGCCATTTTTTAATAATATAAAAATAATTGTGTGTGTAAAAGCTTTTTCTAAATTAATTGCAATTGATTAAGGTATCCTTTTCAAATCGCTTATTATTCTTGTTTTAATTTCTAGGGTTACCATCATTTTGAAAAAAAAAATAAAAATCAAAGTTTTCTGTAAAACTAAAAGGCCAGAAATATGACAGCAATTAAAAACATAAATTTCATAAATTTAAATATTTATGATAAAAAATATGACTTCATACAAAGTTGCCACATCAATAAATACAAAAATTTGTTACATAGTATTTAGTATAGATTATACAATGTGAATTAAAGCGCTAAGGAATATAAAATAACTGATATATATTTTTAGAGTTGCCATACTTTCAAAATAATTTTAGGGTTGCCAATTTTAAAAACTATATAGTGCCACATTTGGATATAATAACGATTCCTAAGCGGACTTTTTGACAAATTATAGCTTATAAGATGATAGAGTTGCCATGTATAAATATAATTATTAAATTTTAGAAAACATTTAGAGAGTAAAGGCTCATTCCTTAAAAAAGTCTGAACGTCAAATTTGACTAAAACAAATACTTTCAAAAGTATCAGTATGCGACTTTTTTTCTAGTGACCCTCCAGAAAATTTTCTCAGTCATGCCATGTGCTTTTACGTATATCATTAAATTTTAATTGCGTTGCACTTATTAATGCCAATTTTTTAAGCATACAAAGCATTTTATAATTTTTACTTAAAATTCCATATACTTACCTACTTATGTATGTAATCATATTTACATATTTTTCGGCTAATTCAAAGCACATTTGTACCTGCGAAAAAATTAGGTACACTTCCACTTTGCCATTTGTCATGCTAATTGCTTCCTCTTATACTACAGCAGTCTTTTAGGCGCAAAAAAGTAATGAGCACAGCAAGCGAAGCGAAGAGTCACAACACGCTCGGCCACATACAGTGACTTAACCTTTTTTTTGTGGGCCTTTAAACAGCCACATTGGCTAATTAAATATTTACGAATTGTTATAGCCGAAACGTGAAAACATGCAAGGCGAGCGCTTTGGTTTTTGTTCAGCAAAATAATGTTTATGAGTGTTGGTTTATTTGTTTGAAAATAAGCAAACAAACATATGTTGGCAAGCAAAGGAAAATAAAAGCCCAAAAAGTAGCATTAAACACACACACCAGTTCGGTTGTGACTGCCAAAACGAAACGCAGGCAACGTCAACTGCTCTCTTCCGTTGGCAGCCACTTAAATTTTACCTTTCTCCGCTTCGTCTTACTCTTTCCGTGATTTTCATTTAAATTTCCACTCGCACATTGTTTTTTTATTGTTTTTGCTGTTGTTATTAATTTATGTGCATAGTTACCCAACGGAAGTGCGTTAACCTTCGCAAATAACGCGAGTGTATTTTATAGTCGCCGAAAAAGAATTGTTAATTTACGCAAAAATGTCCTAAAAAAGAAAGGTGAGCGTATAAAATGCTACAACAAAATAAAAACAAAGTAAGAAATTAATGTGGCCACATAACTGTCGCGACGTGCTGTACTTATTTGAAGCCGCCACTTTTATGACTTACAGTAGCGCAGTGTTTACTCGAAGCGCCTCGTGACCTTTAAAAAGTTGAGTTTAAGGCAGATATTTTTTGGAAAAAATAAATAATAAACCTCGAACTACGTGTTAACAGTTATATTTGGAGCCTTCTCCTCTTCAAAGTAAGAGAGACACATACCTATAAACAAGCCAATAAAAATAAATAAAGCGAAAAAATGCATTAAAACTGTAGTAAATTGCTGCTTCTTGCATCAAAAAGACAAAAAAACTGTAGCTTTGTGTGCAAAAATAAACCGTACATAATCATAAACCAGAAAAAAAAAATAAAACAAATAACATTATCCTGCCAAGCACTTAAAATAAACTGCAGCAAAATTGTCAGCATTTTATCACTTATTTCCGCACCGAATTTACGAGCGTTTTACAGTTCATAAAATTGCGCTCAAACACATGTGTAGGTGCAAATTTATTTGTATTGTCATTTTACTTTCTCCTAATTATTAGATTTTTACTATCAAAGCTACTTAGCAGACACATGGGTACTTAAAGCTTGAGTATAGTAAGCTCGTTGTTGCTTTTAGTTGGATGAAAAATTTTAGATATTTTGTTCTAAAAACATGGAAAACCAGCAACATATATCTATTTGCTTAAAATTTGGTACATAAAATGTCAACCAAAGCAATTAAGTATAAAATAAGTTCCCTTGGCACAACAGGGCGTATGATAAACATTTGATCAATTACAATTTTTTGATATGAAAAATCATAAAATCTCCAAAGTATGTCTGTGTCAATGTAAAAACACTCAGAAAGTGATGTAGAATTATTTAGTATTTTGCCTGATATATTCTTTTTTCTTCAAAATGTTTGAAAAGACAAAAAATTGCTGGCTTCATAGTAGCTTCTGATTCACCGTATTGCAGCAGTACTTAAATATACTTTGGAGGCTAAATTTATTTATTATTTCTACTTATATTGGACAGATAGCATAAGAAATTTTTTTAACAAAATTATTTTCCACAAATTCTAAATCATTTGGCAAATATTACTTTTTATTTAAAATCAGGTGGCAACACCATAAAGCTACATATTTTCAGAAATAATTAATTGCAATTGTTTCATAAACTTATTGATATTTTTAAGTTTTTTATTTTTTTTTTCAATTGGTGATTTTTGTTTGAAAAAATATTTGTACACTGGAAGTCATCAGCACTTCTTTGGATCAAATATTTTAAGTTAATTTCTTAGAAAACTAAATAAGCTACAAGTCCGAAATTTGGAATTTTGATGAATGATTAATAAATTTTCCACAAAATAATACAATAATTTTCATTTCACCTATCTTCAATATATCAAATTTTGAAAATAGGGAAAATCAATTTCCTGTACGTTTTATATGTCTTTGTGATCATTGTACCAAGGTAGGAAGAACTCCCCAACCAATAAACCATACCCACGACTACGTAGCCATTCCAGCTGATGTTTCTCCTCGAATATCATGAAAATAATAATTGTAACCATCGTGTACTCCCAAATAAAATTTCTTTTCAAACGAAAAAACCACATAGCTCCAATTAGACTTCCAGATCTATGCACTTGGGCAAAATGTAAAAATGTAATCGTGTATGTAATCGGGCATCCTCAAAGGATATTTTTTTCTTTATTCAAATGATAATTTTTTCTTTAGTTTAATATTTTCAAATATGAAGCATTCCTTATAACCCATTAAACAGGAGATAAACACGCTTTAGCGCCACCATTTGTCCTCATATTGACAGTTGATTGATGAAATTTGGATGTTTCTCTTGAAATTTATTTAATATTAGCAACGGTCAACACTTTATTGTTACTGCCTTTATTATTTCAGCCGCACCACCACTCATTACCCTAGAAAGTGTTTCTAACTTTTTGACTTTTTTTTGATATATCAGTTATCGAATGCTGTAACTCTTATAAGCTTCGGATATCGATTCTGATATCCTTTTACTGACAGCAAATTTTTTTTTACCCATATTAAATAAAATAGAGCTTTTGAATTCATTTTGTCAATAAATGTTTCGATGGATAAATAGAAGACATATTTATATGCTAACCTGACTACCAAAATTAAAGCACAATTTTCGGCTAAAAATAAAATGAAATAGCAAAAAAAAACATATAACGGGACATTTTTATGGTTTACATTTTTTATTAGAGACTGTTCATACATAAGTAGATGAAAAAATGAAAAAAAAAACAAAGTAGCTTTAAGTGAAGAACAAAAAAAATACAGAAGTAATTAGGTAAGGTTAGCAACACCATTCCAACTTATACTTAAAATCAGGCTCAATCATTTTCGAATTTCACAGCAAAATCAATATTATTTGAGAAGGCGAAACCCGCTTATGCGGTTGTGCGTTGGGTTTGGGACCCACCACATAAAAACACCCCCCAATGAAAAGAACAAAACAGCCTCGGATGAGAGACCCCAATTTTGATGACGACCACTGCAAACGTTTAAAGGACTACGAAATAAGGGCATGCACCTGGAATGTCCGGACCCTTAATTGGGAAGGTGCCTCTACCCAGCTGGTTGATGTCCTCGTAAGAGTAAAGGCTGACATCACCGCAATCCAAGAAATGCGATGGACGGGACAAGGACGGAAGAAGGTGGGTCCTTGTGACATCTACTACAGCGGCCATATAAAGGAGCGCAAATTCGGTGTGGGATTCATGGTGGGAGAGAGACTCCGTCGTCGAGTCCTGGCATTCACTCCGGTGGATGAACGTCTAGCCACAATCCGCATCAAAGCGAGGTTCTTCAACATATCGCTGATTTGCGCCCACGCCCCGACGGAAGAGAAGGACGAAGTGATCAAAGATACCTTCTATGAGCGCCTAGAACGTACCTATGAGCGCTGCCCCCGCCACGATGTCAAAATCGTGCTTGGCGATTTCAACGCTAGGGTGGGTAAAGAAGGTGTCTTTGGCACAACAGTCGGAAAATTCAGCCTCCATGACGAAACATCACCAAACGGTCTGAGGCTGATCGACTTCGCCGGGGCCCGAAATATGGTCGTCTGTAGTACTAGATTCCAGCATAAGAAAATCCATCAAGCTACTTGGCTGTCCCCTGATCGAATTACTCGCAACCAGATCGATCATGTTGTGATAGATGGACGACATGTCTCCAGTGTTTCTGATGTGCGTACGCTTCGTGGTCCCAACATCGACTCGGACCACTATCTTGTAGCAGCTAAAATACGCACCCGCCTCTGTGCAGAAAAGCGCACACGTCAACAAACACAAGGAAGGTTCGACATCGAGAAGCTGCAATCACAACCGACAGCCGAACGATTTTCTACTCGACTTGCACTCCTGCTCTCTGAGAGCACTCATCAGAATCTCGGTATAAGGGAGCTGTGGGACGGCATATCAAACTCCTTACGTACAGCTGCAACCGAAACCATTGGGTTTCGGAAAAGCCAAAAAAACAGCTGGTATGACGAGGATTGTCGTCTCGCAGTGGAGAGAAAACAGACTGCTTACCTCGCAATGTTGCGATCGACAGCAACACGTGCGGGATAGGAAAGATACCGAGAGCTGAAGAGGGAAGCGAGACGCATTTGCCGACAAAAAAAGAAAGAGGCCGAAATGCGTGAGTATGAAGAGCTTGACAAGCTGGCCGACAGGGGTAATGCTCGAAAATTTTACGAAAAGATCCGGCGACTAACTGAAGGTTTCAAGACCGGAGCACACTCCTGTAGGACCCCCAGAGGTGATCTAGTTATTGATGACCAGAGTATACTGAGTTTGTGGAGGGAACACTTCTCCAGCCTGCTGAATGGCAGTGAAAGTATAACAACAGGAGATGGCGAACCCGATTCCCCAATCGACGACGATGGAGCAGATGTTCCATTGCCCGACCGTGAAGAAATTCGAATAGCAATTACCCGCCTAAAGAACAATAGGGCGGCGGGGGCCGACGGATTACCGGCCGAGCTATTCAAATACGGCGGCGAAGAGCTGATAAGGTGCTTGCATCAGCTTCTTTGCAGAATATGGTCGGAAGAAAGCATGCCTGACGATTGGAATCTCAGTGTACTCTGCCCTATACACAAAAAGGGAGACCCCACAATTTGCGCCAATTACCGTGGGATAAGCCTCCTCAACATCGCGTATAAGGTTCTGTCGAGCGTATTGTGTGAAAGACTAAAGCCCACCGTCAACAAACTGATTGGACCTTATCAGTGTGGCTTTAGACCTGGAAAATCAACAACAGACCAGATATTCACCATGCGCCAAATTTTGGAGAAGACCCGTGAAAATAGGATCGACACACACCATCTCTATTTCGACTTTAAAGCTGCTTTCGACAGCACGAAAAGGAGCTGCCTTTATGCCGCGATGTCTGAATTTGGTATCCCCGCAAAACTAATACGGCTGTGTAAGCTGACGTTGAGCAACACCAAAAGCTCCGTCAGGATCGGGAAGGACCTCTCCGAGCCGTTCGATACCAGACGAGGTTTCAGACAAGGTGAGTCACTCTCGTGTGATTTCTTTAACCTGATGCTGGAGAAAATAATACGAGCTGCAGAGCTAAATCGAGAAGGTACAATCTTCTATAAGAGTGTACAGCTACTGGCGTACGCCGATGATATCGATATCATTGGAAACAACACCCGCGACGTTAGTTCTGCTTTCTCCAGACTGGATAAGGAAGCGAAGCGTATGGGTCTGGTGGTGAATGAGGACAAGACGAAATATCTCCTGTCGTCAAACAAACAGTCAGCGCATTCGCGTCTTGGCTCCCACGTCACTGTTGACAGTCATAACTTTGAAGTTGTAGATAATTTCGTCTACCTGGGAACCAGCATTAACACCAATAACAATGTCAGCCTGGAAATCCAACGCAGAATCACTCTTGCCAACAGGTGCTACTATGGACTAAGTAGGCAATTGAAAAGTAAAGTCCTCTCTCGACGAACAAAAACCAAACTCTACAAGTCTCTCATCATTCCCGTCCTACTTTACGGTGCAGAAGCGTGGACGATGTCAACATCCGATGAGACGGCACTAGGAGTTTTCGAGAGAAAGGTTTTGCGGAAGATTTATGGTCCCTTAAGAATTGGCAACGGCGAATACCGCAGACGATGGAACGATGAGCTGTATGTGTTATTCGACGACATAGACATAGTCCAGCGAATAAAAAAACAGCGGCTACGCTGGCTAGGTCATGTTGTTCGAATGGATGAAAGTGCTCCAGCTCTGAAAGTATTCGATGCAGTACCCGCTGGTGGAAGCAGAGGAAGAGGGAGACCTCCACTCCGATGGAAGGACCAGGTGGAGAGGGACCTGGCTTCGCTTGGAATAACGAATTGGCGCCAAACTGCCAGAAGGCGGGATACGTGGCGCGCTGTTTTGGACTCGGCTATAACCGCGTAAGCGGTGTCTACGCCAGTCAAGAAGAAGTATTATCATTATTATTATTGGTTATGATACCAAGTTTGTTAGTTATCAACTCAAATATCAGTTTTTCTTCTGATCATAAAAGCTCCACTTTAAACTTTTTATGCTGCAGTCAAAAATTATTCACTTAAATTTGGAAATATAAACATGAATTTCTTATATACTGATATTGTATCTTTTTTTAATATTCAAGTTACCTTCACTTACAATTCTTTTATGATTTTTGTACTTTTCCTTGCATGACTTTCATAAACTTTAAGCTCCTTGAAAGCTTATTTCGCCTAAAAGTAGACATTTTAACACCTTCATGGAGATTTTTATAAAATTTAATAGCATCTTAGATTTTTCAAATAAATATTTCAGCAAATAGTGTATTCCTTGAATAATTTCTTACAAAAATATATTTTTCTCTCTATAATTTCGAACAAAAATATTTATTTAATTACGCTTTTCTACCAACTATTTAAGACACATATTCATATTGATTTTGCCACGCACACACATATGTACGTGTATGCACACGCATGAGCCTGTGCACAATAAACACGCTCGTTGTCAACTTTTCCAGCAGTTGCCATGTCATTGACTAAATAAATAAATAAATAAAAGAATAAAATACTAATAAATGCCAACAATGCCGACTGAAATGCACTATAAAAGCCTAAGTAAAATAGGAAAATAATAAATAAATACTTCGACAGCAAACAAAAACAATAAAAGCAAGAACAACATAGTGGAGAAGGCAAATAAAATACATGCATGCAAATAGAGTAAATAGTACAATGATGATGCAATCAAATGAAAACAATAAAACTCGAAGAAAAGTCGTTAGCAACTTTTCTGCTTGCCAACACAAAATAAATGAATAAATTGTAAATAAAACACAGAAACACTCACACACACACACACACATGCATAGGTGTTAGTGTGTTGTTGTGCGCTTCGAGGCAAGAGTGAAAGTGCAAATATTACCGTTATGATTGATTTTTAATTACTATTTGCTTAAGTGTCGCACCACTAGTTAGTTGGCAGCGGGTGTGGGTGGGTGTATATGCTGAAGCCAATATTGTTAGTAAGTAACTTTTATATGACAGCGTTGATGGCAAATTGATTTCTTGACTTGCTGCAGAGCGCTTGATTGAGTGTGAGCGAGTTTGTTTGTGTGTGTCTGTAGTAATTTATTTGCGTCAAATAAATGTCAAAGTTAGATTTCGAAATGCTTTCAAGCAGTAGTTGCTATTAGTAAGTGAAAAATGGTAAAGTGATATGAATGATAGAGGACAATTAATTTTGGAAAACTAGTTGAAAGAATCAAGCTATTAGTTTGATGTACTCTCTTGTCTAAAGCTTGTATTAATTAATTTAGTTCAACAATATATGTAAAGATAACCTTGTCTTAGTTTATGGCCTTGACTTGATATTAATGAAGTGTGGAAGGTACTCAAGTGCAATATATCTAAGTTGAAGTGTCACGCCTATTATATATAATTATTTCTAATTTTCTTCAATGAGCGGAACGGAATGAGAGGAACGTTTCCTTGCAAATTATTATCTTTCTTTAAATTCTTCAATATCACTAATAGTATATAGTTTTCTTTTGAGTAGAAGATTATATTATATATTTTCTTTTTTTTTTACATCCCAATCACAAAAATGGAATAGAGTACTCTAAAATTATTTCATACTCTGAAGAACCTATCAGTTTACATTATCTAATTTAATTAATAGACGATAGACAATATAGAAAACATATATATATATACATATATTTGGCGTAGGAACCGCTTTAAGCGATTATAGCCGAATCCACCAGAGCGCGCCACTCATTCCTCCTTTTTGCTTTTTGGCGCCAACTGGAAACACCAAGTGAAGCCAGGTCACTTTGCACTTGGTCTTTCCACCGGAGTGGAGGTCGTCCTCTTCCGCGGCTTCCTCCAGCGGGTACTGCATCGAATACTTTCAGAGCTGGAGTGTTTTCTTCCATCCGTACAACATGACCTAGCCAGCGTAGCCGCTGTCTTTTTATTCGCTGAACTATGTCAATGTCGTCGTATAAATCGTACAGCTCATCGTTCCATCGTCTGCGGTATTCGCCGTTGCCAATGTTTAGAGGACCATAAATCTTGCGCAAAACCTTTCTCTCGAAAACCCCAAGAGTCGTCTCATCGGATGTTGTCATCGTCCACGCTTCAGCGCCATACATCAGGACGGGAATAATGAATATAGAAAACATAAGGCATTGAAATAAGGGATCTCAAAACATTGTAGGATCTCATAAGTATGATCTCAGAAATAGCTGAACTAACTATTGAGGTTCGCTAAGAAGATGTGCAGGTTTCACAAGATCCAAAGAATTGACAAGCTTTGTCAATTTTGGAAAACTCAATATAGCATGTATGTGAATAAGACAATAATTGAAGTATCATTGACTATTGTTGTTTTAGTATCATTTCTAAGAATAGTGCACAAACAGTGTGAGAGAACACGTCTTGGGAAAGTTCTCTGTGATTGAATCAAGCATTGCATAGCTAGTACTCAGTTGCGTTTTGTTTGATGCTATAGAAAGCAATGTCGGGACTATTCTCGATGTCTTGGAACACGCAATTCAAATCGCCTTTTGTATTTGATCCCATTTTATAGACAAAAAATATTTTTTAACGATTTTATTAGAGTAGATAGTGATTAAGTGATTTACCGTTTTTAGGAATGAAAAGCTGGAACTCTTTTATCCTATCTCATGCCGTAATACTGTATCTGAACTTCCTAGACCCAAAGCTAAAATTCAAAATATATATATTGTTGTAATAACGATTAAACATTATCACTGCCGTCTCCCAATTTATATGAGCTAAAGACCTCCAGAGACCAATCTACTCTTGTGAAAGAAGATACCAGAACTAAGACTTCACAATCATGTTTACTTTTCTAAATTCAAGTAGTCTGTGTGCAGTCTATCCAATATAAAATTCAGTTTAATTAACTTCAGGTTGACATGTACAGTTGAAATACGTATCTCAGGCTAAAATCCCTCAAAAACTACTCGATCAATTTCAATCACATTTGGTACATACTGTTTTATTGACACCTAAATTGAAAATAATGAGCGAAATCGATTTACGACCAAGCGAACTTTCAATAAAACTCAAATTTTGGATTTCAAACTGAGATGTACATCGTTCATTTAAAAATTATAGAAATCGGACTACAACTTTTCAAGGCCTGTGGTTTATTTTTTTCCGAAAATATAGACAAATCTTTCAGATATTTTACGAAAATTCTGAGGGAGTCATTTTAATAAAGTGTCTCTGGATCAGAAATGGTTAAAATCGGGTCATAACTTCCAATAGTTTTCATATACATAATATTAGGGTATTCAAACTAGTGATGAGCGATATTGCTATTTTTGAATCACTGTGATTTTTATTGTTATTGCGATCGCAACAAAAAAATTGATTGATATAGCTTTAGCAGTTTATGAGATATGCACAAAAAAAATAAATAGGCGTTGCCACGCCCACTTTCCCAAAAAAATTGTATCCAAATATTCACCTGCCTAATGTGATCCTTTGTTCCAAATTTTGTTTTCATAACTTTATTTATGGCTTAGTACCCTTTACAAGGCAAATTTGACCTTGACGAAAAAAAGATGGCGTTAGTATATTGTTGATTATGCATATATATAAATTTCTGCAGCAAACTTTAACTTTTATATCAACATAAGACACCCAGTGTATTTGTACTGGCCCAAAAAGTCAAAGGGAGAAAGGGGGGGAACACAAATAAAACTTTAACTAAAAATAATAAAGACGCGTAAAAAATCTCCAAAAAGCAAGGTAAAGAAAAGCATTGATTTACAAAAATACTGCACAAATTAGCTTTTATTATTATTGAAACATAAAATATATATCTTTCACTTAAAAATACATTTAAAATCATTCAAATTCAGGAACGTATGTAAATATTCGACAGACCACTTTGAATTTCCCCTTTAGTTGAGAAGTATTCGCTGCACTGTGAAAATGAACATGTACGCACGTCTTCGATTCTATTTTTAGAAAGTCCCGTTAGGTTTCCAGATAAAACTGTTTTACCAAATAAAATGTTGGTCATTTTAGAGACAATTCGTTTATATTTTGTCAAAATATTTTGCTATCGATTTTTTATTTTTGGCCTATGGAGGGAACCACCGTGCTGTGATTGCTAATGAACAGTGATTGCTACTTTTCGAACTGCTATTGCTACAGTGATCGAATTAGAATTGATATTGCTAGTGATCGAATCAGAATTACTGAAGTCTTATATGTACAGTGATCGAACAAAAGCACTGAACTTCTAATATTATACATAAAATGATGCTAAAAGCTTCTTTAATCTATATACAATTAAATTCTCCATTTCAGAGAGTGATTTTCAACACTTTTTTGCTATTATTATCTATGTTAGTGTTAAATAGATGGATTTTTTGTTTTGATTTCAATGGAAAATAATTTAAATATTATAAACGAAAGCATAAATATATTTCGTATATTTCATAAATTTTAATATTTCATATTATCTATGCTATATGCACATATTAAAATATTACCTTTATCTCCTTTATTAATTTCAACGAAAAAAAAAAGACTCACACCACTTAAGCGCATAAATTATGCGCGATTATCAGTGAAATTAACTAATATCTGGTAAATAGGCTTAATTTGACGGTAAAAAAATCGATAAACATTTTCAACATCCACAAAAACGATTAAAATTTGCATTTAAAAAGCACAAACTGCGCTGCCGCGCTGTGACGTGTAAAATATGCATTTTGCGAAAGGTCAACATTTGAACTCAACTGACCTACGCTAACAAGCTTATGGCCGACGTTGAGTGGCATGAAGTGACAAACGTACAAATGATGTGCTACATTTAGTTTAGTTGTTGTTGCAACATGTTTAATGGCATATAACCGCTTTTTCATACAATAATTTTCACACACACACACATACAAACAGTTATAAATTTACATAATTATACTCTCGCAACCTGTTGCACAGAGTATAATAGTTTTGTTCACCTAACGGTTGTTTGTGTCACCAAGAAATATAAGAGTTAGATATGGGGTTATATATACATAAATGATCAGGATGACGAGTAGATTTGAAATCCGGATGTCTGTCCGTCCGTCTGTCCGTCCGTCCGTCTGTCCGTCTGTCCGTCTGTCCGTCTGTCCGTCTGTCCGTCTGTCCGTCTGTCCGTGCAAGCGATAACTTGAGTAAAAATTAAGATATCTTAATGAAACTTGGAACACATGTTCTTTGACACCCTGAGGAGGTTGCTTTCGAAAATGGGCAAAATCGGTGAACTGCCACGCCCACAAAATGGTGGAAACCGAAAACCTATACAGTGTCATAACTAAGCCATAAATAAAGTTATGAAAATGAAATTTGGAACATAGGATCCCATTAGGGAGGGGCACATTTGGCTGTAATTTTTTTGGAAAAGTGGGCGTGACCCCACCCCCAAATAGGTTTTTTGTATATAACTCGCAAACCAATAAAGCTATATAAACCAAACTTTCTGCAGTCGCTTATTTTAGCCATTTCCTTATACAGTCCAAAAATGAAAGAAATCGGATAATAACCACGCCCACCTCCCATACAAAGGTTAGGTTGAAAATTACTAAAAGTGCGTTAACTCACTAACGAAAAACGTCAGACACACCAAATTTTACATAAGAAATGGCAGATGAAAGTTGCACTCAGATTTTTTTACAAAATGGAAAATGGTTCCTTGGCACCATAAAAAGGTTAAGTTCGAAAATCAGCAAAATCGGACCACTGCCACGCCCACAAAATGGCGAAAACCGAAAACACATAAAGAGCCATAACTAAGCCATAAATAAAGCTATGGAAATAAAATTTGGTATGAAGGATCGCACTATGAAGGGGCATATTTGGATGTAATTTTTTTGGGGAAGTGGGCGTGGCCCCGCCCCCAAATAGGTTTTTTGTATATATGTTGCAAACCAATAGAGCTATATAAACCAAACTTTCTGCAGTCGTTTTTTTTAGCCATTTCCTTATACAATCCAAAAATGACAGAAATCGGATAATAATCACGCCCCCCTCCCATACAAAGGTTAGGTTGAAAATTACTAAAATTGGGTTAGCTCACTAACCAAAAACGTCAGAAACACTAAATTTCACATAGGAAATGGCAGATTGAAGCTACACTCAGATTTTTTTACAAAATGGAAAATGGGCGTGGCGTCGCCCACTTATGGGTCAAAAACCATATCTCAGGAACTACTCGACCGATTTCAATGAAATTCGGTATATAATATTTTCTTGACACCCTGATGACACGTGTGAAAAATGGACGAAATTGGTTCACAACCACGACAACTTCCCATATAACTAATTTTTGAATTTCATCTTATTCCTTCACTTTATAATATATATATATTAGGAACCAATGAAGATAGCGAAATAAAACTTTACACAAACACTGTATATGATCTGTTGCATCACTTGTGAAAAAATTGTCAAAATCGAACCATGACTTTTCAAGGCCCCTGATATCGAACATGAAGAACTTAGTGCCTAAGGGTAATTTTTCCCCGAAAATATACTTAGGTAAATCCCTCAGATATTTTAATGTAATTCATTCCCTCTGAATTTTTTTCTTATAACGAAATGGTAAAAATCGGGTCATAACTTCCCCCAGATCCCATATACCTAATTATAAGTAATATTAAATTAAGTGAGCGTATAGTCTTCGATACATTGTATCTTGGTGGTGAAAACGAGTGAAATCGGTTTAGGAATTACCTCAGTCCCCATATACTATTTATGATGATTTTCGTTATTCTATTGAACTTTATACCCAATATATGGGTCGAATTGTGTTATATTTATAAAATTACATCAATAAATTGCGAGAGTATAAAATGTTCGGTTACACCCGAACTTAGCCCTTCCTTACTTGTTTTTATCTAATTTATATGCCATGTTGCATTTGAAGCGCATCTAATTAATATTATCAGCCATTAATTGCATAATTTATACGCACATGCAAAGCTGATGATGCAACAGATTTAATGTTGTTGTTGCTACAAACACACAAACATATACATATGTATATGTATAGTTAATAACCACAGCGCTGCAATTAATATTAATAACAAATGATAGCAGCGCAGCGGAAGGACAATAAAACATAAAAAAAAAATAAAAACAAGTAAGGAAAGGCTAAGTTCGAGTGCAACCGAACATTTTATACTCTCGCAATTTATTTATTTAACTTTATTTATATTATATAATACACAATTTGACGCACATATTCGTCATATATATTGTATAAAGTCCATTGAAACCCTAATATTAGGTTAGAAGTACCGAGGTCCTCATGTTCGACATATGGGGCCTTGACAACCTATGGTCCGATTTCGGTGATTTTTAGAACGGGGCTGCCACACTATAAACGTAGTATTTGTGCAAAGTTTTGCATCGATATCTTCACTAGTGCTTACTTTATATATTGTAAAGTTAACGATTCAGATCGTCTTCAAAGTTCTGGTATATAGGAAGTAGGCGTGGTTGTGAAGCGATTTGGCCTATTTTCACAACATATCATTGGGATGTAAGGAAACTATTACAAACCAAGTTTCATTGAAATCGGTTGAGTAGTTCCTGAGATATGGTTTTTGACCCATAAGTGGGCGACGCCACGCCCATTTTCCATTTTGTAAAAAAATCTGAGTGTAGCTTCAATCTGCCATTTCCTATGTGAAATTTAGTGTTTCTGACGTTTTTGGTTAGTGAGCTAACCCAATTTTAGTAATTTTCAACCTAACCTTTGTATGGGAGGGGGGCGTGGTTATTATCCGATTTCTGTCATTTTTGGATTGTATAAGGAAATGGCTAAAAAAAACGACTGCAGAAAGTTTGGTTTATATAGCTCTATTGGTTTGCAACATATATACAAAAAACCTATTTGGGGGCGGGGCCACGCCCACTTCCCCAAAAAAATTACATCCAAATATGCCCCTTCATAGTGCGATCCTTCATACCAAATTTTATTTCCATAGCTTTATTTATGGCTTAGTTATGGCTCTTTATGTGTTTTCGGTTTTCGCCATTTTGTGGGCGTGGCAGTGGTCCGATTTTGCTGATTTTCGAACTTAACCTTTTTATGGTGCCAAGGAACACGTGTTCCAAGTTTCATTAAGATATCTCAATTTTTACTCAAGTTACAGCTTGCACGGACGGACGGACAGACGGACGGACAGACAGACATCCGGATTTGAACTTTTCTCGTCACCCTGATCATTTTGATATATATAACCCTATATCTAACTCGTTTAGTTTTAGGACTTACAACCAACCGTTATGTGGACAAAACTATAATACTCTCGTAGCAACTTGGAAATAAAATTTGGTATGAAGGATCGCACTATGAAGGGGCATATTTGGATGTAATTTTTTTGGGGAAGTGGGCGTGGCCCCGCCCCCAAATAGGTTTTTTGTATATATGTTGCAAACCAATAGAGCTATAAAAACCAAACTTTCTGCAGTCGTTTTTTCAGCCCCTTCTTAATACAGTCCAAAAATGAAAGAAATCGGATAATAACCACGCCCACCTCCCATGCAAATGTTAGGTTGAAAATTACTAAAAATGGGTTAACTCACTAACGAAAAACGCCAGAAACACTAAATTTCACATAAGAAATGGCAGATAGAAGCTGCACTCAGATTTTTGTACAAAATGGAAAATGGGCGTGGCATCGCCCACTTATGGGTCAAAAATCATATCTCAGGAACTACTCGACCGATTTCAATGAAACTTGGTTTGTAATAGTTTCCTTACCTCCCAATGATATGTTGTGAAAATAGGCCAAATCGCTTCACAACCACGCCTACTTCCTATATACCAGAACTTTGAAGACAATCTGAAACGTTTACTTTACAATATATAAAGTAAGTACTAGTGAAGATATCGGTGCAAAACTTTGCACAAATACTGTATTTATAGTGTGGCAGCCCCATTCTAAAAATCACCGAAATCGGACCATAGGTTGTCAAGGCCCCATATATCGAAGGTTTCCAACTTTCAATGGACTTTATACAATATATATGACGAATATGTCGGTCAAATTGTGTATTATATAATATCAATAAAGTTAAATAAATAAATTGCGAGAGTATAAAATTTTCGGTTACACCCGAACTTAGCCCTTCCTTACTTGTTATTTTTGTTATTGTTGTATTTTTGGTGTTTGTAATCATTTAAATGCAATGATAGCCGTACACACACACACTTACACTTGCGTCGCGCTTAATTACACACATTGCACTGGTTCAAGTGTTTGCTTTTGTTTTTATTTTTCACCAAAATCCCATTTACATTTGTGATTATCGCTAGCATAATGACAGGCGCATTCCCTAGCTTATTTATTGTTAACAATTCATATGAATTACAAACAATTTAATAGCAAACGCACGCGTTTATAAATAATTTTTATTTTTGCTGGAGTAGTTGCCCCCTGTATTTTTTTTTACAATAAATTAATGTGACACTAAAATTTTTTTTATAATTTTTTTATCATATATTTTTTTTAATTTTTCCACCTTTGTTGTTGCACACTCACATTATTAGCCGAGCAGCGTTAATTAAAAGGCGGATGTTGGCACTAACAACAATTAAAAATTATTTTTTCACTGAACTTTTATAAGTATGTGTGTCTGCGTTCGCTTGTTGACACTGCATAAATAAGCGTTTAATTAAATTTTAAAATTTTCCAGCTTAGTCCAAAAAAAAATCAAAATATATTTTTTTTTGCTTTCTATTTACTCACGTGTTGTTGCCACACGCCATATGCTCTTTATCTCTGGTGTCAAATGCACTTGCCACTAAATTTGCATATATATTATTTACCCTCTCAACTGTATAGCTGTTCAATAATTGTATTTAACAATAAGCTATTTGCTATTGCCGTTATTTAAGGCTATTAATATTTTGTGGCAAACAAGTTGTTTGTATTGTTTGGTGTTTATGTTTTAAAAATATTTTTTAAGCTGCTATGCAAATGAGTTCAAGGTAAACTATACATACTCTATTGGGATGAATAGTTTTTATAACGATATATACTTATATATATACTGATGATATTATACGGCATATAAGGCAACAAAAATGAGGTACTTTTTGAAATTTTTTGAAATATTTTTTCGAACTTTATGGTGCTTTATACTGTTTCAATCAAATATTTATCCGAAAAAAATATAAAATAAAGATGAATATACCTTATAAACTAATGGTTCCTTCTAAACTACTATCAAGTTTCATAGAACTGTTAGGAATATTTCGTGTTTGATTCTTGTATTATGCGCAATATTTATTAGTTAAAGATTGCCATCCGCATTTAACTCCGAAAAATTTAAAACGAGAGTAAAAACTAAATATATTAGGTTGTCAAATTCCGCTTTCTTGGCCTTTATTCAATGCTTTATAAAAAGTGTTACAGTGATCGGGTTTAGTTCATATCGTTCTATAATCTGTTTCCATCTATACGGCAACTTCATAATACCCCCCTCGTAGAAGCCCCCCTCCTTATTTGCGAACGAATCGGACAGCTACTTTTCACAAGCCTCTTTTGAGTTCAACTTTATACCACCAAGAGCGTTGGCCATGGACAGGAACAGATGGTAATCACTTGGCGCTTTGTCCGGACTATATGGTGGATGCGATGAAATCTCCCATCCGAGCTCCCGTAGCTACTGACGAGTCATCAACGAAGTGTGTGGTCTGGTGTTGTCCTGGTGGAACACAACACCCTTCCTGTTGGCCAATTCTGGACGTATCTGGTCGATCGCCTGATTCAAGCGGTCCAGTTGTTCGAAGTAGATGGTAGTATTAAGCGTCTGGCCATATGGGAGCAACACATAGTGGATGATTCTCTTCCAATTCCACAAAATATACAGCAAAACCTTCCAGGCCGTCAATACCGGCTTGGTCACTGTTTGGGACGATTTACCGGCCTTCGACCACAACCGTTTTCGCTTGATATGGTCCTTTATGATCCATTTTTCGTCGCCAGTCACCATCCGCTTCGAAAATGGGTCGAATTCGTTCCGTTTCAGCAGCATATCGCAGGCGTTAATTCGGTCCAGAAGGTTTTTTTTCGTCAAATCATTCGGTACTCAAAAATAAAGCTTTTTTGTGTATCCAGCCTTCTGCAGATGGTTTAAAATGTTTTGGTGACTAACTCCCATCTCCTGGGCGATGTCCCGAGATGCCACATGCCGGTCTAACTCGATGTTTTCCACGATTTGATCGGTATTCGTCGTCACAGGTCGTCCGCCGGGTTATCCATGGTGACGTTTTTACCCGCTTTGAATCGTCGAAACCATTCCTCCGCAGTTTGAAGTGATAGAGTACCATGCATAAAACTCCATTAATCTGACGGAACTTTTCTCTTTTTTTTTTGCCTTTAACGAAGGAAATCTTTAAAATCGATTAATTAATTTGGCTGTGTGAAAAGGCTATTAGTAGTAGAATAATCGTATATAAAGTTATCGTAAGTATAAAGTTAGAGCTTGTGTTTGAGTTTTTGAACGACGGAGATTTTTGGCTTTTTTATAAATCAAAGGTCACGATGAATAATATGTTCTTGATACAGAAAAATTATCTATATTCCACCCACCGCCTAAATATATGCCACAAATAACATATATCTTTCTTTTTCTTTGCAGGAACTGGAATTTATAGCGGAAACCTTGCGAAATTCACAACAGCAACAACGATATAAATAAATGACTCAAGCAACCACCTAACGGTCCGCACGTGCACTCACACGTGCATATTTGTACTCATATGTTTGCTATCGCTATCGCTGAAGAAAAATCCATAAATTTGAGCGCACATAAAAATAACTCATAAAAATTATGTCTGGAATACAATAAGCAGCTACAACAGCGAACAGCTATCAAAGATGAAAAAGCCAATAAAATGCCAAATTATCGTTTCTACCAATACCAAACAAAAAAGCCGTTATATTTTGTGGCAGCCGTAAATTGAATCGCCAATATTTTTACGCTGCTCTTTGATAAGAATTTATTGGTCTACTTTTACTGTGGCTGCATAAACAATGGCATTTAGCCACCCACAGGCACGCACAAGTGCCAATAAACCTAGAATTACAATTGAAAGCGAATACTCGCGCCAATTGCGATGCTAAAAATACGAAATGCGCGCATAAATTTAGATTGAGTGGACTTGCGCAAGTATATTGAGACATAATTACGGTGAAAAAAACAATATACACGAGTGCAAACAATTGAGCAGCGGCAGATAAGTGTGGCTCGTTATTGAAGTGAGTTAAAGATAGAGAAAAAGTGAGAAGAAAGTACATAATTCATAGAAAAATAAATCTAGAAAATTAATATAAAAAATATTCGTGAAGTATTTTGCGTAAAAATACGCCAAGTGTTAGGGTACAGTGTTCAAAAAGTGTTAAAGAGAAGTGCAAAATATTTGAAATTCTATTCAGTGCATAAATTGTGTTTGTTCAAAGTGTGTTAATATCAATGTGGACATTCGGTACTCGGCTCAGCATCACACATGCGCATTTGCAACATTATGGAGGCGTGTTTGGTGGCTAATCATTTAATGTGAGTACACTTAATGTATTTTTTAATTTAAAAGTGAAGTAGTTTATTAATTTTTATTATGAAACAAAAATAGTTAAAATTTGTGGCAAGACTGCTATACGAATTTCCAAAACTCTTTAGAGATTTTGATCTTAATTTTATAGCCTCTTCCATTACCCTAAAACCGCATCAGACTTGAGTTTAAAAATTGAGTTTTACTGGAGTAATACTCTATATGAGTCTCGAATTGAGATTGAGTCTGAATATAAAAGTGAGTTAAATTTTAATTTGAGTCAAGGTGTAGGTTTTGGGTTTACTCTTGAGTTTCGGTAATAGATTTTGAGTTAGAGTTTTAATTTGAGTACGAATTAAAGTTTGAGTTTAATTTTGAGTCAGACCATTTTTATTTTAACATTTTAATTCGAGTGAGTTAAATTTGAGTTTGAATCAAGATTCAAGTTTCAGTTTTACTTTTGAGTTTCGGTAATAGTTTTTTGAGTTAGATTTTGATTTTTAATTTGATTTTAAATTAAAGTTTGACATGAATTCTGCATTTTAATTTGAGTTGTACATGAGTTTGAGACTCAATTTTTGAGTAAATTTGAAAATTAAATGTGAGTTAAACTTGAGTTTGAGTTAAGGTTTAAGTTTTAATTTTACTTTTCAGTTTCGGTACCAGTTTTTTGAGCTAGATTTTCAGTTTGAGTTTAAATTTGAGTTCGAATGAGCGTTTGAGCTTATTTTTGATTTGAGTTTAAGGCTCAATTTTTGAGTAAATTTGAATATTAAATGTGTATTAAATTTGGGTTTGGATCAAGACTTCAGTTTTACTTTTGAATTTCGGTTATAGTTTTTTGAGTTAGATTTTGAGCTTGAGTTTTAATTTGAGTTCGAATTAAGGTTCGAGTTTAATTTTTAATCAGAGTTTTGTTCTCATTTTTAGACACATTTTGAGTTCAACATTTTAATTTGAGTTTTATTTGTGTTTAAGGCTAAACTTTTGAGTAAGTTTGAATATGTAATGAGTTAATATTGATTTTGAGTTGATTTGAGTTAGAGTTACGTTTTAGATTAAGCTTTAACTTATTATTTTGAGTAGAATTTTACTTTTCCTTCAGTTTTGAGTTTCGGTAATGGATTGTTGAGTTGGATTTTGAGTTTGAGTGTCAATTTGAATTACAGTTAAAGTTTGAAGTGAGATCGTTTCACCGTTATGGCTCTTGAGTTAAACTTGCGTTTAAACATGAGTTTAGTCGAGGTAAAGTTTGAGTTTTATTCGGTATTTGGAGTTGAGAAATATATATTAATACAAATTTGAAAATGACCTTTATTAAGTTAAAATTTTTTTCTTACTATAAATTCGAAATTGACATAGAGTTGTATATCAAGTATATTTATACTCTCGCAACAAAAGTTGCTAAAGAGAGTATTATAGTTTTGTCCACATAACGGTTGTTTGTAAGTCCTAAAACTAAACGAGTTAGATATAGGGTTATATATACCAAAGTGATCAGGGTGACGAGTAAAGTTCAAATCCGGATGTCTGTCTGTCCGTCCGTCCGTCTGTCCGTCTGTCCGTCTGTCCGTCCGTGCAAGCTGTAACTTGAGTAAAAATTGAGATATCTTAATGAAACTTGGAACACGTGTTCCTTGGCACCATAAGAAGGTTAAGTTCGAAGATGGGCGGAATCGGACCACTGCCACGCCCACAAAATGGCGATATCCAAAAACACATAAAGAGCTATAACTAAGCCATAAATAAAGTTATGAAAATAAAATTTGGAACATAGGATCGCATTAGGGAGGGGCACATTTGAATGTAATTTTTTTGGAAAAGTGGGCGTGACCCCGCCCCCAAATATGTTTTTTGTATATATCTTGCAAACCAATAAAGCTATATAAACCAAACTTTCTGCAGTCGTTTCTTTCAGCCGTTTCCTTATACAGTCCAAAAATGAAAGAAATCGGATAATAACCACGCCCACCTCCCATACAAAGGTTAGGTTAAAAATTACTAAAAGTACGTTAACTCACTAACGAGAAACGTCAGAAACACAAAATTTCACAGAAATGATAGCAGAAGGAAGCTGCACTCAGATCTTTTTACAAATTGGAAAATGGTCGTGGCATCGCCCACTTATGGGTCAAAAACCATATCTCAGGAACTACTCGACAGATTTCAATGAAATTCGGTATATAATATTTTATTGACACCCTGATGACATGTGTGGAAAATGGAAGAAATCGGTTCACAACCACGACTACTTTCTTTATAACTCAATTTTGAATTCAATCTGAATCCTTCACTTTATAATATATACATTAGGAACCAATGATGATAGCGAAATAAAACTTTACACAAATACAGTATATGCTCTGTGGCATCACTTGTGAAAAAATAAACGAAAACTATAACTTTTCAAGGCCCCAGATATCGAACATGTTGAACTCAGCGCCTAAGGTTAAATTTTAACCGAAAATATGGGTAAATCTCTCAGCTAATTTAATGTAATTCAGAGGAAATTGTTTTCTTCCAATAGTGTGTCTCTGTTCCAAAAATTATTAAAATCGGGTCACAACATCTCCTAGCTCCCATATACCTAATCATAGGTTTTTCAAAAATATCATCCCCTACCTCCCATATACCTAATTATGGGTTTTTCAAAAATTCGTTGGGCTTTATTAAACATAAATGTATTGGTTAATATGTGAGCTATCTTAGCAAAATTAAGTGAGCGTATAGTATTGGATACAGTGTCCCTTGCTGGAGAAATTGAATGAAATCGGTTCAGGAATTACCTCAGCCCTCATATCTATATATGACGATTTTCGTTATTCTATTAAACTTTATGCCGAATTTATTGGTAAATTTGTGCGTTATCTTAATAAAATTTCTTCAATAAATTGCGAGAGTATAAAATGTTCGGTTACACCCGAACTTAGCCTTTCCTTACTTGTTTTTACTCATTTCATACCTTACAGTCATACAGTCGTTTTTATTATAATTTGACACTTTAAAAAAACTCTAATTTGTAATAATAAATATATGCAATCCTAAATGTAGCCAACGAATTTAGATTTTACTTATTTTTTTTGTTATACAGTGGTTTAAAGTACTTTAAACTGTGCTTTTAACAACTTTTCAAAACACTCTTCTGTTTTGTTTTTATGCTATTAAAAAATTTCCTTCCGCCTAAAAGTATGCACAAATACCGGCAAAAATCAATTTGACATAAATACCAATAATTTCAAAGTTCTACAGCATTTTAATAGTGTGACATTTGAGCCACGAACAAAAACAAGGCTAACTACGCTACTTTAAACAACAAAACAATGCTGCTGCGCCTATAGTTAGGCAGTGAAATTATGGTAATAAAAATAGTTTACTCCGAGAGAAATAAATACTTTCACTTGCACTTTTCGCCAGTGCAATGTTTAAAAAAATACGTATTTATGTCACAATAGTTATAATTTCGTTTTTTCGTAACCTACATTTAGGCGTAAAAGCGCGTGTCAACTTCTAATTGCCACGGCGCAGTTACAATTGCATTCGTCGCATGTTCGCACAAGCAGTTTGAGTAACGGCACATATTTCGTTGCGCTAATAACGGTAGGAAAATAACGGCATAACATGCAATATACCACGCGCGCACACTCACACACACATTTTATGGTGCGCCTTAAAATATGCATTGTTTGCGTTGAGTGCGGGCACAATATATCACAACAAGAATTTACAAATCATTATTAAGAGTTGTGGCATGCTTGGCTACATTCCTTGTTGCTCACTCAAGCTCAAGCTCGTCTGCTTGTTGGTACGTCTTCAGCTAAAGCAATTTTGTTGCGGTAAATAGTTTGTTGAGCTTGTTTTGTTCGCTTGCGCTGGTCGTTTAACTAAATCGATGTGCGTGATTTATTGAAATTCACTTAGCAGGCAATGCGCCAAAAAGTATGCCAATAAAACTTTTACCCTTAAGCGGTGAAAGTTTTGAAAACAAAATATTGCCAAATCGATTTTGGCAGCAACAATAAAACGACGGTGGCAGTCGGGAAGTGCGAGACAAATGAAAATGGTAAAAAATTGTGCAAGTATTTGTCTAGAAGGCGTGTCGCATGGCGTGGGGTAGAGGCGAACATGAAAAAGTAATAACAAGTAGTCTGTTGCATGTCTGTCGCAGGCGCGTGGAACCGTAAAAAATGACGAAGCCTGTCACGCGCTAGCATACACACAGGCGCACGCTGTTCTGCCAAATGTCTGTCCATTTTTGTGTGTGTATGTAAATAAATTTGTGTCTGCAACTTTAAATTATATTAAAAATAATCAAAAATGTTCGTTGTGCCGGTCCATTTTTTTAACGCAGACAGTTTGCCTTAAAATCAAACTTTTTTCACGTCACATATTTTTAGGCGCAGTCTCTTTTTAAGCTGTTTTGAGTGTTTTTCCACTTCAATCTTGCTTGGAATCAATTCGACAGCGGAGGGTAAAGGCTTACAGTACTCTTTCTTGAGCTTAAATTATTTGGGTTGAGAGTAGGGTCTTTATTTATGGAGAATGCTTCAGTTCTATACTTGTCTCGCTCTTATATTCGGCTTAGTAATGCTAACAAATCTCCTTTATACGGTGGGGAAAGGGTCAGCGTATTTTTGAAAAGATATATTATATTATGTTGGCAAATATCTCCCTTTATTCAATGCTTTATAAAAAGTGTCACAGTGATTGGATTTAGTTCCGCCGTTTAATTCGATAATCTGTTTCCATCTATACACCAACTTCATAATATACCCCTCGTAGAAGCCCCCCTCCTTATTTGCGAAGAACTCGGACAGCCACTTTTCACAAGCCTCTTTTGAATTCAACTTTACACCACCAAAGGCGTTCGCTATGATCACAGGAACAGGTGGTAATCACTTGGCGCAATGTCCGGGCTATATGGTGGTTGCGATAAAATACCACATCCGAGCTCCAGTAGCTTCTGACGAGTCATCAACGAAGTGTGTGATCTGGTTTTGTCCTGGTGGATAACTACATCCTTTCTGTTGGCCAATTCTGGTCTTCTGGTCGATCGCCAGCTTCAAGACACCAGTTCTCAGTAAATGGTAGAATTAAGCGTCTTGCCATATGGCAGCAGCTCATAGTGGATGATTCCCTACCAATCCCACCAAAAAGCAAAACCTTCCTGGCCGTCAATCTCGACTTGGCCTTTGTTTGGGACGATTCAGCGGCCTTCGACCGCGACCGTTTTCGCTTGATATCGTCGTAAGTGATCCATTTTCGTCGCCAGTCACCATCCGCTTCAAAAATGGCTCGAAATCGTTCCGTTTCAGCAGCATATCGCAGGCGTTGATTCGGTTCAGAAGCTTTTTTGTGTATCCAGCCTTCTGCGGATGGATGCCGGTCTAACTCGATGTTTTCCATGATTTGATCGGTATTCGTCGTTACAGGTCTTCCGCCGGCTGGCTTATCCATGGTGTTGTTTTCACCCGCTCTGAATCGTCGAAGTTCGAACTGATAGAGTACCATCCCCCAAAACACTTTTAATCTCAGGTAACGTTTCTCTAGCGGATTGCCTTTAACGAAGGAAAACTTTAAAATAGCGCGAATTTCGGCGTTAGCGAACTCCATGTTTACACGTCTATAGAAGATGATACGAGCTATGTAGCGCTTTATACATAGCCGCGAAATTCAAAAGACAAAAAGTCGGAAGGCAGATATTTATTTTATTAGAACCTAATATATAGGCAGTTCAAATTCGAAAAGATATATAGTAAATTGCTTAAACAGATCTGTCAATAAATTTCGAAATCTGAATCCCGAAATGTTGAGTTAAAACAAATAACGAAGTTTTTACCGATTTTTTAAATAAAATATTTTAATATTTCTTTTTGAAATCAAATTTCAGAGAAACTAATAATAATTAAATTTTTAAATTTCGGGATCCCGAAAATCCTATGTTAAGAAATTATAGAAAATTGTTTATATCACGGACTTTATTCCACTAAAAGTCTAACAAAAATTTGGGATCCCGAAATTCATACGCTAGGTTAGGTTAGGTTTGTAGGTAGGTCTTTGCAAAAACAGAAGATCTCAGCTTAGACAGCCTGGCGCTGTCCATTGTGATACCAATAAAACTCCCTGTGGATCAAAGACCTTTAAGATTCAGCAAAACGCTTGGAATCCGTTACAAATTTCTTAAGACGGCTAATGTCGATTCTAGCCAATTCGCTAGGATCGCCGAAAAAGGGCCTTCCGAGGTGTTTCAACCTCAGTCTGGCAAAATCTGTACAATGAAGAAATAAATGCTTGGATGATTCCACCTCCATACAACTTTGGCAACTTGCATCTGCCACGATCCCAAGTCTCAACGCATGGGTACCCATTTACTTTTTATACTACTTACCTTTTTATCAATTTAGCAAATTAATGAACAATTTTCAAATATTTACAAATCAAAGCACTAAAAACTTGCCAAAGGCTCAGGATCCCGAAACTATTATGTGAAATTCTAATACAAATGTTTAATATATGGTTGGCCAGCATGAAAAATTCAGAAAATGTAAAATAAAATTAACAAATAAGCGATGAATTAAAGAATGACCTGGAATTTTCAAAATATCGTCATCCCGAAACTACCAAATGAAAATCCCGAAATATAAATTGTTCCCAATAACTCCAAATTTAAATAACTAAGCAAAAAAATAATAACATAATATTAAAACTCAATATTTGAAATTTCTGCCGTAATTTTTTCAAAATTCGGGATCCCGAAATATGAAAAATGAAAATTCCGAAATCCTGAACTTACAATTTTCTGAATACTTTAATTTTCTTCTGTAAGTTATACTCGCATCCGTATTCTTCTCTTAAAACTGTAGAAATAATGCTTCTACTGCTAACTTTAAGAAATATACTCCACCATACAATTATTTATGATTGTGTGTCTGTAAAGCTGCACAAATACTGACTGCATACTAGTTGTAACAACAAAATACAATTTTCCTCGCAAATAATAATGTTAGCTGTAGAAAAGTCTAAGAAAAGTTTTCGCCCATTTATCCTTTCTTTGGCTTTTGTAGTAGTGAGCCATTTGCAGTGTCTTCATTGCTTTCCAGGCATTCAAAGTACTGAATTTTCTTGGCTATTACGACTACAGCCGATCTGTTTGTGTGCTGGTGAATGAACTCAACTCAACACAATGTAAAGCTGGCGTTGCGACATTTAAAGAGCGGAAATTGAATTAAATTATCTGTCGCTGTAGTGGACTTTAGTTTGCTGCCAACTGTGCTACGACTTTTCCTCCTTTCGCACACTACACAGTCCAGTTGCTTTTTGCGCTCATACCCGCGCTCCCATAATTGTTTGTTGTTAAGCAAATTGCCATTGCGGGCACGTCTTCGCCACCGCCCATTTATAGCGCCTCCGTTTTGTTGGCACTAAAAGTTTCTGAAGCCTTGTGTGAGCGCCCTGTTCTTCGCCAATGTCTTCTTCCTTGTTATTATGCTCATTATTTTGATTGTTGACAGTGTCCGAATGTTTGTAAGTTTGTAGTTTTGGTGCACTTTTTGTGTTTGTTTCTTCATTTTGTTCTTTTTGCCAGCATTCCCCTTTTGTTTTAAGCCACTTTTTGTGGTTTATGTCAAAGCTTTTGTTGTTGTTGTTATTTGTTATGACAACAATGGGATTACTAAATGAAATTAAGTGAAATTAGGCAGTTGTACACGTGGCCAACGACAACTTTTGTTCGAGTTTTATTAATTTTTTGGCGCTTTTTCAATTCGCCATTGTGTTCGGTCAACTATTTTCTTCGCCTTTGGTGGGCGCGAATACCAAGAATTACGTTCTTTTTGAAGTTTATTTGATGGTATTAGTTTTGGTTTGAGATCTGCAGAATTTTTGGAACAAAGAGAACACTTTTTCTGAATAAAATTTGTAATTTGAAATTCCATTTGAAATTGAAACCTTCAAAGTATAAAATTTTAAGAGAAATAATATTCCCGCAGACTCTAAAACCATTACTTGAAAATATTTTAAATAACACTTTAATTATATAATATTTAAATCATCGAATATCACCGCTATTTATCGATTGGCGCTTTTATCTAAAGTCAAAAATTCCAAATTTTCGCCCGAAATTGATTAAATTAACAAAATGCCATAAATAAAATCTCGACATGTGTGCAAATGTCATTAAGCCAATTTTAATAACAAACAAAATGGTTTTCGGGCTAAAAAAGAGCAGACACAACAACGCAGCGGGAGTCAAGGACAAAAAAAGCTATTAAATTCAGTATCATGGGTGGAAAATTAGATTATGAATTGCTTTAAGCGAATTATGAGCAAAAAGTTCGAAAGCTAAATTGCTGCAGATAAATAGTTATACTGAAAAAATATTAAAAAGATAAATAAATGGTATAAAATAAAAAAAAAACAAAATTCTTCAAATTAGAAAATTTTAAACATCGATAGATCCGAAAATTATGAAAAATAATTAAAAAAAAGGTAAGGAATTTCCAAGTTCGAGTGTAACCGAATTTTATACTCCCACAATTTATTGATGTAATTTTATAAGAAATGACCATATATTCAGAATGAAATCCAATAGAATAACGAAAATCATCATAAATAGTATATGAGGTCTGAGGTAATTCCTGGACCGATTTCACTCATTTTCACCACAAAGGTAAACTCTATCCAAGACTATACACTCTCTTAATTTAGCTAAGATATCTCACATATTAACCGATAATGTGGACTAAAGCCCACCGTATTTTTGAAAAACCTATAATTAGATATATGGGAGCTAGGGGAAATTATTATCCGATTTTAATAATTTTTGGAACAGAGACACACTGTTAGAAGAACAAAATTTTCACTGAATTACATTAAAATATCTGATAGATTTAAAGATACATATTTTCGGTTAATAATTACTCATAGTTATTCACGTTCGATATCCGGGGCCTTGAAAGGTATAATCCTATTTTGACAATTTTTCCACATGTGCAGCCACAGCTAAAATATAGTATTTATGTGAAGTTGTATACCGCTTTCTTCATCGGTTCCTTGAGTATATATTATAAAGTTAAGGAATCAGTTGGTATTCAAAATTAAGTTAGATAGGAAGTAGTCGTGGTTGTGAACCGATTTCGACCATTTGCCATCCGTGTCATTACGGTGTCAGGGAAGTATTATGTACCGAATTTCATTGAAATCGGTCGGACAGTTTTTGAGATATGGTTTTTGACCCATAAGTGGGCGGCGCCACACCCATTTTCCATTTTTTTTTAACTGAGTGCAGCTCTGCACTGCCATTTCTGCTGTAAAATTTTTAATTTTTTTAATTTTCGCATCTAATGCATATTTGTTGACTTTTTTAACAGAGTTGCCACCTGATAGAAAAAAAAAAACAAATATTAAAAAAAAGTTTCTAACAAGTTAGTAATAAGTAAAATAATTTTTTAATTAATTAATTAGTTTTGTAATAGGACTCGGTTATAATTTGAGATAGGGTTGCCACTCTTTTACAAACAATTAAGAAATTTTATTTTTTAATTTAAAATGCGTATTTGTTCGCGTACATTATCTTTTTAAAAATCTAATAACAACTACAAAATATATTTGTGTATATTTCTCCTGTAATAACTTTATTCTACGCAGTTCCATATGTATATATATATAAATTATTCATGTGCTTAGCCATAATATCCCACTAAACACACATCCATTATCGGCTAAAGTGTTTTAAATATTACGCCACTGCACCTTTTGTCTACACCTCGCACATAAATTTCGGTTGATAATATTGAAAAATGGTGGCATTTTAAGCAAATTGTTGTTGCAGTCAAAGCATACCATTTGTGGTGGCTCATACAAAGCGACATCAAATGTGCATAGGTGAGCCCGCATGCCATTTACATGCAACACAAAATGTGTGTCCCCATTGTTGTTGTTGTTTTTATTATTATTGTTGTTTGTATGTGTGTCGCCGTGCGTTTGCTTTGGGCGCCACTAGTCACGCTTAAATGAACCACAAGCGAGTGTAGGAAATTTTCAACTTTGCTTTTGTTTAGCTATGCGTATGCGGATGTACAAAGGCAGAAATATATACATATATTTATAACTATATAGCGTAAGACCAGATTATTTGTGATATTATGCGTGCTATTGCAATAACTCTTGGCGGAAAGACACATATACACACATGTACATATATATTTTTAGTTCGGTAAGTGGCAAAACAAGCTAAATGTAAATGCACATTTTCCGCTTTACCGCTGACGGTGTGTACTACAACAACAATAATAGTTGTTAACAACAACATCAAGTATACGCAAAACCTAGCTAAACCCATAAATTCGACAGCACTTTGCCACAAAACACCGTTGCCAATGGCGCCACTAATAGGTGTCTACTCTACGAGCGCTGGAACATGTGCTCAGACACACACCCAAACATAACGGGTGATTTTTTTGAGGTTAGGATTTTCATGCATTAGTATTTGACAGATCACGTGGGATTTCAGACATGGTGTCAAAGAGAAAGATGCTCAGTATGCTTTGACATTTCATCATGAATAGACTTACTAACGAGCAACGCTTGCAAATCATTGAATTTTATTACCAAAATCAGTGGCAGAAAATCCGCTTTTTTATCGACAAATTTTGTTCAGCGATGAGGCTCATTTCTGGTTGAATGGCTACGTAAATAAGCAAAATTGCCGCATTTGGGGTGAAGAGCAACCAGAAGCCGTTCAAGAATCATGCATCCCGAAAAATGCACTGTTTGGTGTGGTTTGTACGCTGGTGGAATCATTGGACCGTATTTTTTCAAAGATGCTGTTGGACGCAACGTTACGGTGAATGGCGATCGCTATCGTTCGATGCTAACAAACTTTTTGTTGCCAAAAATGGAAGAACTGAACTTGGTTGACATGTGGTTTCAACAAGATGGCGCTACATGCCACACAGCTCGCGATTCTATGGCCATTTTGAGGGAAAACTTCGGAGAACAATTCATCTCAAGAAATGGACCCGTAAGTTGGCCACCAAGATCATGCGATTTAACGCCTTTAGACTATTTTTTGTGGGGCTACGTCAAGTCTAAAGTCTACAGAAATAAGCCAGCAACTATTCCAGCTTTGGAAGACAACATTTCCGAAGAAATTCGGGCTATTCCGGCCGAAACGCTCGAAAAAGTTGCCCAAAATTGGACTTTCCGAATGGACCACCTAAGACGCAGCCGCGGTCAACATTTAAATTAAATTATCTTCAAAAAGTAAATGTCATGAACCAATCTAACGTTTCAAATAAAGAACCGATGAGATTTTGCAAATGCGTTTATGCGTTTTTTTTTTTTTAAAAGTTATCAAGCTCTTAAAAAATCACCCTTTATAAATACCTACTTTCCACCTCTATGTACCACCTCACCTACCTACAATTGCGGTTAAACTTTAATGCATTAATGTAGTTGCCGGTGAATTTATGTGTGCTACACCAACACTCACACCTCTCTCATGCGTATGTGTGTGTGTATGTGAGTTGTGTCCTTCGTGTGGCACATTTGGTATTTGTATTACCACAAACGCCACCCGCTTGCAATTGTTGTGCGTCTCTTTATTTGTTTTATCCTTTAATTTTCGTAATTCGACCAATCTAACAATTATTTGGCCTTAATTGGATTACATTGTTGCAATTCGTTGCCTACCACAATTGTTGCACACTTAATTTTGGTATGAAAATTGAATATTCGATTTTAAGTTGCAAATACCTTTATTTACCTGAAAGTTGTGGAGACGCCATTAATAGATAGTTGCACATTTGAGCAGCTGCTTTTGGTTATCAAATAGTCTCTGTTTCTCTCGCAGACACCACTGGTTGGTGCTTAAGTGCTTTATATATTAAAAATTCGGCAATTATTTAAACCTTAAGGCTTTATAGTGCAATTGTTGCTTCTATAAGTCCTTCCCACAACCATTCCATGGAATATGTTGAGAACGAACCGTCGTAGTTCACTTTGTCATTGCCCATTTATATACTCCTTGTATTATTAAGAAGGCTACGATAAGTGTCGTATGAAATACTTATTCTTTCATCGAGATAAGTTTATTTCTCATTTGCCAGATCCTCTGTTTCTTTATATAATTTAGAGAAAGTAAAATGAAATTAAGTTGAAGTATTTAGGCTAATAATATACTTCTCAGCAGCTGTTTACTATACAAAAATCATAAATGTTGCACGTCATATTTTCATTAACAAAAGATTAAACAAGTAAGGAAGGGCTAAGTTCGGGTGTAACCGAACATTTTATACTCTCGCAATTTATTTATTTAACTTTATTTATATTATGTAATACACAATTTGACCCACATATTCGTCATAAATATGGTATAAAGTCCATTGAAAGTTGGAAACCATAATATTAGGTTAGAAGCACCGAGGTCCTCGTGTTCGATATATGGGGCCTTAAAAACCTATGGTCCGATTTCGGCGATTTTTAGAATGGTGGCAGCCCCATACTAATAACATAGTATTTGTGCAAAGTTCTGCACCGATATCTTCACTAGTGCTTACTTTATATATTGTAAAGTAAACGATTCAGATCATCTTCTAAGTTCTGGTATATAGGAAGTGGGCGTGGTTGTGAAGCGATTTGGCCTATTTTCACAACATATCATTGGGATGTAAGGAAACTATTACAAACCAGATTTCATTGAAATCGGTCGAGTAGTTCCTGAGATATGGTTTTTGACCCATAAGTAGGCGACGCCACGCCCATTTTCCATTTTGTAAAAAAATCTGAGTGCAGCTTTCATCTGCCATTTCTTATGTGAAATTTAGTGTTTCTGACGTTTTTCGTTAATGAGTTAACCCACTTTTAGTAATTTTTGGACTGTATTAGGAAGTGGATAAAAAAACGACTGCAGAAAGTTTGGTTTATATAGCTCTATTGGTTTTCGAGATATGTACAAAAAACTTAGTAGGGGGCGGGGCCATGCTCCTTCATAGTACGATCCTTCATACCATAAATGGCGGTTTTCGCCATTTTGTGGGCGTGACAGTGGTCCGATTTTGCTTTCGAAAGCAACCTTCCTATGGTGCCAAGAAATAAGTGTGCCAAGTTTCATCAAGATATCTTAATTTTTACTCAAGTTACAGCTTGCACAGACGGACAGACAGACATTCTATCATTCTTTCATATCTAACTCGTTTAGTTTTGGGTGTTACAAACAACCGTTATGTGAACAAAACTTTAATACTCTCTTTAGCAACATTTGTTGCGAGAGTATAAATATAATCGACTCAATCGGCTGGAGTGTATTCAACGACACTCGCGCTAGGATTGATATTAAAACAAAACGTTTGAATGAAAAATAATTCAAAATAATCAAATAACCTAGGCGAAGAAGGAAAATTTATGCATTTTTGTTGACATTTTTTTGTAGTTATTAAAGAACAACAGGTTTAAATCAAACTCTCTGGGTGATTTCAGTTTAATGTTCACTTTTTTTTCAAGTCAGGTAATACCCGAGACACATATGTAGTAACCATACTGTTCTTTGTACGAATACCAGATATGTGCCACCAAATACCAGCAATTTACCATGTGAGCAATGTGGTATTTTGCTGGTAACAATATCAGCATTTTTTTGTGGTATTTCACTAAACACCGCTAAAATAGATTTGAAGCCTAGGAGAGAGCTTATATGCAAAAGCTTTTTAAAATATTTTGGTGAAATGACTTTTCAAAAATAAATAAATTTCAGATTTTGTTTTTCAAAAAAACGACAGGGTCATGTACTGCTTTACTTTGTGACGCGATTTTAAGATATACTTAAATTACTTAAATTTTTTGTGGTGAAAAAGTATTTTTTGTATAATTTTGTAATATTAAATCTTACTTTCTCTATTTCATATATGTAAATATTTATTGTTTAATTTTTTTTGAAATATCGAATGCATATGAAACGAATACTAGTATTTGGGTTTACTACAAATCGGTGTGTGTCTATGTACGTAGTAAACACAATCCCATTATACTTTTATCATGGTATTTTTACCACATGTGTGTCTCGGGTATAACATATTTTCTTGATCTGGAACGAAATTCGAATTTTTCTCTTATGTTGATATTTTGAAAATATATTTAAAATTGTTCAAAGAACGACATAAGACTATATCACTTGAAAAGTTTTATCGATTTCAAAAGAATTCATTTCGTTTAAAATATACACTATTGGCTCTTTTAATACCCCTATTTTGTACAGTAACTGGTGTATAGTTAACGCTCTACTAGAAATGGCTATGCGCTAATGCGCGATAATCTTTTATACCGTTACCTTTTAGCGCGTGTTGTTGCGTAATTGATCACGCTTTAATCGGCATTCATTTGCTCGTCGATTGTATTTGGTTCATGATAGTGAGTGCATTAAAAAGGATGAAATGAAAAAGTACATTTAAAATATCTAAGATTATCGCGGTCGAGCAATGATAGCTGTGTTTTTGTCTAGTTTCAATGAGTTTTTTGCAAGTCCATCGTTCGAAAAGCCTGCCAAAAATGCGATGTTCGGTTTTTTTGACTTGCTTCGTATCATATCACATAAAACTCTGAATAGCTCAATCCAAATTTTGTTATCTCAAGGATATGTAATAAATCGAAATCATAACTTGGTTAATTTTTTTGGGTTTTGGGTTTGGGAATAATTTTATACATATATGTTAACCAGTAGTTTAACCTACATAGCGTTGCCATTTGGCAATACGACATTTCAAGGACCATGTGCACAGGACATACAATCTAATGACACAGTGTTTTTAATTTACCCAAAATAATACTACACACAAAAAATATTTTCCAAATTCCACAAAAAAATTTCCTGTGGTGATTTGGGTTAAATAAAAATTAATATACGTACTTAGTACTTATAGGTCAAGAATATTAAAATGAGATCCGCATAGTTTATGTCAGTTTCACTTACTTTAAATTTCTTTCTATTTTAGAGCTTTGCTTCTAGATCTACTGTGTTATCGCCTTAAATAAAGTTTTATATTTTTCACTATATAAAAACACCATAAAATGTGAAGAATTGTATTTGACTCCATATTCCTTTTAGAACTATCCAAATAATATTTTATTGTATACAGTATTTTGCCCTTAGCTCTACGCTGATCTCTGCTTAGGGTAAGCTTTAGAGATATTATATGACTTTTTAATGATAAACACAAGGAGAGAATAAATGTTGATTTCTCGTTACCTCTGCAAGTCTATGCATATTCTGAAGTTAATAGGAAGCCAGCAAGTGAAATTTTACATTCCGGAAAGTTAAATCAAGCTCACTCACTAAACTCATATTTGTATAAATAAATATTATATAGGTCACCAGCAGAAAATCTTTTATATCATTTGACGTAAATCGACATAAATAATTATACAGTGAGTGTGTTTGTGCCTCTCAAAAAAAATTGTATAAATACATATGTGCGATTGTGCTATAGTTTTATTTCGATTGGTCTCTTTATAAGTTAAGCTTTTGTTGGCAACCCAAATTCCAGTCAAACTTGCGCTATCGAATTTCGTGTGCTCACATATTTTTTTCTTTTTGTAAATTGAGTTGAATACAAAAATCGATATAAATATAAGCTCGTATTACAATTTCCGTACAAAGGCTGAATGGCATATGGCATATAAAGGTTTTTCGATATTTTTATGTTTGTATGTGTGTATATTTATTTATTTTCTACTTTCTTTGGTCACCTAAAGTGGTCGCACATATGGCGTTTTTATTTATAATTTATATATACATAAATACTGACATAAATTTAAATATATCTACATATTGCCCATCCATCTACTTTTGCCTATCAATTTCGGTAATCGCTTTTGGTTTGCCAAACTTTTTCATATAAAATTTTATTTTATTTCTATTTTTCATTTACATTTTCTACTTCTATAATCGTTTGCAACTCACACCCACACATGCGTTACACGTTAAACCCACTTTGAAATATGTTTTCGACATTATCATTTTGCTGCCATTTTTTATGTGTGTCATTCATCATGCCACAACGGCAGCCTTTTGCCGTCTACTGACTGCCGAAGCAAGTGACAGGCTGGCCTGGCTGTGCAAATACTTTACGCATTTAGATGCGTACACACAATTTTTGGTTAGCTTTATGCAGTTATATAATGAATTTAAATTTGATTGTGTTGTCCAAATTGTAATGGACCTTCTTCACTTGCAACAACAACAATAACATATTTGTTGGTGTGCTGTCTTTGAACGTATTTCATGTGGGTTATTCATATGTAAGCATATACATCTAAGCTGGAAGAGTTAAAGGCGTTATGTTTATATGGCTATGATAAGCTAGGCTGTGCTATGTTGTGTTCTGCTGTAGCTATACTATGCCATGTTTTGCTATGCTATGCTATGCTATGCTATAGCTTTGCCATGCTCTGTTTTTCTCTGCTAGGCGTTTGTATATGTGTCTATTTAATGCGATTACCGGATGAGTTATAGCTTTAGGGTTGCAACGCATAGGATAAATGTGTGAGCCACTGCATATGTGTGTTGGTGTTTTTTTTTGCGCTTGTACATCTCTATGTTTTGCCACACAAATTCTGCAAAAAAAAAAATTACTACAGCCATGTAGTAAATTACATTAATAGCATGTGTTGACATTTTTACTTTTGTATGCAAAAAATGTGTGGTGTGACGTTTTACAGACATTTTTCGCACATAAAAATAAATAAATAACAAAGATATATGCGCAAATAACCCTTTTGCAAATGTATTTTTTCCATATCGCTCACACTTTAGCGCATTTAATCTAATAAATAAATTTGTGCTAAACACCGATAAGTGCAGTCAATTGGAAATATTTGTGGGTTTGCGGCATGCATGCGCATATAAATTAGTTGGAAAATGTTGTGGGTCTTTTGAGGTGTTATCTCCCTCAAAATTTATAACATGCATACACACTTTCACCAATTTTACATGTAAATGCTTTATTCATACATAAATAATTTAGCGCAAAAATTCGCTCTCTGTGGTTTTGCAAATTTCACAAAATATGTGTTTGCTTCATTAGCTGTGCAATTTGCAGCAATTAGTCGTGAGTATTTCCCAACAATTTGTGCTAATTTTTGCTAATTCTCAAATCAATTGTTTTGCATTAGTGCATACTTGAAAAATCAATAAACTTTCAATTTGTGTTGTTGTCTTTAATTTGCATGCTTTTAAATTGCTCATACGCCATGTGCGCTCATATGCTTTGTGCAAAAATCACTCATACGCCGTGGTGGCTGGCATGCTGTAGCGCGCTTATGCCAAATTGTCTGTGATTACACTCTTGTGTATTGAGTATTGAGCTTTAAATACTGTTTATAGTTTAGAATTTATGTGGTAATTAATGTGTGAAAATTGCTAGGGAGTGATGAGGATGGTTGAATGAAGAGATGATTTTTAGTGGCAAACAAGTATTTTATGTTGGATTTGTGATATGTTTACGGCGCTAAATATTAGTTATAAATATGAAAAATTAAAAAACATTACTTTTTAATAATTTTAAGCATCCTTCGAACTGATTCGCTGTATTTTTCTTTATATATGTAAACCTATAAAGCAACAAGTAAGTAATGGCAAAGTTCGGGTGCAAATCTTCATATATATATTTTTTTGTATAAAAACGGTTACAAAAATGTTATTCAAAATATTGGCCGTCGCTAGCTACTACTTTTGATCATTCTTTCTGGCAGCATGCGTATTCCGTGCAAATGTTGAGAATTCGGCTCAAAAAGTGACATTTTCAGTTGAGAATAAGTTTGGGATGCAAACAGATCTCTACAAATATTTCTTAGGTTAATGTTGACACAAATATCCAAGATCGATATAAAACGATTTAATCGATTTAATCGACCAGTGCTTGACCTTAGAGACATCTATTGGAAAACGGCGGAAGAAAAGTTGTAGACCATAGTATATGACGGCTGAGGTCATTCCTGAACCGATTCACTCATTTTCATCACCATTTTCATCCAAGATTATATGCTCATTTAATATTGCTAAGATATCTCACATATTTACCGGTATATGTGGAATAAAGTCCACCGTATTTTTGAAAAATCTATAATTAGGTTTATGGGAGCTAGGATAAATTATTACCCGATTTTAATAATTTTTGGTACAGAGACAATCTATTAGAAGAGAAAGATTCCCTTAGAATTACATTAAAATTTCTGAGAGATTTACCTATGTTTTCGTTGAAAAATTACCTTTAGGCACTGAGTTCTTCATGTTCGATATCCAGGGCCTTGAAAAGTTATGGTCAGATTTCGAAAAAAATTTCCATAAGTGATGGCTCACCTCAAATACATTATTTGTGAAAAGTTTAACTCCGCTATCTTCATCGGTTCCTTATGTATACATAATAAAGTGAAGGAATCAGATGGAATTCAAAATTAAGTTATATGAAAAGTAGTCGTGGTTGTGAACCGATTTCGACCGTGTCATCAGGGTGTCAAGAAAGTGTTATGTACCTTATTTTTTTTGAAATCGGTCGAGTAGTTTCTGAGATATGTTTTTTGACCCATAAGTCGGCGACGCCACGCCCATTTTCCATTTATTTCTTAATCTGAGTGCAGCTGCCTTCTGTCATTCCTTCTTTGAAATTTTGTGTTTCTGATGTTTCAGTAATTAGTTAATTTTCAACCTAACCTTTGTATGGTAGGTGGGCATGGTTATTATCCGATTTCCCATATTTTCATGGTGCGTTATGGAGTATGTAAGGGAAACGACCGCAGAAAGTTTGGTTTATATAGCTTTATTGGTTTGCGAAATATGTATATACAAAAAAACTAGGGGTCACGCCCACTTTCCCAAAATAATTACATCAAAAAAGAGTCCCGCTCCACCTGGTCTGATTCGCAAAATTGACGGGGAATGGACGCACAACTGTGAGGACTCATTAGAGGACCTTGTCAGCGTGCACTTCCCAGGCTGTAAGAATACAGTCACTCCTGAGTGTGTAGAGGAATGTCCTAGGAACTTTCCTGAACAAATTATCACGGATGACAAGATTGAATGGGCAATTCGCTCGTTCAGCCCATTCAAATCCCCAGGTAAGGATGGAGTCATCCCAGCCATGCTACAAAACATACCACGGTTGGTTGTGCCGTGGTTAAAAACGATTTTTAGAGGATGCCTAAGGTTCGGAAAATTATAGACGTGCATATAAGGAACGCGGCGCCCCCTGGCAGCCTGTCCAAGGCACAGCATGCGTATACTAAAGGCAGATCTGTAGAGACTGCACTCCATTCACTAGTATTTAACATCGAAAAGGCCCTGGAATATAAAGAGTATGCTCTCGGAGCTTTTCTGGGCATTTCTGGGGCATTCAACAACGTTTCAACGGAAGCCATTCTGAATGGCATTGAGTCTATAGGAGTTGAACCAGCCATACGACACTGGGTAAAAAACCTCCTGACATCTAGAAGGATAACGGTAGAATGGAACGATGCCAGAACGACTAAGGAAGTTGGTAGGGGAACTCCGCAGGGCGGAGTACTTTCTCCGCTCCTTTGGACACTGATCGTGAATAATCTGTTGAAGAACTTAGAAGGTAAAGCTGCCAAGATAATAGCATATGCGGACGACATAGCCATAGTAATAACAGGAAAGTGTCTGCATACTATTAGCAACATAATGACCAGCACACTCAATACTGTCCAAAATTGGGCAACACAAGCAGGCCTAGGGTTAAATGCGGAAAAAACCGATCTGCTTGTTTTTACAAGGAAATACAAAATCCCTCAATGGAGGTTCCCATCGCTAAACGGAACAGAACTATCACCAAAGGACCGCACTAAGTACCTAGGAGTCGTCTTGGACAGTAAGTTACTGTGGAACCACAATGTGGAAGAAAGGGTAAGAAAGGCTAGTAATGCTCTATATGCATGCAGGCAGTTGCTAGGCACTACCTGGGGGCTTTCTCCCTCTCTCATGCACTGGTGCTACACAGCGCTAGTGAGACCAATCCTTCTCTATGGTGCTATTGTGTGGTGGACAAGCTTAAAGAAGTCAACTTACCGAAAGTCAATGGAAAGGGTTCAGCGACTCGCAGCGCTCTGTATAACGGGAGCTCTGAGAACCACCCCTACGGCAGCTCTTGAACGGATACTTAACCTGCCGCCGATAGATCTCTTTGCCGAAACTTATGCGGCAAAATCTGCGGGGCGACTACTGGCGGAAGGAGAATTTACGCATAGAACTTTTGGGCACAGCTCGGTGGGTAGGGGCGGTTTGGCAAGTACCGACTACTTGACCCCACTAATGAACTGGGAAAGAAGATTCCGGGTGAACCTGGAAAAAGACGGCTGGCGTAAGGGAATGATAACCTCACGCAGCACATTGAATATCTACACGGATGGCTCGAAAATGGAGGACGGGGTAGGTGCTGGAATATACTGTCAGGAGTTAGGCGTAAAGCAGCCTTTTAAACTTCCGAACCACTGCAGTATTTTTCAAGCGGAGGTATTTGCTATGGGGAAAGCCGCAGAGCTAGTCCTCAATACAGCAGCCGGCTACTCCAAAGTCAATATCTACGTAGACAGTCAAGCAGCAATCAAGGCAACAACCTCGGTTTGCATTTCGGCCAAAAGTGTTTTGGATACCAGGATGGCAGTGGAGAGAGTTGCTAGGAACACGTGTCTTCGCTTCTACTGGGTGCCAGGACATAAAGGCATTGAAGGCAACGAGATTGTGGACGAATTGCCAAGAATGGTGTAAAACTGTCTTCCGGAAACGCGAATAACATTGGCAAACCCATGCACTGTCCGTTCGATGATCTGGACAGGGGCATGAAAAGAAAAATCCTAGCACGTTGGACAAATATACCGGGGTGTAAAACCTCTAAAGCCATATGTAAAACCGTAGACCAGAAGTGCACCAAACTCATTCTGTCACTCGATAGAAGGGACTGTAGGAGTTTGGTGGGAATACTCACGGGTCACTGTCTGGTGGCGGCACATGCCTACAAAATGGGACTTACAGATCGAGATAACTGCAGGAAATGTCAAGAGCAAGGTGCAATAGAAACAATGAAGCATCTTCTGTGTACCTGCCCTGCATTGTCAAGGCAGAGACTTCGCTACTTGGGGGCCTCACAATATGAGAATCTGGAAGAGGTATCGAAAGTGAAGCCACAAATGCTTTTAAAATTCGCGTCAAGGCAGGCATCCTAAGGGATGACTACTCCTCGTGGACAACGTGACGGCACTCCATCTGGTATCGCAAAGGACCTAAATAGGTCGATGTGTGGCGTATTGACCTAACCTACATCAAAATCAAGCCTTCTTAGTGTGATTCTTTGTACCAAATTTTACTTTTAAAGCATTATATTTTAATTATTTGCATATTCTCAGACAATATATGCGCTTGAATGCTTGACGGCTTCATTCAGATCACTTTTTAAAATAATTGTTCTCTTAAGCAGCTTTGCAAAATATCATTGAAAAGCAAAAACATTAAATAAATCGTTTAAGAATAATTTAGTACTAATTTTTATTGTCAAAATATTTCAATAAACATTTCTTTTTTGCAGCATTTAAATATATGATAAAAATCCAGTACTCACAAATCTAAGCTACTTTATTAAACCGCAATCTTTATTGCTTTTGTTTTATTTCTTTTTTCCGTGCGAAAAAGTGTACAATTAATTAAATTCCTGCAGCTAACTTAAAGCGCATTAAATATTAAAATTTTTTCCATACTTACCAATTTATAGAATTATTTTTCAATATGCACGCCTAAAGGTATGCTTAATTTTTTCGTTTTGTTAAATTAATATGATAAAGAATTTCAATTTAATTTATGGAAGATTTATTTATTTCTGTTCAAATTTGGCGCCATTTTTTAAAACAATTTTCATTAAAATATTATTAAAATAGATAAACAAAAAATATCTTTATTTACTTTCACCCAACAAATCAGTGCCGTAAATGAATTTAAAGTCGGCATAAATGATTTAATTTTCAATCATTTATGCACAAATAAGTTGCTTTTATGCGACCACAATTTTTTCAATAGCTTTTTGACAGCTAATTGGTTGGTAAAAAATCGGCATTCATTAATATACACACACAGTTATACAGGCGTATATGTACATATGTGTTTAAACATTTATTCCCAGCTTAATTAAGCGTATAAATTTAACACGTACGTTTTCAAATACAAACAAGATAAACACATATGTACTTATCACGCAATCTATCAACAGAAAAAAACTATAGAAAATAATACAAAAATAATAGAACAAAACAACAACAAAGCTATTAATAGTAAAACAGTTAATATTTGAGTGCTTCGATATTTACAATGACGTTTTCAGTTTACGTAAATTGAAGATACGCTACAAATTGCCACCAACTGCACAACTTAAACTCTTTCAGCGTGACGTGCGTTTGCTTGCCTCAAACCTTAATTGTGGAGGCGTCTACCACTTAAGTCATTAGAAAAACTACAAACCAGTATTGCCCACACTTATAAGTGTTTAGAGGTGTGTCTATGTCTTTAGTTTGATTTTTTGTAATGCCAATGTCGTTCCTATTATATCCGTGACGCCTTATATTCTTACGTTCATCGCTTATGACGCCTATTTCAAGGGAGTTTTTGATTAATTTGTAGCATTTTATTTGCGTGTCCCTAATAACTAAGCATATTAAATTAGTTTACTCATTAACTTTGTAATACAAAATACAATCTGGACGTTTAGTTCAATTATTGATATTCTGTGAGCGAATTACACTTGTTTTGTGGAGAGGGAAAAGTGGTGGGAGCGAACAAGTTTCAATAAGATTGGAATTAGATTGTGAACTTAGTAATTGTCAATAACAAGTATTTTATACCTATTTTGTAAGTATTTAGTTCGAATGACTACAATATTATATAGGTTTCTTGGAAGTTCTTTGTACATATTCAAATAGTGCAAGACACATTTTCAGTTAGATAATTTATGAAATTCATAGTAGAGAGAATTTGAAGCACACTCTTACCTCAGAAAATTTTAAATAAATAATCAAATTCAGTTAGTTTCTCTCTTTCATTTAAGATAATTCAGATTTTCCTTAGAGCACTATTTGAAAATATTGAACAAAACTCAATAAAGGCTCAATTACATCTAATAGCCTTTTCGCATAGCCAAATTAATTTAATACATTAATACTATAATTGAGAAACCAGTTTTTACCTTTCGCACTGCCGGCTGCTCAATTAACGATCAACTGTTACACATTTTTGTTTATTCTGTTCATAGTTTTATCTGCTGATTGCTATGTTATCAGTAACCGCAACTATTATTTCTACCGTAGAGTTGCAGTACAGCTAATTTAGCAATAGACGCAGTAAAATTTACCATGTGGACAACAAATCGTAGAGTTGCATTGCATTTTCGACTTAATTTGTATTCGATTAAGAATTAATGAAGAAAAATTAGATTTTCATTTTGTATGGTAAATCGACTTAATCAGCGCCTTAAGTGAGAAAAGCCCGATTAATTAATTGACCAATTAACTCCTGTGCGAAAAGGCTATTAGCTTGTATACTGAACTAGAGGAATTGGCATTGCTTCTTAAAACGTATGTAGAGCAAAAGGATGTATCATGGATAGTAAGGAAAATATGATAGATAACAAATGTTGAACAGTAGAAAACGAAGGTCTTATATAAAGTAATAGGATATATGATGGATTATAACGTATATACGATAGATAATAGATGTTGGGCGGTAGAAAAACAAATGATAGAAGAAAAGTGATAGATATTCATTTTTGGAGGAAATTTTGGACGGGAGTTGAGTAATAATAAATTATTAATAGTGAAGAGATTAAGTATTATGATTTCTTGTCTGATTGGATTGGTTGATGCTGGATTGTACGATATTCATAATGAAATACCAAATACTGTTGAAAAAAGTAATATCTAAGAGAAGTTATAAATAATGGATATAGCTGAGAATATTTAGCTTGTATTGGTAATTGGTACATGATACAAATTAGGTGATAGATAAGTAGTATATTCTTCACGTGGTATACTGGTGTACTGAAGATGAAGATAATATTAGGTACAAATGTCTCCCTTCCGCCTTTTTGCATTTTGAATTTCGCGGCTATGTATAAAGCGCTACCATACATCTTTGAAAGGTCTTGACATAACCTACAAAACGATGCTATACATGATTAGTTTGGATATTGGATATTATAAACGTGTAAGCATGGAGTTCACTACCGCCGAAATTTAATTCGCGTTAATTTAAAGTTTTCGTTCGTTAAAGGCAAATCCGCATTCATGTGGTGTTTTTCCGGATGGTACTCTATCACTTCGAATTGCGAATGAATGGGTTCGACGACTCAGAGCGGGCGAAAGACCTGTGACGACGAATACCGATCAAATCATGGAAAACATCGAGCGGATGGTGACTGGCGACGAAAAGTGGATCACATACGACAATATCAAATGAAAACGGTCGTGGTCGAAGGCCGATGAATCGCCTCAAACAGTGGCCAAGCCGGGATTGACGGCCTGGAAGGTTTTGCTGTTTGTTTGGTGGAATTGGAAGGGAATCATCCAAGCTTCCAGAATTGGCCAATAGGCCATACACTTCGTTGATAACTCGTCAGAAGTTATGGGAGCTCGGATGGAAGGTTTTATCTCATTCACCATATAGCCCGGACATAGCGCCCAGTGATTACCACTTGTTCCTGTCCATGGCGAACGCCCTTGGTGGTGTAAAGTTGAACTCAAAAGAGGCTTGTGAAAAGTGTTTGTCCGAGTTCTTCACAAATAAGGAGGGGGATATTATGAAGTTGACGTCTAGATGGAAACAGATTATCGAACGAAATGGTGCATATTTGAACTAAATCCGATCACTGCAACACTTTTTATAAAGCATTGAATAAAGAGCAAAAAAAAAACGAAAGAGAGATATTTGCCAACCTAATATATAATATAATAGAAGATCATATATAGTATAATTGAGATGATAATTTTAAGATATAAATTATCGAAAAGAGGCAATTGGTTTAAAATCTTAGATGACAAGTGAAACTTTTTCGGGTACTAATAGATATTTGGTACACCATAAATGATTGATTACAGATAACAGATACTATATCATAAAACATAAATAAACAAGTAAGGAAGGGCTAAGTTCGGGTGTAACCGAACATTTTATACTCTCGCAATTTATTTATTTAACCTTATATATATTATATAATAGACAATTTGACCCACATATTCGTCATATATATTGTATAAAGTCCATTGAAAGTTGGAAACCCTAATATTAGGTTAGAAGCACCGAGGTCCTCGTGTTCGATATATGGGCCTTAAAAACCTATGGTCCGATTTCGGCGATTTTTAGAATGGGGCTGCCACACTATAAACATAGTATTTGTGCAAAGTTCTGCACCGATATCTTCACTAGTGCTTCCTTTATATATTGTAAAGTAACCGATTCAGAGCGTCTTCAAAGTTCTGGTATATGGGAAGTAGGCGTGGTTGTGAAGCGATTTGGCCTATTTTCACAGCATATCATTGGGATGTAAGGAAACTATTACAAACCAAGTTTCATTGAAATCGGTCGAGTAGTTCCTGAGATATGGTTTTTGACCCATAAGTGGGCGACGCCACGCCCATTTTCCATTTTGTAAAAAAATCTGAGTGCAGCTTCCATCTGCCAATTCTTATGTGAAATTTAGTGTTTCTGACGTTATTCGTTGGTGAGTTAACCCACTTTTTGTAATTTTCAACCTAACTTTTGTATGGGAGGTGGGCGTGGTTATGATCCGATTTCTTTAATTTTTGGACTGTATTAGGAAGTGGTTAAAAAAAACGACTGCAGAAAGTTTGGTTTATATAGCTCTATTGGTTTGCGAGATATGTACAAAAAACTTATTAGAGGCGTGGCCACGCCCACTTCCCCACAAAAATTACATCCAAATATGCCCCTTCATAGTGCGATCCTTCATACCAAATTTTATTTCTATAGCATTATTTATGGCTTAGTTATGGCACTTTATGTGTTTTCGGTTTTCGCCATTTTGTGGGCGTGGCAGTGGTCCGATTTTGCTCATTTTCGAAAGCAACCTTCCTATGGTGCCAAGAAATAAGTGTTCCAAGTTTCATTAAGATATCTTAATTTTTACTCAAGTTACAGCTTGCACAGACGGACGGACGGACGGACGGACGGACGGACAGACAGACATTCGGATTTGAACTCCACTCTTCACCCTGATCACTTTGGTATATATAACCCTATATCTAACTCGTTTAGTTTTGGGTGTTACAAACAACCGTTATGTGAACAAAACTATAATACTCTCTTAGCAACTTTGTTGCTAGCAACTTTGTTGCGAGAGTATAAAAAGCACAAAGGGTCAAGTGCATTCCACAATATGTCGATGTGACCCCTCTTCAAATAAACCGTAGACAACGCTTAGAATTGAACGTTAGAGCGTTAAATAGATCAAGAAGTATTTTATTCCGTGTTTCAAACATTTACTGCAACAAAATACCTAAAACTGTAATAAAAGTTAAGTTAACCATAACCTAAAAATATTTTTGAATACATTTTGTTATAGAAACTATTATAATATTTACTACTTTAAAATTCCGTACTCTTCATTTCTACACATAATTTATTTGTTTCTAAGCAGCAGATTTATTCTTGACGATGTAAGATAATCCCATTTATTTATTCCAACTTATGCAAAGCAACGAAAGCCGGTAAATGAAAAGAATTATGCAAACAAAAATGTGTCCTTTGCATAATTTCAATTATATAAGCCGCCCGGTTTGTCTGGAATACCACGCGCAAAAAGAAAAAGAAAAGATAAATATGAATTTGAAAAAGGATGACATATAAAAAGTGAAATCCTTTAATGCGGACGCGTGCATAATTTAGCAAGTAAACAGGACATTCAGCAAATGTATGTGGGTGGCACGGAAAATTAAGTGTGTACAGTGGTGGACGAAATATTAAGTTTGAATAAAAAAATTTAGTTTTGGGCAGAGAAAAGTTAATTGCATGATTTTTTATTGGAGTTTCTACAGTTTCGTGCAAAATAATAAGTCCACACATTTATTTTTTTAATAGAATATTTACCAAATAGTAAAGTAAATGCCTTTTTTGTCTAATTTAACAAATAACACTGAAATATTACTACAAAAAAATTAATTGCTGACGTGTTTCCAATATTTGGCACATAAGTGTACCTATTTTTAAATTTACAATATATTCTGTATTTTGCATAATTTTGAATTTCCTCTTTTGTCATCGCCTTTCCCATTCGGCCTTGTATCCTTTCGCCAAAATATCCTTTTACGCCTCCTTGACTTGCTGAAGCACTCAAAGTGTAAGCAAATAAATGAGTGAAGCAAACAAGCGCGGACATATGCAATCATGAACATTTATTGAATTTATCGAAAGGATTATTAAGCACACCCCAACAGCAACAACAACAAGAAGAGAAATATATGTAAATAAAAAGAAATATGCTACTTATGCATTCATGTGTCTCGCAATAGGACTTGACATATGAATTGGCATGTCCTACGCAGCCAAACGAAGGCGACAAAAGTAGCTTTGACTGAAACAACAACAACTACAACAAACAAATTGAAAGAAAATCTTATTTATTGATGAAGCCTTGTGTATGTGTGTGTCTGCATGCGTGCTGAAGGCAAACCGAATTTATTTTGCATTTATGAAAAGCAGTGGGCGAATTGTATTAGCACTGTAAACAAGCAAAAGAAAGTGCTGAAAAGAAAATATGAAAATATCACAAGCAGAGATGGGAGCAGCGCTGTCGACGCAGCAATTGAATGGCTTCACCAAGGCACTGACATAACTACTAAATAAATGCGTGTGTAACCTCGTTCTTCCTCGCGTCATAATTTCTATAAAAAGGATTACTAGCAAGGTTCTCGTGTTGAAAATGCAAAATAGTATGTTGTTTAAGATTTTTCAACCAGTTTGAGTGTTTCTTTGCATGTATGTGTGTCAATAAATTGGAGGCACGGGCATACTGGTGAATTTGTGTGTGGTGCACACAGGGTGTTTGTTTTGGTGTTATTTGAAAATTTGTTGATGAGGCACAGAATTTGTCAAAAATATAGATATAATGAAAATTCCCTATATTCATGTTTCTTTAAGCCAACGGCTGGTATTTTACTTCATATAATCAAATTTAACGGTACTTAATTGAACACGAGGTTTTATCGTTGAATCAGAGTTTGATTCTTGTACAGTTAAGCTTTCACTCACTTCACTTGAGCTTTCACTTGTTTCGCTTGAGCTCCCACTTGCTTCAATTGAGCTTTCACTTACTTTCCTTGAGCTTTGATTTGTTTCACTTGAGCTTTCACTTCTTTAATTTGAACTTCCATTCATATGGCTTGAGCTTTCACTTGCGATTTCATTAATTTTATTCCCCCTTTCGCTTGTTTCACTTGAGATTTTGCCTCTTAATGATTTCTGAAATATATATTCTAATAAGGACTTGGGCTTTCACTTATTCAACTTGAACTTTTATTCATTTCACTTGAGCTTTCATTTTAAAAGACTTTTGAAAGATATTTCTCAATTATTTTGCTCGATTTTTCACTTAATTCAATTGGATATTCACTTCTAAACGATTATTAAAACTATTTTTTTAAAGATGTCTTCTAAACGTTTTCTTAAAGCATTAGAGGACAAAAACTAACCCGCATTTAGCAAACAATACATTTCTAGTTCATATTTATGTAAAAAAGTTCACAGAAGCACACGCATTATTTGCTTATGTAACCAATAGCGCTCGGTTGGCTTTCAAAACTGTGCTTGAGTGAACTTTACGCTACAACAAGTCATGTCCACCTTTTTTAAATGCTCGCCAATTTGCTACAAAATATATGTGTAACCCAATTTGTGCGGCCACACAGCGATACTTTCATTGCAAACTAGAAGAAGAAAGAACTTTTCAAGATTGCTAAGCCAGTGGGCAGACGTTGACAGCAAGCAGTTGGCAACATAAGATTCACCAGCGCCAGCTATAGAAGCTGGCTTCATAATTTTGCTGTATTTACATTTTAAATTTGTAATGCAAAGTGTGTTGAGAGTGGGTTGAGGCGCATCAAGAAAAAACGTTAACTGCGCGTATATAGTGTAAATAGGTTATACATACCTACTTATGTAGGTGGGTGTACAGCGGGAGGCAGCAAGCTTTAAGCACAACTTATAGAGAAGCACTGAGTTTGCCCTAAAAATTTAGCATATTTGAGCAAAATATCTCATTTGGAAAAATTGGTCAATTTACTGCAAACTAAATGATGCCTACGAAGCTTTGCGGAAGAGAAAAACGTAAACCCTTTTTAGACAGCTCACATATTTTGTTACGTTTTTGCCACTTGACAATTGCCTACACTTTTTGCTGTTGCTCTTTTTTTTCGAAGCAATTTTTTCTTGATAAGATTTGCTTTCTTTGCGCTCTTTTCTGCCATAAAGACTCTCCACCCACCAGCTGAAAAGGGTTGCCTCATCTTTTTTGCTGTGACTGTAAACTTATGACTCGGCTTTCATGTAGTGGCTTGTGGCAAACTTTTTCACTGGTTTACTTGCTTCCTGGAAAAAAAAAATCTTCTGAAAAGTAACTAAGCAACGGCCCTCACACATATAAACATATTTTTGTGTGTAGAAAATTATTAAAAATAAAAGAAATCCTTTTGCAAAAACAAATTTGTGGCTTGAAAGGGTTCACTTTCTGTGCGTCTTTATTTATTTGCATTTTAACTGCCAAATTGGCTAACATGTTCAACTAAATTAGGTTGTTTGTTTGCAGTAAATATGTGTTGACCAGTTGACAGCCGTTATTGAAACTTATTTGGAAAAAGGTAAATAATTAATAAAAACGTATAAAAAAATCAAGAAAAGGTAAAAGTCTATATTAACAGGATCTTTTTCAAATTTAAACTGAAAATTTTATTAATAATCATGATCAGGATGATGAGATGAGTTTATTTCTGAAAGTCTCATCCGCCTGATATTTAGATATTTTGTTGAGACTTGATACACTTGCCATGCATACAGCATGTGGTAGATACAGAATATAGTTTAAATCGGAAAATAGCCACGCCTACTTCTCATATAACACAATTTTATATTTCAACTCATACTATCGTATATACTTCGAAGTGCGGAATCCTTCAGAGAGGTGTGTATTCACTCCGATAGCACAGCGGCGATACTATCCTTGGATTCGATGACAGTACGCTCTAAGCTAGTAAGGGAGTGTCTAACATCGTTATCAGTAGCTTCGAACTACTTTACAAACCGACTTGTGTGGGTACCCGGTCACCGCGGAATCGCTGGAAACTGCAAAGCGGATCAGCTTGCAAGAGAGGGTACACTACCAACATTGACGTCGGAGTGGAAACGTGTGGGCAGTTCGTGGTCCACTTGTGCTAGAGTCTTCGAGCCAGAACCTGCGCTGTAGCGAGGTCTTTTTGACCCAAATTGGATCGAAAACGGTCTTTGCAGCTACTGTTGGTCAGTAAGGCTCATCTCTCCGTGATAATTGGAGTGCTTACTGGTCATTGCCCAATAGGCACACATCTAAGTGAGGCTAAGAGGAAGGCGAAGAGGAATCGCCCAAGCACTTCCTCCTTCAATGTCCAGCATTTGTCAGACTTAAATTAAAGCACCTCGGTCAAAGCTCTTCGGCGAACCCAGCACAGTGGCTGGTATCGACATTAGCCGACTTAAGAACTTTATTATAAAGTCCAAGGAGTTCTCCGAGTGTCACAATGGACAGTCGAATCTGTGTAAGTGAGTTTATCTGCAACTGCGGAGATCTACCCCTTAGCCTTACCTAACCTTATATATCGTATATCATATCAAATATATACATAAAACAGGCACCAAACGAAATATAACTTTATAAAAATGCAGCATTGGAGGTGTGGCGAGGCTCATCTAAAATTTTTCGAATTCGTATTATAACTTCTCAAGACCCCAGATATCAAACATGAGGGCCTCAGTGCTTGGAAAATATCTTTTTACAGAAATATTTGTAAATCTTTCAGATATTTCACAGAAATCTAGAGGAAATATTTTTGTTCCAACGATGTGTCTCTGTGGCACAAATGGGTGAAAACGGGCCATAACTTCTCTTAGATCCTATATATCTAATAATAGGGTTTCCAAACTTCCTGTGGGGTTTATGCCTTATATATCGGTTAACGTGTGGTATATTTTAGTAAATGAAGTGAACATATGATCTAGGCTATAATACAGCTTGGGGACAATAATGGATGAAATCGGACCTGGTCCATTACCTCAACTCCATGGACCTATATATAGTTAATCTAATGAACTTTGTGCCGAATCAATTTTTAGGATTTTTAATAATATTGCACTGTACGAAATCGACTGAGAGCTTAGTCCGAGCTAGATACCCTTGACATAATGATTTTCCACAGTTTCGTTGACTATATGTAGCTCTGTACTTATTTACCAATTTATTAATTGTAGTTGCAAATAGTATTTCCCCAGACCTTAAATTTATAATTTACTCATACTATCTTTCGAGAGCATCTACTATGTTTTGTATTATGGCATGAACTCCTCCAACATCAATATTTGCCATAAATTCAATAAAAAATAGTTACAATTACATTTTTGCAATACCTTCCATCACAACTCTCCTCTTTCAAGTGACTGAAAACCCATCGTTTATAAACCGCATTGGCGCGCAATTAGCGGTATTACAACAGCCACAAGCGCCACAGCAGCGCAATCGACAATACAATCGGAAAATTGGAAGCAACCGTAGGGAGAGAGTGAGCAAAAAAAAAAAAAAGAAACAGAAAAAAGAACTTACTACATAGCAGCTGCGCTCACTTGAGAAATTAAAATTCTTGTACGCATTTGTGGGCGTGTGACCACAGCAATACACACACACACGCACCCACTTGTGTATGCATATGTGCGTGTGTGTGTGCAAGCGATAACCGCATCAACTCAATGCAATTGCAAGCCATGACCACAATAGCAGGCGAGTTGAGAGCAGCACATAGCCGCAGCCCCAACAGCAGCAGCAGCAGCCTCAGTAGCAACAACAATAACAAAATCAGCCACAACAATTGAATTGAAGCGCGTGGCGAGGCGGCCGAAGCGCAGTGAGTCAATCATCACTGTTCGCTGTGTGGGGGAGCAGAAGAAAAAAAGCAAAGTTGAGTTAAACAAAAAAAGAAAAGTGGAAAAACACAGTGTGCCACATTCTCTTGTGGTTATAAAAAATTAACACGCCTTTTGTTTTCGCGGAAAATTGAATGCGGCAGCGCAGACAATGTGCTCATCGCTCGAAACAATAGGAAAGCGCTGCAAGTGGCGAGCTGAGCACAGAGCACTACATGCTGCTAAAAGGAAGAGGCACAACTCGAACAAGAAGTAGGGGGTGTGTGTGTGTTGTTTCCAGCCACAATGTCGGTGGGTGGGGTCAGTGGGCGTTGTTGCTTGTGCAACGCATATTATCGCCATTGTGTTGGCATTCGGGATTAAATGCACTTAAACACCAGCAACCGCCTGTGCGCACGTACATACATGCAGAAGTGTGTGTGTGTAGTTGTACATGTGTGGTGAAAGAAAATTAAGCAAAAACATGAAAAAAGCATAAAATAAAAGTGAAAAGTTAAAAGAAACTTGTGCAGTTCAAGCACTTAACCGCAAATGTATGGTAGTCAATGTTGCTGTCTGTTTCTGCTGCTTTTGCCGCAGCTGGGATTTGAAAATGAAGTGGAAATGGAATATAAAATACATGATGGGAAAGTTTGGAAATATTTGTATTCAATATTTTGAGTACTAGAGTGTACTTGGGTAAGAGAAAGCTTCTTCTGAATTATGAGACATTAAAGCATTTGATAGATTCTTCATTATTTGCACTGAAATTGTGCCGAAATATTTTTTTTTTAATGTTTCTTATTATACTCTAAACATGCAAGATCGTCTTTGCTCTGTGAATAATTAAATTTGACTATTTCTGCGGCCACTAGTCTAGTACTTGTCAGCCAACTAACTCCTTTTCATATAACTAATATTTATTGCTTGTAAAAGTCTTATGACTCTATACGTTTATATTTGTGATGAGCGATATTGCTATTTTTAAATCACTGTGATTTTATATTGCTATTGTGATCACAACAAAAAAAACGAATTTATGAGAATTTGTACTCCACATTTTTTTAATTTTTTACATAAACATTTTTATTAATTTTAACAATATCCAAAATTTACCTGCTTTGGTAATCACAATTAACTAATTAAAAAATTTAGGGTACATTTAACTGGTTTTGTAATCACCGTAACCAAAATTATCGAAATCGCAACTAAAATGGCTACTGTGATCACTGAACAGTGATTGCTCCTTTCGAACTGGTATTGTTACAGTGATCAAATAGAATTACTGAACTCCTATATGTACGGTGATCGAACAAAAGCACTGAACTTCTCTACAGTTGCTATGATCGAACTCAGATTACTGAACTGCAGTTGCGATTGTAAATCGCTGATATTTACAAAAATTGATCGCAGTTACTATATGCGATTTTTCAATCACATTGAAAAAATCACAGGTAGTGAAATATCGCTGATCACTACTTTATATTATATTCTAATACTATTATATTCACATATTAAAACCGTGAAAGGGTTGCTAATGGGCAAAATCGGACCACTGCCATGCCCACAAAATGGCGAAAACCGAAAACAAAAAAGATAGAGTGTCAAAAAGATAAGATGTCTAAGCCATAAGTAATCTTATAAAAGTAAAATTTGGCACAAAGGATATTTAGATGTATTTTTTTTTTTTGGAAAGATGCCGTGGATCCGTCCCTACTAAGTTTTTTGAACATATCTCGTAAACTACTACAGCTATATCAACGAAAATTTCTAAACTCGTGTCCTCCAAGCATTTCTTTATACAGTCTAAAAATAGAGGAAATCGGATTATAAACACGCCCACCTACCATTCAAAGGTTAGGTTGAAAACGACTAAAATTACGTTATCTTACTAACGAAAAACATCTGAAACACTAAAAAAATAAATTAAAGAAGAAATGGTAAAAGCAAGCTGCTCTTAGATTAAAAAAAAATTGAAAAGGGCGTGGCATCGCCCATTTATGCGTCATCCATATCTCAGGAACTACTGGACAGATTCCAATAAAATTCGGTACATAAAATATTAAAAATATCTTGACATCATGATAACACGAATGAAAAATTTGTGAAATCGGTTCACAATCACGAGTACTTCCCATAGAACTCAATTTTGAATTCCATCCGATTCCTTTACTTTATAATATATACATTAGGAACCAAAAAAGATAGAGGGATAAAACTTTACCAAAATACTCTATTTGATATTCTATTTCACTTGTTGAAAAAATTGTCTGTATCAGACCATAACTTTTCAAGGCCTCGGATATCAAATATGAAGAACTCAGTGTCTAAGGGTAAATTTTCACCAAAAATATCCATAAATCTCTCAGATATTTTAATATTATTTGGGGGATTGCTTTTTTTCTAAAATTTTGTCTCTAAAAATTATTAAAATTTTTCCCCTTGTTCCCATATACCTAATTTTAGATTTTTTAAAAATACGGAGGCCTTTATTCCAGATACATATATCGGATAATATAGGAGATATATTAGCAAAATTAAGTAAACGTTTAGTATTGGATATTGTGTATGTTGGTGGTGAAGAAATTACATCAGCGCTCATATACTATTAGGTCTACAACTTTGTTTCCGCCGTTTTCCAATAGATGTCTCTAGGGTCAAGCACTAGTCGATTAAATCGATTTTTTTATATCGATCTTGGACATTTGTGTCAACATTAACCCAACAAAATATATCTAGAGATCTGTTTGCATCTCAAACTTATTCTCAACTGAAAATGTCACTTTTTGAGCCGCATTGTCGACATTTGCGGGAAATTTTGCTTTTCTTTTTTAATTCCAAGAAAAGTGCGGCTGAGGCTCATCGAAGGCTTTCAGATACGTACGGTGAGGCTCTCCTAAGTGAAAAAAAGCCTTAAATTTACAAAAAAGCGGAAGCAAAGTTGTAGACCTAATATATATTATGATTTTCGTTGAGATATTGGACTCTATACTGAATATATGGATCAAATTGTGTGTAGAGTATTCTGTACTACATACAGATATGACTTTATTAGGGAAACGTCATACATGGCGTATGAGTAACATATAAATGCTGATGCGGGAGGAATGATAAAAGTTAAAAAATTAATAAATAATAAAAAATAAATAAATTAATAAAATATTAAAATAAACTTAACACAGAGATTTTTTTTAAATTTCTGTCTTTAATCTATCTCTTTTGCTAGCCTATTTGTGATTCTAAAAAAATAATATTTCTATGTCAGTACTAAAATGTCACTCATACACCATGTATACACCTTTTTATACCGTCTGTGACTTTCACCTTAAAATCTGTCTACAAAATATAAACTTGTTAAACCAAAAAACCGCTGAAACCAAAAAAAATTGTCTACATTTTTTGCACTTTTCCATATTTCACCTCAGTACTTTAATATGCTTAAAGCACACCGTGCGGTGTCCTTACAGCTATAAGGATTAGATGATTGATAAAATTCACAGTTATATAAAATAAATGAAAAATGGTTACAAGCAGAACAAGTCACCTTGATATTATCGGCGCGCTGCTGCACCTTAACACATTTGGTTTTTTTCACAAAAAAATTTTCGCGTCAGCGAAGGCTTATGTCTGTCTTGTGACGCCGCGACTTTACTTTCGCTTTTTTTCTCCTTTTCGTCGCTCGTTTCGGAAAATAAAGCGCTTAAGCTTAATTTCATAAGCGCGCCAAGCAGACGAAACGGCGAAAAATTAAATGGAAGGCCATCTATTGGGGTAATGAATGAGCGGCGCTAGCAGAAAGCAACAACAAAAATAAATTTAAGGCAACAATGCGGTTGGTTAAAGGTTTTTTGTTTGCCAGAGCAACAGCAACACCGACAACAATAACAACACGTACTTAATCTTGAATATTTTTAAGCCGCCCAAACGCGACGTTGCCAGCCACCGTGTCCTTGCGCTAACCAGGCGCGCTCTTTGTGTTTGTCAGCGATTTTTCACCGTTGCCATTGTCAGCGCTGTCGCGCCTCCACGTTGTTGTTGACACCCATGTTGTTGTCAGCCATAATTCATTTGGCAATTTAAACACATGCTGCAGCAGTGCCTGTGCCGGAGTCAAGCTCCGCAGGTCGTTTGTACCGCGCGACCCCAACAGTTGCCACATTCGACTGCCAGCCAGCCAGCCGATTACGCCATTCAATTTGTCGCTGATTCCTTGCGTTAACCTACATTTGCTCTCGCTCTCTCTCTGTGTTTTTGCTTTCGCTTCGCTGCAATAATAATTTTTCATTACCGGCATTGGCATTGGTCTCAGCTGGGCTTGACTTCTCACACGCGGATGCACGGATTAGGGCAGCAATAAATGCGGATTTTCTTCGACAACGCGTAATGCGCTCAAGACGCTCAACATGCTCGACTAGACGTTGTAATTGTAGACAAATATTAGCTGACTTGCGCCGCCTGAATGGGTTGATGGCTTAAATACTAGTGCGAATAGACGAAGGAAAGCCATTTCGGATTGCTATAATCTTGCTGCTTCATGAGCATTTTCTGGCTGCTGGGTGAATGAAAGAAGTGTAGAAAAGAAGCTTCGAAGTGTGTAATGACAGCTGAGAAGGAAATAATGAGATTATGACGCTTTTGAAAGATTAATATAATATCAGCAGTAATAAGCGATGATTGTAATGATGCTGAAATTGCTTAAGATTGAAGGGAAGTGGGAACAGAAATCAGTGTAGGTCAGCATTTTTGGCAGTCAGCTTTAAGCAGAATAGAATAAAAAATGTAAAGTCTGTCTGATAATTTGTATAAAAATTTAAGTGTTGCCACCTATTAAAAAAACACATTAAAACTATAACCAAAATAAAATAAAATAAAATAAATTCCCCTCTAGGGAACCGTCGCCCACCCTGGAACCGCTTTCGCATTACTTCAGGGTGGCGTTCCATTTTTCTCATAGAGAGATTTACATCTGCTCACCTGCGTCCAGGTCCCGCTTTTTGTTACGTAGCAAATTAGCTCCATATTTCTGGATAACATTCCAGTTCTCTTTGCTCTCCAACATGGCTCTGATTATATTATCCGCGTTTATTGGTCCAACCAGGTCTTTTACAGCGGTGCGTTCCCGTTGCCAATGCACGCATTTAAAAAATGGCTGATGCAACTCTGAGGGCTGCGGTACGATGCACTCTGGTCAGTACTTTGCGCCGATTCTCCCGTTTTAACACATCTGCTCAAACCTCTACTCCATATAATAAGACGCTGATAGTGGTCGACATTAGGTGCTTTTTCTTTTCTTGTGTGGGCCCTCCTATGTTGGCCATTAGTCTGCTAAGTTGGGATGTTATTTTTGCTGCCTTCCCTGCGGCGTGCTGGATTTGTGCCCAGAAGGTTAGTCTGGGGTTCAGTCTTACGCCTAGGTAGTTCACCGTTTTTTGTGTCCTTAGAGTGTCCTTAGTCGTTTGCATACTAACTTCTAGTGGGATATGCTTATTTGTTAGCAGCAGTAGCTCTGTTTTATGTGTGAGCTAAGCCATGCTTGCGTCCGTATCATGACCTGATTCAGTTTTCTTCGGGCTTCTACTATGTCTTGGGCTGTAATTACTGCTGCGATATCGTCTGCGTAGCCAATTAAATACGACTCATCTGGCATTTCAAGTTTTAGTATATCGTCATAACTAATATTCCACAGGTCCGGGCCTAGAATGGACCCCTGAGCTGCTCCTGACGTATCCTCTATTTGTCTTGATCCTTATATTCTATTACTAAGATAGCTCCGCACCACCGCATCGAGGTAGTCAGGTATACTAAAACTCTTTTCTAGAGCGTCGATCATATCTACCCATCTCGCTCCGTTGAAGGCGTTTCGGACGTCTAAGGTCGCCAGCAATACTATTCTTTTATATTAATGGCATCTGCGCTGTGCGGCTTCTACACTTTCAATGACGCTTTTAATGGCTCCTAGAGTTGACTGAAAATGATCTTAATTAAAAGCTTAGTGGAACTATAATGGAATTTACAACTATAACTAACTTTAAATTAGAATGATTTTAAAATATATGACTTAAACAAGCGAGTTCAAAACTTTCGCTTAAATATATGCTTCACAAAAAAAAATTCAATATCAAATTAAATGCGCGCTATGAAAAATGATTTTGTTACTGCTGTCAATATAGCTGCTGCGACATGCACGATATTTTATAATATACTTATACGCGCACAAATTTGCTGCTTGCTATAACCCAAATTCCTATATAAGCGCCATTGCAAGTTGCGTCGTCACGCCAATGCCACAGAGACTCATAAAACTCACGTTTTACGTTAAGAAATTCATACAAGCAGCGAATTTTTCGCAGATGAGCATGTGTGTACACGCTGTATATAAATATGCTTGCATAACATGCGCGTCGATAAGCAAACCAATACATAAACGTTAACATCTTATTCTACTCCAGCTACAGCTCCAGCGGAGGACTAACGTTGACTGCAATTTATTGAAAATAACACAATTCAATGCTTGGAGACTAAGCGTGACGCCAAGGTGCGCATCCTTTAATACGCACGAACACATACACACTCACATACATATGTATATGAAGAAGCGCGAACTTGCTTCGGCATGTACGCAATTTATAGCAACGAAGCACAGCAGCGCACAACACACGCATAACCGTTAACTCATTGAAGACATGCCATTATTGCTTATACTCTTCGAATGTGTGTGTGTGTCGCCTGCTTAGGGGCGCCGCGCCGCGCTCAAAGAAGTTTCGCAAAATGAAATGGCCCGTTTCCGTTCTGCACGGCACGTTCCGTTGCACTCTCGAGAAAATTACAAAATCAATCGCTGGTAAAGTAGCGTTGGGAGTAGCGGTGCGCCGCGTTGTGTGCTTGATGGCGAAGCTGTAGCGCGCGGGGGGATTTCAAATTCATATTTCGCGTTAAATTTTCTGGCACAATAATATGCAGCGATATATTTATTTATGTAGCGGAAAGAGTTGTATGCGGCAAGAAAAGTTTCAGATAATTTATGGTGTGAGTGTAATTATGATTGTGGGTGATTATCTAACGGTGTTTTTAAGTTTTGCCAAGTTTAAAATTATTACGAAATTTTATGGAGGTTAATATTTGGAGAATATACAAAATTGTAAAGAAATAAGAAAAAAATATATAGAGAATGTATTAATAATATTTTTTAATTTTTTAATGAAATTTTTAGAGTTGCCACCCGATTAACATTTTTTGTGAGAACAAATAAAAAATTTAAAGGTTGCCTTACAGTAGTTAAAAACTGTATACATTATACTAAAATTTTTTAATATTTTTTTTTCATTTTAAGCATGTGTCAGAACAGTGTTGCCAGACTGATTAAATTTTTAAAATATATATTTAAAAATTCAAAAAGAATATCAAAATGAGTTGAATTAGTTTGCAACTATCCATACAAAATTTCTATTTGAAGCATTTGTTAGAACAGAGTTGCCAGACTGATAAAATTTAGGAAAAAAAATTAAAAATGTTAAAGAGACATATAAAAAGAAATTAGAAATAAAAAAATGCACAAGTATGAGTTGCTATAAAAGTTTAAGAGAATGCATGTGTTAGAACAGTGTTGCCAGACAGATTACATTTTTAAAAAAGATATTTAAAAATTAAAAAAATATATACAGTTTAATTTAAATTGATATACTTCAAGAAGAATATATTAACGTGATTTTGAAGAGTTGCCACCTGTTTAAAAACTAATAATTCTTAATAAAAAATATTTCCATTTTATTTAAATATTATGGAAAAAAGAATTACGTTTTTGCAAATTATAGGGATCTGCATTTAATCAATCAATATTTTTTTAAATATGAAATTCTTGGCAGTATTTTGCATACTTAAATATATTTAAATACAAAAATGTATCACTTCTTCAGTGCAGAATTGTATATGAACATTTTGAATGCATAATTTTGATATTTTCTACATCAATCTTTCACTTTTTGTGCGCAAATTCTGTAACTTTTTCGAACCGTGTCATATTAGTGCACTAAATGTCACTCATACGTCATGGCGGCTGCTACTGAAATATGTTACAGCTTATCTACAATGAAGCGTACAACAATTTTTGATTAAGAGGCAGTGTGCAAGCAAAATAATACTTTAAAGGAGGCTAGAGCGGATTATAAAGCGAGATATTCTTCATTTTAAAGATTACAAATTTATTTAGATAGGAATTCATTGAAGAATATATAAAAAATTATTTAAAGCAGCGCGAACTGACCGGAATTCGTCAACAATATTAAAAATTAGTCTCTTAACAACTAAAAATACCTTTAAATCTGGCATATAATATAACATTCTAAATGTTACTCATACGCCATGGCGGGTTGGTACTATAATTACTTCTATATATGATATTATATTTCTCGCAATTGAAAAGGCAAAAATTGGTAAAAAATAATGGTTTTTATTTAAAAAAATGTATGTTTATATCATTTTTATCTAATCATCCTTCACTCATATACTGTGTCCCTAACCTCCCTCAATATAACTTTAAACTAATAATAGTTAATTTTAAAATAGAAAAATTTCATTTCCACGTATTTATATTCAGCTAAATATATATAAAATAATAATTCTTAACATATGTATATACTTTTATAGAGCGCACTCGTTCGTTCTCGATTTTATTCGATTTTCAATTTTTAGCTTTTGTTGCGGCACACTCTTGTCACTGATTGTTTGCTGGCAACAATGGCAGCATTTTAGCACAGTGTGCGCATTGTATGGAAAATTGGTATCAGCAAAACCGCAGAAAAAAATAAAAAAAATTAAAACAAGTAAGGAAGGGCTAAGTTCGGGTGTAACCGAACATTTTATACTCTCGCAATTTATTTATTTAACTTTATTTATATTATATAATACACAATTTGACCCACATATTCGTCATATATATTGTATAAAGTCCATTGAAAGTTGGAAACCATAATATTAGGTTAGAAGCACCGAGGTCCTAGTGTTCGATATATGGGGCCTTAAAAACCTATGGTCCGATTTCGGCGATTTTCAGAATGGGGCTGCCACACTATTAACATAGTATTTGTGCAAAGTTCTGCACCGATATCTTCACTAGTACTTACTTTATATATTGTAAAGTAAACGATTCAGATTGTCTTCAAAGTTCTGGTATATAGGAAGTAGGCGTGGTTGTGAAGCGATTTGGCCTATTTTCACAACATATCATTGGGATGTAAGGAAACTATTACAAACCAAGTTTCATTGAAATCGGTCGAGTAGTTCCTGAGATATGGTTTTTGACCCATAAGTGGGCGACGCCACGCCCATTTTACATTTTGTAAAAAAATCTGAGTGCAGCTTTCATCTGCCATTTCTTATGTGAAATTTAGTGTTTCTGACGTTTTTCGTTAGTGACTTAACCCGCTTTTAGTAATTTTCAACCTAACTTTTGTATGGGAGGTGGGCGTGGTTATGATCCGATTTCCTTCATTTTTGGACTGTATTTGGAAGTGGCTAAAAAAAACGGCTGCAGAAAGTTTGGTTTATATAGCTCTATTGGTTTGCGAGATATGTACAAAAAACTTAATAGGGGGCGGGGCCATGCCCACTTCCCCAAAAAAATTACATCCAGATATGCCCCTTCATAGTGCGATCCTTCATACCAAATTTTATTTCCATAGCTTTATTTATGGCTTAGTTATGGCACTTTATGTGTTTTCGGTTTTCGCCATTTTGTGGGCGTGGCAGTGGTCCGATTTTGCTCATTTTCGAAAGCAACCTTCCTATGGTCCCAAGGAACATGTGTTCCAAGTTTCATCAAGATATCTTAATTTTTACTCAAGTTACAGCTTGCACAGACGGACGGACGGACGGACGGACGGACGGACGGACGGACGGACGGACGGACGGACGGACGGACAGACAGACATTCGGATTTGAACTCCACTCTTCACCCTGATCACTTTGGTATATATAACCCTATATCTAACTCGTTTAGTTTTGGGTGTTACAAACAACCGTTATGTGAACAAAACTATAATACTCTCTTTAGCAACATTTGTTGCGAGAGTATAAAAATAGGAGTCAAAAATAGCAAGATGGAATTGTGTTAAAAAATAGCATAAAGAAAGTGGTGTGCAAGAAAATAGCATTTATATGCATACAATGTGGCACAATGTATGCGGCACACAAACAAAAATATGCGTCACACACATGCAAATAAAAAAAAAAAACAAATATGTGTTGCATAAGAGATAGCTCAATTTTTCGATTTTCCACTGTTGCCTTTTGCTTTTGCCGTTGACTTTGTTTTTTGCACACTGCGCAGCGAAATGAAACCAATATCGGCTTAGTCTGTTTGCTGATGCATGATATATGTAGGTACTGCTGTATATATTGATCTGTGTTTGTGCACTTCTGCCTAAGTGTGGCTGCTTTGCTTTCACACTTTGCGCACACACACGTACACTTTTCTTCACCTCAATTCCAATCATGTCAGCGTCTTCTGGCGCAGATTTGCATTAATTTTTGTTGTTTTTTTTTGTCTCTTCTTCTTCATGCTACTTTGTCGTAAGCACATTGTGGGATTTCTTTTATTTGTTGTGACGCTGCCACTCGATCCAATTTTCTAGTATTTTTTTATTGCCTTTTTATATTTTTATTCGTTATTATTTTCCATTTTTAATATTTTTTTAGATTTTATTTGGTTTTTTTGTTTTACTTATTTGGAGCAGATAACGATAACGCTGCAAAAATTGTGTGGTTTTTATTCCGTGTGGTTTTAAAGAGAATTATGAAATAAAAATATAAATTTTGCATTTGGAATTTATGATTTTATTGTGAATCTCAGTGAGAATAGTATCCTTAGTTCAGTATTTTGGCGCGTCTTTAAATTCAGCCGAGTAATTGAGTTGTAATGGTAATGGTATTGGTAATTCATAGGCGTAGTAATATTCGTATCTTAATCAAATTATTTCTTGTTTTAATTTTTCATCAGGTAATTAATAAGTAATGGAATGATATTGGTAATCATACTTGTAATTATAGCAATTAATTACTACATTAATAGATTCATGAATCTTTGAATTTTAATTTTCAATCAGGTAATTAAATAGTAATGGTAATGATATTCGTAATCATATTTATAATTATAACTATTAATTACTAGATTAGTAGATTCATGAATAGATATTTCGATCAAAAATTTTTCTAAATTAAAATTTATAAAGTATCTTGATATGCTTCATTACTATTATCGTGGTAATGATTATATTACTGACAATGTAATAGTAAGGTCAAGGTAATTGTAATTATAGAGACAAAAGTAACGGTGATATATACTAACTTTACTACTTTATTGTAGTGTCGATTCCCTTTAAAATGTATTTTAAAATGTAATGTAATTTTTTTGAAATAATTAGCAGACTTTGTAATTACAATATTAATAATACTGGGGCTGGTAATAGTATAGATATGAGTAATGCTAAAGAGAAACGAAATGGTTCTACTTCTGTTAGATAGTCTTGGTAAAAATTTTGATTGAGATAAGAGTAGAAGTATTGTGATTTTGATACTGCGGCAGGTAATGGTATAGCCATAATGAATGCTAAAGAGATGGGTTCCTCCTCTTTTAAATAGTATTACTAATAATATTGATTGAGATAAGAATATAGGTATTGTGCCCTTCAATCAATACAAACAATCTCCAAAGCCATATTAAATTATTTATATTTAATAAATTAATTACTTAAATTACTTATATTGGGTATTTAAAACTGCCAATAGTTCTTCACTATTAAAATGAATAACTTCTTGGTCCAAAACTATTATTGTGAATACATTTAAATCGAAATATATTTAATCTTGTGGTCTAGACATAAAATTGTTGGTTTTTGAATTGTAATTATATTGGTAATGGATATGATCTTGGTACCGATAATGGAAAATTTAATAGTAGTAATAAAATGCATATTTAGTTTCAACAATAAAGCAATTAATTTAATTGTAATTATATGTAATGGTAATGGTAATTGTAGTAATCATAAGTAATGGTAATGGTAATTGTAGTAATCATAATTAATGGTAATGCAAATTTGTATTTTATTCGCACTGATTTTGGTATTAGGGATTGGTTTTTAATTATTAATTATATGGTATTGATTATGAATGTAGTAATGGTTACGGTAATGGAAGTAATTCGTTGTATTTAAAGTATTGCTGAAAGCAAAGCTCAAGCAAATTTATTAACTACTACAATGTAAGCAAACTCACGTAAAATCTACAAAAATATTTGCTAAAAATTCATATCTTGCTCAAACTCTGAAACTGTACTTATCTAGACTGTTTTGCTATAATAGAAAAGTTAGCGCTGTTAACACTTCACATCAACATTGTGCTCTTACAAAGTTAACTACCGACTACGGTGAATGTGGCAGCGCACACCAGCATATAGATAATGACATACTTGTGCAAGTCAGCTAATGCGCAAATGCAACTCTGCGTTTTTTTCATACTTTCTTCTTCTTTTCATACTTCTTGCTTACACAGCAATAGTGCAAATGTAAATATCAGTGCGCTTATACGTTGCATATTCATCTGTGGTTGTGTGTATGAAAATCTGTGCACAAATTTCAATGGTTTCATTTTCAGATAATGTCATTTCATTGTTAAGCTATTGAGAACGTGCGAGCATAAGTGGAAAATAGAGTATGAAGAAAAAAATGTATTGAAAATAAAATTAAATGGCATGCAAAGCACCCACACACACACACATATATGAACATATATACATATGTATTATTTCAATAAACATACATATAAGCCAGCTCAATAGCCTGCAAGCTTTTAACCAATCAGCACCACAAGCAGCTGCTTGAAATCTCGCCGTCGTTGGTATGCATTTCGTTGTGCTGGCTGGTTAAGAATTGAGCTAACAAAAATCACGTTGCATATTATAAGGGATTGCTACTCAACACACACATTCAATTGCAGTGCCACTGATTGGCTTTTTAAGTTGCAGAGCGTTGTGAGTGCCTCAGCTGCGTGGGTATATGCATATAAAAGCTTTCGAGTGTGTGTAATTGTGTGTGTGTGTGAAATTAATAACTTGGCTTACTGTCGTGCAGCGTATGTTATATGTTATTGTGTTTTATTGGATTAAGAAAATTTAATTAAACATAAAGTAGTGTTGCAATATAGAGTCTGGTAAAAAATATGCGCAAAAAGTGGTGAAATGTAAATTGAAGCAGATAAAAATACAATTAAAAATAATAAATGTGATATTTTGCTTTGATTTGATTGGAGTGGTGACTTAGTTTCGCAGATTTCGTATTATTTTATATTTTTTTTAATTCACTTACGCTTTGGTATTATTCGACAGATAGTAGAGTGGTTATAAATGGATTTTATTAAAATATAAATACAAATTAAATAAATTAGTTAAAATTAAATCAAGGAATATATACCAAACTCAATTAAAGCAAATTTTCTTATCAAAATTAATTCATTTTTCTTTTAATAAAATACCTTTTTTCAATAAAATCATATTTTTGTTCCAACTCAGAAAATGTTTGTGGTATTATGTCTGGCTTTCGTCTTAAGGCTTAAACTCGTTAATTAAATTAAGTAATTTATCTTCCACCAGTTCATTAATTTATTTTCTCTAGGCTCTAACGATTGTTCTTAAGTACTAAAACTTCTTTGGCCCTTGCCACCATGAGAGGGTTGGTAATGATGATATGCGAAATCGAAATCCAGCCCTACAAAATAGCGTTAACCGAAAAGCTATAAAGTGCTATAACTAAGCCACAAACAAAGCAATGAAAATTAAATTTAGTCAGAGGATCGCAATTGGTAGGGGTATATCTGCATTAACTTCCCCTAGCTTCCATATACCTAATATAAATATTTTCACACATCCGGTAGACCCTGTATCTTCCATTTTACCGGGATTTCTTTCATTTAGTCTTATTTTTTTTTAATTCTCAACGGGCTTATGATACTAAACACTTTTTAATAAATCTTTGAATCGTGGCCCTAGGGACTTAACCCAGATCTAAACGAATATTGCTCTGTGATTACTTTTAAAAGTTTTCCTTTTTGGGAGTTTCTGTAGTTGGAGCTTAGTTACGTCACTGTGAGAATGTTGAGTATTTGCTCATGTATTTAATGCAGAAGTAATGTGGGTTTAAAATTTAGTTTTTAATATTTTCTTTAAATCCCTTATAGCCTTTTCGCATAGCCAAGTAAATTTAGTATATTAAAATTATAATTGAGAAACCAGTTTTAGCCTTTCGCACAGCTGGCTACTCGATTAACGGTCAGCTGTTATAAATTGTTTTGCTAGTTCTAAGAAGATGGTAAGTTTCAACAGCTGATTGCTCTTTTATCAATAACCAGAACCATAATTACAGCATTCAAAATAACCCGTAGATATTCGATTAAAAATTAATGTAGAAAACTTAGATTTTTAATTGGTATGGTAAATTGATCTAAATCAGGGCTTTAGTCGCGCAAAGGCGGGTTAACTGATCAATTAACTCCTGTGCGAAAAGGCTGTTACTTCCTTCTGGTTAATTTTTTTGCGATAACTTAATCCTAAATTTCCACGATTATCCTTGGCCAAAGTTTATTTATTTATTTTGAACTTAAAAAAATTGCAGCATTTGCGACTTCAGACTCATAATAATAATAAATTTGCTATATTTAAACTGATTGTTATGTTAGGTGGGGTATTAGTATATACGCTTGATTGAGAGATACATATTAATAACCACAAATAAGTGATTTGTGGTGCCAAAAAGTCGCCGATTTATGGATTAAACCCTCATGTAGCGCCACATGACTCTTGACACTGTGATGAATCTGCGACATATTTTGTTTCCAGTTAGTTCACCTGCATGGCTCAAGGTATAAGAATCAAAGTGTTCTGTCTCTCTCTCGACTGCTATGAGATCGCCTTTCAGATTACTTAAAAAATTTGCTTTGTTGTATTGGTGCCTCATTTCTTGGATACCCAATGACCGGTACCCCTGCAACTATGGAATTAAAAACTTATTAAGGTACTTCGGTGGTTGATCAGTTATTATCGAGATTACTTGAGATTCAGTCGGCAATTATAGTAATCGAATCCGTTTCCAGTTACATGCTATATAATGAAACTCAATGTGATTTCGACGGTATTATACAGTTATATACTCATATATTAATATGGTTCTGAATCTGTCGAAATCAATTTTATAAAATGTCCACTAAAAATTTAACTTCTACAACTATATAATGAAAACTATCGAGCTTTAAATAGAAATATATCAAAATATATTCTCCCTCTTTGGCTCATTTATATTCAGCTCAACATTGTGCTAATTAAATTCGCAATGAGCTAAGCTCATTATTCACACAATATCGTATATGCAGTGACTGGGAGCAAATCTACTCCTCAAACTCCCTTAATGCTACTTCCCCCGACTCGACTTAACCCCCACTTTGAAGTTGTGGTTTTAATACAACTCAAACCACAAACGGAGTGCGTCTCACTGTTGGCTTTAAGTGGGCGCTGGGGCACTTAACCCGCTAATAATGCGTACGCTTAACCCCCACACACACAAACACATGAATGCCAGTCGCAAAGCGCACACACTCAAGTGTTCTCTCAATATTGCCCCCCCCCAACAAATTTCATTAAATTTAGTTCAGTTGCAGATATTCCGCATTGCGATTTCGCACACACCAACCGATTTTGTTGCAATATTAGTTTGTTTATATGCTGTATATTTGTATTTGTAGTAGTGTGTGTATGTTTGTTAGCCGGGTGTTACTAATTTATGCATAGCACGTTTGTTTTTGTCACGATTACATACGCAAATTATGCGCTACGCTGACACAAATCCATACAAACACACACACACACACATAGACACACTCAAATAAACACACATTTTCCGCTCTCGCTACGTCGCGTGTGCGTTTGTGCGTGATTGAATGCTTTTGCGCGCGCCTGTATGTATGCTTTTCTAATTATTTATAAACCAATTACAAAAGATAAGCAAGAAATCTAAGTGTCATGCTAAGCTAATTAAGGCGCATTTCATTGGCGAATATTAATGAGTGCAATCAATATTGCAGCGCGTTGAGCGGGGCGTTAGCGAAATTATGCTATCCACATTGCAATAACTGGCTAAATCCATGGGGATATGTGGCATTTTATGCTGGCTTGCGTGCGCACAGACAGACATGCTGTACCTACACACTTCCACGTAGCGGCTGTGGCGTTGCGCTTCGGGGACTTGTTGGCAATTTGTTGGTTTGATTTATTGACTAGTCGTTAGCTAGTGTGCCACTTTTTGATTGGCTAGTGGTTTATTATGTAATGCAATTGAAGTGCAACTAATTGTGCGCTAATTAGCCTAATTCGTTGGTGTAAAATTAAATACAGTCTGCTCGCAATGGGTTTAAATATTGTAGTTTTCATGTAGAAACATTAAATTTAAAATTAAACGCTTATTTAATTAATATATTTAATTAATATATTTTATTAATATATAAAATGAACTAAATTTAAATCGTTCGGATCGTTAAATCGGAATTATTGTTATAAGCGTAGGGGCTGAGTATATCTAGCGCCTAAGCAATAATCTGATGCTGCGATTCTAATGTTGCCACTCACCTTAACCGAGTCAATTAAGGTTTTAAGTGGATTAAGTGGATACGAAATTTATTTTAATATTTTTAATGTCGTTAATTGAGTATTTTTAGTTTTAATTACGATACCTTAGCATATATTGATATATTGGTAATTAACATACGACAATTGATATATCGTTTTTGGTCTTTATCTAGCTTATAGCCTTTTCACACAGCCAAATTAATTATTCAATTACAATTCTGGTTGAGAAACTAGTTTTGCCCTTCAAACTGCGGGCTACACGATAACCGATCAGCTGTTATACATTTTTGTTTTTGCTTTTCATAAGAAGTTGGTACGTTTCATCAGCTGATTATTATTTTTAGCAGCGACATCCACCGTCGTGTAGCGTGAACAACAACTCGCAGACAAAGAACATACATATATATAATTTCAAATACGGTCTTTGTCGCAGAGTTGCATTTCATTTTCAAGTCGATTAAAATGCAATTAAAAACTAATGTAGATTTTTATTTTGTATGGTAAATCGGTAAATCGATCTTAATCAGCGTTTCAATCGAGCGGAGGCCGGTTAATTAATTAATTAGATCCTGTGTTAAAATGATATTACATTTTTTTCTACTTCTTGTGATTAACGAAACACTTATTTTCTATCCATTCGAATTGAATCAATTAAGGTTTGAATTAAGTATTTAATAGCCGCATTGAACTCATCATAATTGAAGGCATGGGCAATTGAGAATATATTTGATATTTTATCAATTTTTACCAAACAATTTGCCTAATCATTACTGAAGCATCAATACATTAGATACGACTGAACGACAATCACTGGGCAGGCTAATGACTTTACCCAACATTAATTAAATGCTAATTATGGAAAATATTTTTAGAACAATAAATATATAGCATATATAGGAAATCAATTAACTAACTTTAGCTTTAATTAAGTGATATTGATGTTGTTAAATTTACTCAATTAACAAAACATATAAATTGTGTACTAATCTTGTTCTTTACTCCACTTCAAACTGTCTTACATAAATTATATTTAAACGAACGCAAGAGTAATGATTAATTCATTCATTTAACTCACCCAACTAGTTGAATACTAAGAAGAAGAAAATGATTCCATCAGTTTAATTGAACTAACTGAGCTTTAAATCAAGTACTGAGATTATTCAATGATTCATAAGCGTCAGAGTATGCTTTTAATTGAGTCAATTATATTTTAAATTAAATAGTAAAATGTTATGTTTAGACATATACATAAAATACTGATCAATTAAAAAATGTTAATTGAGTCAATAAGATTTATAATTGGAAAGGGCAAATTGCTGTTCACATACAATATATACAGTGGAACTTCCATAACTCGAACTCTTGAAGTGGCAATAGCGTTTAGAACACAAATTTCCTTCCCTAACTCGAATTTCTATAACTTGAAGCTCTCCATAACTCGAACTCTTGAAGTGGCAATAGAAGGCAACTTTCATACCAATTTCGTTCCATAAATCGAACTTTTCGACAAGGGCATAATACAAAATTTAAAATTTTACTATGAGGCAGAATTTTAAAAGGGTCCCTCTATATCGTACGGAGTCGAACAACAAATATAATACTACACTTATGGATTGCATAAATCATCTAACAAAGGCATGGGATACAGACGTCAAGAGGCAAACATTAGCTAAATGCAACAAAGAAAATTACAGAAAACATCTTTTATCGTAAATAAATTAAACTGTGTATAAATCTTTATTTTACAACTTTTTGAAAATTTATATGTTTTAATGAAAATTCTATAACTCGAAATCTCTCTAACTCGAAGTTTTTTTGTGGATTATGGTGATTCGACTTGGAAAAGTTCCACTGTTTATAATATTCTCCACACGTGGCTACATAAACATAATTATGGTTTAGCTTCACTCTGTGGGTTAAAATTTTAGCGATTTATCCAAAATTGAATTCAATTAACGACGAAATTGGGTTAATTGTTAATTTATTGGTAGAACAAAAGTAGGCATCATTAAAATAAGTTCATGAATATTGACACTCCAGCCTATTATACTGATTTTCTAAAATCTTCAAAAACCTATATTGCTAAAAATTTATCAAATTTATTCCAAATAACAATATAAACATGCAAATAATTGCGTTCCACTGCGTTACACACTAACAACGCATTGTAATTTATATTTCACATTTTGTTTTCCCTTTCATAGCAAAACAATTTACTGTTGTAGAAGCACACAGAAATGCAGATCAGCTGCCGAGCGCCTAAAAGCATGCTTAACAAATGTTATTTACCCCCAAAATACGCATTTTAATGCGCGCCGCTAAACAATTTGCTAATTTCGCTATTGATTATGCCATAATATTGGTATTTCAATAATTATTTAGCGAGTTTGTTTGAGGCAATATTTAAGCGTATGTAACTGTATGCGTGTGTGAACTACACCAATGCGTGACCTCGTTGCCGATATTTCAAAATTCAGCTTTATATGTGAAAACAAAAACAAATACCGCTTTTAATGTAAGTGTGCGTGTGCGTGTGTATTGCTCCACATTAATGCTTAATAGTTGTGGTTATTTTTATTACCGTTTTGTAGTTGCAGTTTCATTCGAAATTGTGGTTGAAATTGAAAGCACTGGCATATTTTATTATTTACCATAAAGTATGCGCGAAATTTATAATGCAATAGCGGGTATGGCATGCATGTTGCACATAAATTATTTGTGAGCGGATGTGCATATTTGTATATTCGCTGTAGTTGAATATGTAATATGTATAGAGACGTGCATTTATAATAAATTTTGATAGAGGGAATTATTTTGGATATGCTAGAATTTAATTTTTTTCCGATGCTAATGGAGAATTTAATCAGATTATGCCTTCGGAACATAATTTTTCGGATCGGATTATAGGTAGATAGGAGGACAGCCTAAAGAATCGGATTATAAGTATCTTATATTTATACTTAGTACCAAACTAGTGAATAAGGGTCTAGAAGGACTAGTAGCCGGTAGATATATTTGTATTTTCTTAATAAAACTATGTTTTTTTAGTTTTAAAATTTTCGGCATTGCGCTGAAAATTTAGAACTCATCTGTTCCAGATGTAACTAGGTGTGGACTAGTTTAGGATAGATATAGAGATACTCTTTTAAGATTCTGTCTCGATATTAAAATTCTTAATTTTGTATTGGTCGAAAATTTCGATTTCGTTCAAAATATTTTCAAATTTTTGTTTTCAAATTTTTTCTTTGAAGCAATGTTCGCCAAACTAAACTTTATTTACATTATTGGACCTAACCCAACTCAATGTGATATAACCTAATCAGGTGTAACCAAAAAATGTGTACGAATTAATAAAAATTTACTTAATTTAATCCAATTAAAAAAGTATTTAATTTAACTTAATTTGTCTTAACCCATACCCTCCCATTGTACTCGTTTGGGTACAGAAAACCCATTCGATTCCATTTTACTCACTTGGTTAAAAAGAAACATGATTTTTAACGAGGGAATGGGATTACAATGGGTTAACTTAACTTGACTTGTCTCGACTTGACTTGACCTAACTTGACTTGACATAACTTGACTTGACTTAACTTGACATGACCTGACTTCCCTTGACCTAACTTGATTTGACTTGACTTTGTTTGACCTAAGTTGACTTGAGCTAACTTGACTTGATTTGACTTGACTTAACTTGATTTGACTTGACTCGACTTGACTTGACCTAACTTTACTTGACTTGACTTGACTTGACCCAAATTGGCTTGACCTAAGTTGACTTGACTCGACTTGACCTAACTTGACTTGACCTAACTTGACTTGACATGACCTGACTTCCCTTGACCTAACTTGATTTGACTTGACTTTGTTTGACCTAAGTTGACTTGAGCTAACTTGACTTGATTTGACTTGACTTAACTTGATTTGACTTGACTCGACTTGACTTGACCTAACTTTACTTGACTTGACTTGACTTAATTTGACTTAACTTAAGGTAACGCAAAATTATTTTATGGCAAGGCAGTCGTGAATTATGATTTGTTTTTCTTAACTATTTAAATAATTTCTCAGTTAAATTACTTATACAAAATTATTTAAGTAAATAATTATACACGACAATTTCCTACAGAGCACATTACTTTGAAATCCATATGTAAAAATAAAATATATTTCTATGGCACATACATAAATTAAAAACGTTATATATATTCGACAAACATAAATTAGTTTTATTGCTTTGCTAGTGTCTGTTTAACGGACACATTACAGTATATGTGGTATAGCTACCTCACACGCAATCCAAAAATTTATCAAATGGCAATATAGTGTTGTTGCATTGCAAATGTAACTTAGATAAATAATTGCAGAAATTTTGTGATTTATTGCATCGGCACTGTTGCAATGCTGACGGTCAATTTGCAGAAGTGGGCGTGCATTTACAACAGATACATATACATATATATCATATGTGCACTATGAATTGATTTCTATTGGGAGCACTTGCATAACTAGTGCTATTAATTAAAAAATAATAAATTACAGTGACTATTAAATATATTTGACACGCTGTGTTGGCAAAGTGAAATTAAAACGCACACACACACATACAAATTAGTTATTTAAATTTAGTGCTCTTTTTGTGCACTGTGAAATTGAATGCGCACTTAGTATGCACTAAAAAATTAATTGGTGTCATTAGTGTAGATTGAAAGTTGATTAAAAATGACAGCTCATTTTGGCATTGGTATATTTATTTTACGGAGCATATATATTTCGACTGTTTTAAGTGCATTTTACTTAAAAAATATATCTAATTTCATCAATTATTGATTTTGAAATATATTTAAATATTTAAATATTGGCATGTGGAGAATATTTGCAGAACTTAGTACTTATCGCTCTCACTAAATTAGTAATTAGACCATTTAAATAGTGAAATAGTTTTAGCAGCAAAGCAAAGTTTTGAGAAAAATTGAAGATATGATTCCTTTAAACTTAACTTAACTTAATCTTACCAAATTAACTTGAGTAAGCTTTAAGTAAACTTTTCTAAAGAAAATTACTCAAACCAAACATAACTTAACTGAATTGTTCTGATTAACTGAATTCTTCCAATTAGTTGGACATATTTTTTATCTTATATAAACTTAACTTAACTTAACATATAATGATTTGATCCGACTTAACTTAATTCTTCTGACTGGTTGAACTTATTTTTTTCTTATGTAAACTGAACTAAACTTATTTTCACTTAATATATTTTATTTGACTTAATTTCTTAAATTAATCATAATGTAATTTGATTAACTTAACTTAACTTAGCTTACTAATTTTTACTAATTAACTTAAACCTAACAAAATTAAATGTAACTTAAGGGGCACAACTAGTGTAATGGCCTAATGGCCTGATTTTTGGGAATTTTTATTAAAAAAACTAATTTATCAATTATTTCAAAATTTTAAGAATATATTTATACATGTTTCAAGAATATACAGTGAAATTCAAAAAAAAAATTTAATATTTTCTACGTTATAGTCGATCTCCAACGACGCGAAAAAAATGTACTTCACTGCTGCAGTGATTCCGGCCTTCTCCGTGGATGAAATCTAAAAAAAAAATTCTTCTTAAACTAGATAATATTGTCTGTACAATGACCTACGATAGAAAAATAAAAAATTGACAATTAAAAACAAAAAAAAATCGAATTTTACCCAAAATTTTGGTCGTTTTTGGCCTGCTAAAATTCGATCGATAGGTAATTGTACGGTACGGTAATTGTATAAAGAACATGTAAAAAAAATCGATAGCGATTGGATCATTTGTTTTTAAGTAATCACTGCAGCAAATTCGGAAAATGATGTTTCGAGAAAAACGCGTTTAGAGATAAAATTATCGTATTCACTATTACCGAGCGGCTGCTCTTTAAAACGATATAACTCAAAAACTATTTGAGATATCGATTTGAAATTTTAATATGTTATTTTTAAAGGTGTAATCTACCGAAATATGAACCAAAAAAAATTGATTTTTTTGAAATTTCACACTAGGTGTGCCCCTTAATGGGTCGACAGAAATCCTACGCTGAACCCTCCCCGAGGAAGACGACTGGAAATAGATACCACCGTGCCGCCACTGTAACAGGCAACGGGCTAGAACAATTCGACTAGCTGTAGTCGGGGGCAAAAAATGGCTGGATGAAGGTGTCACGTATCAGTGCCGAGGATACGATCCCTGGCTGGGGGCCCTTAAATGGCCCAGTTTCGAATGGGGCTTACGGATACCTGGCGCCCTAGGGGACTATGAGCAAGCGCACCTGATTTCCCCTACACTCGTATGTCTAAGAATGAATTCAGATCAGAAAATTGAAGGAAAAACAACAGAGGAGTTCGGCACTCCGTCAAAGCCGAAAGGAAATAGTAGTTCCTGAAAAGAGTTGCGTTCTCAACGAGCACTAAAAAGTCAATGAAAAGGCAGGCATTTTCCTTAACTTAATTTATAAACGTTCTTTAAATTAATCTCACCTGAATTTCCCATTTATCTATGCTATCTTAACCGAAATAGATTTTCATAGGTTTCTTCCATTTATCTAATTTAAGCTGATCTAAGTTAATTAAACGTATCCCCATAAATTTAACAGAAACAGCAAAACTTTAAAACTAATGAAAGTTTAAACGAAAACTTCACAAATTCACACAACAAATCCGAATCAAATACAACTGTCACGGAATTGCACACAATATAAATTTATGCATAATGGAGAAGATTTTTCCACGCTTGAAACGCTAGCACGAAGCACGAAGCAGAAGATTAGAAGACACAGACAGCTGTTGATTTGAGAACGAAAGAAAAGATTAAACAATAAGAAAAAATGAAATAAAATTTACGTTGAATAATTTAAAGCAGAAAACGAAGAGTGAAATGAATGCAATTTTCAGAATAAAGAAAAAGAAATAATAAATGAAGAACAAGAACAACAATAAATATGGGGATAAGCTGAGAAGAGAAAGGTAAAGAATAATAAAATATTTGCAGTAGAATCTGGAAGAAATACTAGGAGAGTTGATGACCGCAGATTGGAGAAGACTGTGTGCCACTATGCCATATCCCGCCACATACATGCATACATGCATATATACGAGTACAGACTGTGCCGCTGCGACACAAAACTCATAAATATATATTAGTGCAGCAACCACAAAGGGAGATGGCGCTTGACGTGCATACAAAAGTTGAACAAAATCATATGAAAATGAAATGAGAATAAATAAAAATTTTGCAAATAGAATTTAAACGAGTCGACGAGGCAAAATGCTTGGCATTGTGGGAGGGGAAGCGACGCTTGGCATGACAGGGTGCAGCAGCAGCATGAGAACCGCAACGTATTGTTGATTGGCAAACAAAAGCGGTGGCAACAACAACAATAACAAAAAAATACAAAAGCAATAAAAATAACAACAAAATGAACAATATAATACAACAACAACAACATATGAGAAACAACAACAATAATAAAATATAACAACATCACTAAAATTTAACAAAAAAGAAACCACCAACAAATAAAATGCAGCAACAACATATAAGAAGTAACAACAACAACAAAATTAACTAAAACTACAACAGACTTTTCCAACTTAGATGTGTGTTCAAAAAAAAACAGGAATTTTCGTTTTTTTTTTTTTTTTTAAATTATTCACTTGTCTCCATTAATGTTGTCGCCTTTGAAATATGAGGACCATTTGATATTGTGCACTTAAGATAGCTGTTTTTTCATTTGTCGAAACACTTCTCAAACTCAATATTTGGTATAGACTCTTTTATTTCTATACTCTCGCAACAAAAGTTGCTAAAGAGAGTATTATAGTTTTGTCCACATAACGGTTGTTTGTAAGTCCTAAAACTAAACGAGTTAGATATAGGGTTATATATACCAAAGTGATCAGGATGACGAGTAAAGTTCAAATCCGGATGTCCGTCTGACCGTCTGTCCGTCTGTCCGTCCGTGCAAGCTGTAACTTGAGTAAAAGTTGAGATATCTTAATGAACACGTGTTCCTTGGTACCATAAGGTTCGAAGATGGGCAGAATCGGACCACTGCCACGTCCACAAAATGGCGATAACCAAAAACACATAAAGAGCTATAACTAAGCCATAAATAAAGTTATGTAAATAAAATTTGGAACATAGGATCGCATTAGGGAGGGGCACATTTGAAAGCAATTTTTTGGGAAAAATGGGCGTGACCCCGCCCCCAAATAGGTTTTTTGTATATATCTTGCAAATCAATAAAGCTATATAAGCAAAATTTTCTGCAGTCGTTTCTTTTAGCCGTTTCCGTATAAAGTCCAAAAATGAAAGAAATCGGATAATAACCACGCCCACCTCCCATACAAAGGTTAGGTTGAAAATTACTAAAAGTGAGTTAACTCACTAACGAAAAACGTCAGAAACATAAGAAATGGCAGAAGGAAGCTGCACTGAGATTTTTTTACAAAATGGAAAATGGGCGTGGCGTCGCCTACTTATGGGTCAAAAACCATATCTCAAGAACTATTCGACCGATTTCAATGAAATTCGGTATATAACACTTTCTTGACACCCGGGTGGAATATGGGCGAAATCGGTTCACAACTACGTCTACTTCCCATATAACTCAATTTTCAATTCTTTTGATTCGTTCACTATAATACATATATACATTAGGAACAAATGAAGATAGCGGAATAAATCTTTACACAAATACTTTAATTGACATCACTTGTGGAAAAATTGTCAAAATCGGACCATGACTTTTCAAGGCCCCTGATATCGAACATGAAGAACTCAGTGCCTAAGGGTAATTTTTCACCGAAAATATACTTAGGTAAATCTCTCAGATATTTCTATGTAATTCATTCCCTCTGAATTTTTTTCTTATAACAGTTTTTCTCTGTACCTGAAATGGTAAAAATCGGGTCATTACTTCCCCCAGATCCCATATATATAAGTAATATTAAATTAAGTGAGCGTATAGTCTTCGATACATTGTATCTTGGTGGGGAAAGCAAGTGAAATCGGTTTAGGAATTACCTCAGTCCCCATATACTATTTATGATGATTTTCGTTATTCTATTGAACTTTATACCGAATGTATGGGTCGAATTGTGTTATCTTTATAAAATTAGATCAATAAATTGCGAGAGTATAAAATGTTCGGTTACACCCGAACTTAGCCTTTCCTTACTTGTTTTAACACACGTTTACCAATCAGAATAAAGCAAAAGGAAAAACTGCAAATGAAAATTTCTTGTTGAAAGAAAGAATTTTTGGCGCATTCGAAAGGAGCCATCAAAGCCGAAAACACTGTATATATGTAGCGTGTGTCCTTAGAGAGCAGAACACACATTGCCAGCACAACAAATACTCACATACAAACAAACTCACCTGCCGTGCCGAATGTGCTCATCAAAAAACAGCCTACAAAGCGAAGCAGGTCATAAAGGAAAGGCCAACAGCAAACAGCAAACGGAACGAGTGTAAAGAGCGGTGATAAAACCTAAAGAGAATGCGTTAAAAGCATTTGTTGTTAGCAAAACGAAGAAGAAGAAGCAAGCAGAGATAAGCAAACAAACACCAAAACCAAAAAACAAGAAGACACGGCGAGGTCATTTGTAAGCCGCGTATGGGATAACAAAACGCAGGTGGATAATGGAATTGAAGGTGGATTTCTTCTACTACTTTGTAGCCAGCACGACATACGTGAGAGTATGAGTGTAAGAAAAAACACTGTGTATATGGTATATCATGGCATATCACTTCAAATGAATAACAAGTCGTTCGCTTGCAGTGTTATGAGTCCGTTATCCTCATATAAGCACTTAGCTGATTTCGCTTTTTCACTTATGTCATTACTGTTATTTGCTGTTGCTTTTATTGTTGTGCTTCTTACTCACTGCTGTGCAATCAGATAAGTTTCTTAAAGCGAAAATAGCTGTTTCTTGTTAGCTGCTGCACCTTGTACTTGGAAGCCATATGACACACGGCGACTTGCCGTCACTTTGGTTGACAACTATACTTGTGTGTGTGTAAGCATTTACGGTTCTATTATCTATTAGCCATGCCTTGTCTTCGCCGTTGCTTTGTCAGCATGGCAGTGACATTGAAAATATGCTGTTGGCAGATTATATTTTACAGTTTTTCCTAATCTCATTGGTATAAATGTGTGTGGACTTTAAAGGTGGCGACTAAATTTGGAAAATATGGTACTGCGGTGTGAAGAGTGTTGAGAAGAATGAAATGAAATGATATGCGGTGGTGAAATATGTGGTGAGTGGGCTTAACAGAGAAGATTTAAAGTAATTTTTAGAGCGAAACTTTAAGAAAAATTCTAGTGGATGAGGCACAAATTGCATGGAATTGTATAATAAAGAAGGTATTTTTGTGAATTTCATTTTGTGAAGGAATTTAAGGGGAATGAAACAGTTTTAAGTGGTTAGCTATATTTAATTCTGGAAGATATTGCAAAATAATGAACGAAAAAAATTAACCCAGCAAAGTGGAACGTAATGGAATGGAAAAAACGGAACGAAATGGAATGGAACAAAATAAAAATCAATTCATAGAAGCAAATTAGCAAAAAATCCAGCTGAAACTAATTTAGTACAAATAATTACATAAATGAGATATAGTAGACACTATATGGAATTTAGTGGAATACTATGGAATGGAATGAAGATACATTACATAAAAATAAATAATAAAGAATTTGTGCAGTAGTGTCACAGATTTTTTAAGAAATGTTGAAAATAAAATGGAACGAAATGGAATGAAACAAAACGGAACGAAATGGAATAGAACAAAACAAAATTGAAATTACTCCAATTGAAAATATTGACTTTTCAACAAGTGATGGAAATAAAATGGACAGAAATGGACTGAAACAAACCGGAACGAAATGGAATGGCACAAAATAAAAATAAAATGTATTGAATTCAAGATAGAAATTACATGCACATACGAATAGAAGAGTCATTATGCATATAGCAGGGAACGGAACGATATGGAATTTTATGGAACGGAACAAAATGAAATTAGGTCTGTGAAAAAATGGTAATATGTGACAGAAAATGGAACGAAACGGCATGAGACGGAACAAAACAAATTATATGTTGGGAAAATAGAAGGTTTTTTAGATACAAATTTTGCTATACATATATGTATGTAGATGTGAAAGAGATATTCGAAGGTAGAAGACATTAATGTAAAGAGGCTACAAAGAGTCACTTAACATAAAATATAATATATAGTTAACAACTGTGTTACCCCAGAAGCTACTAAGCTACTTACCAAAATGACATGCAAAGGTATACATGCATCTTTATACTCATTCATCTGCAGATCCATGCGCTTGCTACTGTACTCAAATCTATATATATTCAATATAGATATCTATACCGTTATATCAGTCTTACAACACAAATACATATCATCGATTTTCTACGTAGTGTCCACAGGGCAACAAATGCAAAATAACAACAATATTGCTACAACAACAACAATTGCAATGCAGTTCAAAGCAATCGACTAAAAGTTGTATGGTGCCATCGAGGCATAATAACGGTAAATTCTTAAGCAGCAAGCATTTGCATGTCACAAGGCGTAACAAACGAAGCAGAAACGGAAATGAAATGCAACTTATGTTACAACAACAACAGCAACAAGAGACAAATACAAATGAATTTAAGTTACAACACACATGGGTGCACTTATAGACATGCCACTCTATGAATATATACACACATAGCTATACAACTGCATACTTACACTTACTTATGTGAGAGTGTGTCTCACTGACTATTTGACTTTATATGGTAAAAGGTGCTGTGTTTATATGTTTTGTAATTGTAAGCTCTACATTTTTGGCCAGCAAATGTTACAAGTTCCGTTGTGCAACCTTTAACTTTTCGTGGAAATTTCTCTTGTTCAACTCGCATAAGCCGAGGAATGTGTGGCAACTTCAAAAAGGCATGCCAATCACATGCAAACAGACACATATGCAAAGCCAAAGTGGTTATATATGTATATGTATATACCTATCTGTATACAGTTATAGTTACATGTGTGCATATTATAGAATATGCGTCTGTTGCAACAACAGACAAAGGCGGGCGGCATGAAAAGCCACAACAAAAGACAATGTGTCACTTGATATACAAATATACACACATAGATATAGACAAACATAAATATTTACATGTTATATATAGAATTACATATATACTCTAGCATATCTACTGTATATATTGTACATAAACGCTTGGTTTGCTCACGTGGCTTGCTTGCCTGTGTGTGGGTCTGTAACTTTTGTGAAAACATTTCATTGAGCTAGTAACTGTGAAACAACAACAATAAAAAAAGCAAACAAATTCACCAACAGTGCAATGCATTCGCTTGAAATTGTAATGTAAACAAAAACAAGCACAACAACAACAACAACAACAACGAAAGTCAGTAACGAAAACAATGGCAATAAATTTTTAGAGCTACGTTGCATTGGAATTGTGGCAGAAATGAGGTGGAAAAAAATACAAAACTAAAATAGAAATCGGGAAATTGAAAAATCAGTGAAATAAATGAAGAATGAGGAGAGCTGGAGAACAAGAAAATAAGAAATTTTGGGAAATGTGGTAGAAAAATGTGAATGCATAATCACAAAGGAGAAAAAAAATTGATAAATGTTGAACGAAAAATTAAGATAACACAAGTATACACGGTTTTGGATCTGGGCAACCAAAAGTGGTTTCTATGACAATTGATGACACTGAATCCGAATCTTCATTTCGTTTTTTAAGATTGATTCTAGTTTTTGAAATAATCAAGAATTTAATTTTTTATGATTTTACTCAAATAATATTCATTTTATTAACTTAAAAGTAACATATCAGAAATGAAGATTGGTGGAACTTTGCCTTTTGTATTGTTTATTATCTGTTTCACGTATTAGAGTCCAACAGTAGTCGCTCATCATGCCTTCATCCCAAAATCCTTGGTATTTTCTTTCAATGTTGGCTAAATCTTGGTGTAGCCGCTCTCCTTGTTCGTCGCTCGTATCACCCAAGTTTTCGGGAAAAAAGTCGAGATGGGAATGCAGAAAATGGATCTTTAGAGACATTCTAGCTCCAATTTTTCGATAATTTTGCAACATATCGCCAATAATTTCCTTAAAATTAGGGGATTTGTGATTACCAAGAAAGAGGTGAACGATATTTTGAAAAGTTGCTCGGGGGTGATGGAGCTAAAGTTTCCAGGACGTTTCCACTTATACTTGGACAAACTGGCAATGAATCATTAGCAGTACGTGGAACTGGCTTGGATACTGATGATACATCAGGATATTCATATTTTGCTAATTTTTTTGCATTTATGCCCTTAATTATCATCAAACAAAAGTAGCAACCATCTACATGGTTTTTAGGTACTCTCCAGAGCGTTGGCATTGAAAAGGAAAAGTACTCACGTTCTCTCAATGACCACTTATACAGCTTTGTTTTGTATGCGTTACAAATAAATTTCGGTATCCATGACTTATGAGTGTCCGCTACTCTGAAACCAAAGTAGTGCAGATACGCATCTTTGAGCGCATTTGTTATTATTCTGCCACTTTTTTTAATCATATAACTACCACAAACGTAACAAAAACACTTTGAATCAACTTTGCAACACTGTCTCTGCATTTTTATTTGCTCTAATCACTTATTTTATTTTACTGCTATTAAACTATAATCTGGCAAATGAAATGAACTTATAAAATGACTTATAAAGCAGTGCCTGTAAGATTGGGAGAATTTTCCTCAATCGGTATTTAATTACTGTGCGCTTGCAAACTGTGCTTGTAACAGCACAATGGTGCTATCATGCGAGAACTCGGAAACTAGAATCAATCTTAAAAAACTAAATGCATATTCGAATTCAGCATATCAAATATAGTTAAGAATCGTTCTTATCTGCTCAGATCCAAAAGTTGACCTGAATTTGTAAACTTGTGTAATTAGCAAACTGTACTAGACACAATAGAACATAAAAAAAATAATAAATTTTAATAATTTTTATATCTGCCAAAATCTGGTGGCAACCTTGTCATAACTAAATCTGTAATAATATTTATATATATACTATAATTATTGCCAATACTAAATTTTTTTATTAAAAACAATTCAAATTTCCTAAAAGGTGGCAGCTCTGTTATGTAATTTTTAGAATTTACAATTTTAGAATTTTTTTAAATATTTTATTCAGTTAGTTTCAGCTTTTATTTTTTTGGTCAAATAATATTTATTTATTATCAAGTGGCAACCTTGGCATATCAAAATGCCAATTATTTTACATATTACAATTCTAAACACTTTCCCCATTTGTTCATTTAAAAAATTTTTTTTTTTTTTAATTTTCAAATGGTGGCAACTCATTCTGGTAAGATAAATCATGTCAGTGAAATTTTCTTTTTAAATTTGTGTATAAAGGCTCTTGGAAAGTTTCGTTTTATTTTTGTTTTTATTTTATTGATAAAAGTTTGTATTTCTTGTCATGTGGCAACTACGTTAGGAAAATATTTTTTATAGTAATGCCAAACTATATATTTCTTATAAACACAAATCATATAATGAGCTTACTCTTTGTCATTCAAAGTACTATCCTTTTTTATTTGCCAAGCCAAGTGGCAACCTTGTCATATCAATATGTGTAGTAATACTACTTCACATATTATAATTATAAACACTTAATTAATTTGTTTATTTAAAAAATAAAAACATTTAAAAAATTTTAAAATGGTGGCAACTCTATTTGATTTCTGGTAACAAAACTCAATCCACTGAAATTTTTTATTTTTATATTTAAAGGCTTTTAAAAAGTTTCTTTTAATTTTTTTTTTGCAAAAATTTTTTAATGTCTTGTCAAGTGGTAACTACGATAAAAAAAATTGAATTTTGAATAAAACCAACTATATAACAGGCTTAATTTATTATTCATTATTACTTGTTAATAAAAATTATGTGGCAACCTCCTCTCATGCTTTTATAAGTACATTATTCTCAAAAAGAGTAACCAAAAATATAAAAAATCGTTTGGTTCAAATTTAATACAACTCTTATTAAACTTCCATACCGTCAACTTCCTTTTGTCATTCCAATACATTGCCATCTCGTTATCTCTCATAATATATTTAATATGCTATCCGCCCTTCCGTGTTATCCATCTCAATTACACATTTCACTACACCCAACCCACCCGCGCCGTGTCATTCAGTGACAGCAATAGCAATCTTGTGTCATTTTCGATTTTTTGATTTCGTATAGCTGCCGCCTATTTTTCCGCTTCATTTCACTTTTGACACAATGAATGTGACAGAGGACATAGCATATAACATTATAAAAGCTCAAACACTAGTTCAACAAATGTATGTGCTTGTATTGATTTGTATATATCGGAGTTTGATATTGTTATACATATGTTTCAGCTACAAATAGGTATTTGTTGTCAATATTCGGTGGCAGGTCCCTTGGGTGGCATTGATGTTAGTGGGTGTACATATGTATACAAACCGATATATAGTATATAATATGATGAGACGCACATTTTGTAATATTTTGTGATATATAACTCGGGGGAAATATAAATGAAAGTCGTACTGTTTGGTCTTTTGTTTAAGCAAAAATAGCTTCAGTTGCAGAATTTCATTTGAGTTTTGTCAATAGTGGAAGGGAGACTGAAAATATTAAATACTACCCGCCTTTTGTATAGCTAGTAAAGGTAATAACTTCGTAAATTTGTTGATTTGTTTCTAGAGGTATAATACGTGATTTGTCAAATGGTTGTCAATTATTTGTCATATATAAATCCAGATATGTTCATTTAACAAAGACCCGAGTATTGTAGGAAGTTAACTTTTATCTTTGAGGTTCCACAGAGATATAGAAGGAGAGAGACTTAGAGAGAAAGGGTGAAAATAATGAAAGAAAGAAAGATGTAGACATAGAAAAATAAAGAGAGAGCGAGAATATGATGTAGAGGGAGGTATAGACATAGAAAGAGACTGAGGGAGCGAGAGAGTTATCTACCGTGAGAGAATATGATAGAGAGAAAGATAAAAATAGTTATATTTCGATCTCTCTGAGATAGTTATCTACAGTGTCACTAAAGTGGAAGAATTTAATTAATCAAATAGCTAATAAACTAATTCTCAAAACTATCAAAAGTAGTGTTGTTTACTGTTTTTTGTTCTTTGGACATATTCAGCATAAAGTTGTTGAAAATGTGTTTTATATATTTATAGACCTTCTCTCTTTTAAAACTTTTAGAATTTGCTCTCTTATAAAAAAACGTACTAACAAAGTATTATATTTTTTCGTTTTATTTGCTCTTTTCAAACCTAAATTAGTCCTACTGATCATGTAAATTTTCAAGCATTTCTAAATATATTTACGCCGGAGTAGAAAAGTGTGGACAGTCCGTAGTCCACCTGCGTGGCCTTAGAGTGAGCTAGCCAAACGCTGGAGAACAACTAGCACCAGCAGTCGCTTAGTAAGACTCATCTCTCCGTTATCAGTGGTGTGCTCACTGGTCATTGCCCAATAGGCACACACGCGGTGAGCCTAGGGATTAGGTCAGACGCTAGTTGCCAAAGCTTTTTGGAGCAAGGCGAAGAAGAATCATCCAAGAACTTCCTCCTTTACTATCCAGCATTCGTCAGACTTAGGTTAAAGCACCTCGGTAGGCATTTCTTCGGCGAACCCACTAAAGTGACTGGAATCAACATTAGCCGAGTTTAGAACTTTATCACAGAGTCCAAGCGCTTTGCCGCATCATAAGGCTCTTAGTGATCCGTTGGTAGTTTTCTGGTGTCACAATGGACAGTCGAATCTGTCTAAATGAGATTCTCTGCAATGGCGGAGACCTAACCTAACCTATCTTAACCTAACCTAAATAGAAGTATTGTGGGCACTTGATAGAATTTGGTGGGTGAGAGAACTATAAACTCTCCTAGAGCATATAGTCATACCTTTTTTCATAGAGCTTCAATATGATCCCTTTTTGATACTTGTTAACCCGAAAAAGTCTCAGGTAACCCTTTTAAATAGTGTCTAAAAATGGAGTTGTTGTTACGAATCAACATAGAAACTTGTTCAATTTGCTTGGGAACGCTTTTCATGGGGTTCGTGTAATTGAGGCTTCTAGCGTTCAAACAAATCTTCTGGGTTGACGTTTCAATACGTATTTATATATTTTCATCCATTTTAAGTACCTTAATCTTCAGAAAATACGCATGAATTAATTTCCCTTTAGTTCAATATGGTTCAATGGTTTATCTGGAAAATGTCTGTGGATGGATTTATCGCTCGAGTAGAATTCTAGTTCCGAAAACTATAATAATTTCAAGAAAATTAATTTAATCGATTTAAAATTGATAATAACGATGAAGAACAAGATACTATCGAGCCTATTCTAACATTGTCTTCTAAAATATATTTGCCCAAATTGGCCTTAGCAGTCACTGGTTTAATATTGATTGGTGGCACTTATATGTATATGATTTTTCTGCTTTTCCTCCGAAACGTTTCGAAATACCTTTAAATCAGTTTTAGTTGGCTTGCTCATCAGTACAAAATTATTTTATCATCAAAAATTTTTTTTTAATTCTTTAAAGTTTTTGGGTACAATGTTCATCTCAATCACAGCCTGTGAAAATTCAAAATTATACAGCAAGTCTTTAAAACAAACAATTGTATATGTATAAATCTCGCCCAATCACATATCCTTCTCTTCACTTATTCATCATTTAATCATTAATTGGTTACATTCTGCTTCACTTGCAGTTTATTCCCTCAATATTTGTACTTCAACAGCTACAAACATGAGCAATAAATTATTCTATGTATGTACATAAGAATGTATGTAAGGCTTGCCTAGTTGCCTGTGACCGACTGTCGCTAGCTGACATTGTCAACTTCACAATAACTCGCTACAAGTCACACAAACACACATATGTATTTGTTATTATTGTTATTGTTTTTATTGTGTAGAGCCTTGCTTGTCACTGCTGTCTACTTGTTTCTACAAAAATTTTTTTGGGCTCCAATGCTATTATTGTTCCCACAGCTATTCATTCTGCGCTACAAGCTGCCAACATATCATTGCAACAGTGCTGTTGTTGTTATTTTGCTTTTGCTTGTTGTTGCTGTTGCCTTTCTAAGTGGCAACAAATGTCATGTTAACAGTGATTGCTTCAATGTCACACAGCGTTAGAAAGAGTGGGAGAATGAGAAAGAATGAACGCTGAAATAGCACAAAATAATAACACAAACGGCGAGCGGAAATAGAAATCTGGCAGTAAAAGTAACAACAATAACAAAGTATATAAAATAACAGTAAACTCTTCTGACACACTGCCAGCAGGTCAAATGTCAAGCAATGCCTGACAATAACTCCAGTTATAGCACCCACTTATGTTCGTCACTTTATATAAAGGCAACGTTTATGCTTTGTTTCTCTTTGTTTGACACGCTCTCCTCCTCTTCCCTCCCACTCGCTGTGCTCGCATAACAAATAGTTTACACTTATGAACAGTAAATTAAATATCGTTTGTCTCCAAATAATGTGACGATTTTTCATTTTTCGTAGCTCTTGCTATTTTTTATTGTTGTTGTTCTGTAGTGGTGGTGGTGTGAGTTATGCAGGCGGAAGTCACAGAGGTGGTCTTCTTTAAATATCCGCAGCCTGCAATTTGTTTGCGCTCTGTTGACTCAGTCGTTGGCTATCGTTTGTGGCACATTAATCAGTTTTAAAGTGGATAAATGTGGTAGGCCGGGTGACTTTTTGTTGAATTTTTTTGGTTTGAGGGCACTCGCGGCAAGGAGGGATGCTGGGAAAGCTGTAGTGCTGTAAACAAGCGATTTAAAAAGCAACAAAGAACATCACAGTTTTGGAATTTTATAGAGCAGAGAAGTAAGAATATGCTCATAGAAATGGATAAAAGGATCAGAGCCTGTGAAATATTTACCTCGCTAAAATTTATCTTCCTTAACCAAATAATGAAAGGTAACACCAATTCAAGAATTCAAGAAATTGATTAAGAGTCTCTGATGTATCGACGAAGACTTTTGAGCCTATCACGAACCTGTTGTGGTCATTACTTTTGTCTCCATCCAGACCTCTTCACCGAAGATGTGTGATTCAAAAATTCTTCGGACTACCGAAATCTGCCTACATAGCCTTTCATTTGGCATTGAAAAAGGCAAACGCAAAGACACTATAAGAAGTTTATACAAAAACTTACCCAATCCGTTGAATCCTTCTTTATCTGCTCCTTGTAATTATTTTTGACCTGTTCTACTAGATTTTTGAAAAGTATTAAAACTTTTCTCTAGAAACTAAACTCTTTTCTGAAAGATGAAATACCATCTGATAAACACTTAGCCAAGTTATAAACCGATACATTAGGATTTTGAAACTCCCGTGAATCTATTTCATTATGAATAATGTTTTCCGTTTTTGACTGTTTGAATTGAATAGAGTCGTAGAGTTTAAAAACATTTTTTTTTTCATAACTGCTCATTTTAAACTTGTCTGCGCTTTCTATGGAAATGCTTAAAAATATTTTGCAATGAAGGACAATTACAAACTTGGAAGATTTTGAGATTATTCGCTTAAAACTATAAAAAATATCCAAGTTTCAAATCTTATAAGTATTTTAAACTGGTTATAGTCTGAACTGTTTCCTTTAATTTAAACTGGTTTAAAATTATTCAAATTCAAAAGAATTTGTTTCTCGATATCTGAAGTCAACTTTGGTTAAGCAAGATTCTGTATAATGCTGCATTATTCATAGTATCACTTCAAGTCCACACAACCTTGGAAGATATGTTATTAAAATAAATAAATATCCGAATATTTTACATAAATCATGAAGTTGATTGCCTATGTATTTACTTCTCTTAGGTGCCTTTCAAACACAAATATTGATTATGTTTTGGTTGACTTCGTTTTAGGATATCCTTGATTGGGTTCTTTCGTGTTTTTTTGGGTATATTTCAAGTCAAAATATTTAATTGAATCCTCATATGCACTTTCGAGAAGATCTTATAAGCTTGCTGTTCTTAAAAGGATTACTGGAACTAAGGGTCATAAAGACCTATAGCGTGTATGTCAAAGGGTGAAAATTTGTTTACTAAATAGAGATTCTGTATCAAATTTGATATTAATTTCATTTAAATTATTGACGCTTTCTTAAAATTATCTCAGTTAACGGGTTTCTAGAACAAAAGGTGAGATGTGTAATTACTGCTGGTAACTTCTGTGTTAAGTAATTTTTGAAAATATCTTTTTTTTGTATTTTTTCTGCTTTTTCAACAAAACCGCAAAAGTTATGTGTAAAGTGGTAGATCAGAAGAACACGAGATTTCTATTGGCGCTCGATAGAAGGAAATGTAGGAATATTGTCGGCATACTCACTGGTTACTGTCTGGCAAGAGTAAGGCACGAGAAAAACAATGGAGCATCTCTTGTGTGATTGTCCTGCATTGTCAAGGCAAAGGCTTCATTATTTGAGGGCTTCACATTACAATAATCTGGAAAAGATTTCGGTAGCGAAGCTACATAACCTTTTGAAATTAGCGTCAAGCGCAGGCATCCTAATGGAGGATTACACCTCATTAACTACGTGACGGCACTCCATCTGGTATCGCAAAGGACCAAAACTGATCTATGTATGGCTTTCTGGCCTTCCAGATTAACCTAACCTAACTTAAAAGAAATCCTAAATATATTACTAGAAAAGTCAGTAAACCTAACTAATGCTGTTAAATTTAAAATTAAAATTTTTTTATTAACGAATATTGCTCTTTAAATTTCAACTTTAAATTTCCGTGCATATTCCTGTGCCTTCCGCGTCTGAATTTAAGTTAGTAGAGCAATGTACCAATCCAAACAGCCAAACAAAAACAAAATATAGGAGTACAAGCAGCAGAAAAAATACACTTGAAATGTAGTAAGAACTTGAAACAAAACAACAAAAAACAATAACAACAAACAACAATTCTAATTATGTTTAAATTACGTCTGCGCCTGTGACGTTAAGTGCCTCAAAGTATGGTACACAGCAGGCTAACTTGCGCATATACACATACAGACGGAAAGACGGAAGTTAGTATTTTTTTTCCTGAAATAGCGCTGATTGTGAAGCTGCAGCAGGTAGCACCAGCTTCAGTTGTAACTTTTTCAACGCATTCTTTGTTTTTGTTGTTTTGTGTGTTGCTAATATAGCGCTTTTGTTCTACTAAACCTACAACATATCGTAATTGTTGTTGTTGTTTTAGTGGCAAACAATTTTTTTCCAACTCTCTTGAGCGCTGAACTCTGTTACACTCTGTTTATTGTTGGCATTGCGCTAATTTGTTTACCTTTTGGCGAGCGAGCAATTCAAGCGGCAACAATACAAGCAAAAATACATATGTACATATATAGGTTTATATACGAAGTTGAGAAAATAATTGAATGTTTAGCATATGGTTAATTTGTAGCATGTTTTTAGATGAAAAACCGGTCTTCTGTTTGCGATTTCTACTATTTGAAATAATTAAATAATTTAAAAATCTTTAAGGATCAGATTATATAATTTTTATATCTACTTGGGATTTTTTATATGTTTATATGACACTAGCTTACGGTTTTACCATCTTTGAGGTTTTCGGTCTTTAACCAATTGCAATTTTTGATCTAGCTTGGTCCCAAGTTTCAATGGTTGACCGAATTTCCATTGTTATAGACTACTAAGATGAAATCAGCCAGTATGCAGAACTATTTTTCTTCACTGTTTCGAAAGATCTAAGTCAACCAGTTCAGAAATGAAAGTTATGTTGTCTACATTTGGGAGCCACAAGTCAACTAGTGTTTTTTGATACATCTGCAAGAACTTAGTACGTCAAAACTGGCTATATTTTGTTATATTTGTTTATTATGAGCTGAGCCTACATATTTCTCGAAACTTCGGAATTATGCGCGAAATTCTATGTGGTCATTTACAAGAATGAATGATGCTACAATTTTAGTTGTAATTCGACTTATTTGCTTTTACTTGTTCGAAACCCTCAGACACCACAGTATTAAAAGATTGTTAAGTCAAAATTTAAGTTATTAATTTTTAAACAATAAAACATCAAAACAATGATAGTCAGATTCTACACACAATATGTTGCATAGTTTTAGGAGCTTCTATTGATTTTTTTGCCAATTTTTGTATTTCAATAATTAATTAATCTTAAAATATTATTTATTTTAATTATTTTTCCTAAAAGTGGAACGAGACAATAAATTTGTTTGGTATAATAGTTAAAAAACGGGCATTATTTCATATCTTTGTGTTAACTATAGCATACTTTTAGGAAATATTTATTATTTCATGCATTTGTAGACGGCTTTTAAATGATTTTCGAATCTTTTGATTTGCAATTGGAAAACTTATTTTTATATTTGTAACCAAAAAAACTGATAGTAAAAAAATTGTTGCATACTTTTAGGGTTACTTAAAAATTTTCTCTAAATTTGATCATTTTACCACCAAATTTTAAAACTTTCAAAATATTATATCCACGCAAATTTAATTCATACCTTAAATATCTTCTGCAAAATTTACAACTTCTTTCCAGTACATTACCTTAAAGCGACAGCAAACTGTGACTAATAGCGCAAGTAGCCGCTGCGTGCATGCATGCTCAGCGGCAATTGAGAGCGAGAAATAATACAAAAAAAATAACAGTAATAATATAAACGGCTGAAAAAAATATAATACTAAATTATCTTAGTGCCAATGCACAGAGCTCGCCTCGTACAATGAACAATGGCAGTGGCGGTGAAAAGGCCACACCACCTTTTAGAGAAAGAATGGCAGCAAATAGTTATACAAATTACAATTACTTTGCATAAAAATGTCATTTCGTCTGTGACATTGCGTGAAATTTATTATCTAGCGCCTAAAAGTATGCATTCGGCTATAAAATGGCTGTGTTGTATAAGTAGAAGTGTACAAGTGTGTGCGTCTGATGAACATGGCAAGCAGTTGAAATGGCGAAATGCTAATTTTTACGCACGCACACACACAAATTTATAGATGGTTATATGTGCTTATTAGAGTACAGCTCCATATATGCTATGTGTGTGTGAGTATTAGTGTTTATATGAAAGTGTGTATGAGTGTCTGCCTATGTATAGCAGCCTCGTCACACAAGGTCATAAATTTAAGTGCGAATGCTAATTATGTCGCGGTAGCGTTGGAGTGCCAAAATGGGCGGCACTAATGTGTGAGTAACCATATATGTAAGTATGTGTGCATGTGTGCGTGTCCTCGCCATGCGTGAGTGCCTATGCAACTGAGCTGGCTGTCAAGCGTAGCTGAGATTTCATGCCGACTGGCATTGTCGAAAGAAAAAACCAACAGCTATTTACATTGTCAGCTCAAGCTGCCAACGCTCAACACTTGCCACGCACACACTTACACCTACAGATATACATACAGTAACAAATGTGTTGAGTGTTAAGTCTTTGCTTGTGTGTATGAGTCTGTGTGACAACACTTGCCGCCATTTCGCTCAAACTAATCGTCTGCTACAAACTTTTCGTATAATTTTTTACGCTCCGCTTGCATTGTTCTTGCTTATTGTACTCTTCCTCCTCCTCCTGCTGCTTCTTAACTCAATTCATTTCATTGTTGTGTTTGTTTTACTAATGCGTGTGCGTGCAAAATAAAGCGCATAAATAAATAAGTAAACAAATGGCAAAAAAGTGGCATAAATGTAGCGCGTAAGCCAAGAAACCAACAACGCAGTACACCCACTCTTACACACATCCACATTCAAGAGTAGTTGCCTCTACGCCTCATTTGTGCGTGCATGTGCCGCCAAAATTATGCCATATTCACGCTTTAGAATGGCGGTAATAAATTAAATTTTTACATGCATGACTTCAGTTAGCGCTTTAGCTTGGCGCTTACGTGGGTGGGCTGCAAGTACGGCGTAGTTCGTAAGTGGCAACACAGTAGCGCCGCCAATTCACACCCAGTCGGCAGCAATGATTGTTTTACGTAGTTATGTATTAAGTTGAAGTGATTGAGGTGAAGTGACTGAGCAGTCAAAAGTTTTTTCTAACAAAAAAAAAAAAATAAAAGTTAAAATAAAAACCAAGAGAGGGCTAAGGAAAAAGTAAGAGACTCTTAACTTCCTATTGCTAAAAATATATTTCCAAGTATACAGATTTTAAATTTAGTATACATTTTCATATTTTTCGCCCTTACAAACACACTGTTCTTACTTTAAGAAAAACAATTTTTTGTTAGTTGAAGTGCCTGTCCTTAAGAATTTCTCTCACATAAGCCGGTTAATAAGTTTGAGATTATGATATTTAACGTAAATTTTTTTGTTTAAGTCAGCTGCGCCTAAGGGTATACCTCTCGAATGTAATAATGCTCTTTTATAGGCGATTGTCCTCAGCTTTTTACACCCCAATTGAAAAATTTATCTAAATAACAAATTTCTTGATTCAAGGTGACTTAAGATACATAGATTAAAGCTGCCGAAAGAGCTTAAAGTTTAATGCTTAGATTTTATTGCTTTCAATTTTCAACACAAAATATCTGTTTAATATTAAAATTTCCGCAAGCAGACTTCTTTTTTACCTCAGCATACTTTGAATCGATGTTTAGGGCACTTTTAATCCTCAGAAGAAACTTTTTTTATTTAAAGAAAGAAAGAAAATCATTACTAAGCTTACTAAATGTTGCTCACTAGGAGCCTATCTTTAGAAACGTTTCGCTTCTTCTCCTTTTATTCACGTTTTAAGAAGTGAGAAATAATTGATTATTATCCCATTAGAAATCAAACCCAGCTAAATTCCTAAATTTAGAGGCCCTGTATATGAAAAAGTAGGCAGTAGAGACTGTGGGAACTCTGTAATATCGAAATTATTCCCTTCTACCCTTCTCGAACGCATCTCTGACCCTATCTTTTGAAAATAAATTTTGAAAATCTGATAACAAAATGTATCGTCAAGTGTCTAGAATGACTAGTCTCTTAAAGAATAGCGAATCGAACGTACCACTGTCTGTCAATTCAAGAAGTGGGCTTGGAAAACGAAAAGAGCCTTCTAGAAATTTAATAATAATGAAAATATTCTTTTTTGTTGTGATAATATTGCTCTCACCGAATGAAGAACTTTTTTTTTTCAACAAAGAGAACGTGGGAATTCATATTTAATTTTGGGTTCATATTTAAAGCAGTATCAAAAAACCATCAGCCCTCTTACCATGGACATATTAAGCAATTTTATCTTTTGGGAAACTCGTTTATGAAGTAAGAGAGTGTGGAAGTACTTTATAGTAAAGTTATAAGTTATAAATTTCTGAATTGTAATATACCTTGGCATAATTGTAGTAACCCATAAATATCCACATTGTCAAAAACATATATTTTTAAATCGGTTGAACGAGGGGGAATACAAATAAAGTATAAATTTTCGTTTTTTCTGTTTCTGTTTCTGATTTTGTTTCGATTTAAATTTTTTTGTTATCAGAAATTCGTAAGAGAATTATTGTTCGCACTTATCTTACTATTTCCTTCTATATGTAATGGTTTTAAGATATTTCAAAGAATGAAGTGAACCATTTGTAACCTTGCAATTCCGATTCACTTCAATTCAATGTAACAAATTTTCGCCAAATTTTCAGTTTCTGTTTGTGTTCCGATTTCGATTTCTTTATTATCAGAATTTCAGAAGAGAATTATTCTACGCTCTTATCTTATTATTCTCTATTAAATACAATCGCTTTAAGATATTTCAAAGGCTGTAGTCAACCATATGAAATTTCTATTGCCATTCCAGTTTACTGCAATTTGTGACAATTCAATTTCAATTCAATTCACTGAAACTCAATTTGATCCCACTAACCACCTTTGCCTTTTGTATGCAATCCAACATAATTAACATTTATAAACTTTCGCTCTTCTGTACTGCAAAACCGTAATTATATAACAATTGTCACAATTGCAGCTTAAAATCAGTTCAATCGGTCAATTATTTGTTTTTCACCACAAAAGACAACAATAAAAAACACAGCACTCGGTGCATACATTTTGATTTTCAATTATAATTGAAAACACATGAACCAACAACAGAAATAAACAATAAAAGCATAACATTTGCACTCAAGCATTTGCACTCCATGAGTATTGTGTGCGTAATCAAGTGAAATCACTTTAATGAGCATAAAATCATCATGCAGCAACAACAAGCAATCAACATAAAAAATCAAATAATTTAACACCAAACAAAAACAACAAAAAAAGGTTAAATGTAAAAATGGCGTTAAAAATTATAAATGTTTAAATGATGGAAATATATAGGGGTTGTTGATATCAATATATATATCAATATATATATATAAATATATACAGACATATTCACCGTTGGAAGTATATATATACTCAATCACATATACCCACAAATTTTCTGTAACATATGTATTTACATCAATAAAAACAAATCATTACACTTAAACGCCCAAAAGTATGCTTATTGATTGTGTGTAACTGTGTGTATATGTATGTATGTGCATATGTGCGCATCGCTTCATTGAATTGAAAACATTGTGCACATTTTAATGGCATAGCGCTGACATTTCGTTATAAAAATTACATCGATTCGTTGATAGCTATTTGATGATGATTTTTATTTATTGCTGATATCTGATCTTGCTCTCTCTCTCTGGCGCAACAGCTGCCGTTGTAGCGCTGTATCAATGAATAATTCAACGCTTAAGTGTATATAATTGGGCGCTTTATATACAAAATGTGGTTTAATATGTTTTAATGTGGCGCCTTTATGTCAGATCATATGAGATATTATAACATAACACATTAAAGGCGATGTGAATTTTTTAGTTTAATATTTATTTTATGGAATTAAATGCTTTGGCCTGAATGAAGACATTGAATCAATAAAAAATGTACATTATACTGAGCTGGTTTGAGAAATATTTAAAACTATATTATTCCACGTCTCATACGCTATTGGATTTATCTATTAAGAGTAGATTAACTTCCATAACTCGTATCACCATAATCCACAAAAAAACTTCGAGTTAGAGAGACTTCTGAGTTACGGAAGGTAATTTGTATGAAATTTTACTTCTAATTTAAGAGTTCTTGTTATGAAGAACTTCAAGTTATGGAAGTTCAAATGTATTATAAAAATATTTATACCCCAAATATTGAATAAAAATAAAACATGCTAAGATGACTAAGTCCAATACCAAATAATTTTGAGTATGCGGTTTGTGGCTATGCTAAATTATCTACGAGCAGCCTAACAAGATAGCAAATTTCAATCCAACATTCACAGTAGTTTCTCTTTCTTTAGTTCCTCGCCGATTTTAATGTAATAATATTAAGTTGAAGTGTGTTGCTCATTTAAATATTCATAAATTTTACTTAGTAAATTATTTTTAACAACTTTGTAGTCTACTAATCAACATTTTTTTCTTCTCTCTTTGCAGGTAAGTTACTTACTATTTATTTTGATGATATTGTTGCAGATAAAGTTTAAAAAGGTAAATGTGACAAATTATGCTGTTTTAATGGGGTTTTTAGCAAAAATTTCCCTTCCGCTTTATGCTTTATAAATAGTGTTACAGTGATCGGATTTAGTTCAAATATGCCCCGTTTCGTCCGATAATCTGTTTCCATCTAGATGGCAACTTCATAATACCCCCTCGTAGAAGCCCCCCTCCTTATTTGCGAAGAACTCGGACAGCCACTTTTCACATGCCTCTTTTGAGTTCAACTGTACACCATCAAGGGCGTTCGCCATGGACAGCAACAGGTGTTAATCACTTGGCGCTATGTCCGGGCTATATGGTGGATACGATAAAACCTCCCATCCGAGCTCCCGTAGCTTCTGACGTGTCATCAACGAAGTGTGTGGTCTGGCGTTGTCCTGGCGGAACACTACACCCTTTCTGTTGGCCAATTCTGGACGCTTCTAGTCGATCGCCTGATTCAAGCGGTCCAGTTGTTCGCAGTAGATGGTAGAATTAAGCCTCTGGTCATATGGGAGCAGCTCATAGTGGATGATTCCCTTCCAATCCCACCAAACACACAGCAAAACCTTTCTGGCCGTCAATCCCGGCTTGGCCACTGTTTGGGACGATTCACCGGACTTCGATCACGACCGTTTTCGCTTGATATTGTCGTAAGCGATCCATTTTTCGTCGCCAGTCACCATCTGCTTCAAAAATGGCTCGAGATCGTTCCGTTTCAGCAGCATATCGCAGATTCGGTCCAGAAAGTTTTTTGAAATCATGCGGCACCCAAACATCAAGCTTTTTTGTGTATCCAGCCTTCTGAAGATGGTTTAAAATGATTTGGTGACTAACTCTCATCTCCTGGGCGATGTCACGAGATGCCACATGCCGGTCTAACTCGATGTTTTCCATGATTTGATCGGTATTCGTCGTCACAGGTCTTCCACCGGCTGGCTTATCCATGGTGTCGTTTTCAGCGGCTCTGAATGTTCGAAATCATTCCTCCGCAGTTCGAAGCGATAGAGTAACATTCCCCAAAACACCATTAATCTCACGGAACGTTTCTGTAGCGGATTTGCCTAATATTTGAACAAAAATATTTCAGTATAATTTCGTATTATACTCTCTCAACACAAGAGAGTATCAGATATCGCACATGAGGACCTCAAAGTTTGTGACTAATTTTTTATTGAAAATGTCGGCAAATCTCTCAGATATTCTACATAAATTCAATAGTTGAATGCCAAAAATGAGCTAATGAGCAGGTCAATACTTCCTGTATAGGCCCAAATAGCTCGAATACCGATTTACAAACATCCGGCGGCCTTTATACCGCTAATATGTGAAATATCTTAGAAACTTAAGTGAACAAAAAATATTATATATTATGTAGCTTAGTGGCAAAAATAGTTTAAATGGGTCCAAGAACTATTCTAGCTCCCTTATACTATAAGTAATGCTTTTATGTATGTTTTTAAATGTAGCCCAATTTTTGATTTTTGAAACTTTCAGATTTTATTTTTTCAAATATCAAAATTTTTTTTGACCAAATTTTCAATAATCTGGCAACTCTCTAAAATAAAATTTTTGCAATGACACTTTTTTAATGATACAGAATGTACGTTTTTTTAATTTTTTTTCTGATTAATATACATGTATAAAAAATATTAATATAGGTGGCAACCTCAAACCAACTATTTGTTGACAAGGTAACCTTATGCCATATATTTAAAATATAAACTAATATTTTGTAATTTAATATTTTCAAAACACTGACACATATTTCACTTTTGAAACCAGGTGGCAAGGTCAGTTGACATTGTTACCAAATCCAATATTATATTTAATTTTAATATTGTGTTACCTGAGCGACAAAATTCAAAAATTTCTATCGATTGAAAATTATCTTTCGACAAATGAGTGATTGAAAAGAATTCACAGTCGTTGTTGAGCGACTGATCGGCACTCGCATTAGCACCGGTAGTCGAGAATCACTCAGAAATCGTTTGTCTATTACAAGTCGGCACTCGCTGTAGGGGTGTTTGTTATATAATTGCAAAATATAATAAAACTTGTTTACAACCAAATAAATATTTTTTTTGAAATCTAACTTGCTTGCTTTTCTAAAAAAAAATATTTCAATAAAATGATTTGGCAACACTAAAAAAAAAACAATTTTTTGCCTTTTTAGCATTTTTAATGTCTGAATGATGATACGTATCAAATTTAAATAAAATCACTCTCTATTATCACATTTAACTTTTCAGCATTTCTACAAACCAAATTTAATTGCATCAAACCCGATCTCCATATTCGCATAGAATTTCCCAAAAATTCACCACTTAAACGAAAACCAATCAAATTTCAATTGAAACCGTTTTGCATATTCAATTCAAATGAAATAAAATTATATTTTCGGTGCAATGCAGTTAAACTTGCAATGCAAAAGCGAAAAAACACAACACTTTATGCTCACATGCAGCTGAAATGGTTGTTGGCCGCAACAAAATGCGAGTGGCAGTCTCCACTGAATAGTTTACCAATTTGTCCGCTGTGTATTTTCTATGAAGATTATGATCGATTTCATTGAATTGCCTACAAATTGACAAATTATACTTAACACGATATGTGTTTTTAAAATAACAGCAATAACAACAACAAAAACAAAGACTATATATGCAATCAGCATGCATGTGTTTGTGTATGAGTTTGCTGGCATGAAAGGATTTCGCACAAATTTATTCACTAACCGCTGATTTGTGGCAAATGCTGCAGTACATTTCCGGTTGTGTTGGAATAGCATAACAACAACAACTCCAGTAGGGGTACACTAGCAATACTAACAACAAAATTGCATTACAAATGTCACACAGCGTTGCATTAATGCGCCCAAAAAGTATTTGGTTGCATTGCAATCAACTTAATAAATTGTCAACCCAGCGCAACAACATTCGCTTTGCATGTAGCACACACAGATCGTTGGTGGTACATGGCGTATACGCAACATTTATTTATTTTGCCTATTGAATTATATGCGTAGCGGCGGCATGACAGCAAATAATAATAATATTATTTCGCAAATTTCGTGAATTTCTGCGCCCCAGTAATAATTCAACTTGCTTGCTGTGTATGCTGCGCGGCGGCGTTTTGCCCATCCGTTTGGGGTATGGGAAATTGCTTTTGTGGTTTCGGTTGCAAATTTTCGACGCATCGATTTGATTTTATGATTTTATTTTGTTATTTGTGTAGAATAGTTAAAATTTGGTTTATGGCATTCAAACTAATGGATGTTGATTTCATTGCGGCATATTTACTTTTCAATTTGTGTCGCATATTTATGAGACATATTAAAAGAGAGGATTATGAGCCAGTAGATGGCGCTATTATGAAAATAAAGTTGAACTTTCCTAACTAGAATCAGCATAATCCACAAAATGACTTCAAGTTAGAGAGACTGAAGGTAATTTGTATGAAATTTAACTTCTATGGCCTATTCAAGAGTTGGAGTTATGGAGAACTTCGACAAAATCCATACATACATATATCCATTGATGAACCCAAATTAAGACGAAATTCTTGTCAGTAATACCTCTAAATAAAACCATCGAAATCTATACATAGCGCTTCTAATCTTATTCTAAGGATTTCCTCCAAAGTAATTCAATGCCAATAAAACATAAGAAGGCTTCTTAGCAGGAAATTTCTTTTTGAGGTGGTCTATTTTATTATTAATGGAAATTGTTTCGAAATTTCTCAATAAAGAAAATGTAAAATTAAATAGATCAACTATCTGCGAGACTTAATGCGTTTTGGTAACTACCTAAGCGGAGAGCTTTTACCAAATGTTCAAGAGGACAATGCTTCGATATAACTCACTGCTGTAGCATAGAACTTAACAAGAAAATAGTAATTTGAGAATAGAAATTCAAAATGGTAGCTGAAAGCTTTTTGAGCTTTTTTATTTCCGATCAATATTGAGAGCTTCCGTTAGATCTTCATTTCTACGTTTAATTTCCATAACTTGAGAGAACATCCTAAATGGTTCATCAAATATCTTTCCATCTCGCTTAACCAGACATTCGCTGGTTTGTGAACTGATCCAGAGCTTTCACGATTCAATTGCCTGGTTAACCGATCTCCAAATAAAAACAGTAATAACAAAATCATTTGATGAGTAGTTTCTGGAATCTCAAAGAGTACTTTTCTTCCTATAAGGATTTAAATCAGAAGTGCTTTGGTGTGTGTCTATGCTATGAGCTTAAAGCTCGTTTTGTGTTTTCACGTCTACTGAGCGATGTATTTGTTCGCCGAAGTACTTTTGCTCTTTGTTTTGGACTGACAAATTGAATTCATTTTGAATTAGAGTACTTCTTAAAACATAAAATTCGGTTTGAGAGCTTAAAGCTCTTTTAAAGCTCTTTTTGCATCTAGACTGTACTTGCAATCAGTTGTTAATATATTATATTAAGAATATTAAATGGTATGTGCTCCATTCTCAGTTCAGCTCTATAGTTTTAAATTTCTTTAAAATCCAAGTAGTCTTAATGGGTGATACTGTGTGTATAAAGTTTGGTTTGTGACCTGGCTAAAATCCCTATAAATCCGCTACGATCACCTGCTATAATTTTTTTTATTTATTAAAATAAGCTTTAAAGATGCAAAGTTCCTGAAAACTTTCAAAGCTCAGTATTAGTCTCAAATTAGAAGTTTATGTTTTTTGACTGACTAAAATTATACCAATCTATAGTAATAATTATTGCACGTGTATTTACAAAATATTTGCTCAGTAGCCGTCTCACTATAAATATCTCCGCTTTTTATCTGCTTACTTAATTATTTATAATAATTGCAATAACTCTGTTTGTGCGCTTTCAACATTACACTTGCAACACTTGCATCATCAAATATTCATTTTAATCAAAGTAGACACGTTTATTTACTTAATGTCTATTGTGTGGCCTTTTCATGGCAACCCTTCCTAAGCCCGGCATAAACACACGCAAGTAATGAATGTAAGCAGACACACAGAGATTTAGATATATATATATACTGTGCAGCTCAATTACCTTTCAGCACATTTTACTTTGCTTTTCCCCGCTCTTACACACTGTTATCACTTCTCTCTCTCTTTCTCCTTCTCTCCTCCTTTTCATTGCAAAGTTTCGCTGCTTGCTCACATTGCAGCTCATTACACACTTGCCACCGCCAACATGCCGGCGTTCGTCTCATAACCCATTCATAGTGTTTTCGCTTTTTTGTAACAGTTGTTGTTATTGTTGGCAAGGGTTTTTTTGTTGCTTTTGCTGACGCTCTCTGCTCGCTGTGGCGCAACTCCGCACAACAATTCAATTTCATTTTACAGCCAATGTTGGGTCGTTGCAATGTAAATTGCTATTGCATAATTTATTGTGACACAGCGCAACACAAGTGCCAACAACAACAACAACAACAACGAGAGTAATGGCAACAATAACAATAATAAAAACCACTTCAAAACTATATACATTTATTTTTCAATAAACACACACACACACCAACAAACAAATTTCAACTTCGCAACACAAGTTTGTGGTCAGTGAGTGTGGTGCATTCGGTCAGCAATTTTGTAAATAAATGTAAATAATAACTTTATAAGAAAATTGCACAATAAATTAAATGGTGTGAATAAATAATGATAAATGGAAGAGGTGAAGGGCGAAGAGGAGGAAGATGGGGTTAATTTAAAATTGAATCGGAGATCTATTTAATAATCAATTTATTTTACAAAGTGTATAAAATTAGGTAGCGAAGCTGTTTTGTTATTAATTTTGACTCTTAAAGAATAAATAATTGAATTTATGGCACTTAGAGGGCACTCTGTTCATCTTGAAAGACCAATCAATCTTTCAGTACTATAAAACAAGACATCCTTCGACTTGATAATATCTTATTATACTCCTATCGCCCTTTCCAAAGCACTTCATTCCAAAAACTAAAATTAAAAAAAAGCATACTAAATTTTTTGAAAACTCCAACTCAACCAAGTATTTCCTCCACTCAACAGTACTTTATACTAAGGGTAGAATATAGCCAAAGAACTTCAACCCATGAAATTCATATATTTAAAAAAAAATAAAAATTGCGCCTGAAAGCATACTACATTTTTTTTTTAAACTCTAATAAATGACTGCATTTCTTCAACTATTTTTGTTTAAATGATAAGATGTGTCATCAATTATGTTTTCGTTAAAATATGCAATTACTTTTGAAAAACAACAACAACAAAATTTTAATATTAAATTTGTTAAATACTCAATATGATTGCGCTAACAGTAAAACAAACCGAGAAAATTAATATTTTAATTGTTAATTAATTGCTATATCCTTATCGCACCTTTTTAAGCACCTGATTTCACTACATTCATATTTCTGAAAAAAAAAAAATTTTGGCGCCTGAAAGCATACTACATTTTTACAAAAACTCGAACAAATGGCTGCATTTCTTGAACTATTTTTGTTTAAATGGCAAGATGTGCTAGCCCTTATGTTTTTGTGTAAATATGCAATTACTGTTGAAAACAACAACAACATTTTGTTATTAAATTTTTAATACACAATATGATTGCGCTAACTGCAGCGCAAACTGAGAAAATTAAAAAAATATATATCATTGCATTAATACTCATTATTATACGCATAATGCTTGAATACATATTTGCATAGAGCAAGGAAAAAAGAAAGAAGCGAGGGACACCACGGCGTATGAGCACGAATAATTGTGTCATTAAGGTTTATTTATGATGCATTTTACCGGCGCGCACAACTGTAGGGGAAGGTATAAAGCAAGCATGCGATAGCATAATTTACAACAACAAATACTATTTTATTTACAAACAACAACAACAATTGCAAAAACAACAACTATTTTATTTACAAACAATAACAACAACTACAGTGTGTAAAAAAGCGCAACACAAACTTAACAAAATGCTTATGATCCAAGCAATATAATGGCGCTGGCACGTAGCAAATCAACAAGCACAAAACGGCGATATATCCTTTGGTCAACTAGCCGCCGTGAAGGACTTATCATAAATACACACAGCAACAATCATGTATATATATAAATGAGTAACTGTGGGCATGCCCATATGCAAATATGTCTTTAAAGGACACATGAAACGTGTGTGCGTTTATAAAATGGCAGCTGGCACGTACGAGCGTGCCATTGCCATGAGATGTGGTAAATCAATTAAATTGCTATAAATAATAAAGACAAACAAACAAATGCGATCTCGCGCGCGCACTATAATCACATATGCAAAGTGTATGGGGAAGCGTTGATATTTATACAACGCGACGCATGCACACATGCTTGCACGCTTGGGCTGGTGGTCTAGGCTGACCAGTCCGTCCGCCCAATCCGCCCAGCTATTTGGCATTCATTGTGGCTGGCGACGCATACAAATGACGTGGTCGGCAGCGAAATTAAGCCAAATTGTTCCCTTCCAACAGCGTGCTTGTGATAGTATTGTATTGCTATTGTTGTTGCAGCCATTATTACTGTACACTGTTATGCTATAAAAAGCTCTGCGTGTCGTTTAAATGTCGATAAACAATAAATTTTCATTTGATTGTGCTGTGTCTACACATGAGTGTGTGTGTATATGGCTGTACTAAATGTGTTGGCAAGCAAACGTAGTGTATAGTAATAAAGCAGTTAATAGCCTGCAAAGCTACACTTTTGCTTCGCATTGGCACATGTCCAACAGCTTGAAGTCGTCGCTACCAATCCCTTTTTTGCTATCCGAAAGTAATAGCCTTTGCTGATGTATCACTAATAGATTATGTGGATAAACGTTGTACAGCATATTTAATAATTCAAAGGTTACGCTGTAGGTGCACGTGTTAACACAGGTGGACTTACAGACAAGTATATATATACACTTATACATATACAGGTATGGATGTATAGCAAATGGTGCACAAATTAATGTAGTAAAATTTGCCTACTTTTAAAGCAAATTACTAAATTATTAATTGTTAGTTATCTGTTTGCGCCAATCAGACACGTGTAACATTAAATTATAACAGAAGGTTCAAGTAAAAATATGTTACTCATACGCCATGGCAATGGGTGAGAGTCAAATGCTATGTATATATATAGTCATATATATGTAATAATAGTCAGATTAATTACTTGCGTTTATCTTACAACAATCAAATACGCTTAAATGAAAAATAGTATGGTAGTTAGTGAAAAAACATAAAAAGTTTAAATTATGTCACTCATACGCCGTGGCGTACAAATTAGCTGAAAAGCTTGGTATTGAGTGAATTAGTTGCAACTAAATTGGAAATTACTAATATAAGTGACAGTAATTAAACAGGTGGCTATTGTAGATTACTAAAAAAATATACTGAACACCCAAAATACTAAATGTTACGTATACGCCATGTCGCTTCAAGTTCTCTGAAAACTTTGCATTTAGTGAATTGGCTGCATAATGATTAAAAAGTATGATTTCTCTGACACTAATTAAACTCTTGAATATAAACGATAATAGAAAAACACAGCTAAAAATATGAGGAAAACTTAAAAGTTGCTTATCCGCCATGGTGTTTCGAAAAAAACCGAAATTTTTTATGTTACTTTTTTATTAATTAAAAATTATATATAAAAGACGTCAAGTAAACATGTGGCGATTGTAAAATACATACAAACATACTGAACAATCACAAAATGAAGAGTACTATAATGTTATGTATACGGCATTACGTTTAAAGTTGCGTGAAAGCTTACTATTTGATAAATGAGCTGCATATGAATTAGGAGCTATAATCTATCTGACATCTCCGCATATACAGAGAATCTTTCTTAGGCGCCTGCTACACGTTCAGTATTTATCGTTATATTTCCTGTATCGCGGTATTTATTGAACGTTTAGCATGCAATATTGATGGATTACGATCCATATCACAAAATATTTAAATATTTTGAAATCCAGATCGCGGATCGTGGATCGCGAGATAAATATTGAATGTGTAGCATATTTTGTGATTTACAAGTCCGAATTGGTGAAATACATTTTAAAATTAACTTTATTCTAATAAATGATTTACAATAATAATTTACAATAGAATCTTTGCCAGAGCTATGCAACTCATCTGCCAAAGGTTTTTTGATAACGTCCAAATATTGGATACATATAATGAATTGCTGTGGGAGCAAAAACAATAGCCAAACATGATTTTCTTAGGTTTTCTTCCGAAATTTTTATGAAAAAATGTACGAAAAAGTAAACAAATAAATTTAAAAAATTTTTTTTTTTATGAAAACACTAACAATATCGTATAAATATTGACGTAATATATGGGGCATTCTCTTTTTGTTTTTCATTTAAAATTATCACGTAGTTGAATCTAATCTACGTAATATTTAAAAAAAAAGGCAAAAACCAAAAAAACAAAAAAAAAAAAAATTAAAAATTTGAAAAATACAAAAAAAATTAAAAAAATATTAAAAATAAAAAAAAAACAAAAAGGGATTAAATGTCTGCTACGTCCACGTCGTTAATCCTGGGTTACGCTAAATTCTGATAATAATAGTGCATAAATCAATGATTTTTCATCATGTTCTGAGTTGGTTTTTTATTTGTAGCTCATACAAATATTGCTGTCCCAAAATTCCCTTTGGGGGGTAAAAAGGTGATGAAATAAGGAACATTTTAAGATATTTTCGAAAAAAATCGATGGGGGCATAAATTGTTAAAAGTTAAAAAAAAAAAATTCTTTTTTTGCTATGAAATATTAATTTTAAAAATTTTTACGATATACAGTTTCAAAGTTTGAGAAATTCTGTACAAAAAGTCACATGGTTTTTTAAAATCTGTTCATTAGTTTTAAAGTTATGGCGGTTCGAAAATTTTTTTACAAAAAACTTTAGCCCCTTATAATATGGCAACCCCGCGTTACACAGACCTAAAACCATATGCGACAGCAGCTGGAAGAACCGCTTTCGGTCCTCCTTGAGCCAGAACGATCTCGCTACTGCAGAGGTGCTGGTTGTTTTTCGGCGTTTGGCGAGTTCATTCAAAGTCAGTAGATTATATGAAAGGTACAATTTTGTAAGGTATACGCCATGGCGTTGGTTTGCTTCAAAACTTGAACTGAAAATGGAATTTGGTAATTGGACCGCAAATAAATTAAAAAGCAAGCTCAATCTGCTAAACACATGTAGACTTAACTTTGCAAAAGAAACAAGAGTTAATTATATGAGGAATACTTAAATGTTGCTCATACGCCATGGGGTCTTAAATTAATGGTTGATTAATTAGTTGCATATAATTTAGGAAGTGTGTATATAATTGACAGAAATTAAACGTATTTGTATTTATAAATAAAATGAATATCATGGATGCGCCTTACAAAAATAGTTGTGCTAATCCTCCACAGTATTGGCTTTCCAAAAAGTTTGAGCTGCTTCAAATAGCAGCGATGGCTTTGCTTTCATACAATTTTTGGAGTATTTTATCCATTATTTAGTATGCAAAATGAAATATGTTGAAATTAGTTGATCTTATAAGCTATTTTTAATTATTTGTATGTACTGTGAGAGACTATATTGATCTTTAACATCCTTCTTATATTATCAAGGTCAAGAAATCACACTAGGTGAAATTCAGATAAACTTACTTTACTTTAAAACTTGGTTTAGGGCGCTAACTGAAATCTGAAAATCCAAAAGGCACACTTTCATGACAACCTATGCTTAAAAAACTACTAGACGTATTGTATTAACTAGCTTTTTAGTGTTGCCTAAATAGATTTTTGCTGATGCAATTTCATACAAATTAACATCTCTAGCTAAAAATTAAATAATGAAACTCAACTCACAATAATGTATATCTTAGCGTCTTAAGTAATGCTCCTTGGTAAAATTTTTGGTAAAAACCATGCCTTTGAGGCTGCAAAGTATTTCAAAATATACAAAACTCTCTCATATATTTGGCCAAGAGTTGAGAAATATACATCAAATTTTCACACTAAACAAAAGAAAGGAGTCCATAAACTATTTAAAACCACACTAACGCCTAAAAGCACACTAAATCATATATGAGAGAACGCACGTTTATTACAAACATTCCACTTTTCATGTCATCGCTTCGACGCAGCATCATAATTGCACAGGCATTTATGTGAACCAAAAATCCAAAACAGCATATTTAACGACGCACACGACTAAAAGCCGTAAAATGCTCATATTAACACAGCAACATAAACACAGGGTCCACAATACATATGCATGCGCCCACACACAAACAAACACATGCTGAAATGAATTTTGCATATTTAATATTTTTGGCAAAATTTTTGCGAAAACGACAAAAGTCAGCAAAAGCAGAAATCATCATCAGTTGTTCAGACCCGAATTGCCACCCAAGTATACCTGGCCTATTTGCCAGGCTGGCCTCTTAATTATGCATGCATGTATGTATATTTAAATAGACACACACACACACTAGGCCACAACTGGCCATTAAATTTGCGTGTGCATGTGTGTGTGTGTTTGGTTTATTGCTGCTTTTAAATGCCAACCATTTGCATATGAGTGTGTGAGGTCAACTAAATTTCTGCTCAGCCAAATTGGCATGCATCTCTCTGTGTGTATGTTTGTGTGTGTGTGTGAGTGTGCACATTTAATAAAGTTTACTTTTCGGCTTATCAACATTGACCTTTTGCTTGCTCTCACTCTAGTTAGCTCATCATTGATGGCTTTTAATTAAAGTCATGGAATTTATGAAAGCATTAGACTGGCATTAATACGGCTGTTAGGCAACTCATAGGCCATTGAGCTGGCACTTAACACTTTGGCTACGAACTTGTGCTTTAATTAAAGCACGCAAACGCATTTTGGCAAAATTTTTGGTTTATTTAAAGGTAATTTATGCGGCGACGCTTTAACTCGTGTGAAATTAGTTATGCTAAAGTGTGGGAAATAATTTGGGGGAAAAATATGAAATTCAGATACAGTTATTTGATATTTATGATATGATTTATGGAAGGATATTTTTGGATATTTTTTTTAAATGACTTTTTATGGCGTTCATAATTGAATGATTTTTTATAAACTTTAATTGTTAACCGGTAACTGAATATAAATCTAAATGACTAAAGCCACACGACTCTTGGCTAATGCCAAAATTGATTTATTGATTAATTAAGACTGCAAAATAATTACTGATGACTAATAACTGAAATTAGTTTGTCCTTGACAACTAACTATCTGACTGCCAACTAATAGCATTTTCACGCAATAGCTAATTGATCACGCTGCTTAAAATCAATTTACCATACAATATAAAAATTTAGATTAATTTTTAAATGAATTTTTATCGACTAGAAAATGAAATGCAACTCTGCGACAAATACGTACGATATACGTTCTTTGTCTGCGATTGGCTGGATTTTTTGATAAAAAAGCTACGGTAGATGTCGCTGCTAAAAATAGCAATCAGCTGATGAAATCTACCAACTTGCTGATCGGTTATCGAGTAGCCGGCAGTGTGAAGGTCAAAACTGGTTTCCCAATCAAAATTTTAATTGATCAATTAATTTGGCTGTGTGAAAAGGCCATAATGAACACTGATTAATGAGTTCGGGCTACTGAAAATAAAAGGTAATTATTATAGAGATTAATATTTTTAGTTTAGATTGACAAATAATTTGGAACTTACTAATGATTGCAAAGGACTACTCTTGACGACCCTTTTTAAAAAAATTATCTCCCTCCTATTTATGTGACTTATAGATTACTATTAGTCAATTTTTGGAATGAGTAGAATCCTTGAGAAATCTATTTTGCTCAATTTCGCTAAACTAATATTAATTTTTTCGCATGTTAAGAATTGAGTAGTATACTCAAAACTTTAAAAATTGACTTTTGACCATTATATATTTACTGTCAACTATTTATTGACTAGTGAATATTAGTTGCTGACTACTGGAGTTAGAATATTTAATACTGTTTATTGATTGTTAATTTTTGGCTTGGGCAGCTGATTCCTAAATATTGAATATTGAAAAATAATTATTGACTATTAACTGTAGACTTTTGCATAATAACTAAATAACGACCATTGGCTATTTTTTTTTGACTATTTACTTTGAAATATGGCTATTGACTATCAACTATTGATTACTGACTTTACTATTGGCTACTGACTATTGACTTCGGACATTTGACTATTGATTATTAGTCGCTGGCTGCAGACTTTGGAATATTGACTTTAGCTAGTGATTAATCACTATTGACTGCTAACTTTGGCTGCTGACTTTGGATTAATATGCACAGATTAACTTTTCTTTGTCTTTGGCTATTGACAAAGATTATTTATTTACTACAGATTACTGACTTTAACTATTGATTACTGACTTAAAACTTTTAGTAATGACTTTCGGAACAAACTAAATATTACCTGTTAATGATTAAAATAGGATCGACACACACCATCTCTTTGTCGACTTTAAAGCTGCTCAAAAGCTCTGTCAGGATCGGAAAGGACCTCTCCGAACCGTTCGATACCAAACGATGTTTCAGACAAGGTGACTCACTATCGTGTGACTTCTTTAACCTGATGCTGTAGAAAATAATACGAGTTGCAGAGCTAAATAGAGAAGGTACAATTTTCTATAAGAGTGTACAACTGCTGGCGTACGCCGATGATATCGATATCATTGGAAACAACACCCGCGCCGTTTGTTCTGCTTTTCCATACTGGATAATGAAGCGAAGCGTATGGGTCTGGTGGTGAACGAGGACAAGACGAAATATCTCCTGTCATCAAACAAACAGTCAGCGCATTCGCCTCGTAGTGTTAACAGTCACAACTTTGAAGTTGAAGATAATTTCGTATACCAAGGCACCAGCATCAACACCGATAATAATGTCAGCCTTGAAATCCAACGCAGAATCACTCTTGCTAAGGACTGAGTAGGCAGTTGAAAAGTAAAGTCCTCTCTCGACGAACAAAAACTAAACTCTACTAGTCCCATTCCGTCCTACTCTATGGTGCAGAAGTGTGGACGATGTCAACATCCGATGAGACGGCACTAGGAGTTTTCGAGAGAAAGGTTTTGCGGAAGATTTATGGTCCCAGAAGATGAAATGATGAGCTGTATGTGTTATTCGACGACATAGACATTGTCCAGCGAATGAAAAGACATCGGCTACGCTGGCTAGGTCATGTTGTTCGAATGGGCGAAAATGCCCCAGTTCTGAAAGTGTTCGATGCAATACTCGCTGGTGGAAGCCGAGAAAGAGGGAGGCTGTTGTGAACTCGGCTATAAACGCGTAAGCGGTTTCTACCCCAGTCAAGAAGAAGAAGATGTTCTTTCATTTATAAAATCAGCATTTAGTTCAAACTTGCTTTTATTTACAATTAAATATATTTTAACGAGAAACAGTTAATAAGAGCGATATCTCTTTGCCATCAGCCAATAATAATTGTCTCTCACTTTAAAAATTATTTTAGTTCTGCTATAAATAAATGCATAATAAACATTAAATCACCTTTAGTCTTACACATCTATATAAATATACCTTTCCATCACACAAGATGCCTGTCAGTTTTTGACAATTCTTGCCGAAATATGCGCATTTTTGCGACTGCAAAGTATGAGAAATTCTTCAGCATGACACAACAGGATAATAACAATAATTAATTGTATACAACAGATAATCATGGTAATTAATCAAATTTCAATTAATTATAGCACAACAATAAAGAGCAAAGAGCAAAGTGCGTAAATGTAGTAGTGACTATAAATTTTAAGGAAAGTTTACTGAGAAAAGTGAAGACGGCAAAGAGATGGACAAGGGAAAGTGCAATATACGAGTAAAGTGTGCGAGAGATAGAGTGAGATAGGTATAGTAAGTGGAGAGATGATTAAAGAGAGAGGTAAAATAAAGAGAAGTGGCGTATAATAGATAGTACGAAAAGCTGTAGGAGTGAGCGAGCTGGAAGCTGAACCTGATGTGAATGGAAGAAAGTGAGTTTTTAGAAATACGAAGTACCGTTAGCTGCCTGCAGTTGCCTTCAGGCAAATTGCTATAATTATATTTTATAGCAAACTACTTGACTGTGAGCAAATCATATTAGTGACATAAAATTAATAGTAAATTTCAAAGCAGCGCACCGATGGATATACTTATAGACAAAGGTGCATTCTGAGCAAGTGTAGGTGTCTGTGTACTATATAAACTTATTATATGTAAATATGCCTCTGTGTGCTCATCGACCGTGCTGTATTGTCGATATGGCTTGTATTGCCAATACACAAGGTGAACAAAGTGCCAACAACAAACTTGACTATACAAATTTCAGCATTATTGTATGCTGCTCATACTTCCTTGTGTGTATTTATAGGTGTGTGTGTGTATATGTTGAAAGTGATGCTGTGAGTGCTAACCAAATCAGGGAAATTGTAATCTAAGAACGTCGACAGAATTGAGTGCAATGCAAATGCGTTGAAATTTACACTCTACTTGTGATTAAAATTTTGACAAGGCAACAACAACAACAACTACAAGCAGAACAGCAAAAATATCATATTTACAATAACAACAACAACAAGCGCGTTGTTGCTCGTGTAGATTAAATTCATGAAGTTACAAAATTTATTTACATATTCATTTACATATTTATAGCATAATACATAGTTGATAAGTAATTGTGAATTTTGTATGTGACCAAGACAGGCGTAGCATAAGCTGACTGCAGCAGCTGTGGACTTGGCAGCTGGCACCGAGCTATAACAACTGCTGTTTGACCCAAGCACAAGTGCTATGTCGTATGCTCTTCAAGCAGTCTGGCTATTTGCCAGATAATAAACTTGTAAATAAACTAGGTTATGCTGGGCTTTTGTAGGCGCACAAATACAATCAAAGACAGACACACATACATACATAGATAGAAAGTGTTGGTTAATATACATTTGCTGCTGTCTGTCAACAGCTCGTTGCCAGATTATTATTTGAGCGTATTTGATCCTTGACTTCTACTCAACACTTGCTCGGGCAAATACTCACACGCACATACATACATATACAAAGCCATCTGCATATAAATAAGCTGACAAACAAACAAACTTGACTAGTTGGCGATTATTTGACAGCCTATTTACATGGAACTTTAATTATTTGTTTGAATTTAATTGGATTTTCTCTCGCTCTGCTTGAACTTTGTATACTCACACAAACTCATATATATGGATACAAGAAATAGTGCTGCTGACCCGCAGCTAAGGGTTGTTCACTATAACTTCAAGTTTGCTCATTGTTGCTGCCTTCCGGCTGCTGTGTCAATATGCATTTATGTAAATATATTAATTTATAAGGGTTGACTTTTATGTGTCAACAAAGTATATATCTGTATATCAGACCATGATCTGTGTGTTATTAGCAAAAGTTTTGCGGTAACAGCAGCAGCAGCTACTCTTCGTTATCTGATTACTGTTTTCTGCACCTGTGTTTACTGTTATCTATTATATAAAGCTTATGGCATTGCTCAAGCAATTCAGTTGTTGTAAATAGTAGTGTTTTTGTTGTACTGTGGTCAATATCTTAAAAGGCAATAACTTTGAATTGATTACAAATATTGATTTGCGTGGGGATGTATCTACGGTTTATTTGTTCAGCATATTCGCAGATGAGTGAGTGGTATGCAGGTTGTGGAAATTTATGAGTGTCATGAAAGTGGTTGTAGTATACTTCACTTAAATGTTGTTTGTAGGAACCTACAAGGTTTCTATGGATAATATTGCTCTTTGAAATACTTTCTTGGAAGTTTCTATAGATTTTCGTAAATCGAGGAGCAAGCTGTGGCAGTATGGCTTTTTCACTCCGTTCAGACATTAAGTCATGCAAATTGAATTTAAAAAGTGTTCATTTCATTATAGCTTTTCGCACAGCCAAATTATTTGTTCAATTAAAATCTTAATTGATACATAATTGTTTGCCCTTCGCATTGCCGGCTACTTTTTAAACGATCAGCTGTTATACCTTTTTTGTTTTTATTTTTCATAAAAAGTTGGTTAGTTTCGTCGAATAGCATTATTGCTATTTTATAAAAAAAAAAATACTGCCAAATTTACAGTGTGGACAACATTGCCATGAACTCCATCATAATTCGTTAAAAATTAATATAGAATAATGAGATTTTTATTTTGTATGGTAAATCGATTTACAACAGCGCTTTAATTGCGCAAAGGCTGGTGAATTAAACAATTCGCTCCTGTGCGAAAAGATCATTAGGGAAATAATTGAGTCAATTAGTAGTATACTCTTATTTCATACATAAATTTAACACATTATTTAGTAATTAGTATTTAAATTCAGTGGGCATTTCATATATAAAAATAAACAGCATAATATTTGCCAATAGGTGTTGTATGTGTATACACAGATCCCTAATTTAGACAATTATTAATTCTATACTACAATTGTAAATGATAAAATTGTATTAATTGACGCAATGAGGGCGTTATTTAAGCAAACGTTTTACATTTCATTTAACTTAACAATTACCCGCCTTCTTGTTCATCAATTAGAATTTCTTTCATACAATTATATAGGTTGACATTTTGCTAATTGACTTAATTAACGGCCTGTTCATGTTAAAAGTTGCTAATTGAGTACAATTCTATCAGCGTTCAAACAGTAATTATTTATGACAAATTGAGTGTTTATTAACAAACCACTCAATTAGCTGAGATAATTAGCTAGTAATTTTTTAAATTTATGTAGAGGAAAAATAAATATCTCTCAAGTTGTATTCATTGTGTTAATCATAGTACGTTATTATGGCCTTCGCGGTAACTTCTCTTATATAATTGAATTCCTATAGGGTTACCAGATTTTATGAACGCTTAGTTTATAAGTATAAAAATTTAAGAATTATAAACTAAATCGATCAAAGAAATATGGGCTTTAAGATGTTGGCTGCCAGTGTATTACCTATGAGCATGACAGAAATCTACTCTCAGGAGACAAGCAATAAAATACTTGCCAAGGCGTGTATCACCGGTGATACATTGGAACTTGGGATAGTTTTTTGTCGTGTTCACCGGTGATACACTGACATTGAATGTGTTAAAAGTAAATATTTAAGAAAGTATGAAGAAAATAATAACAAAAAAAGAAATTGCGTACTTTTTACACATTGAATGTCAGTGTATTGGCAACCCTGTAAAAAACAATTTTTATATTTATGATTTCAAATATACTCACAGTAATGTACTTTAATCGTAATACAATTTACATAAATATAGAATATTCTTAATAAATTTTTATATGGGCAACTCTGTAAACATATAATTTTTATATTATTGTAGAAGCTTCTGAAAATATTCAATTCATCGTATTAATACTAAAATTTAGACTTACATATGTATGGGACAAAATTTATTACATAATGTAGTCATACCTGCTTCAAATTTTCATAAATTTGGCAACCCTTTCGATACTTATTACTATATTAAAGCTTTTAAAATTTGTCAACATGTTGTGGTCACACATCTATTATAAAATTGGAATCAAGAACTTGTTTTTAGATAACTATTGTAGAATGACAGATGGCAACTCCATAAATTAAAAATTAAAAAATACCAAAATTAATTGTTGCAACTTATCTTCTGACTAGCTATTGTTTCAGTTTATTAAAATTTAAATAAACTATAGTTTCAAAATTAAATACATCTGGCAACCTCTTTTATTAGATCGGAAGATCAGAAATAATATTTGCAAAAATAAATAAATATGTATAGTATTCATCTTATTCCTGAATTCCTAGAATATTCAACAATTACTGTAGCATTTCCTCACAACTCATGCAGGTTAATGTTAATGATATTCCACTGACTTCTGACTCTTCATTCATTCGTCACGTTTACTTAAATATGTATTTATTTATTGCAGCACTTTCCTTTCTCACCTCTAACATAAGCACAGTAATTATTACTAAGACACCTGCTCTCCGCCAAAGCACTATACAAATGCGAAACTTAACTGTTTAATATACATATGCATGGGTGTTTGGGCATACATATGTGCATATATTAGTAGTCATATGCTTGTTAGATTGAGCTCATTATGCAGCTTTATTACCAGTTAATTTTGCACTGTAATTATACGAATTGGATAATAAATTTGCGCAAGCATAATATTTGCAAGCGCGCATACGAATGTAGGTATGTATATGGAGATGTGTAGTATGTATGTATAAGTACACATATAGGAGTGTAAGTGTATATATGAGAGTTGTAGTGTTTATATATGAGTATATGTACGTATTAGAGGCGTCAATTACTGCTAATGTGCAACACACTCTACATTGTAACTGCAGCTGCACGTTTGTGCTCAGTGTAACAGGCGAGTGCTTGGACATCAGCTGAGTTAAGTTAATACACATAAGGCAGGGCAAAATTTATTAAATATAAGTGCGCAAAATTGTTGAGGTCAGTGGGCATGACGACAATACAAATTATGTTCAAAGATTTGCTACACACTACAATCAAATATATGCTGTATAATAATATATGTTACTCATACGCCATGGTGTACCCAACATGTAACAGCAGCAATATCACCTACTAATATGTATAATGAATTTTAATTAACAAAGCTACTGTTTGTGAACGCTTACAGCAGTCATATGTGTATATATAAGTAGCTAAATATATGCATGTGTATTATTGCATAAATAATTGCTTACAAGCAGTAACACAGCACGTACATTTCTATAGCCCCACAAGCTGCTCCACTGACATATGTGCTGTTTAAATATTTATTTGAGCAACAAATGTATATATATTTGTATATTTTGTTACCAATTAGTTAGATGCTTGCTCAAGAATCACATTCAAAAGATTATATTTGTTGGATACTAGCTGTTGGCAGAGCTGAAATTCTGTTGAATTATGCTATTAATTAAAATGTTAATTGCTTATGTGCTATTAAAGGTGGCAATGAATAATAACTGAGAAGCTTACACACACATATACACATATGTAATATATAATTTATACTCACAAAAATACTTACAAGCATAATTATTGTAATGTGTGTTGTATAAATATGCTTTTACCTTTATATTCAGCTGTGTTATTACTACCGATTTATTTATAAGTATTTCTGTGCACACGTGTCAGTCAGCTAACATATATACATACACCACATTTATAAATAATACTTAATCTTTGTGTATTTGCCTTACACTGACTTTCTGCTTTTTCAAATCGTCAGCAAATTTGTATTTCTTAATAAGTGTTGTCAGCAACAGCAGCCGTCAGCGTTTTGACAAGCACAAACGTGTTTTTGAAACGCCGCAAAAGTCCGACCACATCAAAGGTGTTTGTTTGTTTTTATTGCGAAAATTGAATTTGAAAGGAATTTGTGGCTTAATTAAATATATATTTTGCTATTTAAATACTTTTGTGTGCTAATTGGATATATTATTTAAAAATGTTTGTGTGACAGAGTACACAAAGCAGTAGAATTCTGGTTAAATTTGTATTTTTAAAGTCTTATTTATATAATAATATTGTTATTTATCATTAAGTTGGTGGTGGTTTGAGAAAGCGGTTAAAAATATACCTAACAGCACGTGGGCGCTTTTAAGCTATCAGAAGTATGGTAGTGAGTTCCAACTAAACATTGTTCAGACACATTCAGTATTTGATAAGAGTTTTAGATTCCTCCCATTCACAGTTCAACTATCGTTATATTAGTAAATTGTGTACTGTATAAAAATCTGTAGACGTGTTGAAGACATAGACTATTTCTGTCAATGACATACATCTTACCGTCCTATGGTCCCTTATTCGTCTTTCTAATACACTAAACCAAGTTATTAATGATTTTCCAAAACCTTTGGGGAGATTTTAGCATCATTAAAAGGAACTTCATTTTATCTGTCATTCTAAAGTGATCGCTTTCACGGTAACGCTTCCATCTCTCACCTATTTAATTTTTTCGTTATCTTCCATATTTGTACGATCAAATACCTTCGACTGAAATACAGATTCTATCGATGGTAAAAGCTTCGATCTGTGTAAGTTGAATAAGTCTGTCTCGAAGTCGTATTATTGCGGTCCCCTTGTCGATATATGTCAATTTATAAAAATCTGTAGACGTGTTGAAGACATAGACTATTTCTGTCAATGACATACATCTTACAGTCCTATGGTCCCTTATTCTTCTTTCTAATACACTAAACCAAATTATTAATGATTTTCCAAAACCTTTAGGTTAGGTTATCTTCCATTCCGCTTTTTTGCTCTTTATACAATGCTTTATAAAAAGTGTTCAGTGATCGGATTTAGTTCAAAAATATGCGCCGTTTCGTTCGATAATCTGTTTCCATCCAGACGGCAACTTCATAATACCGCCCTCGTAGAAGCCCCTCCTTATTTCCGAAGAACTCGGACATCCACATTTCACAAGCCTCTTTTGAGTTCAACCTAATACCTCCCAGGGCGTTCGCCATTGACAGGAACAGGTGCTAATCACTTGGCGCTATGTCCGGGTTATATGGTGGATTCGATAAAACCTTCCATCCGAGCTCCCGTAGCTTCTGACGAGTCATCAACGAATTGTGTGGTCTGGCGTTGTCCTGGTGGAATACTGCACCTTTCCTGTTGGCCACTTCTGGACGCTTCTGGTCGATCGCCTGCTTCCAATTGTTCGCAGTAGTAGAATTAAGTCTGGCCATAGTGGATGATTCCCTTGCAATTCCACCAAACCTCCACGATATGCCACATGGCGATCTAACTCGATGTTTTCCATGATTTGATCGGTATTCGTATTCACAAGTCTTCCGCCGGCTAGAATTTCCATGGTGTCGTTTTCACCCGCTCTGAATCGTCGAAACCATTCCTCCGCAGTTCGAAGTGATAGAGTACCTTTAAAATAGCGCGAATTTCGGTGTTAGTGAACACCATGTTTACACGTCTATAAATCGTTGAACGCAATATCCAAACTAATAATGCATAGCGTCGTTTTCTAGGTTATGACTTATCATATTAAAGATGTATAGTATTGCCAGATACGAGATCTGTAGCGCTTTATACATAGCCGCGAAATTCAAAAGACAAAAAGGCAGAGGGGAGATATTTGCTGACCCAGTTCTTCAACATAAGCATAGATATAGGACTAATATAAAGACCGAATTCACTTGATTATCTCTCACTCACTCATTCTATATTTTTGTCTCTCTATATATGCATATATCTCTCTCTAACGACCCTGTCTCTCACTCTCATTCTCTCCCTCTCTCTAATACTATCTTTTCTGCTAAGCTACATAAATTATTGTTCTACATGAAACTACCAGTAATAATTACAAATTAATTTTATTATCGCTTCAATTACTAAAAGCTTCAAAAATAAAACGGAAAATCTCACAAATTTAAAACCATTTTCACCTCAGTTAAATAATGATATTTACCCAAACAAAATGCCATAATAAATTCAAGGTAGACCACATATCCATTAACTCAACTTCCGACGGCGTCTAAATAACTCACACGCCAACACTCAGAAGTTTCACATTAAATATTCTTCATTTCAATCTTTTAATACATTTATCATAATTTTCAAAAACTTCACATCACCATTATTAACTTAACTGTAAAAGCTGCAAAATAAAATAAAAAATACCAAGAGAAAGGAAGAGCAAGTTTACTGCACTACCATTTTACTATAGCAAGGCTATAAAAGTAGTGTAAACCGACAGCAAAAATAAAAATAAAAACAAAAAATACCAGGAAAGCAGGCAGACACAATATAAATACAACAACAATAAACACCATCCTTTTAGTTTTATAAAGTCCAACATTGTGTAGGAGGAATGTAATTTAAAAGCTGCTAGCGGCTAGTTTTTAGGTGTTTAAATATTTCGACTGAGCTTCACCGCATGCCAGAGTGACCGCAACTACATGACTTTTATACTGAGCTTTTTACATATGCATATGGGAGGCACTGCACTTTGGTGTATGCATATAATTTGGTAGTATACTACTTTGCCACATTCAGAGTGGAGTTAAACGGAGGCACATGAGTCTTTAAAGTTGCCCAGTAGGGAACTTAGTGAAGTTAGTGAATTAATAGCACTTTTGTAACTTATACCAAGCTTTCCCAAAGGTTTACTTCTGGAAAGCTTTGATGATAATCAAATTAAAAAAGTTGAAAAGAGACCTTTTGTTAATTCGAAAAACTTATAAACCCTTTCTTTTAAGCATTAAATGAGAAAAATCACAAAAGCTTAACCGAAACTAGTGAAAGCTTATTCGAACTTTTTTAATCATAACCGCAAAGCACTTGAAAATATCAACTATTACTGTGAGGGTATTGAAGAGCCTTGTGTTAAGTTCGATGTGGAACCAATTACATTTTAAAAGATTTTATGCTTACTTTGTAGTTGCGTTCTTCTAGGAAAGATTCATGAACTGGCAATCTTATACTTAAGCTTCAATTTATCAGATAATAATGGTATATTGAATGAAAGCTTTGAGCTTTCACCAAAAGCTCTGACAAACTATATCGAATTCAGTAATAAAGCTTCAAGCTCTAAAGCTTCAGTAAATTTTTTTAATCATAATTAACTTATGTTTAAATTTGCGCCAAATGCTTCTGTAGAAAAAGAGTGAAAGCTTCAAAAGATGAATGAAAACTCTTCTTAAAGCTTTAAAACCTTCCATGCGCAACTGGGTTTACAGCAAAATTTCAACCAACGAGCACATATTCTACAAACATACAACTTCGCCGGCAGTGATTTCGGCACTCACATAGACAGCAACTCCATACCGTTATAAATATATTTATATACATTTTGTTATTTTCGCCAAAAATGTAGTATAAACAGCAAAAACAATAACAATAATAACAACAAAGCGAAAACGGTAACAACAGAATTGCGGAAACTTACAAAAGATAAATTGCTCGCACTCAAGCCTTTTGACCCCAGCGCGACTAAAGTGAGGAAGATTAATGACGATAGTTCCCCGCAAGCTTCCACAGGCCGGCGGGTGGCAGCACTATAAATGAGAACAGCTGAGTAAAAGCTGAAAACACTTCAATGGAAAGGTGTGAGCAAAGGCAGGAGCTGGCAGCTACTAAAAAGTCGAAATAGTTTCGGAAGTGAGTACCGTTAGACATATATGTATATATGTAGACGACTAGTGCTAGCGCGTTGTATGCAGCAACTGTAATAACAACAATACATATTTGAGGTGCTAAGTGATGAAGCAGCATTTGAAGCCAAGTAATCGCTTGAAAGTCGAGCAGCTGTTGTTAGTTGGCTGAACGTTCGGTGCGGTGTTGAATGCCTGTCTAGCTAAGTGACGAACTGTTTTAGCGCGCTAGCGTCTACTCCGGAGAGAATTTAGCATTTAAGTGCTAGACAAAAGTGAAAAACACAGCACTGTAATAACGTTAGGTTGAAGAAAAAAGTAACTATAATGGCAAAAGCAACAAAAACAACAATGACGTCCCTATGCTGTCCGTATTATGTGTGTATGTTGACCAGTGCACGCCGGATGTGACTAAAATACTTTGTTGCAACAACAAAGCAATAACATAATCATTTTAGCCCAACAACAACAACATATATTTGAATACAGTGTCTAACAAACTGTGTTGTAGCAGCCAAGCGTTCGTTTATGCCTTAGTTGCTGTTGTTGTTGTCGTGTGGTTTTATACATATGTTGTAGTTGTATACCTCCTTGTAGTAGTTGTTGTACAAGCCAACGTCTTGTACGCATTAAACACTTGCCACTTCAATTTTCTCGTGTCTCACTTCACTATTAAATGCCTGATGGCCAGCGGCTAAGCGTTGCTTGTTGTTGTAGTTTGTGTATACATTGTTACATGCAAATATACCGTTCTACTAATTGTAGTAGCTGGAATATGTACATAACACCTAAATGTATGCTAGTTAATTTGATTTCTTTTGTAAGCATTTGCAATATAGAGTGCGCCTAAAGGTATACTGCTAAATGCAAATTGTTTTCTTTTTAGAACTGAACACTTGTACTTTGTTTCCACCTTTTACATAGTGTTGTGGGAAAGCTCACACACTTTCTTAGAGTTTTTTCTGCATTTGCAATGCTCTAGCGCCTAAAATTATGCAATGAAGCATACAGAAAATTATTGTTTTTTAATGAACTTTGGAGCTTTATATCAGAAGCCTGTATATCATTAAGAACAATTTTCCATAATTTGTAATAAATAAATTCAAATAAAAATTTCTCTAAATTCTGTTCTCTTCCTAACCTCAATTCACACTTTGCATAATTTTAGGCGTAATTTTTTTTAATGGTTTGAAATTGAATTATAAATTCTCATAAAATTAGTAGAAACACTAATTGAAGTATAAGTCAGTCTTCTCCGGGAGTTAAGATTCCTCTTCCCTCTCTTAGTGATATCGTTGACCTAACCTAAGAAGAATGAAATATATTTTCCGGTTCGGTCCTCTGCCGCAATGACTCTGTTCGCCTTATACAACTAAAATCTGTGTGTAATCCAGTCTTTTCGTTTACTTCTTACTCCATCTCCTTTTATTTATTGTATTACCAACGTCTATTTATGTCTTTGTTTTGCCCAAAAGTGTATCAGCACGCACATTCTGTGCGTTTTCTGGCAATGATACTACACGTATTGCGTATATAAATCTGATTTGCTCTGACACGCAGCCATGAATAAATAACGAATCGACGCTGAACAGCAACGTATCACATGCAACGTATTTTGCGTAAGCATGGCAGGAAGTTGCGCGATTGCGTGTGTAATGGAAATAAGTCTCAAGGTGGAAATCAATTAAAAATTTATTGGAACTTGACTAGCTGTTCACGTGTTCGTGTATGCATTAGAATTCAAAAGATTTTGTTAACCTTGCTGCAGACTTGTTTCCTCCTTTTAAAGGTCTTTTTTGTCTTTTTAAGGAATTATAGGTATCTTAGCTTATATAGCCGGAATCAGTTTTTAGTAGCCCTATAATATTTATAGCTTGAAAAATACTACGAAAGCTATTCTAATCTGAGATCCTGGTACAAATTCTTTACTCTTATTACGACTGAAGACTTTCTTCTTAAATTTTACTGAGGCTTATTAGACTCAGACTCTTACTACTACTACTACTGAGATACTTATTGAAACGTTTTCGACAGCGAGTTTATAATTAACCACATTTTTCAATTCCTAAGGGAGTATGCTTTTCGGATAGTAATGTGGTATAACTTTCATTATAAACTGGGTATCATGAGAGTAAAAAATTTATAAAAAAGGTCCATAAAATTCAGATAATCAAAGCCAAAATATACCTTAGTCGAAAACTGGTTGCTTTAGTATATTTGAAAGGAGTTATAAAATCTATTAAAATATACTCAACACATAATTTTTATAGTTGCTGGGCTGTTTCAGAATACCAACTAAATGCCATTTAAGAGCGCCCATGTGTTTTTTAGTGATTTTCATACTCTCGCAACAATGTTGCTAAGAGAGTATTATAGTTTTGTTCACATAACGGTTGTTGGTAACACCCAAAACTAAACGAGTTAGAAATAGGGTTATATGTATATACCAAAGTGATCAGGGTGAAGAGTAGAGTTCAAATCCGAATGTCTGTCTGTCCGTCCGTCCGTCCGTCCGTCCGTCTGTGCAAGCTGTAACTTGAGTAAAAATTAAAATATCTTGATGAAACTTGGCACACTTGTTTCTTGGCACCATAGGAAGGTTGTTTTCGAAATCGGACTACTGCCACGCCCACAAAATGGCGAAAACCAAAAACACATAAAGTGCCATAACTAATCCGTAAATAAAGCTATGGAAAATTTTGTACAAAGGATCGTACTATGAAGGGGCATATTTGGATATAATTTTTTTGGAGAACTGGGCGTGGCCCTGCCCCCTACTAAGTTTTTTGTACATATCTCGCAAACTGCTTAAGCTATATGAACCAAACTTTCTAGAATCGTTTCTTTTAGGTACTACCTCAGTCCACAGTCCAAAAATGGAGGATATCGGATTATAACCACGCCCACTTCCCATACCAAGGTTATGTTGAAAACTACTAAAAATGCTTTAATTCAGTAAATTCAGTAAATCAACAGAAACCTTAAATTTCATTATAAAGAAGGTACAGAAGGGTTCCACCCAGATTGGTACACAATATTTTAAGTGGGTGTGGCTCCTCCCACTTATGGATCAAAAACCATATCTCCGAAACTATGGTCGAGTAAATGAAACTTGGTTTTTAATATTTTCTTACATCCCAATGATATGTTGTGAAAATAGGCCAAATCGGTTCACAACCACGCCTACTGTTCAGAACATTGAAGTCGACCTGAATAGTTTACTTTACAATATGTAAAGTAAGCACTAAATATTACATTTATAGTGTGGCAGCCCATTTCTAAAAATCGCCGAAATCGGATCATAGGTTTTCAAGGCCCCATATATCGAACATGAGGACCTCGGTGCTTCTAACATAGTATTGGAGTTATTGAATGCTAATAATAATACGTTTACATGTGCCGAATGTAATCTACAGATTTCAAATCATTCGGTCAATTCGTTTCTAAGATACGGTTTTGAGCAAAACGCATTCAAAGTTTCCAGCTGCCAACTGATATCTTCGGGCGGCTCTTTCTTCTAACTGCGGTATCTTTAAAATGGCTTCGAATTTCTGAAAATCTTTCTACCTAGATATTCTAGACAAGTTAAGTAAGCAATTGATGTAAAACAAGTAAGGAAGGGCTAAGTTCGGGTGTAACCGAACATTTTATACTCTCGCAATTTATTTATTTGGCTTTATTTATATTATGTAATACACAATTTGACCCACATATTCGTCATATATATTGTATAAAGTCCATTGAAAGTTGGAAACCATAATATTAGACTAGTAGCACCGAGGTCCTCGTGTTCGATATATGGGGCCTTAAAAACCTATGGTCCGATTTCGGCGATTTTTAGAATGGGGCTGCCACACTATAAACATAGTATTTGTGCAAAGTTCTGCACCGATATCTTCACTAGTGCTTACTTTATATATTGTAAAGTAAACGATTCAGATTGTCTTCAAAGTTCTGGTATATAGGAAGTAGGCGTGGTTGTGAACCAATTTGGCCTATTTTCACAACATATCATTGAGATGTAAGGAAACTATTACAAACCAAGTTTCATTGAAATCGGTCGAGTAGTTCCTGAGATATGGTTTTGACCCATAAGTGGGCGACGCCACGCCCATTTTCCATTTTGTAAAAAAATATGAGTGCAGCTTCCATCTGCCGTTTCTTATGTGAAATTTAGTGTTTCTGCCGTTTTTCGTTAGTGAGTTAACCCACTTTTAGTAATTTTCAACCTAACCTTTGTATGGGAGGTGGGCGTGGTTATTATCCGATTTCTTTCATTTTTGGACTGTACAAGGAAGTGGCTAAACAAAACGACTGCAGAAAGTTTGGTTTATATAGCTCTATTGGTTTCCGAGATATGTACAAAAAACCCATTTAAGGGCGGGACCACGCCCACCTCACCAAAAAAATTACATCCAAATGTGCCCCTCCCTAATGGAATCCTATGTTTCGAATTTCATTTTCATAACTTTATTTATGGCTTAGTTATGACACTGTATAGGTTTTCGGTTTCCGCCATTTTGTGGGCGTGGCAGTGGACCGATTTTGTCCATTTTCGAAAGCAACCTCCTCACGGTGCCAAGGAACGTGTGTTCCAAGTTTCATTAAGATATCTTAATTTTTACTCAAGTTATCGCTTGCACGGACAGACGGACAGACGGACGGACAGACATCCGGATTTCAAATCCACTCGTCATCCTGATCATTTATGTATATATAACCCCATATCTAACTCTTATATTTCTTGGTGACACAAACAACCGTTATGTGAACAAAACTATTATACTCTGTGCAACAGGTTGCGAGAGTATAAAAATGTTGTGCCATCACATGGGATGACCTCCTTAAGGACTTTTTTTCATAACATTTATACCTCCAGATAGCACTGGTAGCTGGATTGATTGTTTTTCCATTTTCATATACTTCATTGCTTGCACAGATCAATAAAGTTCTTAACCCTTAATCGGGCAAGGCCACAAATTTTGAAAATTTTTTTGTTTTTCGGTAGCGTCAGTCAAAATAAAAATACAACTTTCTTAAATTTTATTTTTTAATTTTTTTTTACTATTTATTTAAGAAAATATCTTTTGTGACAGATATGTTACATTGCCTGGAAAAGGAAAATTAAATTTATGTCAAATGGTATGCACGGTAACAGTTATTATGCTTGTTGTAGCACAATGCAATTCCGCATTTTTCACACATTGTTTGGGTAACTCCTTGGCAATTAGGCATCATGCATCTTATCCTCTTTTCCGTCCATATTGGCCAATGACCAACTTGATCAAGTCGTAAAGCTTGTGGAGGGGCGTGCTGCGCTGGTCCTTTGCGTTTTTTTGCTTGTATTTGTGGCTCGAGGGATCTAGTGTTCTTGACGTTGATTTTTTGTCCGTATTTTAAAAGTGTTTCCGCGATCTGTAAGCGAAACTCTGCCGCAGGCAACAACTTTTCTGTGTTATTGGATCGATTTTTTTTATATAGAAGCCAAGCGTTTGCCATCACTAAATCTAATAGGTGGTAAAATACTCGAACTTGCCATCTTTTACTTCGAAGTTTTATTTTATATCTTCCCATGATGGAATCAATAAGGTCTACACCACCCATATGCGCGTTGTATTCACCAACAATAGACGGACGATCAATTTCAACATACTTCTTTTGAATTTTAACGTACCTTTTTACTTTACGTTTTGGTATTTCACCAAGGAAAGTCGATGCGAGATTTACAATCTTACTATCTTTCCACGAAACTGTTGAAATGTCGATTCCTTCAGCCTGACACACGTACTCTATGCCAGATCCTCTCTCTTTTTTCATCATTTCTTTTTCGCTTGGTAGTTTACAATTGGGAATTCTATTCCTCCGAATTGTTCCCACACTGAATATCCCTTCATTTGCCAAGTATACGAGCAGTGGAATTGAAGTAAAATAATTGTCGAAATAAAGTTTGAAATTTTGGTTTCGTGGAATCATACGTGACAGTCTCATGACTACATTGGAAGAGGCTCCCAAATCCCGCTCGTTATCCCCAACGATATTTTCTTTTCCAGTTTCCGGTTCAATTTTGTAAGCAAATCCAGTTGTCCCGCAGAGAACAAATATTTTGTAGCCCCATTTATGAGGCTTGTTTGGCAGGTAGCGTTTCAAAAGGTTTCGGGCTTTTGTGGAACATATTTGTTCATCGACGCATAGATGTTGTTCAAGAGGCACTTTTGCAAAATTCTTATTTAACTCATCCAGGATCGGGCGTATTTTGTACATTCTGTCAATATTTTTATCAGTCGACGGCAAATTTTTGCTGTTGTCGTTAAAGTGTATGCGACGTCGTAAATTTTCAAATTTTTTCAGCGGCATCGCTTCTTGTATCATGGATGTACCAATTTTGCTCCAGTGACTGGGTACATTAGGAAGTTGTACTAAGGACATCATATAAACTACTCCAATAAATTGCTGAATATCCATTTCTGATACACGAAATGGATCATTAACGTCCTTTTGGACAACATACAAATTTGTTTCATTGGCAATACACTTTATCAATTCTTTTGGAAATAAGTACAAGAAATATTCAATTGGCGCTTCGATAATCTTTATATCATCGGGCAATGATGTATTGCCTGTAAAACGCAATTGGTGCTCTTCCAAAACTAAATTCTTTTTTTTCCAGAGAATGTCATTGTAACATTTTTTTTGTTGTGCTCTCTCTGCCAAAATGGGCGGAACATCGTTCGAAGGATCTGCACACAAATCCATATTTTCATTTTCAATATCTTCTAATATATTCTCAACCACTTCATCAAAATCAGCATGTACCAACTCTTCATTATAATTAGGATCATCCACATCATCATCATCATCAAAATCGAGTCCATCTTCACTCTCGTCAAGAATTTCTCGAATTTCACCCTTGCGCAAAGTTTTAGACATTCTGCTAAAAATATACTCGCGCTGTAAGGCAATGTGACACATATTTGTCACAAACAATAAATACAATATAGAAAAGACGAATGAAATTTTTTTTCGATTGCACTTAGTAAAATCACTAAATTACATGCTCACCCAATGTATTTAAACAAATAAACACGTTTTTCACATTCACAAAAACCGCTTTTCGTCACCAATTTCAGCACTTGTTGTGAAATCACCAAACTTAATGCACTACACTTTTGGCACAAAAATACGTTACAATAGGGATGTCTCGCTCTATCTTATTACTTTTATACTATTCACAGTTTGTACCAGTTGTGTTACAAAAACCAATATGACTATATCAAATAAGAATGGTAAAATTACAGTCGAAAAAAGGGTTTGTAACATTTCTGTCACATGGCCAGGTTAAGGGTTAAGGCTAATTGAAAAGATTAATGAGTCCAGGTGCTATATAGAGGATCCTCCTTCGGTTTCATTAAGAACTATCGACACCTTCTTCCAACTTATGCAGTATACCATTAAGTAAGTCGTTGTGAGTTCGCACGTTCGGTTTTCGCCATTTTGTGGGCGTGGCAGTGGTCCGATTTTGCTCATTTTCGAAAGCAACCTTCCTATGGTGCCAAGAAATAAGTGTGCCAAGTTTCATCAAGATATCTTAATTTTTACTCAAGTTACAGCTTGCACAGACGGACGGACGGACGGACGGACGGACGGACGGACAGACAGACATTCGGATTTGAACTCCACTCTTCACCCTGATCACTTTGGTATATATAACCCTATATCTAACTCGTTTAGTTTTGGGTGTTACAAACAACCGTTATGTGAACAAAACTATAATACTCTCTTAGCAACTTTGATGCTAGCAACTTTGTTGCGAGAGTATAAAAATGTTGTGCCATCACATGGGATGACCTCCTTAAGGACTTCTTTCTTAACATTTATACTTCCAAATAGCACTGGTAGCTGCATTGATTCTTTTTCCGTTTTCATATACTTCATTGCTTGCACAGATCAATAAAGTTCTTAAAGCTGATGGCAAAAATTAATAAGTCTAGGTGCTAGAGGATCCTCCTTCGGTTTCTTTAAGAGCTATCGACACATTCTTCGAACTTATGCAGTATACCATTAAGTAAGTCGTTGTTAGTAAGAGAGTACTTCAAAATTAATTTATGTTATTTCGTCAATTAGCTTTCCTACAGGTAGTTTGCCGTAATTATTTGTTTTTTAAGTTCGCCACCATAATCCGCAATCCATTTATAGATTTAAATTTTTTAACTCTCTTTAACATCTTTAAATTCTGAGTTTTAGAACTATCCCAGAGCTTCATTTAAAAGTTACGCTTGCAAGAAATTACTTAATTACAGAACTTGTCCAATTTGTTCTTTTTTGAAAACAGTTAAAGTATGTTCTCCTTGGTAAAAATGTGGTCTTAATGGTCCAATGTATTGCACGATATTTGCTGGAATTCTTTGTTGTAATTTTTTCGGCTTTTTATTATTTGAATTACCACAGCAGTAGCCCTCATCTTTGAATTATATTAATAGGAGCTTAGCTCAAAAAGTCTTAGTACTCCGACAAGTGTTTCAAGCCGCTATGGTTTCCTCAGCATCTCCTATTTATCGCAGTATGTTCTTATTTAGTTTATAGCTAAAGCTTTCTCCCCAAACTACAAACGAAAAAGAAATTAATATTTATAAATAATAAAAATTATAAGACCGTAAAATTTGCATTATGTAAGGCAATCATGAACACAGGGTGTCGGGTTTAGATGACGATGAGGCCGATTCCGTTGAAGAAAAGATTAGTATGTTGAGTTGAGTTTAAACTTTATAATATTTAGTTTATTTGTATGTGTAAGTGACAATAGGGTTAATTGTTTTTGTGTAATTAGTTAGGATTAGGTTTTAGTGTATCGAAAGTATGTATATGACCTGTGGTGTTGTATTCCTTATGTTGTGTAGTGTTTAATTCCTCCTTCTGTTGGTTATCTGGATTCCTATTGCTTATTTTGTTATCTCTTGGGTTTTGTAGGTATATGTTGTATATGTTTTTACTTGATGTATTTTGTTGTGGGTGATCTTCTCCTACTTAGTTACACTTCAATTCGTGCGTGTTTGTGTTTTGTGGATTTTATATTTTCCTTTAAATTATGTGTTTTCGGGTTTTCGTTCGCTTCACTTTATTAGCGCGGGTTTTGGGTTCGTGTTTTTTTACTTTAGTTTAAAGCGCGGGTACTTGTACGTATTGTTCACTTGTTCTGTTTCTCTATGAGTTGTTGTGTGTAAGGTGATGTGTGATAGGTGAAGTTGGGGCGGTTTGTCTCCTCTGCATTACTTCTCTATTACTTTTCGGAGTATATGAGAATAATGCAGAGGAGTATTTGTTTGGACTAAACACAGGGTGTTTCGAATAGTAAAAAATTATATTTTTTAATAAAACAAGTAAGGAAGGGCTAAGTTCGGGTGTAACCGAACATTTTATACTCTCGCAATTTATTTATTTAATTGTATTTATATTATATAATACACAATTTGACCCACATATTCGTCATACATATTGTATAAAGTCCATTGAAAGTTGGAAACCATAATAATAGGTTAGAAGCATCGAGGTCCTCGTGTTCGATATATGGGGCCTTAAAAACCTATGGCCCGATTTCGGCGATTTTTAGAATGGGGCTGCCACACTATTAACATAGCATTTGTGCAAAGTTCTGCACCGAAATCTCCACTAGTACTTACTTTATATATTGTAAAGTAAACGATTCAGATCGTCTTCAAAGTTCTGGTATATGAGAGTAAGTGTGGTTGTGAAGCGATTTGGCCTATTTTCACAACACATCATTGGGATGTAAGGAAACTATAACAAACCAAGTTTCATTGAAATCGGTCGAGTAGTTCCTGAGATATGGTTTTTGACCCATAAGTGGGCGACGCCACGCCCATTTTCCATTTTGTAAAAAAATCTGAGTGCAGCTTCCATCTGCCATCTCTTATGTGAAATTTAGTGTTTCTGACGTTTTTCGTTAGTGAGTTAACCCACTTTTAGTAATTTTCAACCTAACTTTTGTATGGGAGGTGGGCGTGGTTATGATTCGATTTCTTTCATTTTTGGACTGTATTAGGAAGTGGCTAAAAACGACTGCAGAAAGTTTGGTTTATATAGCTCTATTGGTTTGCGAGATATGTACAAAAAACTTAGTAGGGGGCGGGGCCACGCCCACTTCCTCAAAAAAATTACAACCAAATATGCCCCTTCATAGTGCGATCCTTCCTACCAAATTTTATTTCGATAGCTTTATTTATGGCTTAGTTATGGCACTTTATTTGTTTTCGGTTTTCGCCATTTTGTGGGCGTGGCAGTGGTCCGATTTTGCTCATTTTCGAAAGCAACCTTCCTATGGTGCCAAGAAATAAGTGTGCCAAGTTTCATCAAGATATCTTAATTTTTACTCAAGTTACAGCTTGCACAGACGGACGGACGGACGGACGGACGGACGGACGGACAGACAGACATTGGGATTTGAACTCCACTCTTCACCCTGATCACTTTGGTATATATAACCCTATATCTAACTCGTTTAGTTGTGGGTGTTACAAACAACCGTTATGTGAACAAAACTATAATACTCTCTTTAGCAACATTTGTTGCGAGAGTATAAAAATTACATTACCTTTTCAAGTATTTTAGTTTATTCCTAATATTTTTGTTTAGAATAGAATTCAGTTTCAGTTGCGTAGAAGACTTAGCCTGAAAGGAATTGTGGTTCACGCAAAAAAAAAATATTTTCAAACACTACATAGACAAGATGATTCATTTCTTTTCATGTGGAACGAATATTGATAAGCCCTATGAGATAATATAGGAGAATTAACTAAGCCATTTTTTGTTCAAGTCGGAAGAGATTCCGAAATGTGAGCTCTACAGAAAATCTACAAAACTTCCATCACCTCCAACTCCCCAAAACCATAAACACTCCCTATCCAAATGTCACTCATTTTCACGTGTCAAACAAAATATACATTAGGGAATTATGTAACCGCGGCAGCTCTGAAAACCACAAATGACAGTGATGTGATGTGCCGCAAGGAGCACAAAACAGTACTTGAGTGGTAAATAGGTACTAAATAACTACATTAGCAACAAACACACGCACGCGTGTAAATGCATTGGCACTTGAAGGCATAAAACAGCTGCTGAATGGGTTAAAAGCTGCTGCCAAGTGGGAGACAAAGACAAACACACACCCCAAACTTAGAGTATATAATTTTCGATTACGCCACCTTATTTGTTGCCGCCGCTGAAGCGCAATAACACAGAAATCCTTTGAATATCATTTACAGCCAACAATGATAAGCGCTTTTCAACTACTCACACCATCGGCGCGGCACTAAAGGAGTTCCAGGAGTGTGCAGCCTACCGCGTACACGTGAAAGGCATTTAATGCCATTTAGCATACAATTTACACCATCAAAGTGGGGAAATAAACAAAAAAAAAAAAAAAAATGTAGAAAAAAATGCTGCGAGCCAGATAAAAGGCTCTGGAAATTCGCGAAAACAATTTTCAATGCTATGTTGCACAATCAGCGATGCATGTCAGGTACACAAATCTACACTTTGTGTCAGGTTTGTGCTTGTTTACCTTGGCCTGTCAGTCACTCACACGCTTACGCAGTTTGAGCGATTGTTCTGCAACGACTTTGTTGTGGCAGCTACATTTCTGTTGTTATTTTTGTTGTTTTTTCGCTTACTTGTGCCAGCAGCTGATAAGCAGCAGCAGCAGCAACGCGTTACACGCAATTGAAATTTACACGCTGATCCAGCTGTGAGACACACGGAAGACACACTTACATATACACATGAGCACGCACGTGTGGCGGCTTTGTATCAATTTCACAGACACACACCAACACTTACATCCACATACATATTTATAGAAAGCTAACAACTAACAGCTTTTGTTGTTTTCACCTAAGTCTTTTGGCGAATTCGCAAATTGAATGGCATTTTGTATTTTATACGCGCGCTGCGTGTTCAATTTCACTTGCCATGTACGCGTAGTCAACCAGCCAGCTGCCACCTTTGCACGACACAAATCCGCAATCATTTCCTGTCTACCTCAGCAGCAGCGTAAACACAAACAAGCAGTGAGATATTCCTACGTTCGTGCGTGTATTTCACCTTTAGCGCCTAAAAGCATGCCACGGCAGTGCTAGCTGGAAGCATACAATTGTGGCAGCAGTGACGCTTACGCAACGGTTGTCTGTTCTACTGCTTGATAAATGCGTTGCGTTAGTTCGCTCTGCCGCTCTGCCACCTCATCCTCATATGTATGTATGTAACACTAACACATTGTTTGTTTGAACTTTCAATTTCACGAAATTTTCTACTTATTTGCTGCTTATCCACTTGCTACACATATGAAGGCTTTACATAAGTATTTTTTTGAATTTTTTTCTGTTTCTGTTTCTGTTTCCGTTTTTATTTTCAATTTTTTTCTTTTTTTTTTCATCTTGATCGCTCTTTGTTGCCTTTGGCTTTGTCTGTATTGCCAATGCCTGGCTTTTGATTGCGTTGCGTTGCCGCCATTTGTTACACATATTGGCTTGGCTTTTGATTTGCACGCATCACTTTTTTTGAGTCCTTCAAATACACTTTTATTTTCCTTTTTTTTGCAGCGCTCTACCCACCTAACAAGCTTATATGTCTCAATCATTACTGTCAAGCACGTTAAATTTTTTTTGCTACACATGAGTATATGTTATTTGCAAATTGCTTACATTTGATTAACATGTTATTGTACTTATGCTTGAAGGTCCTTAAAGGATTTGATAGATTTCTTTTTGCTTGAAATTCCGAAATCATTGTTTTTTTCTTAAATATTGTTAACTGAGCGGGTGTTTAAGCTGACACAAAGTCTCTCTAAAGGTCTTGTATTATTTGATTGAAGGATTATTTTTAGCAGTGTGCTTAAGGATATATCTTACGTATAACAAGTGATATTAGACTAATAAATGAGATGATTTAAGGGGATTTGATCTTTAACAGATGTATCGCTTAGGCGTTAGAGGCATGTTGCTGTGTCATCTCTACTTCCGCTCGAGCAAAATTTAATATTGATTAATTTTAAGAAGGTATAACTAGTTCCGGTATAAGTATGGAAGCTTGTTTAGTTATACTTAGCTTTCGTTCTCTAAAATACATGTACGTAAATACCCTATTCTCTCTAACTCTGGAACTCTAACAGTATTTACTCATATACTAATCCAGTCTATTATACAAAAAATACCTCTTCAAAAAGAGTATGGCTGGTTTCTCATGATCAGACATCCCCCTCTCTCTCTTGTTACAAGCACAACACAAGCTGTCATCAAAAATCTTGGTCTAACAAATTGGTTAAGAATAATTGATTCAGTCCCAAGGCAATTATCTAAACTCTGACATATCTTCTTCGGTTGTTAAGTAGCTCTCCAAATGGAAATATATTCCATAATTTTAGCAACCGTATGACATTTCTTTAAGCAGATATTATATCTCTTTAAAAGGTTATGCTTTCCCTCATATATCATATATCCTGCAAATCTTCCGTTTTGTTTGAACATTCCTTTGCAGATGACTTTAAAATTCTATGCAGAGGATACCCACATATCCTATAGATCTCTTTTGCAGAGAATTTTTTCAAGGTCACCACTTTTCTATGGTTGATTTCTCCCTATCTCTCACTCTATATCTTTCTCTGTCACTGTCTCTTTATTCAAACTTTCTCTCTCTCTGTGTCACTGACTCTCTATTCTCACTCTCGCTCTCTCAGTCCCTCTCTCTCTATTCAAACTCTCCCTCTCTCTGACGCTATCTCTTTATTCTTTTTTAACTCTGTCACTGTCTCCATCTCTGTCTCTCTCTCTTTCTGTCACTGTCTCCATCTCTGTCTCTCTCTCTCTCTGTCACTGTCTCTCTCTCTCTCTCTGTCACTGTATCTCACTCTCCCTTATTGTCTCTTTCTCTCTCTCTCTGTCACTGTATCTCACTCTCCCTTATTGTCTCTTTCTCTCTCTCTCTGCCAATGTAGCTCACGCTTCGTTAGTGTATCTTTCTCTTTCTGTCATTGTCGCCCACACGCTCCCTCATTGTCTCTGTCTCTCTCTCTCTCTCTGCCAATGTAGCTCACGCTTCGTTAGTGTCTCTTTCTAATTCTTTCACTGACTCGGTTTCTTCCTATTTCCGTCACAACTAAACTACTGATCCTCTTAAATTTTAATAGCTATACTACATCACGAACAAACCTACGTTCAGGTTATATGTATATTAATCACAGCATTTCTCCCCGTATAAAATTTGGTTGTCCCAAAACTGGATATATTTGAAAAAAAAAATATAAAAGGAAATTTAATAAAAGGTACTATTTTAAAACTTCGAACAAAACTTTTGCTTTTCTTCAGAAATGCTGCAACAACCAGTACAGCTACATCCATAGTTTACAAACATTTACTTGCTCAATAAAAATGGCCGCGTAAGAAAGGTCGTAAACTTGCATTTAACCCTTTAGTATGAAATGAAACGCTACAACTACACTTACACTTGTGTGCACCGAAAAATCACAGTAAAAGTTGACCCTGCAACAGAGTTGTCGCCGCAAGCGGGCGCCAGCGCAGCATTTTAGCTTTTCGCATAACTTTTACACAAATAAGCGTTTGATTTCACCGTGACTTGGCCATATTCCAAAAAAAGAAACACCAAAATGAGAACACATAAATTCTATGTTTTAGGCACAAGCGCCTAAAAGGCGACTGCACACAGTCGGCAAACGCACGGAAACCTCGAGTTGACACGCTGACACAGAATGTCAGCACTGCTGCCCCCACCAACAACAACAAGCAAATGAAAAGGCAAGTTTGTCGTGGCCAAACGCAGCTGGGGAATTTAAAAACAAATAAAGTGGCGAAAGTCAAGCAGCTGTCCAAGAGCATGAATTTGAAAAAAAAACTAAGGCAATCCGCAACAAAGGGCATAACTAAAGACAAATATGCGAACGGTCCGTGCCAGTGGTGGGAATTGCAGTTGAGCTGACAGGCAGCAAGAGGAAGCGAAGAATTTATGATGACTGCTGATGGTGATGGCGGCGCCCAATGCGGTCACTGAGTCGGATGCTACAGCATTTGTAGCAAAATAAAATCACACGCTGTCCTTTTGTTTTAAGACACAGCGCGGCCAGCACTTGAGGTCTTCTTCTGCATACTCAGGCTCATATAATAATACATGTATGTTTGCAATGGCGACCTCTTGCGGCGTGAGCGAAATTTCCCCAGAGAGCCAGCGCATAAAATAGAGGCAAACAAGTAGAAAATTGAAAGATGAGTGCCAAGTCAAGACAAAAACAAAGGAAATGAAAGTGCTTGAGTCTCTAACTTAGTAGGGGTCATAGTGAAAGCGTAAGTGAAAGGTCGCATGGCATATTGTGAAATATTTATATTTAAATTAAATATGAACAAATGACATTGTGATGAGAGTGGACGGAGGAGATTTGCGTTGAGCCCTTAAAGTGCAAGTTGAAAGATTTACTGAAGTAATACAATAAAGATTGAAGCAAATTTGCATTTCACAAGAATACTTAAGTCAACTGCAGCTCAGAGGGTTTTTCAAGGATTCTTTCATTCTAGTATCGCGAACAAATCAGATACGATGGTTGGCCATGAATTCTGGTGGAGTTTGAAGACAAGACCAACAGAGAGTGAACTTTTTCAGAGACTATCTATAATTTGTCTGACTTCACACACAGCTAAAAGATTCCGGAAGAAGCAAAGAACTCAGTACTTGACTTAAATGGCGAAACAAAACTAGTTCGGGAATATTTTAGTATTGTCTTAGAGGAAGGCAAGTGGAGATCTGACCATCAATCTGTTGAAGATCCAAGCTCGATGTTTAGATCCAGATCTTACAGGATCTTTAAGATCGGTGTGGAGTTTTTATATTTGTTTTGAAGATTCTTAGGCGTGTCTTATTTCTCATATTTCTCTGTTTTCAAACCCAAAAAAAATATTTAGTAAAGCACACATATTTCTTTCTCAAAGGTTAGGTTAGGTCAAGAGGAAGACCTCCGCAACTGCAGAGTGTCTCACTTAGTCAGTTTCGACTCTTTCTTTGTCCTCCTTTGTGACTCCCAAATACTCCTGACGGATCGCAAAGACCCTTATAAGTCTACAAAGCGGTTGGACCTATGTATTTTTCGGTTAATGGCTCTAAGACCTAATTTAAACAGCAATTTTTTAGGAATTGGAACAGCTTTATTGGATATTTGAGGTTCAAAAATGGAAAAAATTAAAGCAAACTCCAGCGATATCTAGAAATCGGAATACTTTGTTGTCGGTATCCTCTATACAGATTTGGTATTGATGAATGCCAGATTTTTGAGAAGTGAAGTCACGACCGTCTACCCTTGAATACTCAATCTAATATTTGCGAATATTACCCCTTTTGATATAATATCGAAAAACACGAATGGCATTTCCGCGATCGTGAAAGATCGAACTAGTTCGTTTGACCAAATGTTTCATGCTCTAACTTGAGATATCGTGAACTTGAGAGAATAGTTCTAGGAGTAGAAGAATTAATTGAACAATGAGAGATGAATTAAAAAAGAGAGAGTGAGAGAGAAAAATATATGGAGCGAAAAAAAGAGAAAAAGCTACTAAAAAGAGAGGGGGTTATGATAAAACGAAAGAGAAAAAATAGAATAGTTCTGGTAAGTGGAACAATTAATTGAGAAATCAGAGAGGAATTATAAAGCGAAAAAGAGATAAAAAAGGAAGAATATAAAAGAAGGAGATGGTGGTAGTATACAGTGGCAGTGAAGTGAGTGGGAGAGGAAGATAACGAAACGATAATGAGAGATGGTAATATTAGAAATGTTATCAAGAAGAGAAACAACTGATTAGAAAAAAAAATTCTTCAAAAAGAGAGGGAAGATTTATGGGAAATTTCTATAAATGAATTGGAACTATTAGTGATTTATCTATAAAAAAGGAAGAGACTCGCACTTCAAAGCCTATAAACGTCATAAAAATTGGGTCTCTTTATGAGTATACCAAAAGGATGAAGCTTCCATCTTTGTGAGCCTTTTAGAATTTTCTTGAAAACTTGAGCCACTTTAAATATAGAAGAGTGTGAAGCATCGAGCGATAAGTCCGACCATTTACCTTTTAAACTATATAAATTGTAATATGATATCTTATATATAAATATTCTAAACACTAAAAGGGCTCTAATCAACTCACTAGTGGAGAGAGTTCTCATGTGACTTTATGTGAGCTATAAAATTTTAACTACAGTTAATTTAATTTTGCTTCGGATTACGTTAATGAGATCCACAATGCATCTACAGTCTAGGCGTTCACCTCTTACGCTTACCTACGCAGTTACAAGGCCAAGGATTACTATCAAATGTATGTATGCAGTATAAGCTGTTATGTGAGTTGCGGTACACAAGACTTACAAGAGGCACATCGAGAGACTATGCGCTGAGCAAAAGCATAACACTCAAGTACACAAAGCAACGTGACATAACAGATTGACGATGTCGTTTGGCATAATTGTAACAAGCCAAGGCATATACAACTACTTACACATAGAAGTAGGCAATACAGCAACAGTTACATGCTTATTTGTATGTGTGCGTGTTGTGTTAAATGAGTATCTCACATACATATTCATGTATCTGTGTGTCTAACTGCCGTTTGTAGCGTCAATTTGAAGCTTTGCCAGCACCAGCACAAATATGCTGTAGCATACTTAACGGCGCTTAAGCAGCCACGCTCACTTCCAGCGCACAACTTTGACAGAATTCCACATACATATATATTTATCTATATCTGTATGTGTGTCACAAAGCTAAGCCGACATGAAATGTCTAAGGTGCCAGTGGTTTTCCAGTTGACATAGAACCCGCTGAGTTGGCGCAACATACATACAAGCAACTGAGCTGTTGCTGATGCTGATGATGATAATGCTAAGTTGTAATAAACTTAGTATTAGCTGAGTTGCCCTAAAATGTCAACTTATATATTTATATGCGAGTACACGTGTGTAAGCCGCTCAGTGTTGTTGCTGTTGTTGTAAAAATTGCTGTGCTTTTTGCTTTGCCAGCGACGGCAAAGGCAACGGAAGAAGTGCTGCTTAAAAAGCGTTTAGTGTTGACGAAAGTCAAGGCTGTCAGCGCTCATTTACAACTCATGTATTTAAATTAGGCGCACCCTTACACACACTCACATATACATATGTGGATCTGTATGTGTGTGTAGAAATATATGTGCCTGTGTGTCTGTGAAATGTTATTTCAGCAAGCTTGTAAATTTAAGTAAATTAGCAAAAGTTGCCGCTGTCCGTCCTCAACTCGCATAGTGACTCTAGCAAGAAAGAGATAGAGTGAGAGCACGCGCGCTGATGAATGCCTGCGAAAATACAATCAAAACTTTGTTGCCTAACTTTAGGAGCAGCTATTTACGTTAAAACGTCAGCAGCACATAAGTGAATACCAAGAAGTTTAAGTAAATTTTTACTAACAAGTGCAGAGTGCAAAAAGGCGAAGGGTTACGGCTAAGAATGACTGGAAAAAATTTGAGGAAAAACTACACATGCATGACTTTAGTTTTTTGTATGTGCGCCTAAATGTAGACTACATTTTTTGGACATGCAGCATATTGGTGTGGAAAAAAGAGCGTATAGCTGCTTAAAAATTCAAGGCACATAGTTGGGAAACATGTTTAAATATTTAAGCTGATATATATATAGATATATTTCCATATACTCCTATATATAGAGACACACACACATGCTTATATTTGCCATTAACTGTTGAGTACTGCTACGCACTGCGAATATCAAGTGACAGCTTCGAAGCTCACGCAGTGTTGTTGTTGTATACGATAAGGTCGCCGCTACGCAGACACTTAAGCACACAGACGCAAATATATATATACTAGAAGTAAATATATTTGTACCACGCACTTGCTGATAATGATGCTGAGGAGTCTGCCATATTGGCATAAAAGCTATCTATGCTCTTCAACATTATATGCTTATAAGACGCGCAAGTGTGCTTATACGCTTATAATACTTATTACATATAATACATAACATAGCACAGCATACCATGATGCTTTAAAGCTAACTCGACTCCATACACACTACTAAGCACAACCATGTTTGTGCGCCTGCTTCAAGGTACTACAAGTTGAAGGTGAAATAACGGCCGACCCAACGGTTGAATGCCTACGTAAGTTATGCGTATGCCGTAAATGTGTAGATCGCTTCAAATGCCAAGTGTTTGCGTTGAGTAGTAAACCAAAGCATTTGCGCGTTGCATACTTGTAGGCGTCATATAGACCTATTGCCACTAATTCGCGCAGCTAGGTGCGTTTACATGTATATATTATGATTGCTTATAAGCCCCTTTAAGCGTATAAACTGATTGAGCTGCGCATATTACGTCAAGGATAACAAGACGCTTTAAATTCATTTATTTCACTTTGTCGCCTTGTGTGGCGGTTATTGTGGTTTGTCGTGGCATTTTTGTCGCTTCTAAGTTGGGTGTGTGGAGCTGTTTTTTGTAGCCGGTATCTTTATACATAAATAAATATTGGTATGAGTTGGAATAACAAATTTATTTAGTACACATTTAACAAGAATTTCACGCAGGATGTGCTGTAAGCGCGTAGGAAGTTGCCTCACTTAAGTGTATTTTAATGGATTATTGAGTTTTTGGGAGGAAATATTTAATGTGAAATCTAATTTCAGCTTCAAGTCTTGGTTTTTTGCATTGCTTCAAGCATAAAGCTGAAAGCTGTACTTCAAGCTATTCTCGCTTTGGCTCTCAACACTAATTAAGCTTAAAATAATAATAGCTAAATAAAGCGCTGGCAACTAAAATGGTTCAAAAGCTTTCTGTGAAGTAGAACTCTAAGGAAATCACTCTCAATAGTATCAAAATCTAGACGATCCAAATGAAGGAAGCTACTGTGCTGTTAAATATCGGCTTATCGATACCTTTGGCAATTATAAAATATTTATTTAAAAAATATCTATATTCAAGTACATCTGGAATGAAGCTTTTTGAGAGCTTTCTACAACAAAGTGACAATGAATTTATAAGAAATATATCAAGCTCTATTTATACTACGATTAAAAATCAATGCCACGACAGTTTTCGGTTCAAGTTATTGATCTTCCTATATCTCCTATCAATTATTTATAAGCTAGCATACATAATCTTTCAAAAAAATGTATATTCTTCTATTTGAAACAAAGCGCCACCTATCAGAAAGCTATTAAGAAATCTATATACATATGTCAGCAAACTCAGACTTTGCTTTACATCTTCTTTATTGCTCTTTAGTAAACAGAAAAGTCGGAAATATTCATAAACAAATTTGAGAGCGTTGCCACCAGAACGAAATATAATTTTATTTGATGGTGAGTTAATATCAACTGGTAGGTATATCAGAAATATATATTTAGTAAATTTACAAAAAAATAAATTTTACCAGAGTTGCCACCTTACATATTTAAAAGTAACAATATAAAATTACAAAATGAAAAAGATATTTAAAACAGTGTTGAACGGACAAAATATGAAGAACAAAAACTTGTCATTCTATATACTCAAGATAATACTTTAGAGAACATCCTCACTTCAAGAAACTTTATTTAAGCGCTTAAGAATCCTAGCCAAATTAAACCACATTACACAGTATTACAAAAAGGTTCCATCAAAGCATAGCTCAGATATATATTTTAAATGGCATTGAAATGGTCCCCAGCGCCATCTTTTGCATAAATATTTACTCTGCACCATAACGAGACAATAGTTACTATATTTTATTGCATATTTTTAGGGGCATATAATATCGCATTGTTTTCACTCAGACTAAAAACATTGATAGAAATCTCAAACGGTTTAAAAATATTCGAATATCAATTTTGAGTATTTTTACGGTATATTCAACCCCTAAAAACGTCTTTAATGTCAACTAAAATTGATTTCACATTAAAATGTATAATTGAATTTAAACATAAAAATTTAGAAAAAACTAAAATTTTAAATCGATTTAGAAAAATTAAATTTTTTCTATTATAAGATGTTAAAAATTAATTTCGAAAAATTTAATCTAATTAGCCAGTTTATTCCAAAAATCGACTACTACTCTCAAAAATATTTTCTTCAACAAAATTCCGGCACCAAAAAATATTAAATTCCTCGCACAGTTGATATTAATTAACCGCGCGCCTGAAACTATGCACACCTTTCCTTGATCAGCCATTCCCATCTATGAATAAAATATAAATTCTCGCTGGCCTTGTGATATGTTTGCAAATTCGCGCACAGCGGTTAAGAGAAAACAAAAACAAAGCGTACAACTAAAGCGCCAGGTGCCACTATGCTAACGCTATGCATGCTAAGCGCCTAAAAGCACACACGCGAACCACTCATCGCCACGTTTAACAATTTATGCAAATGCGTTTATATAACGGCAACACCTTAACGTCCGAGTGCCTTTATATTGTTGCCACATGCCACGAGTATACTATATGCCGTTACTTAGCTTATAGTGATACATAATATATGGTAGTGCATAAAAGTATGCTATGCAATACTTAAGTCCACCAGGCGGTGCTTAAAACGTATGCGTACAGGCATTTCCGCTCCGCAGCCACACGCATGCCTGGCAAATCGTTGAATGGCGAAGTAAAATAACAATAAAATAAAAAATATATAATGAAAATAAAAAATACGAAATTTAAATAACGGTTTAGTTTTTACGCAGAAATCGCATAGCGCGCAGCCAAGTGAAGCGTAGCGCTCATGAAATACTAACACGGCATGCATGCATATTTGCTTAAGCACATGCATACGCTTTGTTTTTTTATGGCACTTTCTTTTCTTTTTTTCAATTCCCCACACCTATACTGGTGTGTGGGTGCATACAAAAACAATAGCCGTGCGCAATTGTCCAGTTGACTGCCTTTAGTTATTTAGTGTGTGAAATAGCAGAATCAACTCTGTAACAGTAAACAATGGAATGTGCGCACCATTCGAGCGAAACCAAAATGTCAACAGCTATAAATATATATGTGTGTGTGAGTGTGGGTGTATTTGTTTAGTCAGGCAAATGCACACGCGGCTATTGTAACTGCACGCCGATTGTGTAGTTATTTAGAAGTAAAAAATATGAGACCAAATATATCATATAAAGTAAGCCAATGGAAAATGTTTTTTTTTCTTTTATTATGATTTTATATATTTTTTTATAGTATCAGATGTCAAGCAGAGATGAATGGAACTGCCTTTCAACTTTCACAAACTGTTAGTTAATAATCAATTTTGTACTGTAAAATATTAGGAAACTTTAATTTAATATTTTCATTGTATTTTATTTTATTTATTTATATTTATTCCTAATTTTTGTGAAACTAGTTGCAAACTAGTCCAAAAATACCCAGTTTAAATTATAGTACGCTTTATTTAATATGAAAAAAGTTATGAGCTCCATAGGATAGGATAGGTTAAGTTCTCGATCTCCGCAGCTGCAGATCAAATCTCACTTAGAAAGATTCGACTGTCCATGGTGACATCCGGTAAACTCCTAACGGATCACTAAGACCCGTATGATGGACTCTATATTAAAGTTCTTAAGTCGGCTAATGTCAATTCGAGATGCTTTAACCTAAGTCTAGCGAATGCTGGACGTTGAAGATGGAAGTGTTTGGATTTTTCCTCTTCGCCTTCCTCCAAACAGCTTTGGCAACTAGCGTCTGACTTAAACCCCTGCCTCACCGCGTGTGTGCCTATTGGACAATGACCAGTAAGCATACCAATGATTGCGGCGAGATGAGCCTTATTAAGCGACAGCAGCTATAAAGAGCGCTTTCGATACACTATTGTCCAGAAAGATCTAACTACTGCGCAGGTGCTGGTTGTTTTCCAGAGTTTAGCGGGCTCACTCAAAGGCAGTGTGTCCAGCGGTCTGGCACAAATGGACCACTAACTACCCACACGTGTCCACTCCGGCGTCAATGTTGCTAGGGTACCCTCTCTTGCAAGCTGACCCGCTATGCAGTTTCCAGCGATTCCGCGTTGACTGGGTACCCCCACAAGTCGAATTATAAAGTAGTTCGAAGCTACCGATAAGGATATTAGGCACTCCCTTACTAGATTAGAGTGTACTGTCATCGAATCCAAGGACAGTATTGCCGCTCTGTTATCGGAGTGATTACACAAATCCATAAAAAATTAAAAATTGGTCATCAAAAAGTAGTTTTACTAAGCCCTGATTATACAATACCATGCTGTAAATACATATTCCAGATATTCAAAGGTCAGAAACTCACAAAGATTAAAGATAAGTTGACCCATTGCTTAGCAATCGGGTTCCTGATGGATGTACCCGACCATTTCAAAATGGTGGTATCTTTATTATTAAGCTCTCTAAGAAATAAAAAAAGCACTCCCAGCACAATCTATCCACTTTTCTTTTCTGCCACATATTTCTTCTTTTATGTTCCATTTATCCACTGATTCTCTTTTAGCTAGTCTGAGTCCGATGTGAGCTTAGAACTGCACTTTTTGCTTGTTTCATTGTATTCGAAGTTAATAGTAGATCTGTATCCAAGGAAGTTTACTGGGACTTAGATTTAATTTGATTGCGTTACGAGAGTTGTGTAACTAGTCTGTAACTATTTTTGTAAAGAAGAGATGAGAGAGATTTTAACCTCCATTCCGTCTCTGTCCCCTTCCCCGTATCTACCTCCATCACATTTTCTAACTCTATCGTTACCAATAGCCCCCTCCCTCACTCTTTCTGTCACTACCACTATTCCTAGATCTGTCTCTGCTAAAGGGTTGCTTCCTTTAACTCTATTTCTATCTTAATTACTTTCTCTACGATATTTCTATCTCCAATTCCTTTATTATCTCTCTCCCTCTCTCTCTCTCTCTCTTTATCTCTGTATTTCCTGATATTTTATATCCCTTTCTATAGCTTCTCTATCTATATACTTAAACATATTTATATATTAGTCACCTATTTGATACCGAAACTGTACACTCACTTTGGAATGACAAGACTGTACTTACTTTTAATTAAAATTAACTACATCCAACTAACGTTGGGTATTTTAAACTCATAATCTATTGACTTTTTCACTCATTTTGGGTATCAAAAATCCATTCCGATTAGTTTATAAAATTTTCAACGGTAGCAATATTTATAGTTGAGTAACTCAAAAATATTCTTTCATATATGCTTGCCTCCACTATTTCATAAAATCGTAAGACCAACCCACTGCCTACCCTTACCACTTGCTACACATTACTGTTATATTAAAAACAAATCTATTCATAATTGAAAAATAGAAAAACTGCAGTAAGCTGTTGGCAAATATAAATAATTTCATATTTACGATTACGATAATGACGACGAAGCATGCAAGTCTCGAACGTTAGTGAAATCGTTACTTACTCGATAACTCGAGTATGCAGTTGAGTGCAAAATTAATTTAAATAACCACAAGAGTCATTTGCGCAGGTGTTATGTGCGAATACAACGCTAAGGTGCTTTGTACAAATAATGCCATATATAATATATGGCATCCGGTAATATATCCGCTTGCAGGGAAGTGCAATAATTTTAACACACTAAGCGCCATTAAAGGTTGTGACGGGGCTTCGCGAAATTACGCATCGTTTAGTAACGGATTTTAATCACAAATAAATTAGTACAAGCGTTGACATAAATATTTGCCACGGGCAAAATGCGTAACGCATAAAACTAAACTGCGGCTGTATCATAAAAAAAATGGAAATTATTTATTTATGTGTAAGTACCATACACTCATGTGTAGCCTAGTAGCGGTGCATTAGCAAAGTGTAGGCATTAGAAAGGGCTGCATGAAAGAGAAAAATTATAAAAATATAATAAAATATTATTTGCATTTGAATGTATAAGTAGTAGTAATGCCGTGGTATTGGTACCCCCACTGCATTTAATGCGCACAAATTATATTTTATGCTTTGGCGAGTGCTCGAAGTAATTGCTGAGTGGCACGTCAGGCGTGTGCAATGCGCACAGCTGTGAAGATTACAAAAATGAAAGTGCGCGCAAATTTAAGTATACATAATTTTCCATAAAGCGTAGGGCTTAATTATTTATTTTTGTATTTTTTTGCCTTTGTTGTTGCACCCTTTTTAATATAAATTTTTTAATGTTTTCATTTTTCCTTTCATTCGCAGCGTTTTCATTCACAATATCAACCTTTTTTCTCTACTATTTTTTTTTGAGTACACCATTTGTGTTGCACAACAACAAGCACTTACTAGGCGCCCGCGTTTTGGAGGCCTTGGTGGCAGCGTCAAAACAGAGTCAAGGTCTCGCCCAGCGGTGGCTAACTGCCCACTTGTGGTCGCCAAAGCGCCGCTATAAATGCACTAAAAATATGGTAGGCACATAATATTGAAGGAAAAAAAGGTTCAAATAGCCGTAGTGTAGGTGAAAGTGAGAGTGTGTGCATTTAAATAGAACAGATGTCCCTGAAAAGTAGTCCCTCGTTGCGTATAAAGCGCAAAATGTGCTAATGCGCTTAAAAGTTATGCAAATACAGCGCTTGTTTTGACAGCTGTCAAAGGTGAATCACGCATACATTTCTGCTACTTTCATATTGTTTTTGTTATTTCGGAGGATTTAAGTTATTTAAGTCATAATTTTGCGGTGTGGATTTAGGTACTTCTTCTGTATAATTTTTATGACTTAAACACACTGGCATGCTTTATTGTTATTCCTCTTTATTAAATATGCTATCTGAGAGGTTTTCTTCACCATATCTGGTAGAAGTATATATAAGTAGAGATAAAAAGAAGATGGCCTCACTTCAATTTAAATAATGCCAGAAGCTATACTTTTAATAATTTTAAGTCAAAAATTAGTCTTTTAAATGCAAAAGAGGTCTACGATGTCTTGTATGGCTTTACGCAATATAATATATATGGTCTTGAAGAATCAGAATCGCATATATGCTTAAGATGAAACACTTTCTATACTGCATATAAAAAGGACCCCCATTACTCTCTCATAGCTACAAGTTATAACGATTCAAATAGTGTTGCCTTATATTGTTTTCTTTTAGAAGAATATATACCATACTACACCTGAGAATGGATGGAAAGTTGCTTGAAGCAAGTTGTCTCGCGCATTGCTAAAGAGCTTTCCATCAAAAGAATCCTTGCTTTTAACAAGAACAGCCAAAACTAAGTATTCAAAGTAATCGATATCAGTACAGGGCACCTATAGATAAGTTCTATATATTCATTACAAGAGCAATATTTGAAGGAAGAGAAAAAACTTCTCATCCCCCTTTTGGACAACACAATATTAGTCACTTCATTATCGAGTAATATTGCCTACTTTTGTAAACATTATCTGTCAAATTAAACAACCCAAAGAAAATATAGTACAAGCAGAAGTGAGGCTTCGATCTCCTATAAAATTTTAAATGCTACTCACCAAAAATATTAACGGATAAATTTACAATGGGAAGAGGACTTCCTCAAATCACAATAATAGTTGAGAATGAGTCACTAATCTGTCAAAAACCCTGAGGACAACTGAAAGTTTGGTCAGACAACCTACTTAACAACTGAATTGAAGAATTTAACACTGCGCTTAAAGACAGCTGCCAGTCCTCATCGACTTCCCGCCCGAAAGAAAACCTATGCAGGAAGTAGAAGGTAGTTTGGGTTTTCGGATATTTGTAGAAACCCTTTCATAAAATACTGAAACATAAAATATAAATAGTAGGATGGTACGATAAGAAGGTTTTTGGTGGTTTCGCGAGAAAACATTTGTGGAAAAACTATGGAACTTTCCATAGGATGATGAGATATACCAGAGGAGCTCTATCGTTATCAGGATTAGAGCGCGAATACAGAACAGGAATATTCCAAAGAAAAAAGTAGTGTGTCAACTGAAATCTACTTGATTAAGATCTTTAGAAACGATGATCTTATAATTATTAAAGCATGGACTAATATGGAATATCATTCGTGCATCCCCGTGTGTTAAATACGTATCAGAAATTAAAAAAAACTTGGTGATAATTGGTCTCATGTAAAGCTTTTTGAACATATTCTTCACATAACCCAACAAATGTCATCTCATCATCATTGAAAAAAGGCATTGTCATCTCTTGTACTAGAGGTATTATTTCCAACAAATATTTGATAAATTTCGGAGAAATCGAGTTCTGCTTACTCTTGAAAGCTCTACGGAAGTTCTACGAAAGCTTGATGAAAGCTTTGAGAAAGCTCTGTGAAAGCTCCTACCACAAAATTTATTTTTTCACTCCACCAGCCAATTTGTCTCCAGTTCCTTTACTATTTTCTCAACAAATTTCTAATTTATTTCATGTATATTTTATTTTTATATCAAAGCGCGCTCTGCATATTTTAAAGCCACCCGCAGCAAAAACGCACATAAAATGAAAAACAAAAGAAAAACACTAAAAATGCTGAACCAGCTGCCAGCAAAGTGGTCAGTCATACGACGCTGCAGTAACAGCTGAATACCACACCGCGTGTGTGTGCGCCTCGCGTTGACAAGTAGTTGACAGACGAGCGCTGAGACATCAGCCAACTACTGCCCCCACGCACACAAATTGGCCGCCGGTTTTATAATGATTGCGGAGCACAAAAAATACAGAAAAAGTGCCGGCAGCTGCGGGATAATTCATTAAAAATGCTAAACGGACAGAGTTTATGAGTGCAAGAAGGATAACTGAGAAGAGCAAGAGTCACACATAAAGTTGTTGTGGCAAGGAAAATGGGTGCGAGCAGCAGTTGTTTGGAGTTGCATAAGGAAAATACTTTAAAGTAATAAGGAAAAATATATGAACAGCAGCAGCTCGAGTTGATACAAAATAAAATTAAAACAAAAAAATTAAAATTAGTATAATCAAGTGGCTCTTGCTCTTGTTGGAGAGCGCTGAGTTTATGCTACTACAAGTTTGTTCTAAAGCGAAATTTTTGTTGTTTTCCTTATTATTATCGCCGCTGCATGCTAATGATAATCATGTCTCACCACCACCGCAGCTCTGCCTTGTCAACAGTCTGTCACTTAGCTTCTATGTGCTCGCCTCTGCTAATGCAATGAATTTGATAGTGTTAGTGATAGCATCACTGCTGCCGGTCAGCTCGAGAGTTGATGAAGGTTGTTTGCTGTGAATTTTGTTTGTAACTGTATACTATTTCAGTGCGAAAGCAACTTTTCCTCCTTCATATTAACGCTATCTTAATTAAAGTGTAGTATACTTTAAGGCGCTCAAGCCATTGTGCTCATATTTCGCCTTATTGCTGTTGGGTATTTTATTTACTTTCATTAAATATCACTTGATGATAATCAGAATGCCTGCTTTGTTACTTTTTTAATTCCCCAACGTCAATTTATAGATGTAGGTGTGTAGCTACCTTGAGTTGGTGAGCACCCGAGGCAGCTGCAAAACTTTATCCATATTTTAGCACCACGCGCACGCTTGGTAAATTACAATAATAACAACTGTTGCTATTAGGAAAATATTAACGTGCATACACACCTATAATGGTATACTAAATGAAAGCAATAACAACAACGACATAATATATTACTTAGTGGTAGGCTTTGTTGCTGAAAGTTGTTTGGAAAGTTTCCGAATATTAAATTTGTGTTGAAAGTATGATGTCGTTAGTTTTAAAACATTTTAGGGAAATTTTATTTTTAAATCAAAATCAGAAGACCAAAAAAATAGTAAATTATACAAAAAATAATAACAAAAAAAAAATTAATAATTTTTAAAATTTTTAAATAAATGTTTAATAAATTATTTTTTTTTTATTAAAATTAAACAAAATATCTAAAATTATAAATTTAAACCATTTTACCTTATCACATGCATTAATCACATTTATTTCCACTCTCTCTCTAACTCTCCAGGATGGCACATCAACGTCCACAATTGCTCATAATCTCCATCTCCCTGCTTTATTGGTTCCGCCACACGGGTGAATGTTGGAAATTCGATGGCGGCGGTCCGGGTGCACTCGGTCCTGGCACGCATAACCCACCTGCCCTCAATGCGCCCACATTTATTGCCACCTACACACATTTGCGTGCGCCACGTAGCGCTTCGGCGTCAGCTGCGGCTGTGGCGGCGCGCGGTCCACCGCCAGCTGTGCCGCCACCGAGTGGGAATGGTGGCGTTATGGCGGGTGGTAGCTTCTCGGCGCTGTTAAATGGCCAACAACAGGATATTTTGTATGCGTGTCCGCTGAATAGTATGTGTCAGTGTGCTGGGTTGCCGAATGAGACGTCGACACTGATCGAAATCAATTGCAACGAAGTGGCGCTGTATAAGTTTCCAGGTGAGTGAGTTGGTTGTTTAAAATTAATTATTGCTTTTAAATAAAAAAAAAAATAAATTTCTATTATTTTGATTAATATTATTTTTTAAATGATGGCAACCTTTTTACTTTACTTTCCAATAAAATTTACGTTATATAAATAATATTTGATTATAATTATATAAAAAATTTATAATATATTCAATAAAAATACAATTTATAATTCTACGTTGGCAACCCTGTTATACAAAATTTTCAGAATATTTTTATTTTTCCTTTTTTTGAAATTATATACAACCTTTAATAAATAATTTAATATATATTAACTATTATTGCTCAGAAACTATACATTTTATAATGTTGACACCAGGGTTTCCAAGTAGATGTTTGAAACTAATTTTTTTTATTTACTTTCTAAACTATTCTAAACATAAACATTTTTCGATTTTTGAAATTTAAAAATATTTAATTACAGTTAGTTGGTAAACCTATCAATAAAGTTGTATTTTCAAAAATGAATGCCCTTATAAATAATGAAATTGTTAGAATTTTTAACCCTACTTGACTCAGCAGCCTAACACAAACTTTACCTAATTATATAGGAATTCATAATTTGACATTTATATTTTTTTGAAAGTGGCAACCCATTTTTATATATTCCAAAAAGTGAAAAACTCTCAAAATTATTTTACTGAAATTCTTGGCTGAATATTTCATCGGTCTTTCTATAATTTAGTTCACAAACTTTAACAAAAAATAAATTAGGTGGCAACCCTGTTAAATTAAAAATTTATTTATGGATGCTTGGACATTTTTATAGATTCTTTGAATTATTTACTTATGATCCAAATTAAATTAATTACCTACAAAAACAGCTGGCAACCCTGGGGATAAGTTAAAATATTTTGGATGACATTTATATATGCACATACTGCAGAAATATATATTTCCTCATGTCAAATAAAGTGTGGCATTACTATAAATATAGACCTATTCAGACAATTTTAGTATTCTTCGAGGCCATTACTTACCAATTTCCACTAAAATTGTATTCCCATCACACATTGAAATGAAATTTATTTTTAATATGCGCCAATTTAAAGTTCTCAACTTTAATATTTACCCAAATTAATATTTCATCAACCGGAAAATGTATGCCTATCAAGGAAAAAAAATTCAATTCAAATTTCCCTTTTTGCATGCTTCAATCAGCCGACCTTAGTTGAACACAAACTTTGGCAACAATTAAAATCTTCTACAACACTTCATCATCATAAATCTTATTGTCGGATCCTTTTCATTATTTTCTCATGTTTTGTCTTTTTTTTGCCGGTTTCTCGGTCAGTGCCGAGTGCAAACAATGATGTTCGCTTGCCCAAGAAGGGTTAAGTGCGACACAAGTTTGAGGGAAGTATGAGTGAATGGACAGCCTTACAATAAGCAAATTAAAATGGGTTACTTGCCGGCTACACATAAATAATAGATGGAGCGAAGTGGAAGGATGAAATGAACAAATTTCTGAAGGCTCAAATTTTTAAGCAGATATTTGCGCCACTCTTGTGTTAATAGAATCTATGGAGGGGGAGTAGGCTGAAAAAATTGATGATAGAGTGTAAATTGAAAGTATATGGCAAATAAAAGTTTGAGTGGGAAGCAGAGTTGAGAAACGGTTTTAATTATTTTATTTAAATAGGATTTGGTTGGCATGAGAATGGAGATCTATTTCGTTTTTTTTTTTCTTTTTGGAATGGATGAACGTAAATAAAAAAGTGACCGCACTATGAAGTTTTCGAAAATGGAACATATACAAACAATAATGAATATTCGTATTTAAAAAGTGTGCTCCGCAGATCCGTGTCCAGTTAAAGTAGCTTTTTTATAGAGTTACCATTCAATCAACTTTCTGGTCTGATCTTATCTTTCTGAACATCATCTCACGGAATAAGTTTACTACATAGGAAATCTTCTTGTGGTGTGAAGATTTCTACAACGTTCGCAGATCTCCCTCTATAAAAGATGTTAGGGGAGTCTTTCTGAAAAGTCTTAACCTGCCAAATTAGATATTAATATAGTATTTTGAGATTTCTTCCAGAATTCATTTCCTTCGATTTGATGATATCACCTTCATAGAATATATTAAATGTGCCCCTAAATGTAGGCTATGTTCAAAATTTTATGAGAGACACATACCAATATATAAGGTAGGATATATATTAATTATTGCAATAAGGAAAGGCCGGAGGTTTTCAAAGCTTATTAAATGTGAGTTACTTCTGAAATCATAGATGATCTAATTGAATATCTGCCTAAAAGTAGGCAACATAAAATGGTATGATAGTTTAGCGAAGTCACACTTCTAAATGATGCATTCCACTTTGAAAGGGCTGGAAGGGTAAAATTCCAAATAAATTATGGTTCTTTTCCAAAACGTGAACCTACTACGCTAGCAATATTCTCTTCCATTCGATAAAGTTAATTTCTTATTTTGCTATTTAGATTTAAATGCAGGCGTCCTTTAAAGCCTCTGCGATTTGTTTATTTATTTATTTTGTACGCCCAGATTAAAGCTCCAACTATTCACTGCATTAGCGCAAAAACAAAAACAAATTAAATTCAGAAGATTTAACAAAAACTAAAAACTACAAGAGTCAAGTGACGCCATTTACACTGCGCTAACTGCACTACAAAAAGAGACACAGCTACAAGCATACAACAATATAAGTATATCCCTCTACCGTATCACTTCCCCACCCCTACTCAACTAGCGCACTAACAGCTAATCTAGCTTTACGCCAAAATCAGCCGTTTCCTGTTCCGTTGCGCACTTTAAGCTTACTGCCGCCTGCCGCCTGCCCCAGCGGCCTTCGACCATCACCTTCACATTGTGCTTAACCCCAACGAAATCCCCTGCACTGTCTTTTGCCGCTTTTATACGCTTCGTTGGCGCATTGTCCGACAGCACTAAATTAAGTTTTGTATTTAAGTTTGCCAATTAGTTTCGAAATGAAATTGTTGTCGACTTGGCCGCTTGATTTTCACTTGCCACTGCACCGTCTTCCCTTGCACAGTTGTCTTTCGACATGTTTTCAGCCTTCAGCCTTCATGCATTTCAGTGTGCTGCTCTCAAGGTCTGTACTGTAGCGTGTTTTCCTCATTTCATGGATTCCGCCTCCATCCCCGCACTGTTTATTCGTCTGCTTGACTTGTCTGCCTTTTGACCGGTTGTTTTCCACTTCCGTTTCCGTTTCGTCTGTTATTTCTGCTACATTTGTAGCGAAAATTTCATTTTCTCCACGACTTCTTCGTTGTAATATTGTTGTTTACGATTTGCAGTTGTTGTTGCTGTTGTTTTTTACCATTGTTTATGAGCGCCGTATTTGTGTTGCCGCCGTTGCTTGTCATTCCTTGTATCCGTAGTAATACTTTACTGCCTTTGGCCTTGTTGCTCTTTAGTAGTCTCTTGTGCATAAGTCTCTGCAATTGGTAACCCTTTCCACTGGCCGGTCGACTAAATTTAATTTTCTTTTTTGCTTGTTCAATTACAAAATAGTGTTTGTTTCTTGTCTCACCCGACCCTCTTCCTGCGCTTTGATCTATCCGCTTTAATCGTTTCTCGCCCATTAGGTATTTGCTTAGTTTTCATTTCGGTTTTGTTGTTCATCTCTTTTAGTTGTAGTTGGAATTCTAAAAAAATACAGTTCATAAAATATACTTTTCAACTAGTTCGATTTATACAGTAAAAAAATTAGTATTAAGAAAAAAAGCTTTTGCAAAGGTTTATTTGAGAGCTTTGGATAAGAATTTTGTGGTAAAAATTTATTGTTTTAACAGCAAAAGATTCCTAACTGGTTTCGAAAAATTAAAGATTGATATGATTTTCCAAAGCTTTGTTGAGTTTTTAAGCTTTACGGCTTTTATCGGCCAGATATTATTCAATTTCGAAACTACCAATATGAACATGTTGGTAATATTCGATTTATTTAAATTAAACAAGTAAGGAAGGGCTAAGTTCGGGTGTAACCGAACATTTTATACTCTCGCAATTTATTTATTTAACTTTATTTATGTTATATAATACACAATTTGACCCACATATTCCTAATATATATTGTATTGCATTGAAAGTTGGAAACCCTAATATTAGGTTAGAAGCACCGAGGTCCTCATGTGCGATATATGGGGTCTTGAAAACCTATGGTCCGATTTCGGCGATTTTTAGAAATGGGCTGCCACACTATAAATTCAGTATTTGTGCAAAGTTTTGCACCGATATCTTCACTAGTGCTTACTATATATATTGTAAAGTAAACGATTCAGATCATCTTCTAAATTCTGGTATACAGGAAGTAGGCGTGGTTGTGAAGCGATTTGGCCTATTTTCACAACACATCATTGGGATGTAAAGAAACTATTACAAACCAAGTTTCATTGAAATCGGTCGAGTAGTTCCTGAGATATGGTTTTTGACCCATAAGTGGGCGACGCCACGCCCATTTTCCATTTTGTAAAAAAATCTGAGTGCAGCTTTCATCTGCCATTTCTTATGTGAAATTTAGTGTTTCTGACGTTTTTCGTTAGTGAGTTAACCCACTTTTTGTAATTTTCAACCTAACTTTTGTTTGGGAGGTGGGCGTGGTTATTATCCGATTTTTTTCATTTTTGAACTGTATTAGGAAGTGGCTAAAAGAAACGACTCCAGAAAGTTTGGTTTATATAGCTCTATTGGTTTGCGAGATATGTACAAAAAACTTAGTAGGGGGCGGGGCCACGCCCACCTCCCCAAAAAAATTACATCCAAATGTGCCCCTCCCTAATGGGATCCTATGTTCCAAATTTCATTTTCATAACTTTATTTATGGCTTAGTTATGGCACTTTATGTGTTTTCGGTTTTCGCCATTTTGTGGGCGTGGCAGTGGTCCGATTTTGCTCATTTTCGAAAGCAACCTTCCTATGGTGCCAAGAAATAAGTGTGCCAAGTTTCATCAAGATATCTTACTTTTTACTCAAGTTACAGCTTGCACAGACGGACAGACGGACGGACGGACAGACATCCGGATTTCAAATCTACTCGTCACCCTGATCACTTTGGTATATATGACTCTATATCTAACTCGTTTAGTTTTGGGTGTTACAAACAACCGTTATGTGAACAAAACTATAATACTCTCTAGCAACTTTGTTGTTGCGAGAGTATAAAAAGTAGCATTGAAGAAAAAAGTTTTTACGAAGCTTTATTTGAGAGCTTTGGGTAAGAATTTTGTGGTAGAAATTTTTTGTTTTAACAGTAAAAGATTACCAACTGGTTTCAAATTTAACTTATATTATTTTTCAAAGTTTATTAGAGCTTCAAAGCCTTCTAACTTTTATCGGCCACATATTGGTCAATCTCAAAACAACGTTAGTAATAATTATAAACAATAATTAAACAACCTGACCTGTAATCAAAATAGGACAACTTGATGTTTTGGTGTCATTATTAAGAGATCAAGGAAGCTCAAAATATTGTTCAACAGTTAGTATTCTAAAGAATATCTCTCAGATAGACTCACATCTATAACACCATTTACTATCTCAATATCTTATACTGACTTCTCAAAACAATACATAATATTTAATCCAATTAGACGAATATTTCCTATATCTATCTCTATATCTCTTTATCTCCACTCTTTCAGTGTCTGTACATCCTTTTCGTTCTAATTTTTTCTCTTTTACCATGATATTTTTCTCTCTATCCCTCTCTTTATCGTATCTCTTTCTCTATTATCTCGGTTTCTCCATCACCTTGCCTTATCTCATCCGTCCACCTATCTCTATCTGTCACTTTCTCTCATATATAACACTGACTCTAAAGCTTTTTTCCTCTCCAGCCCTCCTTAACAATTCTATCAATTCTTACTCTCTATCCCTCTCTCGCTAGCTCTCTCTTTCACTATATCTATATCTACATAGGTATTTTTCATTATCTCTGCATTTTTCACATACTTCCATCTTGTGCCTTCATATGCTATTCATAACTTATAACGAGCCTAAGACAAAGCTGTATAGCTAAATTTAGCTCATCACGATCACGACATAATGCCTCGATTAGACCTATTAGACAAGTTAGTTTCATTATACGTTTAGTGCATTTTTATTATTTCCTCGGGTATCCTTTCGCCATAGTCGTGCACGGTTAATAAAAAATGGCACACTAGCACGTTTGCCAAATTTCGCGCTTAATCAGCATAATTTTGATGAAGCACGTACTCCACTCAACTGAAAAGAGTATGTAGCGGCGAATAAAATTGAATAGATATGTATGTGTATGAATGATAGAGTTGGACGCCGCTGGAAATTGTGAAAGCGCACAAAGAGGAATTCAAAAATCGCCAATGCAGCTTCACACACACGAAATAATGCCGACATTTGCAGTTATTGAACATAGAATAAAAAAAATGATTTTTTGTAAGTGCAAATTGTAGCAAATACGATTTTATTACCTTTTAGCGCCTAGTTGTATGCTATGTTTTTTATATTACTATCTACTTCATGCGCTCAAAAGTGATTTGCGCTTACTTTACAGTGCTTTTAATACACATATAAACGTGTGTACCGTTAACTTTGCGCTTTTACCAAAATTTGTGTTGCGGGTTTTGCGAGGAAAATTGATTGAAATTTGCACTTGAATAAATCATAAACTAAAATTGATGAATGTTTGCTACAAGCAAACCACTAGGTATGCACTTACGTGTACAACTAACTCTCTTAGTATATATATATGTATGTATATATAAAAGGCATATATATATATGTATATATCTACAAAAACTCACATTTGTATAGCGGTTTGTTTGGCAAAAATTAATTGCAGCGTAAACAAGAATTTGCGAAGCGCAAAATTTCTGCTCCAAAGCGACTAAAAGCTTACTTCTATACAGTTGTATGTATATATATTTACCTATAACGGTATATGTTACAAAAATTGCAATATATCCATTTGCTGCCAAATGTAACCGCACCTTTAAACCAATTCATCAACTGAGTGTACAACTGCTTGACTGTATGTGTTTGTGCTAATGGCCGCCGCTACTAATGGCTGCCTGACTAATACATCAATTGGCATTGCGCTGCGAGTTTATTTTATATGCATATACATGTGTAGTTGTAGCTAAATATTTTTTCCTGCTCCTTTTTATACCTTTGCCGTCACTGCCAACACATTAATTGGGGCATGCAAATTGTGGTTGCATACTTTTAGCTGCTACAATATTTGTGTGTGTAGCGCTTAGTTATTTTACATTTCACATTTTGTACCTGTGTTTCTAATAGAAATGCATTTAAGTTACATTACAATTTGATTACAAATTATGGTCTTTAAAATGCCGTTAGTGCGCTAAAGTGTGTAGCGGATGTCTATATGTTGCCTGTTTTTAGGCGTTCTAATGCAGTTACTGGTTGTTTGCGGCTGAAATGTAGTCACAATTTAGTTTGTGGTGAAATTACTCTACCAACTGTGAGTTAGTGTTTTACGCATGTGCTTTCAATTGCATTTACATATCATATTATAGTACATCAGTAAGAGTAGACAGCTATGTGACATTTGAAATATCGGAATAGCTAATAAATATCCTTATCTCGACAATTATCTTAATTTATATTGAAATTTAAAATATTCAGAAAAATTGTAAGTTATTTTCACCATCTACTAGTATAAAGCATGAAAAATGAGGAGTTTCAGCCTGAAAGCGGGCTATTAAGATGGTTCATTTCAAGCAGCAGCGAAATTCACTATTCAACTTTTGTCCCTTCTGAATTCATTGCTGATTTCAATTTCGAATTTCATTTGACTAGTTGCTGAATTCAATCAGTCCACGATGTGCTTCTCAGAAATATCGCATCGGAATCCATGCCTCTCCTCTCCCTTCACATAAATTTTGTAGTTGCCTATCTACCTTTTTATCAATATCTATAAGTATGTATCATAACCACAAACCACACCAAACAGTTGTTTTTTTCTGGATGAAATGCCAGCTCTTAAATCTCCTCAGGTTAGTTTTCGTCCCAAATGCGCGAATTTTGCTTGTTTACATACCAATTGAGCCAGAAATTAACCTCGTCGCTGAACAGAATTTGGATCGAAAATAGAGCGAAGCGATGTCGCTTGGGAACGTCGAGAGGCTCCAGTTCTTGAACAAGCTGTATTTTGTACGCTTTCAATTTAAGACTTCGACGTAAAATGCGCCAAGTCATTTAATACGTTAGTCCGAGTTGCTGCAAATGTCGCCGAGTTGACTCTGCATGGTCTTCGTATACACTCTTAGCTGAGGAGGTGTAGAAGTTCACGTAAGTGAGGAAAGTTTTTGATTGTCATTCACTTGGGAGTGGCCAGAAACGATTCTTCTCCACATGATTCAAGCAGCTCACGACTTCCGGTTTTAGACCAAGTATCCTTTGGGTAGCTAACAAACATCCGTTTGAAGGCAAGCTAAAGTGAAAAGACGAACCCGCCTCTGCGGTTGTGCGTAGGGTTTGGGACCCACCACGTAAAAACGAAGTACCAATGAAAAATCGAAAAAAATACACTCTCAGCTACGGCTGCTATATTTTCTTCACTGAGTGCTGTACGTGATCTATTCGGTCGTATATTAGCCTATATTGAATGCTGCATCTCAAGATAGATGATGTGCGAATAGTACGCTCAGTAGGCCGATTATGTTAACCATAAGTTGAGCTAAGTTGTTCAGGCGTAAGCTTTTCCATGATGAAACGTCAAACAATTCTGAACAAAAATAACTTCAAAACTTGACACGACTCACGCGTGATCTGTCAAAAAAAAAGGCCTATTGAAAAAAGTACCTCTACTGGGATCACCCGTTAGACGTTCAACCTGATAACCTTCTATTCGGCTTTTGGAACACTAGTTCAACAACAATGTCTCTCTTTCTCCCTCTTACCCTGTCTAAGGCATGCCCTTAAAGTCTTCTACTTCATCGATAAGCATCTTGTATATTTATAAATGTATAGACTATCTAGGTACCCCTTCCAATTTAAATGAATCTTACAGGGCATTCATGAAAATCAAATGTCAACTGAGGGTAATATTTTACATTTTTGAGATTTGATCGTAATTAATTAATGGTTTTGAAGCTTTACTTCAAAATTACTTTCTTTTGGACGCCCTACAATGCGTACATTTACTTACCACATTTATTTCTTAGAGAAATATGAATATGGTGCGCGACTTGACTGAATAGTTGATAAGAGAAAACTACAACAATTTAAATTATGCCATTAGAAACTCGATTGACCTCATGATTTTCGTTAGAAACTTATACGAGCTGGATATACCTTCTCCGATACCTTTTCATCGCCATTCGATAATATTTCTTGAGAGTAAAATATTTCATGCGTTTTTTTTTTTTGCCTTAGCTGGGACTACAACCAATGTAATTTCGAGTGTTAGCTTCCATTATTAGATGAAAATAAAATTGCCTGTAATAAATGAAAAATATATCTTCTTTGTAGTCAAGCCGATACTTTTTAACTGCTCTTCGATATATTTTTTAGGAAATAAATACATTCAAGGATTTTCGCTATAGTCGAGTCTCGTACTCTCGATATATCGAGAGTTATCCCTCATACTCAGATCACCATTGGAGTAAATATGAATAGATCTTAAATTTGTGATAGATATTGATTTGTTAAATGTCCTTGTGAGAGAATCAGAGAATATTTTTTAGTAGAGAAAACTGTTGAGATTTCACTTTAGCAGATATTTGAACACCTCTGAAATCAAAAATTAATTCGATCTGCTCTAATTTAGTAGCAAAAAGTTGTCCAAAAACGTTTTCTAAGATCTCAGGGAAACCAGCCTAAATAAAACCCACATATACATATATCACATGGATGACCCACTTAAAATCAAATTTGTAATCCTTAAACCAAAAATGGTCAAGTGTCTACAATGAACAACTTATGTTTATGACCTTTGATAACCAAAAATAAAAATAATGACAAAAATATTCTCTTTGATTTTCACCAACAACAACAGCACACAATCGCTATAATTATTTGAAGCAACAATAACAATAAAAGTAATTGCATAGAAAATTAACAAACGTTTCCGAAAGTTTTATCTTTATTACTGCGTTAAATGTTGCACCGAAAGTAGAGAAGGAGCATGAAGAAAAAACTAACTGAAATTAAAAATAAAAATAAAACTTAAACAAATTGAAAACAAAGAACCGCAACTAAATAAAATGAAGCCAAAGTTGAACAAAAGTGGAATAGAATAAAGTGTGTTTAGAAAGTGGAATAGTGCAGCGGCGCGTACAACAAAGCAACATTTTAGCACACAACAAAAACAGGGGAAACAAAATAATGATATTGCTCAAAAAGTAAAAAAAAAAAATAAAATAAAAATAAAGGAAAGTGTAACTATTACAAATAAAGGTAGACACAATGTAGTTTGTAGGCGCACTGTAGTGCTCTAAAGCCACGCCCAACCTCGCTGCGTCTGCGACAAAAGGAGCGCGCAAATTTCCGCCAAAATGAAAACTCACTTCAAACGCGCTTTCAACTAGAGCGTGAAAATGAAGCAAACTATATACTTTTATTCCGAGGAGTAGGAGTGTGTGGAAAACCTAAATACAAAGAAGTGGAATTGTAGGCGCATAAAGATTAAGGGTCGGTGTTGGCAACGCAAAGAAGTATTTTTAATTGAAAACAATAAATATAACAGCTATTCTTCGTAGAAGGGATGCTAAGAAATTTAGCTTCTGGAAGTTTTATTTGTGCCAGGCAACATTAAAGATTAAAAGTTGATGCCTTTAAACAATAAAAATATTGGCTGTGTTTTTGGTCTGGTGGATGTCAAAATATTACTTTTTCTACATTGTTTTAACATTCACATTTTTATATTTATTGTATTGTAGTAAAGTTGTTTTCTCTATACTTAAATCAGAATTTCAAGCGGACTTACCCATGGTCAAAATCTCTGTAAGTGTATTCCAAAAATACACAAATAACCAAAATTGTCTCTTACTTCTGAAACTCTCTGAGAATACATCGCCAACTTAAGTTTCTCTACCTATCTCCCTCTCTCTCTCTTTTTCTGTGGATACGCAATCCCTATCTTTTTCTACTCCAGTGGTCGGCACTGCTTGGCACAATTGTGCCGACTTAGATCACACGTACGCTTACGCTATATCGTTCAGTCGTTGTCGAACCAGCAACGAATGAACATCGCACATGACTATGGCAGTTTTCATAAGTGCCCTGCGCAAAATGCCTTACTGTAATGAATGTTGTTTGATTTTATGTATTATATTTATGGATTTAGGCTGTTTAAAGACAGTAAAGTTAAGGCTTTTATGATCTAATATATTTGTTTTAATAATAAAATAACTAAAATGAATAAACGAGTAAGAAAATTCATATTTTATGAAAAAAATGGAAAGCATTCTCAAAATGGAAGGTTACAGAGTTCTCACTGGGTATCCTATCTTTCGTGCTCACCTACACAGTCACAATTAGTCTCATGCAATAGCTTTGCAACGATTATCTCAATACTACGTCTCCCTCTTTATGATTCTCTCTCTTTCTCTTTTCATATTGCATACGCCCTTTTGTTAGTGAGGAATTCTAGAAATTGTTGGGTTCAAATATAATTCTTATGAATATTGTTTTGTTGTAGTTAATTATTAAAACAATTGTTTCAAGGCAAACTGTCATGATGTCTTCAAAATCCGGGACTGTTCCAGGAAAAAAAAACAAATTTTCTTTGGTCGTGTTTGTCTAAGTTGATCGGAATTGGTCAAGTACTTATAGTACTTTAATGTATACATTGAGAAATGAAAGGCTTTCCAACTATTTTATGACTTCGACGATTTTTCAGGATATATATTATATATTAAGTACTTAAAACTTATAGTGAAATGGTTCGCAAAATAATAAAATCATATTCTCAAAAGAACTAATTCTCAAATAATAAAATCATATTCTCAAAAGAACTAATTCTCCTCCTGTGAAACGAAGAAGCTAAGCTGACTTATCGATACCTTTATGGATCACATAGAATGGAATTTTACCTCACCAGGAAGAAAATGAATCAGTGATTGATTTTTCATTGGAACATATTTGAATCCATAGTTTAATCGATCTTAATCTCGAATTATATCTTATCAGGAAAGGAAAGTAATGAGTGCGGCGAATGTTTCGATTGTGGAATTCTTGTAATGCACCGAATTTCAATCCCTGACTTATGGTGTTTCGGTGAAAGATCACTGCTCTCAGTTAAGTTAAAAACTGTCATTGTCGATAAACTAATGAATTAAAACACCAATTTCTAAAGGCGAAAACTGAGTGAACCGTGACTCAACAAAGAAGTTATGGATCATGAAACGACCAGCTCTGGTTGTCAATTTCTTAGTAAATATCGTCACCGTGTTTCGGTTAGATGTTGACCATGAAACACCTTTACGAGATCGAAAATATTTTTCAGATATTCAGTAGAGGTTTACAAATTATCTTGTGAGCTCCGGTTGATTTGTAGGGTCGTGAATTTTTTCATAGAAGATCTGGTTTCGTCATAGTGGTCTTCTTCTATACACTTTGTAATACTTTTTATTATTATATTTATGAGCAACTCTTCTAAGATTGGGCCACACTCACTCTCATATTTTTCACCACCCCTCCGCTGTACTACCTTTATCACCATTTGTTGAAAAACTTTTACTTTACCTGCTTTCATACTCAAAAATTATTGTTTTATTTTGCAACACTTAAGCTTTGTGGTGCGTCCTAAATTGTGTGTGTGTGTAGGAGAGTGCACGCAGCCGAAAGTGGCGCAGTGGGGCAGCCAAAGACGCCAAAGGGTAGCAAAGTAGACGCAGTGGCGCATGAAATGCAAGAAGGACACAGAGGCCTGCAGTTAGGGACGCAGAGCAGAGAGGGACGATTGTTTCTTTCTGTATGGTGCAAGTGCGCTTGTTGTTGCCTTTGTTTTTGTTGTTTGCTATTTTAATTTAAATTGCGAAACAATTGCGACGGCCTTGAAACAAATGGCGTAAAAGTAACACACACACACAACGCAAGTAAACAAAAGTGCGAGCACAAACAACACACGCACAGAGAGGGAAAGAGAGTGGTAGGGAGAGTGCAGCAGCAGCATTTGTGAAAAATAACAGTTATTAAAGCGCAATGGCTGCAATGGCACGAACAATAATAAAAGCCAGCATTTAGTGCTTGACTATTGCGCTGCGAATTAACACAAAAACACAGTGCGAACACACCGCAAACGCCTAGAAGTATGCTAAATGCACACGAATGTCGGGCATTAGGCAGGCGACGCGTGCGAAAAAGTGCAGCGCAAAAACAGAAATTATAATAATAATAAAAACAAGTAATGCGAGAGAGAGAAAAGAAATGTGCAACAACAACAACAGCAAAGACAATGTCCATACAAATGTTGCACACAACTAATGTGCGCCGTTTGCATGCAACAAATGCATTTCAAGCGTGCGACAAGGAAAATAAAAACTACAACAACAACAACAACAGCAAAGTGGGTGATTATAACAAACAAGCGTTGCGACACACGCCTTGCACACAGAAAGCCTTGCAACAAATCGCCTGGCCAGCTAGCAGCTTTGGCAGAAATTTGTTGAAGCGCGTGTTAAGTGTAGTGAAGCGACTGCAGCATATTGTTGCAAGTAGCAAAGCGTAGCATTTGGCGGTGATTACAGCTTTGCGCTGCTTTATTTTATGTCACTGCGTCACATTTAAATGCGAAATGAAAATAAATGAAACTGAAAAATTAAGGACGCAAAAAGTGTTGCAGGTACAGCGAAAAGTATGTAGGAATGTGTTTGAAAAAAGCATGCAAAAATTCGCGTGAGAGCGCAAGAAAAGTGAGCAAGTGTTGTTTCCAACGACAGTTTTGTCTATTATAAATAATTTAGCTAGCTGCAAACTCGAGTTTAAGATATTGAGTTTATGAGACACTGAGCTCAATTTAAATCAAGTTTATGAAACTCAGAGTTTCATTTCATTTTACTATAGTAAACTCGAGTTTAAGGTTTTGAGTTTATGAAACTCGGAGTTTAATTTCAATTTACTATAGCTCTCGAGTATAAGTTTTTGAGTTTATGAAACTCTGAGTTTATCTTCACATTTCAATATAAACTATGCTATATACGATAGGTTACCCTGAGTTTAGTCTGACACTTAAATGTAATAAAAATTATGAGGTAATGTTAAACTCGAGTTTATGGTATGACGTTTAATAAACTCTGAGCTTAATTCCACACTTCAATGTAAATTAAGCATTATGCAATGTAAACTCCTGTTTATTATTTGGAGTTTATGAAATTCTGAGTTTAATCTCACACTTCAATGTAAATTATGAATTATGAAATATTAAACTCGATTTTATGGTATGGAGTTAATGAAGCTTTGAGTTTAATCTCACACTTATATGTTATGCAAAAGAATTTCATACCTATGACGCTTTAATTTAAGAACCTTCAAACTTTCCAGTGGATATCTTTTGTAGAAAAATCTTTCAGGTATTCATACGACTAATCCTGTGTTCTTTCAAATAATAATCGCATAATAAAGTACATATCTCAGAAGTTAACTCGTTTTTGTCACTCATGAATTTCATTTAATAAAATAATAATTTCACATATTTTTCTGACACCTACTCTACATATTCAGTCAGCCGTCCATCAAGCGGTTAACAATTATAATTTTTTTTTCTTTAATTCATTTTCATTTCTGTGCGCAATGCCAGCAATGCTTTATACACTTGAAAAACTTACCTATCTACTCTTCAAATGCTTTTAAACATCACACACAAAAACCCAAATAACCCACTCCTCACCCACAATTTCACCTTTCGTATAATGCATACTCACTACGGCGCTCGCTCGGCGAATGAAATCAAACAAATGAAATGAACGAAATTGAAAGTAGTGAAAATGACAGCTGTATACACAGCAGTATATAAAGCAGTCATGTCACAATGAATGAATGAGTGAATGAATGGCAAATGAAAATAGAAATGGAATGAATGTGGCATTGTACGCATTTAGGCTCATTTGTTGTAATCACAATGGTGACCCGCTGACCAACAAACGGACGGACAAAGCAAACATATGTTTCAATTTGCGGCGAACAAATCAAATTGTACCGCCTCTGAGTGATGGCAAATGTAGGAAAATGAAAGGAGGTAAAATATAGAGCGAAAAGCAAGAGGGAAATAATGAAAAGAAATTAGAAAGAAATAAAGCGCAGTGGCACGCACTTTAGTGCTGCCAGTTGGACAAACATCATCGATTATTACTTTGCTGCTGATTTAATTGGAATGTAGCTCCAACTAGATATATTGCCTTAGACAAATTTCTCGCTCTCTTCGTTACTATGCTGTACTGTATATTTACTTTTCATTTCTTCCTTAATTTTTTTCATTTCTTCTTTCACTGTTTCGGTCATTGGACCTGCCCTGCGGTGCATTCTTGTTTTCTTTTTTTTTTTCAGAGTGACCCTTAGAAGCGAATTTTTGTTTACAACTGTAATCGTATATACATACATATACAAATACCTTTCGATCAATTTCTTTATTGTTTTTGTTTTTCTCCCTTTTCGTCAGATAAACGGTCTGCAGTGATTTGCTATTTGTTATTTTTCTCATTTAATTTTGTTGTTCCTTTGTCTCTCAATATCTCACCATACTTTCGTATTAAAAAAAAGCACCCAAAAAAATAAAGGCAACAAAATATTTGACTTTCGCCTAATTTTGGTAAACAAGTCAGATTACTTGTAATTGAATTTTGTGATTTGTAATTGATATGGGGTTTGTAGCCATTATTTTGGCAATGAAAGTATTGTATAAAAGGTTTCTCTCATCACTTGGTACCCAAATTATTGATTTTAAATTTAATAGATAGAGCTCCACAGCTTTATAAGAAGATAGATTAATTCTGATTAACCATTAGTTATTGCCGAAAGATAAACGTCAATGGAATTGAAGTAGTGAAAACATAGGATTTCATCCATTTTTGAAAATTATAAGCAAGCTTCAATTAAGCTTGATAAAATAAAAAAATAAAAAAATAGATCTGGTTATAAACTTATATTTCAATTTAAAAATTCTTTCATTACCAGATGCTATAAAACTGTAGTCTATACATAACAGCTTTGTATCATTACCTACGCTGAAGATTTTGTTTATGTAAAGTTGGAAAGGATCCATATATAATATGAAGCTTTACAAATAATCTATTTTATACTCATCTCTGAACGAAATTATGGTTATAACATGAAGGATCATCTCCCGACAATGTTGATCGACTTACATTTCATTATGTTAGCTCAGGTGGTGGAGTACGGTGTGCTTCACGTTTCGTATGTGTGGTTGGCCGTGGGGAAATAGAGGGCGCAATTGATTCCACAAAGTAATCCAAAAAAAGAAGAACAAATATTCTTTATAATAATTATAATTTTATTTAATATATTGGAATTTCACTTACCACGTCTGGATCGGCTGAGATGTCGCAAAGGAAGGGGTTAAGAAGAAGCAAAAAGGCAAGAGCGCAACTTCAAATATTCGAATTAAGACTTCGAAAAAGCTTCGAAGTAGTGATCGCTCTTCCGACACAGACGTGGCAGTGAAATTAGGCGGGGGCGGCGTCAACATTCCGCCCGCCTTGCAGTATTACTGCAAATGCAGTTTACAATTAATTATTATTACTTAAAACTAACATGCGACTTAAAACTAACATGCGACTGGCTCTTATACTTCCTCTGGCAAGCGATGCATTTCTTGCAGATGGGGTGGCCGACGAGACGAATCGAGTCTGGTTCGGTCCGGGAAATGCCGCTGAGACAAATGGAGTCTTAGACGGTCATTGCCATGCCACCAAACTGCGTAGAAATTACCATATTCCGAGGTCGGTGAGACGACTCGAGTCTAACTCGATCCTGGGGAAATGGTAAATGTCAGAGGCGTAGGTAGCCAGTGCAGAAGGACGAATTATACGACGCCGGATATTACATATCCCAGCGTCGTATTTTGGGCGACGAGTTGTCCCACTGTCGCTGGTTGTAACCCTGGTAGTATGAGCCGGGAGTAGATGTCCGCTCCCAAAATTACCTCGACTGGCGCTGACTTGTAGAAGTCGTTGTCTGCGAGTCTTAGGTTCTGGAAGTGTTGAAGTGTGTGGTCTTCCAGAGACCTTACTGGCGTCGGTGGTAATTGATGACGCTGTATTTGGGCAGTTACGGAGATTTCGAACTGTCCACCATGGTTGTCCCGAAATAAAAGATCGCACACTCGGCTGTCTCCACGGGCTTGTGTGCGGAGTCGCAATCGTGAAATCATGGAGGCGAGAATTATCGTGGATGGACTGACCGGGTTAATCATGGCACGCACTGTGATGAACCTGGTTGCAGTGCGTATCTTGATTAAGGCGGTCGGTGAAAGAGCTAATTTTTGCTGCCAAGGTAGTGTTGCGTGCCTGTCCTTGATGATACGGCGTGCGTCTGCTTGACGTCGAGCACCTCGTCCACGCCTTCTCTTCGGACGGGGTGGCCGGTGGGACGCATTGCGTTCCGCTGGGTCCGGGTAATGTCGCTGAGACGAATCGAGTCTCAGTCGATCGTTACCATGCCGCCAATCCGAATAGAAGTTACCAGCACGCCGAAGTCGGCGAGACGAATCGAGTCTGGCTCGATCCTGGGCGTGTGGTATGCGGGAGAGGCATCGTTGGTCAGAGCTTTCTCTTGGTTGAATGACTGATGACGTCGGTTGACATGGGTGAGAAGGCATCGAATCCGTCGTAGCGATGGTGAACGGATTCTCTTCCATTTCCGCAGCCTCGACTTGCTGTGCCCATGTTAATTCTACGACATCCTCGTCTAGTTCTTCGGCATCTGAACTAATGCCATGGAGCATTGTATGGTGAGGGCTGCCGCAATGTTTACAGCGTATTACGCTGTCGCATTCATCCTTTGAATGGTTTGAGGCAAGGCAGTTGCTGCAATAGCGGTGAATTAAGGCTGTCCTCAGCCTGATTTCTGGGGACATCTGACGAAATTTTGGGCACCAGCGAAGAAGATGATTGTCTATGCATAACGGACAATTGATGGTCGTCATTTTGAATAATTTCTTGAATGAAAAGAAAATTATTAAGGTGTGAATGTATAGAATAAGTTAACATTGATTGGGTAAAATGACATTTTTTGTGATAGGCCTACAAATTAAGCCGCGTTGAGTTTTGATGTCCACAACTCGAACTCGTTGGTCCATCCCTGGATATATTTTGGTGGTCCTGCCCAATCTCCATTCATTTGGAGGTAAATATTTATCACGAACTACCACTAGGTCGTTTACTTGGACGTTCTGTTGGGGATGTTTCCATTTCTTTCGTTTCTGTTTCAGTGCACTATGACGAGATGCTCCAAAAGTAGTTTCTGCTGGAATAACTTTGAATGGGAGTGAAACAATGTAACGCTCTTCGCTGTTTCTAATGGTTGTTTTTGAATATAACCTGTCACAATATTGTTCTTCTACAGTGAGAAATGGTTTTTTAGGTATTTCTTCTAGTTCCCGGAATTTGGAAAGCTGATTATCTAAAGATACCTCGTTGAAATATGTGACGTAAGTCGGTTTATTCTTCGTTTCTTCGGATGGAACAGAACCAGTTAAAATCCAGCCGAACACTGTACGTTGAGCAATGAGGGAACCGAAGATCTTTGATTTTACCCCGTTTAATATGATTTTAGGGTAGATATCCCCTCCGATCAACAAGTCAACCCTTTGACTCGTATGGAAATTATTATCCGCTAAGGGGATATTGGGTAACCTTTTAACAATTGAAGGGTTGATTGATCTGGAAGGAAGCAGTCCAGTCAGTTTTGGTAGTACCAACGCTTCCGCTTCTAATTTTAAACCTTTGTTACGGGGCGAGCCAATGGTGATTGGGCATACCGTTTGAACTCGTCCCGACACGGTATTATTCAACCCCGAAACTCGTGCGCTGACTTTCCTGCTTGTCAGATTTAAGCGTTTTTGCAAACTGCTGGTAATGAAGGTTCCTTCAGATCCCGAATCGATCAGGGCTCTGACAGTGAAGGTGTTGTCGTTGTGACATATAGTCACCATAGCTGTACCTAAGAGCATGTCTCGACTGGTCGGCACATTTGATACATTGGCCTTAATGGAGGCCATATGAGATTTAGTGGAAATCTCAGTAGGGTCTGTGCTGGCGGGTGACTGAGCTATTTCCTCACTCTGATCCCGGTGAATCATAGTGTGATGTCTCTGTTTGCATTTAGCACAGTTGAACATGCTTTTACAATCCTTGACTTCATGTGTGTCTGATAAACAGTTTAAGCAGACGTGAAGTTTTCTGACCGCATTTAACCTTGCGTTAGGCTGCATCTCTATAAATCTTTGACAAGTTTTTAAGATGTGCGATTGAGATGAGCAAAGTTTACATTTAAGACTGTTTGTCTTGACGTGATGGGAATTTATGGGTTTGGACCCTGTCCTTGATTGCAAGGTTGGTGTCCGACCTTCACCATCAGCCAACTTAACCTTGGGTTGAGTAATCGACTCGCCTTTGAGGTTTGATACCCTCTCTAGCGTTTTAACCCGTTTGGTTAGAAATTTGTCTAACTCAACCCATTTTGGAATCTCTGAATCCGAATCCAGAGATTGTTCCCAAAGCGACAGTGTATAGTCAGGCAATCGGATAGAACACAAATACGTAAATAAGGCATCCCAGCTATCTATATTGATGCCATGTATTTGTAAAGCTGAAATGCAGCTATTTATTTCCCGCTGTAAATTTCTGAGTTCGGCCTCAGATTCAGTTGAAATGTGCGGAAGCTTGAATAATAAATTTAATTGTGTATTGACAAGAACTCGCTTGTTTTCATATCTACACAACAAATTATTCCAAGCCAATGCGAATCCATCATTCGTCAGAGGCGCTTTCGAAACGATAGCTTTCGCCTCACCTGGGGTTTTTTGATTCAGGTGGAATAACTTTTCGACTGGGGATAACCTCGAGTTGTTCCCATAAATCGCGGCAAATAGATCCCTAAATGAGGGCCATTGCAACACATCGCCATGAAATATTTCTGTATCACATGGCGGTAAGTTGAGGGAATACCTCACGGGTTCTGCCGTTTGTTGCAACCGTTCAGGTTGAATTATTGTAGAATTTGAACTTGGGCTTTGGTTGAACCCCGTGAGGTTGTGCATGTGTTCGCCCATCAAGGCCGCACAACACATATATGCGTGGTAACTGTTAGTATATTTAAGCTTTAAGTCCTCAACTGTTTTTGTATCGGAAGCATCCACCTTTGGCAAACACAACTTGTATTCCGACTTTACCTCTGCCCACAGAGATTTCAGTTCGGCTTGTTGTACTTCAAGAGAGTAGGCGCTTTGGTTGTTTGCAGTTGGAGCAAAAGACTCCTCAAACTCCAGTATAGCGTCTGCAGCTATGATAAAGGCCTTGATGGATTCCATTGTATTTGACAATTTAACCGAAACTGCAAATATGTTGCGCAAAATCGTTTCTAAAACTTTAAAATTTGATTTAAATTTGAAAAAATGTGCAAATATGTTGCAATAAGTTTAAGAGTTACAGCACCAATCACGGAAAACTGCAAACTGAATTAACGCGTTGTTTAGTTGTGAAGCGTACAAATCTTTCGAAATAAAAAATTATAAATTTAATAAAAGCCAAGTTCAAGTTTCGTGAAAATTTATTTTTCAAAGTGCTTGCTGGGTAATCGTACCAATGCACTTGCACGTCTAGTCTTCGAATAGATACACGAACAAAAATTGATATGTGCTAAGTCGTTGATATCAATGAGTTTCGCTCAAATTTGTTTGGAAAGTGCTTGCTGGGTAATCGTCCCAATACACTTGCACGCCTAGTGTTCGTATAAATACACAAACAAAGATTGATGTGTGTTTAGTCACTCTTTATTTAAAGCAAATTACAAATAAAATTCACAAATACTTATTTGATCTTTTCAACTAATTCACTTGCACTTTGGTTTATGGGGTTATCTCCGCACTAATGCAATAAACCCACTGTTCCTTTTGTTGCTGTCCTTTGGCTCTGCCTGCCTTTGCTGCTCTGCCTTTGCTGCTCTGCCTTTGCTGCCGGCCTTCTGTGATAGCTGCTGCGCTGCTTTGCCTTTGATTTGCTCACTTCACGCGTTTATGTCGTTTGGGCTTTGTGCTTTTGGTTTTTTTTTTTTTTGTTTTTCTTTTCACTAATCACTCGCGTTACTGCAGCTGCGGTATTGCTGCTTGCCTTTATTGCTATTCGAACAATATGGAAAGGCAGATTTGAGCGACTAAACTCAAATTAACTACACAAAAGGACCGAGAGAGATTTGTAACGAGAGCGTTACTGCAGCTACTGTATTGCTGCTTGCCTTTATTGCTATTCGAGCAATATATGGAAAGGCAGAGTTGAGCGACTAGACTCAAATTAGCAAGACGAAAACCGAGAGAGATTTGTTGACGCTCCAGACGTTGTTTGTGCGTCCAAGAAAATTAAATTTCGAATAACAGATATTGTTAAAATATATAAAGTGATTTAAATGACGAGTGCAAGGCGAGGTGTATTTATTGTTGTACTTAAGCGAAGTACAATACAACCTGCAGTGTGCGAGTTTTTGTTGGTAGAGCGCCAAAAATAAGTTTCGGTCTCTGCTTCACACCGCACAATTAGTTTTGTACATACATAAATTATGTAAAAATTTACTAATTTATTGCCTTATAGCTTGCAGAGCACAAGTCCAAAATATGTTTGGCTGTAACCTTGCGTGTTACTAATTCAGGCGAATCAATGCACTTTTCACTTTAAAAATTCAACTTGTTACCTGTTATCCGGCTCGAAGGACCAATGTTAGCTCAGGTGGTGGAGTACGGTGTGCACGTCTGGATCGGCTGAGATGTCGCAAAGGAAGGGGTTAAGAAGAAGCAAAAAGGCAAGAGCGCAACTTCAAATATTCGAATTAAGACTTCGAAAAAGCTTCGAAGTAGTGATCGCTCTTCCGACACAGACGTGGCAGTGAAATTAGGCGGGGGCGGCGTCAACACATTATATTTATAAAGCTTAAAGTGGAATAATCAGGATAGACGATTAACTTGACTTACCTTCGAAAAAACTAACCTAAAGGAGGCAATTCCGATGACCTAAGTGACCAATTGACGGGCCTTTCTTACCATGATATATTACCATATCACCTAAAGAGTTCATCCCAATAAAGTGATTACTTCAGGATCATGCTGAAACCAATTACTATTTTCACGATTGGTTTCGGAATCTTTTCACATGTAGCAAAAAAAATAGACTATTTTCAGCTAAAAAGGTAAGACTAATGAGAGGGAGATCATTTTCTGATTGTGTGTTTGAAAAATGTTGCCTACCACGGCTTTTTTATAAATCTAATAGGAGTAGTCTCTCTAACATATTCGAACACTTTATTAAAAATAGGTCTCCAAAAATTGTTGCAAATGGTATACAAGTTTGCCTAACCATAACATAGATAACAAATCAGTTTATTTTCATCAAGGCGTTCTCCTTACGAATATTTGCACCCTTTATATATCATTTCACTAATTTACTAGGACGACTTCAACTCCGCCTGAATTAAATAATTTTTTCGGCTTCATTTCTTAGGACTACGAATTCCAATAGCAATCAGGGGTAACCCACCTTCTTATATCGTTTTGATAGTCCATATCAATTAGGTACAGACTTGTCGAATAAATTACAAACGAGTTCAAATTGCGTATACCGATTTCTCACTTTGACGTGCGCAGAAGGATCGGATGCGTCCGAGAGATCGCACAAACGCTTCGGACGACCTAGTAGATTTTAATGGCTACCATTACCAACACTAGGAGCTATCCTTGAGTTACCAGGATTGCGACAATCCCAATAGTTCCATTTTGCTATGGGAACATATTTTTCTCCTCGTTCGTAAATAATATTGGACAAGTACTGTAGATTCAACTGCCGTTTTGGATTTGAGAATAGGTCTACCATATTGCTAAAAGCTCCGAGAGTAGGTAATCAATACTCTAACATATTAAAAATCAATTTTAGACACGAGAAAACAGCGAAAAGTCGATGAAAAATAAAATGTATTGAGCGCCTAAATGTAGACTATAACACCACTATCTAGACACAATGAAGTATTGGAAAAATGTAGCCAAGTGAGATTTGAACCATTAAATATATATATGTTTTAAGTATTGTCTAGAAAGACTGTATTATACGGATATTAGATTAGGCTTTAAGCTTGTTATCTATAAATTTAGAGTAATACATAAATTCATCAAATTGCTCACATAATATTTTTTATGGTAGAGTTGCCAAGTAATTTAAAAATAATATGACCCAAGGCCATTAAAAGCACTAAAAATAATATATTTTACTAGATATATTTGAGTAGGTATGTATATAGAGAGCAATGAAAATAAAAGTTCGAGGACTGAGTTGTCAAAAATTTATAAATGATGATTAGGTCCCTACAATTTCCTAATAACTAACTTCGCTATAATGAAAGTAGCTTCGATTTGGCTGGAGCTTTCTCCAACATTCTCACTGAATTCTTTGGAGAGTAATATATTACTTTATACCTTTTATTGACAGAATTTTTAAATAAAATTGATAATACTTTCGCAGTCTTTTTACATTTTGCTCTCATTATAACTCTTCAATTTAATTCAATTACGACTGTAGAAGTTTATTTCTTTCATCTAACTTAAAACTCCCACTCTTCAACTTACCGCTGGCATCAACAAATTAATTTCAATTTGCCTTCAATTATTTTTTCAATGCATTTAATCAAATTAGACACACGCAATTACACTAAATCAAATAAATGTGTGAACACAAAAGATTTGCATTGAAGAAGTTGAAATTATCCAATTTAAAATTTTTCCATTTGATTAAAGTGAATTAGAAGTTTACAGCAGTGCGTAAAAAAAGAATACTGAGCAGAAGAGGAGAATATGCGTACTACAAAAAATAAATGCGCAAATTACTTTTCAATACATTTCGCAATTTGCCATTGCTCCCACATGCTTTCTACTTCTACTTTCTTTTTGTTTTTGTACAAAAGTAAGCGCTTTTGTTTTAGCTTGAGTGAATTGGCGCTGGTTTTCTCCTGAGCAAATCACCAATACCAAGAGAAAGCAAACACCCACTTGTAACATTTTTGTTGTTGCCGCATGCGATATATAAGAATAGAAAAAATCTCCGATTGCAAAATGTAATTTCATTTGTTGCCATTTCCATGCTCATTTCCATTTTCACGGCAAACCAATTCATTACGCGCCCATCCGCTTGCCACATTTTACAGTTACAGGTGTGCGCACATTTGTTTTTCCAGCATTTTATATATTCTTTTTACTATATTTTCCCATTAAATATGCCACATTGGCGATATCATAATTTGCATTTCGTCGCTGTTGTTGCTATTCGTTTTGGCTTCTTGCTTCACACTGTACACCAGACTACCCCACGCCGAATATTATTATTATTTCGCTTATTTAAATTCAGGCGAAAGCGAATTTCTTGTATTATTTCAACGGTATTAGCTCGAAGCAGGCGGTAGAAACCAAAAGCAACACCAAAACCAAATCCACCCACTTTCAAATCAAAATTTTTGTTGTTGTATTTGGTGGCGCAGATTTGCTGATTCAGTGTTGTCTGTTGCGCAAATCGAAAGCTATGAATCGCAACCGCATAAATATTTACGCACACACACATCTGTTTCTCCGTGCGAATATGGAAATTGCTTTGCATACACACAGGCGCATAGCCTTGTCTATGTGTAAAATCGTCTACAACGAAGCCAGATTGCGTCGCAGCCGCAAAAAGTGAATGGTGACGCGTCAATTATTTTTATTTTCACATTCATTTTTTGGTATGAATTTTATAACGCCATTTCTATAAGGAATAAATGAAAGAGAAAGGAAAAATTTAGAAAATAAAAAATTAAAGAAAAATTATAAAAAAGCAATAAAAATCAAAAAAATCAAAATAAAGATGTCTTCATATGGTTTCACACTCTTTACGTGCACGTGCTTTCATAATCTTTAAAAAATATATATCTGCCTTACTTTGTTGTATTTGGCTTGCGGTGCGAGTAATTGAAGAATTGCCAGCATCTGTTGTTTGGCACACCTTCTCACTTTACACTGTCGGCACTTACTGAAGCCAACATGTGCTATATAAGTGATATTGACTGAGATATATTGCACAAAGTTTTGTAATACAACGCTTTGCATTAAAAAAAATTAAGAAAGACATTTTCCAATATCTTCTTAAGGACAAAGTTCGACAGGCGAGTTTTTGTATTAGAAATATTTTGCGAAAGAACTTTTTTGATTAAAACATTACAATTCAGAAACTTCAGTGGATATAAGTTGCTTGGAACTAAGACTACAACAGAAATTAAATTTCTCTTACTTGTGTAGTAAATGTTTAATTCAAAGAGTTAAAGGTTATGTATGAGTATTAAGGATATTCCAAGCATAAGTATTATAGTGTATATAGCCTTAAAATAAGTTTAATTCATTATTTTGCATATCGAAAAATATAAATATCATATCAGTCTAACGAGTCCAAAATGGACTGCGGAGTAGGCACAGGGTATACTCTGATGATCTTAACATTTCATGCTCCATCCGTCTACCGATCTTGGCTAGCTTCGTCCAAGCGGAAGTACTTGGCATAGAGAAGGCCTCTGAAGCTCTATTGGCTAACTAGGAGAGATACATAGCAAAAATATACACATATAGTCAGACGGCGCTCCTCGCCCTGTTGTCGCCAATGACTAACTCCAGCATATGTAGTCCATAACTGCAGGAAAACATTGAGCTCCCTAGAAGACTGAATACAAATAGACTTGGTCTATGCTCCAGGCTACAGGTACAGTAACGAAAAAGCAGACGAGTTGGCAAAGACAGGAGCCTTTCTAGACGAATCTAAGGCTGAGTTATTACCATGCCCGCTAGGAATGATCAGAAGAGAGCTCAATTTACAATTTGATTAGCATAACAGATGTTTCCATTCCAATTCAAACAAATGTAAAATAACTAAACAGATATGCCCAAAATATGATAAGACAAGATCTCGAGTTCCTCGAGTCCTATTATATAGGTTCAGGAAAAGTATTTTCCGACTTACAGCTACTATAACGGCACATTGACCATATGGAGAACATGCTATGATGGGTATGTCCTAAAGAACTTTCGCCGCGGCTGTGAGCTAGAGGGGGAAAAGGAAATAAATGTTCCACTTTCTTTGTGAATGCGCAGCTCTATCGCAGATCCGATACGGGACACTTGGAATCCATAAGGCATCACACCTTGAATGGATGTCCACTAAAAGCATATCGGGTATACATAAGTAGCTTCATAAAAACACAAAGTGGTTTGAACGGAATATAAAATAACGGAATATAAAAAGTGATAGTAGTAAAATATTAGGTTAGATTAGTGCATCAAACTGGCGCATCTAGTGCTAATTGAGCCCATAAAATTATATGGCTGCACTCCCATCTACCAACCTAGATGTTATTTTATTTCTTGAGAATACGAGTCCCTATGAAGACTAATAAATTGATGAACATATAAGAATATTTTTATACTAGCCCCATCTCCAATATATCGGAATTTTTCTAAATTCTTGGTTGAATTATTATGTTGTATGGCCTAAAAAACATGCGTAATAATTGGAAAGTTCTTGCATTACCACAATATATAATTATACGAGGGCTGCTATATATATTTCTGGCCTAATAATGAAAATAGGAATATTTATCAACGAAAATAGTTTTATTGTTTTTCAAAATATTCTCCATCAAGATTTATACACTTTTGCATGCGCTCAAACCAATTTTCGAAGCACTTTTTTAGCCTTTTTTTGAGCCAGGTGTTCATGCAATTCTTTAACCTGATGCTGGAGAAAATAATACGAGCTGCAGAGCTAAATCGAGAAGGTACAATCTTCTATAAGAGTGTACAGCTAATGGCGTACGCCGATGATATCGATATCATCGGAAACAACACCCGCGCCGTTAGTTCTGCTTTCTCCAGACTGGATAAGGAAGCGAAGCGTATGGGTCTGGTGGTGAACGAGGACAAGACGAAATATCTCCTGTCGTCAAACAAACAGTCAGCGCATTCGCGTCTTGGCTCCCACGTCACTGCTGACAGTCATAAGTTTGAAGTTGTAGATAATTTCGTATACCTGGGAACCAGAATTAACACCAATAACAATGTCAGCCTGGAAATCCAACGCAGAATCACTCTTGCCAACAGGTGTTACTTTGGACTAAGTAGGCAATTGAAAAGTAAAGTCCTCTCTCGACGAACAAAAACCAAACTCTACAAGTCTCTCATCATTCCCGTCCTACTTTACGGTGCAGAAGCGTGGACGATGTCAACATCCGATGAGACGGCACTAGGAGTTTTCGAGAGAAAGGTTTTGCGGAAGATTTATGGTCCCTTAAGAATTGGCAACGGCGAATACCGCAGACGATGGAACGATGAGCTGTATGTGTTATTCGACGACATAGACATAGTCCAGCGAATAAAAAAACAGCGGCTACGCTGGCTAGGTCATGTTGTCCGAAGCTCTGAAAGTATTCGATGCAGTACCCGCTGGTGGAAGTAGAGGAAGAGGGAGACCTCCACTCCGATGGAAGGACCAGGTGGAGAGGGACCTGGCTTCGCTTGGAATAACCAATTGGCGCCAAACTGCCAGAAGGAGGGATGCGTGGCGCGCTGTTTTGGACTCGGCTATAACCGCGTAAGCGGTGTCTACGCCAGTCAAGAAGAAGAAGTTCATGCAATATCGAATATATGCTGGTGGGAGAAATGCATAGGCATGCATCTATCTGAAGGTATGTTACATGACGGTCTTGCATTATCAGTTCACGTACGGCATCGATGTTTTCTGGCACAACGGCTGTTTTTGGACGACCTTCACGGAATTCGTCTTTGAGCGAGCGTCGGCCTCGATTGAATTCGTTGTACCAGTTTTTCACAGTGCTATAGGATGGTGCTTCATAGCCATACAAAGCTTTTAGATCATCGATGCACTCTTGTCGCGAGTTGTGACAAATGATCGCACGAAAATGTTCACGAGTTAATTCCATTTTTTGGCCGAGATGAATTTTTTAATTCCCTGTAAATAAAACTATTCACGATTAAATGACAAAACGTTCTGAGTGATGTTATGCTAAAAAATGTCAAACACTTAGTGTTGCCTAGGCCAGAAATATATATAGCAGCCCTCGTATATATAGACTATATATATTTTATAACAATTTATTTATTTTTTAATTATATGATTTCAATAATATTAAGTATAATATTGATTTTAAAACACATCTTTTGAAACTGTATAAGAAGAGAGTAAATACTAGAAAGATTTTAACACATCAGGGGAGTCTAATTTTTTTATATTATTTAAGAAGTGCATATATTTTCCTTTGGGGTATTGTTTAAGATCTTTTACTATTTTTGTAGAGTGTTGTATTTATAAATATTAGCAAATGCTTTGGCAAATAATATTTTTTCCAATATTTCTAGTACAAAAAAAAAAAATATTGTCACTTTTGCACCAAATATTTGTATATGACTTTACTACAATAATAAAATATAAATAATTGTAGTTCTTGTGTTAAAAAAAAAATTGCAGCAGCTCCTTGCGTTGATAATATATTAATGTAATGTAGTTACTCTTTTATATATGTAAACTACTCTCATAATTGCTTATGTATTTGTACTAATATCCCTAAAAGCTTGCCTTGAGTTACAGACTAGACATAACATGTCGAAATGTCAACATTATTTGTTGAACAGACATGTTTTGCCTTACTGAGCATATACATACATACATACTGGAGTATATTTGGCAATGCGTATATATTGCTTAGCTGGTTTGCCGAGCAAAAACTTGCATTATTCATTAGCAAATTTGCATGCGACGGTATATGTACGCATTTGCATATGCATATATATGTATGTATGTGTAAATATATATAAAATGTAAGCCATAATGTAAGTGAGGGAGTTTGGACTGGAAGCGTTTTACTATTTTTTGTCTGTCAATAAATATATTCCAACACATATTCATATATGCAGTGCTGTGACTGCAATTACTCATAGCTTCATACCAGTTACTTTATATGGGGCATTCTCTGGAAAAAAAGCCACTTGAAAAAAAAAGTTCTTTATTTCCTTTGGCAATTATATATCTTATAGTACATGTAAAACCTAAAATAAAACATATGGTTTTAGGTCTGTGTAACGCGGGGTTGCCATATTATAAGGGGCCAAAGTTTTTTGTAAACAAATATTCAAACCGCCATAACTTTAAAACTAATGAACAGATTATAAAACACCATGTGACTTTTTTGTACAGAATTTCTCAAACTTTGAAACTGTATATCGTAAAAATTTTTAAAATTAATATTTCATAGCAAAAAATGAAAAAAAAAAATTTTTGGAATTTTTAACAACTTATGCCTTCGATTTTTTTCGAAAATATCTTAAAATGTTCCTTATTTCATCACCTTTTTACCCCCCAAAGGGAATTTTGGGACAGCAATATTTGTATGAGCTACAAATAAAAAACCAACTCAGAACATGATGAAAAATCATTGATTTATGCACTATTATTATCAGAATTTAGCGTAACCCAGGATTAACGACGTGGACGTAGCAGACATTTAATCCCTTTTTGTTTTTTTTATTTTTTAATATTTTTTTAATTTTTTTATATTTTTCAAATTTTTAATTTTTTTTTTGTTTGTTTTTTTGGTTTTTGCTTTTTTTTAATTATTACGTAGATTAGATTCAAGTACGTGATAATTTTAAATAAAAAACAAAAACAAAAACAAAAAAAAAAAATTAAAAATTTGAAAAATATAAAAAAATTAAAAAAATATTAAAAAATAAAAAAAACAAAAAGGGATTAAATGTCTGCTACGTCCACGTCGTTAATCCTGGGTTACGCTAAATTCTGATAATAATAGTGCATAAATCAATGATTTTTCATCATGTTCTGAGTTGGTTTTTTATTTGTAGCTCATACAAATATTGCTGTCCCAAAATTCCCTTTGGGGGGTAAAAAGGTGATAAAATAAGGAACATTTTAAGATATTTTAGAAAAAAATCGAAGTTGTTAAGTTGTTAAAAATTCCAAAAAAAAAAAATGTTTTTTTCATTTTTTGCTATGAAATATTAATTTTAAAAATTTTTACGATACACAGTTTTAAAGTTTGAGAAATTCTGTACAAAAAAGTCACATGGTGTTTTAAAATCTGTTCATTAGTTTTAAAGTTATGGCGGTTTGAAAATTTTTTTACAAAAAACTTTGGCCCCTTATAATATGGCAACCCCGCGTTACACAGACCTAAAACCATATGTTTTATTTTAGGTTTTACATGTACTATAAGATATATAATTGCCAAAGAAAATAAAGAACTTTTTTTTTCAAGTGGCTTTTTTTCCAGAGAATGCCCCATATGTGAGTGTTTGTTTTTGTCTGTGTGCAAACTGTCGCAAGTTGATTGTGAGACAAAAATTTGCATTTACTGCCAAATTAAATTCACTGAAAATTCAACTTTTATTACGCACACACACACATAAGTGTATATTCTACTCAACTCTCCCGCATTCGCTTACATATAGACGGTTGTTAGAATATTTGTGTGCGTACTGCAGCATAATTTGACTTTCTGACTGCAAGTATTACTCTGAGCGCATGTTTATTTATTTAAAAATTTTGATGTAGACTGCATATACTAAAATAACTATTCTAACAGGGTGATTCAGAGGCAAATAAAATGTGTTTTAAGTCTAAACTTTATTGAGATTTTTATGAAATCGATGGATTTAAAGAATTAAATAAAAAAAATTAGAAAACATAATAATTTCAAAAACGAAATTTCGAAAATGTCGATGGATCTTGATGGATTTAAGGAATTAAATAAGAAAAATTAGAAATAAATTAATTTCGAAAACGAAATTTCGAAAAATTCGAAAACTCAATGGATTTGAGAAATTAAATAAGAAAAAAAAAAAAATAATAATTTCGAAAGTTTCGAAAATTTTCGAACATAATTTTTTTTTTTTTTTTATTTATTCAGCAGCTACGGTGTATTGAGAGAAAAAACAATAAAAACAAATAAAAAAAATTTACTGGACAAATAAAAATTTTACTTACTACACGCATCACCCTGTATAAGCACGCTCAACTGCATATATTACACACATTCTTAAGCAACTACCTTCGCCTACCACCGAAGCCATTATTTTACAGACTTTGACACAACGTTGCGCATTGCCTTTAGCATTTTATGAATGTTGCATGCAACATACTAAATTCCAACATGCAGTCGCGGTAAGTTTGGCAACCGCAAGTTGTGGTACATGCAATGCATGCCAAAATAGGCCAAAAAGCAAGACGGCAAATTCGTATAAACCAAGGCAGAGAGACATACTTTTAGGCAACTACGCAATGTTATATGTATGTATATGTATGTATGGGTATGTGTGTTTAGACATCAAAAATGTAAATTTATGCAATTGCATATGTATGTGTTGCGCCACAACTAGAGTGTCTTCAAATTCTGCATACAAATTTTCATATATTTTGCATTTGCATCACGCTGCAGCCGTCGCCGCTTCACGTTTGAGTTCACAAGCATTTGTATGCGAAGGCCAAGTTTGATTTTGATTTCTTTCTTTTGAATGCTACACTCTCCTCTCTCTCCTGAAAACAACATTTCCCAATGCACTCGTGCCGCCAGGGTTAAATCTTTTTATTTTATTTTTTCCTTGTATTTCTGTTAATTTGCATGTACCAACTGCTGTACGCGGACTAATAAAGAAGTATAGATAAAAAATAAAAATATAAAAACAAAAATAAAAATAAAAATAAAAACACGAAAGCAAAACGAAAATCACGATACGGCAACTTATTTGTATGCTGACGCAGAACGACAGTCAATAATTGCATATCACGTATACGACCTGGTGTCCGACGGCGTGTCGCACTCTCAATATGCGACATGTGTCCTTCGCATGCGAAATACATGTGTAAATAAGCAATGAAGGACGTGGGTGGTTTGAGACTGAATTGAACAGGGTAATTTCAGAAAGATATTTCGTTGAGAATTGAAGATTTGAGCACACCAATTTATTTTAAATTAAAGCAGTCTTATGGAAATAATTCTGAAATAATAAAAAATTAAAATTAAAAATAAAATTAAAAATAAAATTAAAATTAAAATTAAAATTAAAATTAAAATTAAAATTAAAATTAAAATTAAAATTAAAATTAAAATTAAAATTAAAATTAAAATTAAAATTAAAATTAAAATTAAAAATAAAATTAAAATTAAAATTAAAATTAAAATTAAAATTAAAATTAAAATTAAAATTAAAATTAAAATTAAAATTAAAATAAAAAAAAATAAAATAAAATAAAACAAAATAATATAAAAAAAATAAATAAAATAAAATAAAATAAAATAAAATAAAATAAAATAAAATAAAATAAAATAAAATAAAATAAAATAAAACAAAATCAAATCAAATCAAATCAAATCAAATCAAGTCAAATCAAATAAAATAAAATAAAGTAAAATAAAATAAAATAAAATAAAGTAAAATAAAATAAAATAAAATAAAATAAATTTTACTTTTTAGCTTATTAATCGAAGAAAGATTATAACGAAAGCATAGATGGTGTAAGGAGATTGATAATAATATGGTATCGTTTAAACAAAGATTTCAAGTAGACTTTTCAAAAGCATCGAAAGGCTTGCATATATGCCAGTTTACTGTATGTGCACTTAAAAATAAAAGTTGGTACTGATCCAGCATATTAACATACTTTTTCTATCAAATAACACAATTGTACAACTAAACTTCATTGAAATAATCATCCAGCTACCTTAAAATGTATGCCAACACAACATGCACATACCTGCCACATAACTGTATGCCCACATACCATGTGCTTAAATTTCAAAATTACTCAAACAACAATGAAAAGAAAATGTAATGCTGAGAGCAATTTAGCAAATGCTTAACAGCATTTGTCGGAAGCATTTCAGCAAACACACAAATTCCTATACTCCCGCCTGTCATGCATTCAACCAGCTCTACTACTACCAACAACTTGCAGCCAACAATTTCATTTCAATTCTTGTGCTTCTTTTCTGCTTTATTTAATTTATTGTGCATGTTCTTGATATTTATTGTGCATTCCAATTCACTCACAAAATATGCGCATGCATTTTTCACAACATGGACACACGGAGAGCTATCAACCATTTGTATGTGGGAGCATCTATTTTCCAACATGCTTGAGTTTAGTACTTCGTTTACGTGTTCGAGCAACACATAGTCCCAGAGCAGCATTGTATACGTACTATTGTTTGTTTGGGCTAGCGAGGTATCAAGTAATAAATGTTAACTAAACGATTGCACTCAAATTGCTGACCAAAGGCGTTGGCTACTGAGTAGAGTTGGAAATGTTTTAAGGCAAATTGTGTTATATTTATTGTGAAGTTGTGTAAGATATGATGTGTAGAACTTGGTAAAATGTTATTTAATAACGTTATCTAACACATATATTGGTAGTATACGTGGCGTATGAGTAACATTTTGATTTCCGTAGATTGGGTTATTGGTAGGAAGATAAAATATAAATATTTTTTTGAGAATTAAATATATGTAAAAACATCGAAAACATCGATGACTAGTACAATTGCTATAAAAAATTTTAATAAAAAATCAGTATATGCAAGTGTATGTGCTGCCATGGCGTATGAGTAATATATCATTATCACAGTTGTTACTTGCAGTTATTACTAGTGTCCGACCGATACCAAAATTTTGGCCGATGCCGATTAATCGGCCAGTTGGCAAAGAATCGGCCGATGCCTATGCCGATGCCGATTCTTTCATCAACAACTTTATTTAGTAAATTAGTATAGTAACAAAATAAAAACAAAGACAAATAACATAACAAAATAAGTAAAAACTCAATTCATATGTAAATATCAAGTTGTTTATTCATTTAATTAATATTCAAAACTAAATAAATTATTATTATAAGATATATGTTGATAGAACAAATAAGTTATTCGCGTTTTCTCAAAGCGAATCAGCAATCAGCAATATATCGGTGTGACATTTTAAAAAAATCGATTTTTTATTTTTTGCTTATTCGATAGTTTATAATTTCAAAAATATACTGTGAAGCGTATCTTGAATAGTTTTTGAATGGCAGCGTTCTAAAGAGCAAACGCTCGTAGGTCTAAGCCGCTATAGTCAAAACTTTAAACGCGTTTTTCTCGAAACGACTTTTCACAAAATTACTGACATCATCAAATTTAAACTGAATTTTCTTGAATATATTTACTATACAACGACCTACGATCTTTTTGTTTTGTTGAAAATTGTCAATTTGGAATTAAAAAAACGACAATTTTTTACCTAAAAATCCATTTTTTTTTTCAGAACTACGCCATTTTGTTAATATTTGATATTTTTCAATAATCGTAGGTCATTGTATAGGGAATATATTCAACTTTAATACCTTTTTTTTCAATTTTTGTGTTTCGGCCGGAATCATGTTGGGGAACTTTTTTTTTGGCACCTCCCAAGACAACCCATAACGCCTTTTTTTTTCAAAATCTTTGTAAAATAAAAATCTTAAAATATAGTTGAAAGTACATCTTATTATGTCCAAAAAAATTCGAAATATTCGACCGAGTACTTTCTTAAAAAAAAATTCACTAAAATTCAAATTTTTCATGGGTTACACTGGGTTATACTTAATGACAAATATGAGCATTAAGGCCAATATTCGAAAATAGTAGGATAATGACTTTTGTCATTTCTCGTATTGTGAAAGGCGGCAAATAGTGATAGTGACTCAATAGAAACTTCGGAAGCTTGCTTGGGAGATTCTTTTCCATGCACCTTATAGTCCAGGCCAGCACCAAGTGATTATTACGTGACCCTGTCTATGGCAAACTTTTAGTTACGAATGCTTCTATAATAGTGGCGTTATGACATTATCTTCAAAATATCAACATTTTTAAACAAATTTGTACATATTTGACATAAATCGAATGTTTCTAGCAGTGCTAAATAAAACCTTAAATTTAATGCAAAATTATTGAATTTCTTCATACTAGACTTAAATATTCACAATGATCAATTGTTAGTTTACTCAAATGTGATTCACTGTGTTTAATATGGTAAACAGAAGAATTAAAATTTTATGCTCTAAAGAAATCCAAAAAGTAAAAAAAAATTATTTTAGTATAATCCGAAAGAAGTAGAAAGAATCGGCTAAGAATCGGCCAAATACCGATGCCGATGTTTAATTTTGTGTCCGATACTGGCCGATGCCGATACCAAGGCCGATTAATCGGTCGGTCTCTAGTTATTACCATTAATAATCCATATTATTAGAAAATTTTACTAGAAATTTATTCTAATTTCGAATATATACATTATAGACCAATTTCCTTTACACCCTCGTAATTTTTCATTTATACTATGCGCCTAAATGTATGCTATATTTATCTACAATTGTTGTTAAATGAATAAAGAACACGATGTTATGAGGAATTAGCTTAAATGAATATAAATAAAGTCTTTCAGGACTTTATTCTCATTTTGAGTCGGTTCTATGCTATGATAAGCTTAATTATTTTATATAAAAAATATGGCAAAGTTAACCTCTAAATATGAAAATAAAATGTGAAACCAAAAAAATGTAACTTATTTTAATTACGAGATTTTCGAGTATAAAAAAATTCCTGCAATTTTCCAAATTAGTTAAAATATTTTAAACAACTCAAATCTCTCATTTTCTTACAAAATATGTTCGACTTGTTTTGCTGTCACAATTGCGACTCGCCTCACTGTCACCAGTCACCAGCTAAGCACTTTGCATGCAACTCAAGTGACTTCTTGTCCGTATTTATTTAGATTGTCGCTTTTGAATTTGTTTGTTGATGTTGTTGCTGACAGTAATGTCGTGTTGGCTCAGCAACTGTTGCGCTGACAAACTCTTGTAGCAACAAACAAATAAATTTATTTGTATATATAAATACATATATATACCAAATTGTAAGCTTTTAGAAATTTTTCTCGCATTTCTTTTTTTTTTACTTTTTCAGCCGCCTTTGTGTATTTATTTGCATGTGTGTGCGACTTTTTAAGGCCTTAAGTCAATTTCAGCGCAAATATTGGCTCTAAGCTTATTCTTATTTATTTTATTTATTTACTTGTACCGTTACTTTTGTCACACACAGACGCTGTGCCACATTTGCTCTCGCTCTCTCTCTTTCTTCTGTGTGTTGTTAGCATTTGTAGATTTGTGTGCTGCGGTGACAGCCTTCCTTTGAAGTTGTTTCTTGTTTATTCAGCATTTTCGCTCATAGGCTTATTGGCTAATGCAATTGTCGTCAACAATGTGGGTGTCTGTATTTGCCTCAGTATTGTGTGACTTTAACATAATACACGATATTGTGGCAGTTGATAAAAAATGAAGGTATATGTATAAGTGAGATTGACAAACTCGCAGAGAGTAATTTTCAGTTTCTGAAAAATTAAAAATGTGGGTGTAATTAACAAGAAATGTGATTCAGACATCGTTCATTAAGATTAACTCAAAAGTATACTCAACTTTTTCGCGGTGCCTTCGTAGAATCTTATGTGATATAAGTCTTGATCGAAACATTACTGTGGAACTTTGATATAGCTTTACTCATTCTGAACTTCTAGTTGGAACATTTCTTTCTATCTGTAGACAAGTTACCTAGAATATCGTCAATATTTCATCAATGTTATAAAAACCTATTCCACTGCCTATCTTTTCTCGAGAACACCTCGACTGATTTCAAAATTTCTTTTAAATAGTTTTTTTCTATTACTTTCGAAACAAAATCAGAGTAGTTGGCGCTGTGGTTGAGATTTTTTTTTAATTTAAATATAGTTGAACTTTCATAACTCGAAGTTCTCCATAACTCGAACTCTTGAATTGACAACAGAAGTCAAATCCCATACAAAATACCTTCCGTGACTCGGAAATCTCTCTAACTCGAAGTTTTTTATGGATTATGGTGATTCGGGTTATGGAAGTTCAACTGTATATACAAATCTATTACACTAGCCTATCCTAACTCGAGAACCTCTCGGCTGATTTTAATTATTTTTTATGAGCATACAAAGAATGTTTCTTGAACGTTATAGAACAAAGTAGATAGTGCTGTGGTCGATAGTTTCTTAAAATTCGAATCGAGTGACTTTCAACTATTATATATATAATTATATCTGATCATCTTAATATTGACATTTGTTATTAAGCGAGTGTCCTTAAGTTCAATTGCCTGATATATAATAAATTTCATCTTATAAAAATGTAAAAAGTTTGAGGTTATGTATAGACGGCAACCATTATATATGATAACAGCACTATTAATACATCAGAACCACCTGTCTGAATCAAAAAAAATCTGAATTACGATTAGTGGGGCCACACAAAATGCGTGTAACTGGAAACAGGATTAGAATATAAAAAGTCTGTCTTAGCAAGCAGTTGCTAGATAAAAACCACAAAGTTAACACCAAAATTGTCATTAAAATATTTAGTTGCCTAACAACCAAAGTTAGCACGCTTGGATCAGTCGCCTCCTATTCTTGCACTACAAACTCACTAAAAGCTAAAATTTTAATTTTTTTTTTAATATTTACACATACTAGAACACAGGATACAGCACTTTTAAAGCAAAAAGTTCTAAAATGAAGCATACAACCAAATAGCAGCCCTAACCATGCCATAACGTGCTCCAGCGCATTCGACCGTCAAATGATAGTGTTTCGAGGTTCAGTTGCTACCAAAAGCGCCATAAATTTTATGCTGGTATCAATTCCCTGCCATTTTCATATGTTTGTTTTTGCTTGCACACACATTTTACGAACTACAAATAAACGCAACTTTGTGTTATCTACCTGTGGGTGCCTAAAATAAGTTGAAAACTTTGCGAAGCACTACAATAAACCACGTAAAAAGACACACACGCATACGTAGTTAGTTAGTTTGTGGCATTTATGCGCATGCTGGTGGTCAGCTGTTTGCTTGTTTTTTCCACACGCTGCATCTCATTAGAGGTAATACATGGTTGCTTTTTAGTCGCACTCTGTGCTGTTAAGGTTACTGGTATATTATGTGCGTTTTATTTTAAAGATAAAAGCTTGAAAATGTGTTGAAAATTATTTTGGTGTAGATAATGCTGTTTGAAGCTGACCGCTAATGCTTATAGTTGCATAATGATAGAATTATTTTGATTATATTATACGTTTGTTGTGGAATGTTGTGAATAGATAGATAGATAGATAGATAGATATATACAGTCACATGTTTATTTGATTATCTACATTTTTTCTTTATTTATATTATTTGTATGTATTAGCGCTACAGCATTGCTAAATGGTATAACATTTATCGCTTAGTATTTTGTGTTACGTATACGCCATGTCATCCCAGTAGTAAGTATTACTATCTACATCCTCAATGCCTTAATCGAAGATTATTCAGCTTCTAGGTAGTGAAAATAAAATAAATGATCTCTTAGATTATTGTACGGAACTATAGGTTAGGTTAGGTTAGTCTGGTGAGCCAACAGGACCCGCATAGACCAGTTATGGTCCTTGGCGATACCAGGTGGAGTCCCGTCATGTATTCCCTTAGAACAAGTAATCTGATAGGATGTCAGCGTTTAACGAATTTTATGAGCCCTCGATTATGATATCTCCTCCAACTTATCGTACTGCGGGCCCCTAGATACCTGAAACGTTGGCTTTCTAGTGCAGGACAAACGCACAATAATACTGCACTGTTTCCTTGATGCCATGCTCTTGACATTTCCTGCATTCCTCCCAATCTGTAAGCTCCATCTTATAGGCGTGCGCTGCTAATACGCTGTGACCAGTAAGTATGCTAACAGTGGTCCTACCGTCTTTTCTACACAGTGCTAGTAGGAAGCTTGTATATTTCTGATCCACCGCTTTGCACATGACCTTTGCGGTATTGCATCCCGGTAGATTCTTCCATCGCTCTTTGATTCATCATGCATATCATCGTACAGACTGTGCATGGGTTTGCCAATGTCGATCATGCTTTCGGAGGACAGCTGTACACCGATCTTGGCAGTCCCGTCAATGATTTTGTTGCCCTCGATGCCCTTGTGGCCTGGCACCCAGTAGAACTGGAGCAGCATATTCCTGACTGCACTCTTCACTGCCGCACTGATTCTCAAAACCGAACTTTTTACGAAAAAGTTTTGGCCGATATTCGAAACGAGGATTTTGCCTTAATTACCCCTTGGCTGTCTACGTATACGTTAACCCTAGAGTATCGGGTTGGTGCATAGGAGGCTAGCTTCCCAATGGCAAACACCTCTGCCTGGAATAGACTGCAGTAGTCTGGCAGACTGCAGTAGTCGGGGAGCAGAATTGGTCTCACCATTGCCGTGTAGCACCAGTGCATGAGAGAGGGATAGAGGCCCCAGGTAATGCCGAGCATCTGCTTGCATGCATATAGAGCATAGCTAGCCTTCCTTATACGTACTTCTTACGGGACTATAACTCGAAGAATTTCTTGTTCGGAACCCACTGATATTAAAGATCCTATTTCTAAGAGATGGTCTTGTTGGAAATTCGGTACATAATACTTTGTAGACACCCTGATGACACGGTTGGAAAATGAGCGAACTGGTTCCAGCTGACTCATTCCGATTCCTTATCCGGTTACCCCATATCCGGCAACCTCATATCCGGTTCCGCTTACTTAATTTCCGGTTACGGTATCATCATTACCTAATTCGCGGTCCCGGTTTCCTTATTTCCGGTTACGGTAACATCGGTTCCCGTAGCATCATTACCACATATACGGTTGTGGATGCCTCATTTCCGGTTCTGGCACATCATTATCTCATTTCCGGTTCCAGTATAATCATATCCGGTTCCGGTAACATCATTCCCGGTTCTGGCAACATATGTTTCCATAGCATCATATCCGGTTACTCCATAGCCCATTTCTAAGAGATGGTCTTGTTGGCAGTAGAACTTCTGGAGGGACTAGACTATATATTCTCTCAGCAGCTATAGTTCCTTATTCGAACGGCGATATAATTTATATATTTATAATTCGTAACTTCATTCAATTGATAAATATTCAAGGTAATGATCTTCCCGTTTTATACTGAACTTAAACCTTTCTTACTTGCCTTCCGCATCAGACTTTAAATACAACAAAAAATCGATATTAAAAATTTTGATTTCCGCGAATACATTTGTACACCTCTCGCAAACACCAACCACACTCACTCACTATTCATATGCCGTTATAAATGCGTCAATTTACTGCCGCAACTTAATGAAACTGTCACTCAAATAACACATTAAAACGCTTAATGTGCAATCATTGTTGGCAGACAATGAAGTTTTTAATGGTCCGCAGCAGACATTTGCAATGCGAACACACGCCGACAACAGATAAGTAGACAAGCAGACAGCCGACAAGCGAGTGGTTTAATCGAAAAATCGCTTTTATGCGAGGCGAGTGTGTTAATTTTGTATAAAAAATGCATTACTACTATACATGCAAACATACAAGTGATATACAAGTAGTACATACTGTGTGCATTGGCAATGAAATTTTACTGACTCACAACTTGATTTTATTTTTGCTCCGCTGCAGCGCGCTGGCGCGTTAATAGCCAGCATTTGACGCGACGTTGTATGCTGCCATTTCTGCTCAACTGCTTGTACTAAAGTATGCTGTCTGACATAATAATCACTGGCGTCGTAGTTGTTGTTATTGCTGCTACTGCTGTTCCCACGCTTTGGGCTACAATAATAACTCTTACCACAAAATTTGTAATTCCTTTTCGTTAAACTTTCCGCTACACTCTATTGCTGGCTACATTTACTCTTTTTGATCTTACTACTTCACCACAACTACCAAAACTGCATTACATAATTTAACGATATCTTCAAAAAATATCGCAACTTCCTTCGGTGGAAAATAACTCAAAAAAGTTGCAGCAAAATGGTAGTGGCCGTGTTAGTAGCGGCTGCCCCTCGCTATTTCTGAAAAAGTGTAGAAAATACTTGACGGTCATTTATTTCATATTTATCAGCTTAAAGTATCTGTAAAGTGCACTCAAGCTTGCGTTATTTAATGGCCAGCTTGCATTATATAAGCACGTACATATTTCATAAGGTTACTTTACAAGTTTACTTTCGTTTCCTTTGTGGTTGAGTTTTCTGCTTCTATTCGCTTTTCGCTTCGCTTGTTTGCCAGAAAATCTGTGCAATTTAGTACGGTTGGCGCAAAAGGTAACTCAAGAGGTGGGCATTAAAGTATCGAATTTGCTGCAAATGTTGCTTTTGAAATTTAATAAAATCTTTAATTAAAAAATTAGATTATTCATGAAATAATTAAATATTTTCTTTATTATATTTTCGAAGCTTTTTAAAAAAGTATTCTCCTAAAAAGATTCGTTGAATTATCAAACATTTGGGTACCTTCAGTCACTTATTCTTTGCCATTTTTCATGAGTCATTTGTAATCAGTAAGCAGTAATTTGTCATTAGTCATTTGTAATAAGTCATCTGCCATTATTTGTCTATTAGCTGTCATCAAGAACTATCTTTAGCTTCAACTGTTACATAGACTGTTAACTCTCTATTTCATTGAACTTATTTAAAAGCTTAATTTCCCATTTGTGCTCTGTCATTAGTCAGCTGCCATATTCCATATATGCTAAATCAATTCAGATGTCAAATGGCAGACCGTGCAGGTGGCTCACTTATCCGGTGTCTTATATTTTATCGCAGTTTTACAGTTTATATTGTCCAATTGTCTTCTGACATTTATCTTTCGACTTGTGTAACCCATCATGTATAATTGCTCTGCTGTCATAACTCAGAAGTCGCCAGTGCTTGCTAGACCTATGCATTTCTACATTTTTCTTCTGATATTATATGTAGTCTGTTGTGCACATTCTGCTCCTTCATTCCATTAATTTCAAGACTTTATTTTAGACAGGAGAGGTCATCTATTCGGGTTCTCATCCGATAATTTAATTACATTTTATAAATAACGCAAATGAAAAAAGCAGGTGTTTCGGTATGGAGTTTAATACTTTAAGAGTTCCTCTACACCTTTCTTCCATTGCCGAATTCCTAGTGATTTGGTGGACTAATGGAGCTGGGTTAAAAGTTATGTCAATATTTTCTATTTTACAATTGACTATTGATTAGCGACGATTGACTCCTAATTTGTAACTACTGACTATTGATTCGTAACTATGGACTACTTAATATTGACAATTTGAATATTATCTGTTGGCAATTAAAGATTGAGTTTTGACAGGAGACTATTAGACTACTGGAATGTGGGATGGTAACTATTTGCTGCTGACTAATTGACTATTGACTGGTGACTAATTGACTATTGGATGGTGACTTTTTGATTTCAGTTTCTGACTATTGATGACTGACTTGACTAATAACTATTGACTAATAATAATTGACTACTAAACGTCTGACTAGTTGTTGTGTATTGTTCATTTACGTTTATAGTATCTTCTTTATTGGAACAACTAAAACTAAAAAATAGTTTTGGCGACTGATAAATGAACGTTGACTGATAATTATAGATTCTGAGTAAGTAATATTGACTATTGATTACTTACTTTTAAATACCGACTACCAGTGATTACTGAAATAACATTTTTTTAATGATTGGGACCTCCTTTTAACTACTTATAATCTCAGTTTTAGTTTTGTCTATATCTAATCAACTAATCAATTTAGTTACCATTGGAAATACCAACAAAAATATTTCCGCTATGTCTACAATATTATCTTCGCGTTAATAATCCTTATTGCTTTAATTTATTTTTCTTCGCTGTGTACACCCCATTATTATCGCTTAAATCAAGACTATTTTGAGTCCACTCACGATTCGATTACTTAGCATTATGTAAGTGAAATATTATTTATTTACCTATTGTGGCGATTTCATGCGCTCCAATTTACCGTTATGCGCGCTGCGAATAGCTACGGATCCGCTATCAACTATACACAGTGAGGTTGTCAGACACAAATCCACTGCGTCTGCTTTTCATTTACACGCCGCACAGTGGTGCCAAAGCGGAAAAAAAGGATTTTTTTTATCATTCCAAATTTGTACCATCTTTTCAATTTAAGCTAAGAACTAATCAAATAACATTATCCGAATACTTGGGCTTGATATATTCAATGGTTTTTTGTTGGGAGAGCTTCAAAGTGCAACAAAGTATCAACGCAAAGTTACTCAGAAAAATGTGATGAATATTGCAAAGGTTAAAACTCAAAAGTTAACCATAAAATATCAATTGTAAAGTTTTTATTTATTAAAACCAATGTTATAGATGTGATTTACATCATCAAATGTATACTTTTTTTTCAAGATTTTTTTTAATATGATGTTTTTTCATGGTCCAAAAAAATCATATATTTTACAACTTCAACAGAATATAACTATTGTGCGCAGGAGCGCGCAGGTTAGCCACTTACACAAAATAAACTTTAAAATCTCCTTAATCGATAGAAAAAAATCAGCTGCTTTTAGCTGCCAATTCATGAGTAATTAGCATTTTAATCTACTGCAACTGCTACAGCGTTGTTTGTTTGCCTGCTTCGCTGCTTCGTTGTTTTGTCTGTTTTTTTGATTGTTCGGTTTGTTGCTTTGTTGTTATTTTTTGTAGTTGTCTCTCGTTATACAACAACAACAAAATACTAGTTTAGATGCATTATATTATTTGAACTAATTACACAGTACAACAGCTAATCTGGGGGTGAGAAATTCCAAGTCAGGGTGATGGTACTAGGTCAGTATAGTAAAACCCTCAAAGGGTTTGGCGTTCGTATGTGTCGTATGTGATACCGAGAGAAGTGCAAAAGGGTGAAAAAAATTAACAAAACACGAAATTTTGAAATGGCAAAAGAAATAAAATATTGTGATATTGCAGAAATTTGTAGGTTCTTGCTGCTAGAAGAAGAAGAAATGTTATCCTGAGAATTTGCGATCAGAGGAAACTTACAGTGAAGTTGGTTTGCAAGATTTGCTAAACCACACAGTTAAGAGAATTTAAATGTCGAAATCTGAAAATGATTTAATAGATATCCCAAAAAATTTGAAGCTGACTTCGAAATGGGGATGTGATGGCTCGTCAGGACATAGTGTATACCAACAAAGCTTCACTGATGGAAATATGATACATAGATTTAAAATAATATTAAAAACAATCAATAGTCAAGCAGCAATAGATCCTCAAAAGTTTGAAATTTATTGCATGAAAACTGCGAGGTTATATGTCAGCCTTTATGAATTTTACTATATGCCAATGACGGTACATAAAGTTTTAAAGCATGGAAATAAAATTGTTTCATCTTCTATTTTACCATTGGGCATGCTATCAGAGGAGGCTCAAGAAGCTCGCAATAAAGATTACAAGAAATATAGGCTTAATCATTCTAGAAAATGCGACAGAATTTCTACAAATCAAAATGTAATGTACTTGCTTTTAGCTTCATCTGATCCTTTTATTAATGGTTTCAGAACAAATCCCAAAAATAAAACTTTAGAATTGGACGATGATGTTAAAAAATTACTTTTTGAATAAATAATTAATAATATATGATCATTTTTGAATATTTATTGGTTATGTTATATGGGAGGTGGGCGTAGTTGTGGGCGGATTTTAACAAATTTTTTTTTTTCATCTAATTTGGCAAAATGAGAGATGTGTGCCAAATTTCAAAGCCCTACCTCGATTCCTTCTATTTTTTGCCGCGGCTTGTATGAAGCGGCACCACTGTGCGCCGCTTTGCTTTACTTAACTTACTGCCATAATTTACGTGGCATCCGCAATGCCGCCACTTGACTCCTGCGCGCCCACGCCATTCTTTGCCGCCACATTTTCGGCTGTCGGCTGTCATATTGCGCGCTGCGTTGGGTGGCGTTCTGCTTGCTTGTTATCGTTTCCTCGTTGTTGTGTCTTGCTGTTTACGTCGCCTGCCAAGTCCATCCATTGCCGTAATTGTGTTATTGTTGACTTTATTTTCTTTGCCTTACGTTTGCTATGCTCTTCGCTTATTATTTTTTTTTGTTTTTTTTTTCTTTTCGTACAACCAACGGTACTCCTCGCTTGCCATAATGGCGGAAATACCAAACAATTTTCGTAATAATTTTCAATAAACTTTTTGGCAGCAATTGCAGTTTTTGCTTTTCTTTCTTTGCTTCTTTTTGCGCCAATATTTTTGTATTGTTTATTGCTGTTTTGTTTTGCCGCTTTCCGTATATAAACCGTTAACTTGCCACTTGTGCACCGGCAACAGCGTGTGTGTTGTGTTTCGCGCAGGCAAGAATTAAAAAAGCGAAAACAAAAGAAGGGAGAAGAATAAAATGAAAAACAGTAAACAGCGTCGCCATCTTCGCTGCTTAAGCGGCAATTCGCCAAATGTAGTCATAATTTTAAGGCGGTTATGCCAGCGTAGCTTGGTGCCTCGCCTTGCCGCCAGTCCACTTAGTTGAATTGCTCCGGCTCCGACGATAAGCTGTGTAAACAAGCACACGCCAGCAGATAAACAGCGCAAATGATTTACTTTTGCGGTTATTGAATGGATAATTGTGGACTATTATAGTTATGTGTGGGTGTGTATATTTTTCCTTATTGCTCCTGCAAATGTAGCTTAATTCTTAATCAGGTTGCTTCTTCTATTTTTTCAGCTGACTGAGTCAATTTATGAACATATAAACTCTAGATATTTATATTTAAATGGAAGAAATTTCCTAATTTTTACAATTTAATTTCAACTGCTGACAAGGCTTCGATAAGTTCAAATCCTGATCAAAGATAGCAGCAAACTACTTCTAGTTAATTTCTTCCAATACCGTTCCCAAATTCTGAGATCTTGAGATATATCCAAAGGTGTTCCCAGCACTATGCTATCCCATAAAACTAGATCGAAATTGTCCATGACCTTACCCATATAACCAAAAAACAAAAATTCAAGTTGTTCTTTTAAAAATACATGTTTAGCATCAACTTTACTCGTCGCTTAATGACTGTCATTCAAATAATATATTTTTTATGCCCTTTAAATATGACATCGAAAATACCAATTCAGACATTTGTACTGGATAAATAGATCTATTACCGACTAGAATAAAAATTTGATACCGTAAATATTGAATGCAGCCTCAGTACCAACGAAATGGTTCTTGATCTGAGAGAGAGTTTCCACATTCCATGCATCTCATAACCACTAAGAAAATAAAAGAAAGCTTTCAAACTTTTTCTCTGCACTACTATTGTCGAGGTTATGAGGTCATATTGATACACTTTGGCAGACGACTAATAGTATCGTTAGTGAGACCTCATAATCTCTTAAAATGCGCGTCAAGCGTTGACATCTGGTATCGCTAAGGACGATAATTGATATATGCGGGGCCTGCTGGCCCACCATACAAACCTAACCTAATCTCACTCCCCTATTACTGCCCTGTGATGTCATTTTGACACTTGTCCGGCTTATTCTTACCTTGCGGATATTTCATACCATTATTTCAGGCATCTCGCTACAATTCGGCATGATATCTATCTCTCATTTGCCTTATCCTCTCGGATGAAGAATACATCCATCTAGTGGGTAGTCGGTAGTCACATACAACGACTGATTAGATGGTGCTCTAATATCTACTAAAATGCTTCCAAATCCCAATTCAATAAGATAGCGTCTGAGTCTGTGGAAGTCAATACTAAACCCATTTCTTCTGATTCTCCATTACTAGCAATCATACTACCTTTTTGTATCATAAAAGAGTAAAACTATAAAGTCGATGCTGTCTGTTCATGTGACTTTTCATCCCTGATTTATGAAGTAATTTGCTATTCAAACCCAACAGTTTTATATTGGATCTTAAGTCACATTTTTCTTCTTTCTTTATGTAAGTACGAGATTTACAGTCAGAGCATGTCGAAGAAGAGTTATCATAGACTTTTGGTCTAAACGTAGATTTTTTAAGATCTGCTGAGGAATCTCTGAAACCTCAATATTCCTGACATCTATCATTAGCATCATCGAGCTAAACTCTAAAACTATATGTTTATATGAAGAGTTTTAGTGTTCTAAACAATCTTTTAGAAGATTTAAGCTTACAGTTAAATTGAAATTCGTCGCAGACAAGCACCAATTTCGCACATCTAACCAGCGATGATGCAATATAAATGCTGTCACTGCGTCTGCTATATATCTATTGTAAACACACATATAGCACGACACTATTAAAAATAGATGCGCTCTTTGCTTCTGTGTGTTCTCAAACAGTTCCAGTCTGCTGCAATGCAATTTTAGAGAGGCAACAGCAACAACACTAACAACTGCAGCGACGTGGACAGCTTAAACGGCGCAATAACGCCAACGGCATTACCGTTATACAGCTAAAACGACTGTTGTTTGCAATTAGCAGTTGTTGTTATTTTTGTTGTGTCAAAGCAATCTTTACTGCCTGCGGTGGCATGTTGCAATGCAGCTAACGTTTGTACGCCAACGGGCAGTGGCGTCTCCTAAAATGCAAGCGGATAAGTGCGCGTACGCATTTGGATTTGCTGCCTTTAACTGTTGTATGTATGTGTGTGCGTGTGACTGTGTGTTGTTTGATGTGTCCGTAGGTGATAATTACTCATTCGAAAATGGTGTGATTTAGCGCGCACTAACGGCTATATTTGCTGATTTGCAGCTTTAGCTGGTGATTCGTGTGCTGATAGCCCAGATTTGGGACGTGAGTTTGAGGAAATTCTTTTTTTTTTCAAGAGAGACGGCGAAATGTGACGATTAGCAGGAAAATCAGTCAGCTGTTTCAAATTGTGCACGCAGCTTTATCGCTTGTATATGTGTATATTTGCATGTAAATTTAGAGTTTATTTACAGATAAACGAATGTTCTTAGAGAAGTTTTAAATTTGTTTCACTCAAATAGTATTTTAGACTTTATTCAGCTATCATTATGTTGAGCTGAATAAGGGTTCAACTTTTTGAAAGACTTAAAATTTCATTGCCATGGTTTCCAGGACATTCAGCGTTTTATTCAGCCATAGTTTTCTTGATCAGAAGAATGATTGAATGTCAAAAGACCTAAAAATGTTGATTGCGAGTTTTTTATAGTGTTTTGACATTCAACTCCTTAATCAGCTCTTCATTCAGCCATCATTCTCTTAAGCTGAATAAGTGTCCAACTTTTATAAGGGCTAGAAAAATTGTATTACCATAATTTTAAAATATTTTGGCATTCAGCAATTTATTCAGCCAGCATTTCATTGAGCTGAACAAGCATTTAATGTCAAAAAAACTGCAAAACGTTGATTACCAGTAACTTAAACGTATTTTGGCATTCAGCACTTACTCCAGATATCATTCTCTTCAGCTGAATAAGTGCTGAATGTCTAAAAACTCCGAAAATTATGGGTTTGGTGTTGCAGCTCTAAAAACTATCCTGTTCTAAGTCAAAAATAACTTTATGTTAATCATGGGATTAACGGATTTGAACCGAATATCATACTAAGAAGTTCAACTGGTGCTGAATAAGCAAAATTATGATGATTTACATTTAGAGTCTAGCTAATAGGTACCGTTCTTCTAAGTATGGAACCTGTCTGTTCAGTGATATTGAAAATGACATGAATATCTCTGTATGCTATTTTAAGAGATTATTATAGAGAAGATGCTTTAATCAGTATTCATTTATGTGCTGAATCCGGTACTGGTTCATCAACTGGTATCGGTTCTAAGTATCTGAATAAAGCTTAGTTATACATTGCCTCGGAATTCCAACTTTTACTTGCACATAATTCAACATCCCGTGAACCTTCTGACTATCGTTTTAACACTTCCATTCTCTTTCCTATCTAATAATTTTTCTATAAACAATTCATCGTAAAAAATTTATTGAACTTCTGCATTAACAACAATATTTTGCAATGTATCCCATTTGCACTTCTGGTACTTGATCTCTTGTGCCCTGTCTGTCTATCTGTCACACTGTCTATCCACTTGTTCATCCACTCGTACGGTGTCAGTTCGTTTTATTGTCATGTAAAATTACAGTTGTTATTCGTAAGCGTAGCCCATATCCACTATGGGTATTTACAGTTCGACACACGTATGCAATTCTATGCACATGTATCTATGTATGTACAAAAACGAAAAAGGATGTTACTGAAATTTGACTATCCAATCATCCGCATTGTTATAAATATGAACTCATATGTAAATTTGTGTAGGAAAAAATTTCAAAATACTCTTCGAAATAGTAACTCTTTTTCAAAGCCTAAATATTTTGAAAATATACCCACTATTCGAGTTTTAAAAGGCTCTAAAAGGTTAGGTTAAGTTAGGTACGAAGGCCGTAAAATTTAACCCCTCATTTATTTATGAATCGACAAAGCGCTTAGAACCTACACAAATCTGCAGAGGTTTTTAACTTCTGTATCCGCTAATTCGCGGGAGTACCCAAAAAAGTGAGATCCAAGGATTTTTTGTCTAGATCTCGCAAAGGCGGGGCATTCCAAAAAGAAATGCGGGGAGGATTCTATCTCACCTTCTTCTAGGCAGCTAGCATACGGTAAAATTTTTAATTTGACCGCGTGAATCCCGATGGGACAATGGCCAGTTAGAACACCTATAATTTGGGAAAGATTGACCTTGTTTAGGGCAAACAAAGAGTTCCCTTGACCTCTTGCGATTTACTTTAAACCAGAATGATCTTGCGACAGAACAGGTGCTAGTGAATGTCCAGCGCCTGCTCAGTTCGCCTGAGACCCATTCATCCAGAAGCAACTTGCAAGAGGACAGCGGCGCTCCTATTTGTTCCCATTCCACTGTAAGTGAGACCGAAGTGCCTAGCCTAGCAAGCTCATCAGCTTTGCAGTTTCCTACAATTCCGCTGTGGCCAGGCACCCAAACTATTATGACAGCGAAGTGCTCCAATGCAACAGCGAGGACTGGCAATCTTTTACCAGCGTGGAGCGCACAGTCATTGAGCTTAAGGCTAATATTGCCGCCCTACTATCAGAATGGATCGTCACTTCTCTGAAAGTTGCTGCACTCCGTAGCAGTGAATCCGCTGCAACCTTTATGGCCGCCACTTCCGCTTGAAACACGCTACAGTAGTCCGGTAGCCTGAAGCTGAAGTTGATGAGAAGTTCCGGACAATAAACTCCTCCCCCAACCTTCCCAGCTAACTTCGACCCATCCGTAAAGAAGCTTAGCGGGTCTCCTCCAGCGACTCCTACCCACCCAACCCTCTCTTGAAGGTATAACAGAGAAGAGTACCTCTAAGAGGTACTTGCATTAGAAATTCAATTATATATTTATACATTTTTTACATTAATTCATCTTTCGTTATAGAAAAACGGTGTAAGAAGTGAAATTTAAAGAATTTAAAAGTATTAAATTAATTTAGGGTTGCCGCATATTTCTAAAAATATCTAAAAATATTAAAATATATATTAGATACTTTATTCAGCTTTCAAAAACCAAAAATAATTCTAACTTTAACACCTTTGCAATGAACTGTCAACAGCAGCTCATCCAGCCAGCAGACACATGCTTTTATTTAAATTTCAGTATTCATCGTAGATATTTTCCTCACTTTTATTTTAAATTATGTCCATAAAAATAAAATAAACGCCAAGTACCTTGACAATTTGTTGCACGTGTGACATTTTTTGACAACCAAACTCAACTAAACACTTAACCGAGTTAAGTAAAGCACATGCTACCAAAAAAATAGCTCAACAACTCGTGACAAACATAACATATTCAAGTGCTTAGCTGAGTTACAACCCTTCTATGTATAAGTACTAGCCTCGGTCACATGTCCACTACCATATTGCAACAGCTGTCAATGCAACAACTTTAATGCGGCAAACATTGCCTGAAATAAACGTTTCTCACCTGCTCTCTACCAGCATCACGTTGCAGCACTTCCATTTTGTGGCATAAAAATTGTATGTCCAACATGTACATTGCATTTGTCGCCTTCACTTCATTTTGTAGTCAATTGGTAGAGCTGGACAAATGTGGCATAAACCAATTTATGTTTAGTGGCGTAGTTAGTTGGCATGGAAATTTTTGTGATGATTTAAAAATAAACATTTTTCTGTGCTCTGAAAAAAGTAGACTTTAAAATAACTAATAATCTATTTGAGAGCTGTCTTTTGACAACTGAAATCTGGCAGCTGCCATCTGACATTTATTTGACAACTACCATCTGAGAATTTTCTTCCAGAATTTTCTTCTCGTAAAGTACACATCTGGCTGCTGCTATTTAAAACTCTTTTGACATCCACTATATGTCATTCATTTGACATCAATTTGACGTTTATTTGACAACTAAGATCTGTCATTTATTTGACTACCGATATCTGACATTCGTCTGACAGTAAATATGTACTATTTTAAAGTTATCTGATTTCCATTTGACACTCGATATTTGACACCCGGCAACTGTCATTTATTTGACATCCAAGTGACAGCACAAGCAACCACCTGAGAAGGGCTTTATCCAAAATCTAGCTAAAGAAAATAACTCTGGAAGCTTAATCAATATTGTTGGACCTATGACTCGATTACATATCTAGTGATTACCGATATATAATACAAAATTTGGAAGTTCTCTTGAACCAAAATAAACAAAAAGTGCAAGCTCCTCCCAGCAGTAATATAATTGTTCCATATTTTGAGTTATTTAATAATTCATTTGACATTTCAGCTAACTGACTTTCAGCACGGTGGCATTTCGGAAGTGGTATATGACAACTGCTTACCCTACTTTACCCTGCCTTAAACACACACACATACTGAAAAGTGCATTTTGCATTCGAGACATCAAATATTTATTTCTCTCAAAACAAAGTAAACAAAAAAGTCAACTCCACCGAGCTATATTTACGAAATGTGTCAGTATTTTTGCATAACTCTTGTTGCCCGGATGTCACCAGTTTTAGTCTTTGTTGTTGCAGCATCATTTTGTTGCAATTTACATTTACCTCGACAAATGCGGTCGAATTTTCGTCAGGCGAGAGTGCATTTTTATGTCTCTTGTCACTTTGCGGCTGTCAGTTTGCTGATGGGCATAATACATATTTTACTTTTTAATGCCTCTCAGCGTACAACCAGCTCAGCCTCCGTTGCATTTGTCCACCACATTACCCACACACCGAAATACCGAAAAAGCACATATGGCTCATTGCCCAAAGGTACCTGAGTGCAGATAAGTTCGGGCTGTTATAATTTTTCGCCTGTCATTTGCAATTTTCAGCGTTCATTAATAATTTCGTTCGCCTATGAACTATGAACTTTGCTTAAAATACGAACTTATTGCGAGTAACGGTTGCGAAAATGCTGGCATGCCACTAGTTTTCAGTAAGGGACTTCGAACTATTCACTATTTTCGTACAGAATTTTAATTTGTGTTGTGTCCCAGCCCGACTTTATGTGACAGTATCTATAAATTAAGCTGAGGTAGGTATTTTTTAATAATTAAAAATTTTATTTTAACTTTCTGAACTCTAAATTAGTTAACTAGTTAATTTAATATGCATTATTTAACTAATTATCCTGTTAGTCAAATGCATACAATTTTATATATGTATTATGTCACAGAAAGTCATAGAGTGTAAACTTGTGTACAACTAAACTACTTCATTATAATCTGTTGAGAAATGACGTAAGCATTATTATTCTAAATTTGACCTTAAAGCTAACACTAGATTCGATTTATTTGTTCTCTGTTTCTGCTAAGTTTTTTTTAGAGCTTTCACAAAGATTTTCAACTTTTGGCATCTTCGATAATTGAAATAAGCTTCCATCAAAGCTTTCGTTATTATTTTGTAAGATTTGGTGAAAGCATAATTTGAGGGTAAGTTATTTATTACTACGAGATATTAAAAGATAACTCTAATAACACTCAATTGAAAAAAAATTTGCGAGATATCACCCAAAAATAATAAAAAACATCGGGCGAGGGATTTTCTCACGGGATTGCCAACTGTTTGGTAAATTAATAAATATTGAAATAATATATCGTGAAAAAACTAAAATGAGATGTAACGAACAATCTTCATGAATCAATTAATAAAAAAATATTAAAATTAAGGGCTTTTCAATAAGAGCAATACAAAATAAATCGATTTCTTTTGCATGGCCACCACGGGCACGCTTGCAGAAGTCGAGATGATGAAAGCGATTTTCGACGGTTTTCAAGCATACAATTTTGATTTGCTGCTCTAATTTCTCATTCGATATTCGTATGAAGTTCATCTATCGTCGCTGGCTTGTTGTCATAGACCATAGGCTTGACGTAGAGTCTAACGGCGTCAAATCACACGACCGAGGCGGCCAATTGACTCGGCCATTTCGTGAGATAATACGTTCATCAAACTTGGTTTTCTATAAATGGATTGGACATTCGCTGTGTGGCTTGAGGCGTCGTCCAGTTGGTACCACATGTTGTCCATGAGCTGTAGCGATTTCCATTCACAGTAGCGTGTCGGTCTTCATCATCACGGCAATAATGCCAAACCAAAATTTTTTGGAACGTAATGGTGACTCAAGAAGTACATGTGGATTTCTGTTTGATGAATAACGCATATTTTGCTTATCGACGAAGCTATTCAGCTAAATGAGTCACATCGCTCCACTGATGAGGCCACTGACTCCGAATTTTGGTAGTAAATTTTCATAATTTCGACTCGTTGCATGATCCTTCTATGATGAAGTGGCCTTACAGAAGAGAAATGTCTAAAGAGCGCGAAAAAATATGGCTTCGTATGCCGTCCCGGTCTACTTTTGTAGCTACTCTATTGAAAACCCCTTCATATAGACAGGGTTGTCGGAGGTGTGAACATTTAAAACAAAGTAAATAATACGAAATGACTCCTGCTAACTCACTATTTGATATTTGTTGATGGATGATATTTAAATAATAAAAGATTGCCATCTATTGGTATCACATTTGAGAGTGTTTTCTTTTCAACAGGGTTACCATGGTCATAATATTGAAAAATATATTTTTGTACTAACAGATACTTAATTTATTGTTATTGGGAGCATTGTTTTCTGCCTAACAAAAATATTATAAATTAGACTATAACCAATATTTAACAATATTTATTTTAATTATCAAACTATCTGATATAGGGTGGCCTCTTTCTGCTTAAATACCAATTAAAATAATTATTAAAGGATACACTCTATTTAACATTGTGTTAAAACCCAATGAAAAAATATTTATTAATTATTTTGAAAAATTTTATCAGAGTTGCCATATAAATTTATTTAATTATCAATGTTTTTGTAATTCTGAGGTTCTTTGCTAACCATTTAAGTAAAACTATATATACTTATATATAAATATTTTTTCCTTGAGAATCAAAATAGATCATATAGGGTTGCCAGGGTTTTTTGAAATATTAAATAAAATAATAATTAAAGAATTATAGTTAATTGAAGAAAATATTATATTAGATATTGTGTTTAAAAACTATTTGAAAAATATTACATTATTAAAAAAAATCCAGGATTGCCACATACATTTATTTATTTCTTCGGATATACTTTGCTTAACTCATAACATTGCTTCACTATTTTCCTCTACGCCTCCCACTAATTTGCGATTCCGCTTCCTGTTTTCAAAAGCAGTCTTATTATCAATGCTTCTAATGAAGTTAAGTCCACATTACTGCCCACATTTATAGCGAAATATACAATTATGGGTGACCACAGTGTATATATACATAACTGCATGCCTAGAAATCACTTATAAGAGCAATCTGCGCAACATTTGAAATAAAGCTAAAAGCTAATCAGCTAAGCTTAGCAGCTGTCCAGCTAAGTAGCCGAATGCAGACACACATACATATACATAAGCTTGCTACATAACAGCAAAGCCTGGCAGCTGAACAAGCCAAAACAGCTAGCCGCTAGCTGATGCGCCAAATAAGCCAAACAGCCAAAGAGCTTAGGTGGCCTAGCACACTACAGACGATTTGCTTGCGCATGAGTGCCCACATTCATACAAGTATATGTATGTATATATGTATCAGTATGTTGTGCTTATAGGCAAACGCAATCCTTAGGGCGTTTAAACAGTATGCATGTGTGTCTGTTTGCCAGAGTTGTTAAGCAGACCTGATAAATGTATCGCCTCAGTGCCCTATGCCGACAGTCGCCGCACTGCAGCTGTCAAACCGCTTACACATGCCTATAAACACCATTACATTATTAGTTGTGCTGGTATGTAAGCGAACAACAAGCGACCCGCATGAGGCATACAACCACATACACATACGCAGATCCATCGTAGAGCATAGAGGCTGCAAACACCCACATCAACAGAGGTCTCACTGTTTCAGCGTCGCTCCTTCCAGCTGTGCTATGCCTAACAGCGCTGCCAGCTAACTCTGTTGAGCCTTGCTGTGCTTTGCTTTGGCGTGGCGCGTTAAAGTTCACCGCCAGGCGCCCTCATATGCGGCACACAAACACAAGAGCGGGCGCTCTCTCAGCGTGCAATGCAACCTCATTAATTAACACATGCTCAACGAAACGTTATTTAATTGTTGTTGTTGTTGCTGTTGTTGTGCCTGCTGTTGCCATTACTGTTATTGTTGATGCCACGTTGGGGACAAAGCGCAAAGCTCAGGCTCGAATACATACAGCAGTGGGTACAAGGACAACCAGCCAAAGCGAGAGCACAAGCATAGACACACATACATTAATATATATACATACATACATCAAAACACATTAAACAAATAAGCGGTTTTTCGTACAATTTTCTGTATGTCTGAGTGTGCATGTTTTCCAACATTTCTGTTTACCTTTGTGCGCTTTTCACATTCATTCACATTCATGAGTGTGTGTGCGTGTGTTTGTCCCATAGGCTCGTTGTGGGACATTCGGCTGCAAAAGTCGCCGCTCTTCGTCGCAGTCAAAGTTGAATTAGGTTAGCGCACATTTTTTTGCAATTTTTTTTTTCGCTTTTGGGCTTTTATTTTTCACCATTTCCATTTCGCTGTTTGTTTTGTGGCGCTCAGCTGTCGCGCTTTGCTGTTTAAGCAAACAATTAAATCACTAAGGGACTAAAAACTCGACTGGTTGTTGCGTGGCCGCGTTGAATTGCAATGTGCATGACACAGTTGTGCATAGACACAATGCCAAAAAGAGACTGTGTTTAAAATATATATGTATATGGCACAGGATGTGAGATGCACTTATTGTAGTGCTAGTGAATAATGTCTGGCTAATTTTAAATATGCCTCTGTGGAATTTTTCGTAAAAAAAGGTGAGTATCACTGTAGATTTAAGACTGGATTTCTTTCGACATCAGTTCACTGAGTTCGGGATATGAAAGCTCTTAGGTAACTTTCACAATATGAAACGTTCCATAATATGATAGTTAACGAAAACCAACAGATTTCAAAGAGTCCCCAAATCGATTATGATTTTTTAGACAAGAAGGCTTAGGTAGTCGAACTCTTAAGGGGTTACATGGGTTTCGTCGCGTAAATAATACTTTTTTTCAATAATTTTTTCTATGTAAAAAATTATTTATGTAATTCAAACTTTTTTCTGTCTTATACATAGATAAATATTTAAAGAATAATTTCTAAAATTTTCCTAAAAAAAATTTTAACTACTCCATTGTGACGTCATTTCCCGTAACCCCTCAAAAAAAAGGGGCGTCCGCGTTGTCAGCATAACTCCTGACAGGATCATCCGAAATGAAAAAAAAAACAAAAATAAGTGTTTTAGGTAAGACCATAAACTCGTGCTTGCACGAAGGAAAGGCAGAAAAAAGTAAAAATTATAATTTTGGCAGGCATTTTTCCAAAAAATTAAAAATTTCGGTCAAATTTGCTTGACATTTGGAAAATTTAGGATAAAATATTATTCTTGAGATGTTGTAGAAATTACCAAAAACAAAAAAAAAAAAACGATTTTTTGAACCCGCGAAACCCATGTAACCCCTTAATCAACCCAGAATCTCAACTCGACAGTGCAGTTTCAAAAGATCTGAATCTCAGAACATATGCCTTCCAGAACTGTAATTAAAAATTTAAGAAACTAACTTTGTCCAGAATAGAAACTCATACTACAAACAATCTTCAAACAATATCAAATAATAAAATCTCCAAGTGTTCAAATACAAATAAACTCCCAAATACACTCAAAGGATTTTTATAGACAAAAAATATTGAGAGCATCTTACCTTCTTAAAAATTTTGAAAACAAAGTCTACGACTGAAGAAGCAATGTTCCAATGTACTAGATTGGATCAGGCATCATTGAGTTCCTTGACAACAAAAATGCTATGCAACTCAAATTATATGAATTATCACATAAGAAACTGAAGCAACCTCTATATTCCCGAAATGTTTAAAAGTTTTAATTCGAAAGGATAATTGTGATAACGAATTCAGTTCAAGGATCATAAAATGACTTGTATAAAATATAATTTTAATAACCACCATCAGTTCGTGGAATCCACATGTGTTTAACTCTACTTATAAATACGGAGTTTAATGTTTAATCAATTGTATTATAATACTCCTAATAGATAATGATTGAAATATAACCTTGACATCACGAAATTTAAATTTAGCTTAAATTGACTACTAATGAAGTAATTTGATAACGATTCACAAACACAAAACCTTAAACTCGTGTTTATAAGACGTTGATTACAGAGTATTATGTTTAAGTACTAGTGCTGATATCATTTGACTATTGCTCATAAACACAAAAGCTTATACTGGAGTTTATGAAGCAGCATAATTACTAAACTGCTGATCTCAATATCATTTCACAACTATTCATAAAATCATAACCGTAAACACGTCTTAAGGAAACAATATGAATAAATTGTGATAGTCAAATACTAGTGTTGAGATCTTGACTTGATAACTCTTCATAAACCCAAAGCCAAAAACAAACTCGAATTTACGAAACAACACAAAAAATAAGGCCTCAAGTAGTAGGTAGAGGAAGTTCTAGGCTAACTCGTGTTTATATGAAATTATTAAGACGGTATTACAGTCAAATAGTACTAATGAGGTTAGTTGACTATTTCTCACAAAATCTTAAACTCGAGTTAATGAAAGAGCATAAATAGGGTATAAATAATCGAACACGATTAATTATATTAGTTGATAAATATGCATAAAACTCAAAACCTTGAAGTTTATGAAACAATATGAATAAATTGTAATACCTGAATACTAGTTTTGAGATAGCTTGCTAACTCTTCATACACACTAAGTCCTAAACTCGAGTTTACGAAAAAAAAAAACATTAAAAACTATGTAAGTAAACCTGGGTATCAAGTAGTAGCTAGAGGAAGATCTGAGCTCACATATTACAATGTCAGAGCAACATTAAACTCCAGCAGGCTCTGATGAGTGTTTAAGTGTTCAAGACGGTAAAAAGTGCTCGCATATCGTCATTTCAATTATGTATATATCCAATGTGTGTATGGATAATATATTCGAAACCCATTTCGATATAAAAAAGTATACTACTTGATTACTAAGTTTCGGCAAAAATCCATCTGATAAGTCGAACACCTTTTATGAATACAAATCTATCAAGATATATAAAAGGAAATCATTTTAATAAATGCTCAAGTATCAAGAAGGGAGAAATTCCTTAAGTGTGTCTTCATTTTTACCACAGAGATGTGGGATGAGCACTTACGCTACTAAACTCAGACAAAATGAAGTGCGCCTACATATGTTTTTAAGCAAGAATAACAGATTACTCATACTAATACACTGTCACATGCACACATGCTGCCTTTCTTTCCCAATGTGTGCCACTTTCATTTCATTCTAACAAAGAAACTTGTGCGCATTTAAATGTTTTTGTCGAAAACTATGTCAGTCTGGTGTGAGACAATAGAGGCAAGCGCCTGAACATGTGTGCCTGAATATGTAAAGGAATTGTGTCATTTCTATGTTTGAGGGAGAGTGTTGGTTTTAGCCACAAAAACTTTTACGCCTTTTCGTATTTAATTGTGTGCGAAAGTTAATCTTATGTTAATTACCAATGCGACAAAAGGCAAACAGATAAACTGGAGTTACCGCTAAAGGGGGTGTTGCGCAGGCGGCGGCAGGCAACAATGGCACAATAGGCAGACAACAAGTGAGTTATATAGTTGGAAGCTATAGCTATAGCAGTGTGAGTATGTAAGCCGGGGACTAAGCGGGCGTATATGCATTGTTTGTGGTGTCTTTTAAGGGCTTTAGCGTTTAGCTGAAGTCACTTGGTGGCGCAACAACTACAATTAAGCTGTGTTGTTCAACATTTAATTAGTTGTTGTTTATAGTTAGCTTAAGCAAACAGACACACACACACACAGACACTCAATGGGAATACACTGAAGCGAGCTAGTTAAGCTCATTGCATATACTTGTAGCTTACATTTGTAAGCGTTGCTCATTAAAAATCTATTAACTAAGCATTGAGGCGGTTTTTGGGTAGCTCAACGTTAATGCCAAATTGATAGCGTCAATGAATTTGCTTAAGTGAAATGCCCATGCTCAAGCGAAATGGCAGGCTTTGTGTGGCGGCTGCACTGGTGTGGGTGTGCGTATAAAAGCAAATAACTCATTAATGGGCGCCACTAGGCGTATGAGTAACATTTTTCACTGCAGCGCCACCATTCGACAGCAATTTGATTGCATTTGCGCAAGTAAGCAACAACAACAAAGATAAGCTAGATCAACAACAAAAATGAAATGGAAAGCTAAATCGCTTAGGAGCTAAAAAGGTTTGGCTGATGTGTCCAAATCGAAAGCACTTAGCCATTTTAAACTCATTTGCGCTCAACGGAATGTCAATGTGAATTGCGCTCAAATTTTAAATAAATTAGAAATCCATTTCCGAAAAGCATTTGCAGCGCACTCACTGCCACTGTCTGTCGGCTTAATTGCCTATTTCAATTTTCATTGCTTTCACGAAATGTGCCCATTATAGCGCGTGCACGATTGTGCCCCGCAGAGTCGCTCGCCCGCCAGCCAATTGCCATTGTCATTTCTGTTTATCGGATGGCCTCGCTGATGACCCCATTATTGCTGATTTTTTTTTTGCATTCAATTCAGTTTCAATTTTGTTTTTGTTGCTTTTACTGTTTTCTTGCTGTTTTTTTTTGTGTGCAATTGCTGCCTGAATGGCTCGAATGCGCCAGCAATGATTGGTTGTAGATTGTGTTATGGCCACAGAACACTTGCAAATCTATTGAGCAGCGTTGTAGCTTCTTTTTAAATGTGTGGCTGTGTGTGTGTGTGTTTGCATTGCTTCCTGCCAACAAATGGCAAACAATTTGAACTTTGGCCGAAACTTAGATCTCTAGTGACCCGAAATAAATTGGGTGGTGTGGGCAAGATGATTGGAAAACTAAGTTGTGGCAACAGTAGAGAGATATAAAGTATTTGCTGGTGCACAAAGGTTACTGAAAATAGTTGGAAGGGAAATAAAAAGCTTTTACTTAAAAGCTGGCGAAACATTTAAGGACACAAAAACTTTGCTATACAGAAAATGTTGAAAATAGCGGTACCAATATATGTCCGTAGACCTTTAGCCGCCAGAAGGACGTCATAAAATGACACTATGGACAACAAGTAAGGAAGGGCTAAGTTCGGGTGTAACCGAACATTTTATACTCTCGCAATTTATTGATGTAATTTTATAAAGATAACACAAGTCGACCCATATATTTGGTATAAAGTTCAATAGAATAACGAAAATCATCATAAATAGTATATGGGGACTGAGGTAATTCCTAAACCGATTTCACTCGTTTTCACCACCACGATACAATGTATCGAAGACTATACGCTCACTTAATTTAATATTACTTATAATTAGGCTATAATCGCTTATAGCGGTTCCTACGCCAACTATATATATATATATATGGGATCTGGGGGAAGTTATGACCCGATTTTTACCATTTCAGGTACAGAGAGAAACTGTTATAAGAAAAAAATTCAGAGGGAATGAATTACATTAAAATATCTGAGGGATTTACCTTTATTTTCGGTGAAATATTAACCTTAGGCACTGAGTTCTTCATGTTCGATATCAGGGGCCTTGAAAAGTCATGGTCCGATTTTTACAATTTTTCCACAAGTGATGTCACAGCTCAAATACAGTATTTGTGTAAAGTTTTAATAGCTTCTAAAGTTCTAGCTTCATTGATTCCTTATGAATACATTATAAAGTGAACGAATCAGATGGAATTCAAAATTGAGTTATATGGGAAGTAGACGTAGTTGTGAACCGATTTCGCCCATATTCCACCCGTGTCATCAGGGTGTCAAGAAAGTGTTATATACCGAATTTCATTGAAATCGGTCGAATAGTTCTTGAGATATGGTTTTTGACCCATAAGTGGGCGACGCCACGCCCTTTTTCCATTTTGTAAAAAAATCTCAGTGCAGCTTCTTTCTGCCATTTCTCATGTAAAATTTGGTGTTTCTGACGTTTTTCGTTAGTGAGTTAACCCACTTTTAGTAATTTTCAACCTAACCTTTGTATTGGAGGTGGGCGTGGTTATTATCCGATTTCTTTCATTTTTGAACTGTATAAGGAAATGGCTAAAAAAAACGACTGCAGAAAGTTTGGCTTATATTGATTTATTGGTTTGCGAGTTATATACAAAAAACCTATTTGGGGGCGGGGTCACGCCCACTTTTCAAAAAAAATTACATCCAAATGTGCCCCTCCCTAATGAGATCCTATGTTCCAAATTTCATTTTCATAACTTTATTTATGGCTTAGTTATGACACTGTATAGGTTTTCGGTTTTCGCCATTTTGTGGGCGTGGCAGTGGACCGATTTTGCCCATTTTTGAAAGCAACCTCCTCAGGGTGCCAAGGAATGTGTGTTCCAAGTTTCATTAAGATATCTTAATTTTTACTCAAGTTATCGCTTGCACGGACAGACGGACAGACGGACGGACAGACGGACAGACGGACAGACGGACGGACAGACATCCGGATTTCAAATCCACTCGTCATCCTGATCATTTATATATATATAACCCCATATCTAACTCTTTTATTTCTTGGTGACACAAACAACCGTTAGGTGAACAAAACTATTATACTCTGTGCAACAGGTTGCGAGAGTATAAAAATATGTGGAATATCTTATATTAATCTCCAAAGCTGGCATTCCACTCTCAAAATTATCTACATAATGTTATCAAAATGACTTTCTTATGGATTTCCTCCCCAAAAAATTCGTCATGATTTCATTGCATTCTCCGCTTTTTGTAATTCATTGTTAATGTAAGAATTAATGTTTGAATACTTTCTTTATCATCAACACGTTTTTAAAAAATTAAACCAAATAAATTGATAAAGTTCTTTTAAGGTGATAGTATGAGGACTAAACAGACTATTATATAATATATATATATATATATATATTCATGATATATCAGTTCATGATACATCAGTTATAATATTATTTAGTTTTACAACTAACTGTAACCGAAATTTAGAATTTTCTATGAAAGAAGCTTCAAAACGAGTTTAAGATTTATTTTACGAAATATGACATTTGTACAAAAGAAACTAAAGTTGTTCATGAAGATAAACATTAAACTCGTCTATACTTCTAGTGTTTAAGAGACACGAAATCTTCTACTACTAAACATGAGTTTAAGGTTTATTTTTCTAGAAAGAACTTTTGTAGACAAGCCACTACGGATGTTCATAAAAATAAACTGTAAACTCGTTTTTGTTAGTGGTGTTTAAAAAACTCTAATTTTTTTTTTTTTTTGCATGCCCTTACTTATATACCTTTTTAACAACAATTCACGTTAGAATCTACTGTAGATGAATAATAAAGACGAGTTTGAGATTTTCGTTTATGAATTTGACTATACTACTTGAAATGCTACGGTTGTCCATAAAAATAAACCTTAAACTCGTGTTTGGTTGTGGTGTTTAAGAAACTCGATTTTTTTTTGCATAACCTCACATATCTACTACAATAATCCATGTCAAAATCGACTATAGAAAAATCATAGAAACGAGTTTCAGAATATCGTTTATAAATTTGACTTTTCTACATAAAGCAGTTGTCTATAAAAATATAACTCAAATTCGTGTTTAAGAAGCAATTTCAGCAACAATCAAAGTGAAGATTTTCTACAGAAGAAGCATATCGACGAGTTTATGATTTATTTTTCTAAAGATGTCTTTTGTGTAGAAAGCATTATAATTGTCCATAAAAATATACCTTAAACTCGTGTTTACTAGTGGTGTTTAAGGAAATCCGAGTTTAGTTTTTTCCTTAATTATTCCTCTTTTCTTTTTAAATTTATATTTGAATAAAAATAAATTGGCTATATAGAGTTGAGATTAAGCATCAAAGCCATTTCATTGCTCTAAAATTGAATTTATCGAATGGAGTTATAATGGTAAACATTAAGTCCAAATTTTCACACAGCAGATTCAAATTTAGTTAAGAAAGTTTCTAATTCCCTAAAACTTTATTTAGAAATGATATTTAAGGCAAATTAAGAAAATCTGTATATGGTAAACTCCGAGTTTATGAATAATGTTTAATAATAAACACCAAAATAATCGACAAACACGTGTTTATGTGAAACCTTTAAAGCATTATCTGAAAGTTAGGCTTAAAATAAGCCAATGTTAAATTAAATTAAGTTAAAAGTAAAATATATCTTCAATCCATCAACTAATGTCAATCACATTTATTAACCTCACTCGAAAATAATCTTCTTGAGTTTAACCCACACACTTAGTATATCAACCCATAGCTGCCAAAAATTTAATTATATTTGGCTATGTAATTCAACCAAGTGCTTCGAAATAATAAATCCCACAGAGATTTCTAACAAATCCATACGCTTATCTCCTCTATTAAGTATTTTACTATTTCCGATCAATTATTATTTTTTTCTTGTGCTTTTCCATTCACTTACAGAATTCATACACAGTTCCGTGCGTTACATTGAAATGTCACGCACACATCTGCAAAGTGTCGACGATGAAACATTTCAGGGACTCAGATTGAAGACATTGAAATTGATCGATAACGAATTGCAGGACATTTCGGAGCGCAGTTTCAGGTGAGTGCACACATTTATATACTAACTGCAGGACATACGGTATGTGTAAGTATGTATGTTTGGCTATTGCTGACTTGCATAACGGTACATCTTGTATACACACATATATATATTATATAACATATCATTGAAGTATTTATTTCATATCATCAATCGTACATGACTGGGGTTGCGAGATAAACGAGACAAGGATAAGTTACACGCTTATAAATTAGGGTGAAAGGCAATGTCTACACATGTGTATGTGTGTGTGTTAGTAATAATGAAATGTTTCAATTTATACACAATGTGTTTGTATACCGTTGGGTCTTGAAGGTATTTCAATTTAATTGAGCGAGCAAAAGACTTGTTTTTCCAAGGATATCGATATAATAGGGATAACGCAGATAATAATGGATGATAGCTGATCATCTGAGAAGGGGGAATATTTAATAATGCTATCTTTTTGTTGTTATTTTTGAAGTGTTTAACTCTGTATGCAGTGTTGTGCGATTTATTATAGAGTTTGTAAGAAGACATGGTACCCTAAGTATACATTAAAATTAAACCGGTTAGTTTTAAAATTTTCCACTTTGCTTCAAAAAATTTAGTTATAGATTTTGTGTTCAACTCTTCAGTAAACTCCGTAAATTGTTTCAGAAACTCAGAGTTTCAGAGTTTAATTTGAGATGTCAAAACAGTTAAATTATAACAATATTTTCGTAAACACTAAAGTAGTGTTTAAGTTGAGTTAAAGGACTTTTGATATCGCCGAATTTGTGAGCGGTGATTTACCATTAAACACCAAAAATGTTCAGTAAACATGAGTTTGCAAGTGGTATGCTTTTGGTGTTAAGCAGAACTCACCCACTCGCACGTAATCCCTTCAGTTAACCATTCCTAGAGTTTAAGTTAAAATGTTTCTGTCTTTCCACAACCTTTAACCTTTATTATCTCACTCTTTTTCTTCCTTAAGGGAGAGAGAAATTTCCCATCTGATAAGGATACAATATTTATTATCTCAACTCGAAAATAGTACCGTTTATCAATCGAAATGATCTCTACTAAACTCTGTTGTTCTAATAGAGAGCAGAATATTCGAATGTGGCAATTTGCAGTTTATTTATACCTGCACTAATTGCAACATATTAGTGGTAATCAATCATTTGACTCCAGAATAAAATTGATTTCCTAGTATACCTAATGCACATTTCAAGGAATGCAGCGATACCTGCGTCATCTGAATGCACAAGTAAAAAGCTAAATATCAAAATAAATTTATTCGCATGAGAGACTACATATACTAGCGTCTGAGCAAAAACCTTCAAAAAGACGTTCAATGAAAGGTATCCACACACACCATTCAATTTCTCTGCGGTTTCTTTTCCTTCGTACAAATCTGCCATTAAGCTGCAACAAAGACCAGCTATCCAGGGATTTGCTGCGCTTATTGCTATTTTCATTTTCAATTTTCTTCAGCTCCTTACATTCCCTTTCTCTCTTACGCCAAGCGTGAGTTTAGTAAGCTAATCTCTTGAAATGACCTTATGCTTTCGTTTACGCTGATTTGTTTTATTTATCTGCATTTTAACGAGGTTATTTTGCCATTTTGCCTTATTAAATATAACTTTATTTACCGGTCAGCGGACAAGTTTATTGATTTAGCACAGCAGCAGCTTGATTTTTATACAACTAGTCATTCATATGTCAGTAGGAAGTAACTAGTAAGTAAAGTAAGGTGCAAGCCAGCGCTCAGGGTTTGTAGATGCTGAAAAATAGTTGAGAATATATCGATGAGAATTTAGTGCCGGTAGCATATAAATAGTTTTCGCAAGCAATAAATTTTATAATTTTATTAATAAAATACATCTTATATGAAAGAGCGTGAAAATACTTGTGTACCATGTTCTAAATATTGCTTTCGATTCGCCACTTTTTATACCCGATATTCTTTAAATTTGGACTCTTATTTAAAAATTAGGTCTCCCTTCCGCCTTTTTGTCTCTTGAATTTCGCGACTATGTATAAAGCGCTACAGAGCTCGTATCTAGCAATACTATATGTACATCTATAATATGATAACCTACAAAACGACGCTATGCATGATTGGTTTGGATATTGCGCTCAACAGTTACAGACGTGCAAACATGGAGTTCACTAACGCCGAAATTCGCGCTATTTTAAAGTTTTCCTTTATTGAAGGCAAATCCGCTAGAGAAACGTTACCTGAGATTAATAGTGTTTTGGGGGATGGTACTCCATGACTTCGAACTCCGACGATTCAGAGCGGGTGAAATCAACACAATGGATAAGCCAGCCGGCGGAAGACCTGTGACGACAAATACCGATTAAATCATGGAATACATCGATTTAGACCGGCATGTGGCATCTCGTGACATCGCCCGGGAGATGGGAGTTAGTCACCAAACCATTTTAAACCATCTGCAGAAAGCTGGATACACAAAAAGGCTTGATGTTTGGGTGCCGCATGATTTGACGAAAAAAAAACTTTCTGGACCGAATTAACGCCAACGATATGCTGCTGAAACGGAACGAACTCGACCCATTTTTGAAGCGGATGGTGATTGGCGACGAAAAATGGATCGACAATATCAAGCGAAAACGGATGTGGCCGAAGGCCGGTGAGTCGTCCCAAACAGTGGCCAAGCCGGGATTGACGGCCAGGAAGGTTTTGCTGTGTGTTTGGTGGAATTTGAAGGGAATCATACACTATGAGCTGCTCCCATATAGCCAGACGCTTAATCCTATCATCTACTGGGAACAACTGGACCGCTTGAAGCAGGCGATCGACCAGAAGCGTCCAGAATTGGCCAACAGGAAGGGTGTAGTGTTCCACCAGGACAACGCCAGACCATACATTTCGTTGATGACTCGTCTGAAGTTACGGGAGCTCGGATGGGAGGTTTTATCGCAACGGCGCATATTTGAACTAAATCCGATCGCTGAACACTTTTTATAAAGCATTGAATAAAGAGCAAAAAAGCGGAAGAGAGATATTGTCCAACCTAATATTACATAGAAGCGTGGACGATGTCAACATCCGATGAGACGGCACTAGGAGTTTTCGAGAGAAAGGTTTTGCGGAAGATTTATGGTCCCTTAAGAATTGGCAAAGGCGAATACCGCAGACGATGGAACGATGAGCTGTATGTGTTATTCGACGACATAGACATAGTCCAGCGAATAAAAAAACAGCGGCTACGCTGGCTAGGTCATGTTGTCCGAATGGATGAAAGTGCTCCAGCTCTGAAAGTATTCGATGCAGTACCCGCTGGTGGAAGCAGAGGAAGAGGGAGACCTCCACTCCGATGGAAGGACCAGGTGGAGAGGGACCTGGCTTCGCTTGGAATACAATTGGCGCCAAACTGCCAGAAGGAGGGATGCGTGGCGCGCTGTTTTGGACTCGGCTATAACCGCGTAAGCGGTGTCTACGCCAGTCAAGAAGAAGAAGAAGAATATTACATAGAACAATAATAAAAATACCCGGTTTTAGCAATGTGATATTTTTTTTGATTATACCAAATTATATAATTTATACCAGTTGTTTGCTTGTTCGGTTCATCGGTTCCCAAAGTAGGACCCTTTTGGAAATATAGATTAAAAGTTATTAAAATATCATTTCCAACAATTTATTTGAATTAATATACAATTTTGATAGTTAGAAATATAATACAATGTTTTCTTCATTACATGTCCAATCATTTAAATACATTTTTATTTGCGCTTCAGTGCAAAAACTCAAACAAAATGTATTTTTTTTGTTAAAACCATCTTAAACGAATTATTTTTCTAACCAACATAAAATTTTTGTTAGATTTTAAGATAAATACATACAAATAATTTTTTTGTAAACAAAATAAATAAAATAAGTTGTATACAAAACTCTAAGTAGAAAATTCCAATTATTTTTATTTCCTGTGAAATTCATTTTTATTTTCAACAAATTGCGTAATAAGAGTTTTTCGGCAAAATATCAATATTTGCTCTATCCTTTCCTATTTAACGAAAAATATTGGCTTTCACGTAAAATCTACACGTTCATATCATTATTCCAAATTTTTAACTAACTAACTGCTTTCCATTTGATAATAAGTGCTTTAAGCAAGAGCTTACTTTATTACTGTTTGAAATATTTATAAAAAATAACAAAAATATAAAGATGAGAGACTTTGTTTAGAATATATTGCATACGAAAAAGGATTAATCTGCTTTCTATTAATGAAATGAAAAATACAGAAATCATACAAAATGTTAGACTTAAAACTAAAGTAGACATTTATTTATAATGAATTTTATGATGTTAAGACAATTACGAGTGTATTGAAATTGACGCCAGAAAGGATTTATTTGCACAATATTTAAGTGATATAAATATTAAATCAATAAAGTCGCTTGGTTGTCATAACAAATCTACTGTGATTTCGATAACGTCAATAATATTAAAACCCCTTTACAGATGGCGCTATCTAGGAGAAATTAAAAAAAGGCCCTTCACTGCTGCAGTGATTATGGCCTTCTCCGTGGATGAAATCTAAAAAAAAAATTTCCTTAAACTAGATAATATTGTCTGTACAATGACCTACGATAAAAAAATCAAAAATTGACAATATGGCGGCTTTTTAAAAAAAATAGTAGAATTTTATCCAAAATTTTGGTCGTTTTTGGCCTGCCAAAATTCGATTTTTTGATCAGATCAAAAATCGATCGGTCATTGTACGGAGAACTATATAAAGAACATGTAAAAAAAACTCGATAGTGATCGGATCATTTGTTTTTGAGTAATCACTGCAGCAAATTCGGAAAATGATGTTTCGAGAAAAACGCGTTTAAAGATAAACTATTTAAACTATTTGAGATATCGATTTGAAATTTTAATATGTTATTTTTAAAGGTGTAGTCTACCGAAATATGAACCGATTTGATTTTTTGGAAATTTCACACTAGGTGTGCCCCTTTATTAATGTATTTTCCACAGAAAGTCATATTCTTTAAACATTTTAGAAGAAAGTTCTGTTTAAAAGTTTAAATATCAAAGCACACTACTACACACATAGCAACTAAGCAACTTCATGTTGAAGCCACATACTACGTATAATAATTGAAAGCCGGACCTTCTACCGCCAAATAGCCGCCACATTTACCAGCAATGAAGTGCCGGTGCAACGAAAAACTGTCGTTGTGTTTTCCGTTCGTCATTGGCAAAATTAAATTCCGCATGACTGCGCAGAGGTCAACAGCAATGCACACAAGTGCAGGCGAAACGCCAAGAGAGGCCAAGAGACAGCGTAAAAGCCCTGCGGTGCAGTCGTTTGTCAGTTGGCCAAGAGCTGATTATGCCAAAGCGCGCGTAGTGTCTAGTTGTGTATTTAGGCGGCATACATCGCTCAGGCTCACTTCTGCTATAAATTCTGCGTCCGCACACTGCGCTCGCTGTTGACCTAATAGAGCGCGCTGGCGGACGTTGTGGATACAGAGGCGCATTACTAACGCAAGGCCTCCCCTTTGCCTGCCTGTATGTATACAGTGATGGTGTGTGTGTGTTGGTATGTTCGGGTGTGACTACAATAAATAACGTCATAATGTTGTCAAAAAGCTTCCGCGTTTATTCAGCTGTTGGTCGCTGCTCTATTGCATGATTGACAAGTTTCATTCGGTTGTTATTGCGCTCTAATTGTAGGCCACCTAAAAGGGCGGTGTTGTCAACTGCAGGCGCTCCATTATTGAAACTATGAATGTATGTGGAAAGAGTAGTCGGTTTGTGTATTATCGTGGGTAAGCTGTACTTTAGGTTTGACCTTTCTAAGTTTTAATAAATAGTCGTCAGTCAGTTCAGCACTCCGGAGGAACTCTTTTCAGGAAAGAGTACTAATTATTTTATGAGCCGAAATAGTCAGTTCCATCCATGTGAGATATTGTAGTTTCAAGTATCATCCTTTACAGCGAATGGCTGACATCCCGATGCTGAGAATTCGATAGACCAATGTCATATAGCAGTATATTCGAGATACCAAATAGAGGAATGTAATAATTGGATAATAATTGGATTTCTTTAAAAATATTAGTGATTTGGTACATCTATGTATCGCTGAAAGGTTAAAAAGATCTATCGATTTCAAACGAATATCAAACATTCGGCAATATTATTATTCTTATTTAGACAGCAGATCTAACTTAATCATTTATTTCTTGCATTCTGTATTGTTCGTTAATCCTGATTTCCATGGCTGGTCTATCAAATACAGTTTGCTATTATCATACCATAGGCTAGGTAAATCGAAGTCTTGTCTCCTATAAATAGTATTACCTCATCGCTCCCCAGTTCCTTCGTTTTAATCCTTCTGCCATTATTTTAAGAATATATTTTTTTCATAATCTTAGCTTCTTCCAAGACATTTTTTATAGACTACCACATTGTATAGTTCGTTAGAGTTTTAGGTCCATATAAAATCATCGATCTTATCTACTAGGTTTTAAGCGGTTTCATTAAAGGTTTATCTACTCCAGAAGTAACTGATAAGGAAACTCGCTGCCTTCAATGTTCCTCAAGGAGCTTTGAAATAGTCCCGGCATTGTAATTTCATACAGAATATGATTTCTACCAACCATCCTGGTATTTATTTCTTCTCAAAACCCGTGAAGTACAACTTTAGGAGGATTCGATTCGGAAGAAGAGGTTTAACTTCAATTTGAAATTAATTATGCGAAAAAATAGAAAAATTGTCGAATTATATATAAACAGAGTATTGAATTTGAAACTTCACTATGTAAAATAATTTTAATATAGGCAATTTTCAGTAATAACTTGTATGGTATACATTTCCTACAGGGTACTCAACCCATTGTCAATAGATTTCCGTACATTTCTGTTGATATTTTTGTTGTTGTTTTTTTAATATTGTTGTTATTGTAGGAAGCTGTTCACATGCACTTCAATAGAGCAGGCATTCCATTTCATTACATCCTATATATAAATAGATATATATCTATATACATCATATACATATATATGTATATAGATATGCGCTCCATCAGCTTCCACGATAGCGCCAGTCACTCATCCATAGAAATGGTTGAAAGAGGAACTGCCAACGATGACTTTGCGCTCATATCTACAAACCAGACTGCCAGTGAACTATGCAACTATCAACTGTTTGTATGTATGTATGTATATATGTACATAGTCAGCCACTAGTCTGCCAGTCATCAGCGCTCAATTGCACCGTTGTGCAATGTGACATGGCGCATAGCAGCTATTTGAGTTTCCGCGCTGCAATGACAGCGGAAAATGATTGTGCTGATGAAGCGCAGGCCAAACAATGCGACCGGAGCAGCATCGCTAAAGGCAAGCGTCGCACACATACATATACATGTACGTCCATTATCCTTCATATTTAGTGATAATCATAATGGTGCAGTTGATAATGTTGGTGATGGCGGTGATAATATTGCAATATTTAGTGATGACGTCGTAAATGCTAATAATTGCGATGCTGTGCAGTGTGCGCTATGCGACTTGCGGTGTGCGCTAGATGACGCTGCTAACATAACAATCATTATAATGATTGTCGCCAATGTGTTATTGTTGCTGTTACAGTTACAGTTTTGTTTGGATGCAATTCTTTTTGTTGTTACTATTGTATTTGTTGGCGTCATTGTTGGTGATTGTTGTTGCTTATTATAACTGTGGATACGTGCACACACAGATATATTTACTTACGGAAGCGGCTAGGGCAGGAGTGGTGCTACAGGATAATGCGTGCCCCATAGACATTTTGTTATTAATATGTATGTGAATAGGTATGTAGGTGTGTATATACTCTTTCATTTCCATCCGTCTATTGCTGACGCGACATTTGCACTTCCCACTTTTTCGCTTTATTAGCTGTGCGTCGGATTGGATGCTACATAGCATATATGAGTAGTATGTGTAGCCTAGCACAACATTTCATAACCTAGCGCAACATAGCATAGCATAGCATATCATAACGGTAAACAACATTCACCAGCGTCAAAGCGGCGCAGAGCACTCCGAAGTGCGTTTCAATCGCAAAATGTTTGTTTTCCACTTAAATGGGCAAAATGAAATGCATGCAATGTTGGCTGGAAATGTAAGTCAGCTGCGTTGATTAGTTAGGTTTAGATATACATATAATGTGTGAATATATATATATCTATGTAAGAGACCACAATTTTTTTCAGTGACAAATATTGGCGTTTTCGTAAAATATTGAAGCCATAAAAATTGCTGTTAAAAAATATCTTATACTAGCTGTGGCCGCGATTTCGTCCGCGTGGAATAGTGATTTTGGGCTTCGTCTTTATCTTCGTCCTCGTCAATTTCTGTTATCAAAGAACTTCTGCGTAAATTATATTTTTTGTTTTATTTTCTGGTGGCAGAAGAACATATTGATTTTCTCCGCAACCTGATCTTGACAACGCGACATATAATTGGCATTGTGAAAAGCAGTATTGGCGTAAATCGGTCCCCACGTGTTTATATGTTTGCCCCTGCGATTTATTAATTGTAACGGCGAAAGATAGCTTAAGGGGAAATTGAATTCTTTTAAAATTAAAAGATATACCTTTTTGAGATCATCTTGGGTTCAAAGAATTTAGAAACTCCTGTTTGTGATGGACCACATCTTCTTGATCCATTACATTATCAATAGATGTGTATGTGACTATATCTCATTCAAGTTTATTTATATTGCCCTTTGACACATCCATTGGTGATCTTTATTTTCTATTTCGCTGATGTCAGGGTAAACTTTTAATATTAAATCCTCAATGTTACCTACGCTTACTCCTAAATCGAGGTCAATTCCAATTTTATTTTGAAAATGAGGTATTTTCCCGTCTACTAAAAGTAATTTTGAAGGGAAAGTTATACTACCTCCCCCCAAATGGGCTCTCATATTTGTCGATAATTTTAAAATATTTACAAACTTCCATAATGGAGAACTTTTAAGGTAAGACTTTACAATGTCTGCTCTAGTTCCCCTTACTATTACGGGTAAAGTTTGTTGAAAGTCCCCAGCAAACATAACAGTAATCCCATCAATGATTTTATCACAGCTTCTAAGATCTCTAAGAGTTCTGTCTAGAGCTTCTACGCTACTGCTAAGGCTAGCTGTCCCTGAGACCTTACTTTTGCTAATATAAGAATGTCTTGCCGGTCCCACCGGGAGCGTCCAAAAAAAATCTTTCTTCATTGAAACGAACACTTTGCAGAACACCATTATACGCTGTCACCTGGTTCTTGGTTCATTTTGAATAATATACTAATTTAATTTATTTATATCATATGGTTTTCGCAATGCTACTTCTAGCGGGTCCAAAAGCGAATAATTTCTTTTTGATGCAGGAAGCCCAAAATCAGGTAAAGATTTGTCGCAAATCTCATGAATTTTATCTTCTATTATGATTAGTCCATCATTGTATACATAACATTTGTGTATCTAGAACCGCTTTGGCAGCGCAAGGAACGGAAGCCCTCAAAGATAAATAATTTCCCCGTTTTTTACACATTTACCACTGTTTCATATTGCAGCGTGATGCTATATAGCCTATAGCCTTCCTCGGTAAATGGACTATCCAATTTTGATTAACCTTTGATTCACGAAGAAATAAAACGCTTGAAATTTAATCATATTTTGGGCAAAAATTTAGCTTTATTATAAAAGTTTGGCATTATGTTTAAAATGATTTCAAGCAAGTAATCTCCGCGTCTTGAATAAATAGATAAATAAATCGAATAAATTTTATCCGAGATCTCCAATTTCGGACCACTTTCTGCAACAATAATTCTGGAGTAAGTCTGTTCATTATGAAATGTCAAACTAAACAGAGCAAAAATCAAGTAACAACTGTTGAAGAGACCAACTCCGAAATAGTTTGAAGCTATCGATAAGAACCCGAAGACACTCCTTTAGAATTGAGCACACATTCAGTGAGCTCAGGGCCATAATTGCCACTCACCTTTTGGGGATGGTACTTACCTCACTGAAGGAGGCTACACTTCAGAGCAGCTCATCTATGTACCTTAATTGTAACCTGCCACTAAGTTTTACCTTAATTGTAACCTGACACTAAGTTTTATAGAAAGCTCCTTGCAGAAAACTCCCCCTCCAGCCGGCCACCTACGTTTCGATCTATTCGTGAAAATATAAGCAGCGTATCTTCACCATCGCCTTCGTGATAACCAAATTTACCTCCGGGGGGAAGTAAACAGAGGAAAAGGCACAGAGATTGATCGCCGCGACACAATGATCAATATTTTCAGGAATGCATTCGAAATTGCTGAGAATTTCGGAATGTGCCAGCTTGGAACCCTTCATGGATCCGACTTCCCTGAGTCTAAAAGCAGCTTCTGCTACAATGCACCTGCCAACGATATCCCTGTGGATATGCGCTATGTTCAAAATTACATTCATGGCTAATGTTTCTATTGTCCGCATTGCTCGACAGATGCTAATGAGAGCCGCTCTTTGAATACGTTCTAGCTTTTTAGCTCATGAGGTCTTTTCGAGCGCCCTTCATCATACAAAAAACCTCATAATACAGTATTGGCTTAACCACGGTTTAGTAGAGCCAAACACCACCTTCAGTGAGAGACTTCACATCTTTCCAATGACTCCTCTAAACAGCTAACTAGCTACTCTTACAGGAGCAATATATTTATATCAATCAATATTAGTTTCTATTGTATGTCTCAAACTAATCTGATGTAGTTTCATACCAAATTTGTACAGGATATCTTTGTATAACCAAGTGTCTTTAAAGTAGATATTTTTGACGATAGACAATAAAATGAAAAATTATTTAGCTAGCGGCTAGGAGGGGAATTCTATCAAAAATAATATCAAATTATTCATAAGCTCACCTTTTATCGATCATATCCTTATAAAATCATAATTTCCAAAGGAAATTTGCAGATTCTCAATTAAATTTACGATTTTAACATTATTTTGAAATTATGACCGAATTTGACGCTCTCTTTCATAACTAGGACCAAATTTTATGGGATAAAAAAACAAGAATTATCTGAAACCATAATTATTGGTATTATGTAAACCATAAAAATGTGGATGGAACAAAATATACAGTCACCTAATCAAGTCTATCAATATTTATTGGGACCACCTCGGCTCTGCAGAACAGCGTTTAATCGGTTTTCATTGAAAAAACTTTTTTTTTATATTTACTTTCAAAATAAGATCCCATTCCTTTTCTGATACGACGATCTAGTTCATCCCATAAATGCTCTATGAGGTTCAAATCAGTCAATTGGGGAGGAGAATGAAGTTGATGAGGCACGTTATATAGCAGCCATTCTTTAACAATATGCGCAGTATGCTTTGGGTCATTATCTTGTTGGAAGTATCAACACTCTGGAAGACCAATTTTATCTGGGTAAAATACGAAATAATGCCACATAATACAATATTTTTTTAAACTTTTTGGAATTTATACTTTCCATTATGTCCGAAAAGGCTTTAAGGAAACCATATCTCAAAAATGTCTATATAAACAGATATTAATAAGAATAAATGACTGTGCAATAGTACAGATATTAAATTTGTGACCATGTTATTATGAAACAAGTGTTATAAATGAATAAAATACCAACAAAATAAAGAATCGAATATTTTTCTTAATAATTAAGAAGCCTTTAATTATCTATTCTCTCTTATAAAAAATATAATTAACCCAGCAAACACTGAAAATCTACTAATTAGAATTTTCTTTTAAACAATTGTAACCATATTAAAGTTTTCGTTGCTGAAAAATAGTTATTTCCAACAAGCTAACCATAATAATTTACTCATATACGCATATCAACTTTCATTATAATGATTTCATCCAACTAACGCACACACATACACAAACATGTTTCCATTTAGTGTATATAAACATTCATTAATATCAACATGTGTCCTCCCCGCTCCACCCGCTTCTAATGCTCTTTATGTCTGCCACACTTGAGTATAGAATGACTTGCAGCAGCTGCTTTTGCTACTTTTGCTATTTCCACCACTTGATGTCATAATTGGCCATATTTAGTAAGCAATGATGAGTGGCAACAATGTGAGTAAAATTGCTTAAGCAGAAAAGTTGTGACAATTTCGTAGTTTTACCATCAACGGTTAGAACATACAGTGAGTGCTTGGTTGCTCGTTTAATGGCTTAATGCAACTTCTGTGTGTGAGCATGGAATTTCAATGATTGAATTGTATTTAGAAAGGAATTTAAATTTTTTTAGCGATTATCGGTGAGCTAGTTGTAAATTAGTAAATGATTCCAACCTACTTCCTTAATGAGAAATAACTACAAGATTTTTTATTTAGAAAAATATTTAAATTTGCTTGTACAAAGAACTAACTGTCACGATTTTCTCTAAAAAAAAAGTTTCCAACACCAAGAACAGGTGATGACACATCATCAAAGTGCACGAATTCAACCTAATTCACATATGCTCCCCATAAACACACACACTCTCACGGCTGCTGACAGCATAATACGTGCGTCAACCCTTTGAAGTATCTAAATAACGGTAAGCATTTGTGAGTCATTTGGAAGTCACTTTAAAGACAATACAACTGACACATTTACACCGTTATCCACAAAAAGCCAAAAGTGTTGCGCACAGCCACCGCAAAAAGTTGCCTAGTTAACGCTGCCGTCAACATGCAGAACAAAAGCTTCGAATGTGCTAAGTGTGTGCGAAAATTTCTCCTTCTTATGCCAGAGTTGTATGCAACTAGCGCATTTTAAATGCTACTTTCTGCTCATCTTGCACCACGAAAAGGGTACGGCAGTGAGCTTGTCATAAAAAAATTTCGAAATATTTTGCAAACTCACATTATGTTACTGCAGTAACTGTAAGCGGTAAAAAGTAAAAACAAAGCAACAAAAAAATTTGAAAAAAGGTGCAAAAAGGGCTTGTAAAGTGAGAACTCATGTGTGTCATCAAAAATTTTGAATTTGAATTTTCTTCAGTAAAATGTTATTCATACGCCGTGGAGCACACAAGAGAGGTGGAGCAGCAAATGTAGTCGCATGAGTTTGCTAAAATAACATGTACATGTGTGTGTGTGTGTGTGTGAAAAGCCAAGTCATAAATAGTTGCCTGCATACAGATACACACCTATTTACACACATATATCCTTACATTCCTAAAACGCTTACTAACGCTTGTGCTTAGCTCTTCAAATATTTTCAACCATAACTTGGTGTAAAAACTGCAACATACTTATACAAACAAACAGCTTTGCTTATATACATACACACATATATATGTACATGTACACACACATGCATACATATCTACCCTTTATTTACTCAGCTTTTTATGGGGTTTACCAAAAAAGCGGATTCCGCTCAGTTTTACACACTCAGCTTGTTTGCGTAATGTGCGAAAAATTCGCATATAAAAATTGTACCGTTATTAAGAGTAAAAGTGTTTGCTGTAACTTGTTTGAATTTGCTGATGTTCGCATTTTGGTTTATTTTTGGTTTTTAATGTTTTTGAGGTAATTTTGGTTGTGAATGTCTTTTGTTTACTGAAGGAAATTGAAATTTACTTAAGCTGTGTTGTATAATGTTGCAGTTAAATTAAATTAACAAAGAAAAATAAAACTGTAAAAGCAACAGAAACATTAACAAATGTATTAGATTCATTTATATTATTATAATATTATAAATAGAACAGTATATTCAGTGAAGTAACTAAAAGTGAGAGCTTAAAGTTTTTATGTTATTTAACTGGTAAAGCAATAGTGATGTTGTACTATTAATATACTTAATCCAATATGTGAAGAAGGAGTGAATCAAACAATTGACTGGTATAACTCTCATAAACTGGTATAATTCAAGAGCGATAGAATAGCAAGTGGTTATTTCACTGATGTGTTATCTATATAATGTTTTGCATTTAGTTCAAATGAATAACTTTGTTATTATTTATGTATGAACATTTTTTGATAATTTTAAGAGAAAGAAAGGAATAGCTCAGACTTGGCAAGGAGCACAGGTGTGAATCAGAATCAGCTACTTGTAAAGTAAAATGTCTTTGCAAATATACATATATCACACCCGGGTAGGCGACGATAATGAAAAATATTTTTTTTTTATACTACGAGATTAAGATTGAGACCCCTTAAACTTCATCTATTTTATCTATAAAGGCGAACTAGCTAAATCGAATCAATTTCATATGCCGATTTTTTATGCGTTCAAACCATTTTGCCGAAGCATTTGGGCTTAGATTGTTCACTAAAAGTATTTGACATAAGAAATAACTTGCCTATTTCATTCCGAATGTGCACTAATTCTCTGAGAGCAGCCTAAAACATAACCAAACTTACTATATATATAGTATATAAATTTAAGTATATACAATTCATATAACTTTAAATTTATCATGAACATGTAGAATGTCTGAATTATATTTTTAATACATAAATGTTCGATGAAAAAAAATTTAAGTACTTTTAGAACTTCAATCTCTTTTAAAAAATTTATTTACATTGATTTCATATTTATTTTTGCAGTACAATGACTCACTCACTTATGACACTGGACATCTCCGGCAATAAAATGCAGCACATACCGCTGGAAGCTTTGCAGAAATTACATTCATTAACACGACTTGTGGCGCAAAGGTGAGTTTTTAAAAAGAATAAATATTCCTTATATTAAATGTATGCCATAAAAATATCACCTACGTTATTCTCAAAATCTACATTTTATTCGAAACTTCATTATTATTCTGGTGTTCTTATTGAAATTATTATTTTATTTATTATGAATTATGGTTGATTATCCTGAATTATATTTTCTTCATTTAAATTTTTTAAAATTTGAAACAAAAAATTGTTTTTCCAAATTTTTTTTGGTACAATTCGTATTCGTATTCGTATTCGTACTATGGATTGAAGTTCTTCTTTAATTTTGCTTTTCTAAAAACAAACTTCTACAAAATGTTTTCAGATTTCGTATAGGTCGCTTTGTATTTATCTCATTTTTTATCAAATAATTCTCTACGTTTTTCAAATTTTTTTCTTTAAATACAAATCACTAAGGTCAAAACAGAGCTCAGCGCTTATATTTTTTAAATAATCTTTAGACTTTCTAGATCCAGAATTCCTTCAAATGACATTTTCGCAGAGATATCCATTCATAATTTTACGAAAACCATTTGTAGGGTAGACGTTCTAATTATGGAATTCCAATTTCCAATTGCTACTTGTTAATAACTCGTTTTGATAGAGAAGGTTCCACTGCAAGTTACTTCCAGTGTAATATTTACTTCCTGATATATCGCAGTCTCCACTTATACCACTTAAAAAAAAAATGTTTTTATGAGCTTCAGCTACGCTCTACTGATCTTAATGGTCGTAAATAGAAGCTCTCCAGATTTAAATGGAAATAGCTGAAAGGCTTTGAGCTATGTATCTTTCATCAGTTCATCAGCAAAGTTGTTATTCCTGCTAACATAAGGGCCACCACAAGAAACTCTAAAGAGCTTAGCTATAGGATAATCTATGTCTGCTAGATCTTTTCTAAACTCCTTTACTTAAGTTATCACGCTTTGGTTATTTAATTATTTTGATTTCATCCAACATGTCCATACATTTCGATCTATTTCTACCGAACTCAATAAAAGTTTCCACACTATATCCAAAAAAAAAATAAAATGTTTAAAGGTTCATGTATTGCAACTCTTTCTTCTTCTTTATACGTTTCCTTTAAACGCTGCCAAAAACAAAAAATTCAAAACAAAGAAACCACATCACCACACTGGAGGGCAACTGGGAGGCGCTATTCGACACGCTGCGCTCGCTACATCTCTCCGGCAACGACATCACCGAGGTATCACCGTTTGGCCTGCACGAAAACGGCAACGGATTGAATGGTGGCAACGGTGGCGTCAACAGTCATCCCTCCAGTTTGGCGGCCATCACGCGACATGATGAGCTGGCCACGACGAAAAGTGCGCACAACAGCGCGCGAAATACGCTGACGGAACTGAGTAACGCAGCAGGCCATACGCCGGGTACGAGTAATCACATTGCGCCCACAAAACCTTTCAGTCGACTGCAAAAGTTGCTCTGGCTGGACTTGTCGAATAACCGCATTTATCACATAGCGCCCAACTTTCTGCCACGCTCGCTGGTCACCATTGATCTCTCGAGCAATCTGCTCACCGTGTTTCCACAGCAACTCTTCGAGCATTTGCATGGTCTCCGCATTGTATCGCTGCGTGACAATCTGCTGCGCAGCGTGCAGACAAAGGAGTTGCGACTCGTGCGCATGCGGTTGGAGAAACTCGATTTGGGTATGAATTTGGTGGAGACGCTAGAGTCCGACTGGTTTCAGAACAACTACTCGGATGTGCATGTGCGCGCTCTGAATCTGGAGAAGAATTTCATACGTCAACTGCCACCAGCGGTGTTCAAGGGTACCGGCATAGTGCATTTGGTGTTGGCTTTCAATGCAATCGAACGCATACACGTAAACGCGTTTGAGGGCATCACCGAGACTTTGGAGTACTTGGATTTGGAGCGTAATGAGCTAAATGCTGTACCAGGCGCGATTAGCACGCTGCATAAGCTGAAGTATCTTTACCTGGCTTCGAATAATATCTGCCAGTTAACCAATCTACCCGAAAATACTGAGAATCTACGTGTGCTGAGCTTGAGTGGCAACAATTTCACGATGATCCCCGTGCTGGCATTGCGTAACTACACACAGCTCTCATACCTAAATATGGGTTATAATCTTGTATCGGACATACCGGAGGGCATATTCGCCGTAGACAATTGGGGCGCTAATCTGCAGACGATACTGCTGCGCAATAACAAAATCACACACTTGCATTTGGGCTCATTCTACGGTTTGGAGCAAATACAGGAGATCAGTTTGAGCTTCAACGACATCAACATACACCATCCTATGGTGTTTGAGAATGTCTCACGCACTCTAAAGATACTCGAACTTTCATTTGCGGTCTTCCCGGCGCGCAGCTTGGAGTCCATCGATCCACTCGAAGCGTTGCTGCCGCTCTCCCAGCTAATGTGGCTCGGTTTGGACAATAATAACCTGAAGACACTTTCTAATGAATCCTTTGCTTACATGCGCGAACTGAGCTACATCAATTTGGCATTCAATCAGCTGAAACAGCTGCCGCGTGGACTCTTCCTACCCGACGTGCATAGCCATTTAGTGGAGATCGATCTCTCGTACAATGCTTTGGAGGTTATCTCACGCACTACCTTCCATAGTCTGGGTGACTTGCAGACACTCAATTTGCAATCGAACAAACTGAGGTTGCTTGAGAAGCATGCGTTCCACAACTTGGAGTTTCTGCGTTACATCGACTTGTCCTACAATCAATTGGCGAATATTTCGCATGGCGCATTCACGGTTTTGCCCAATCTTGCTGCGCTGGATTTGATGTACAATAATTTGGGTACACTCTCGCTTAAAATGTTCCATTTCGTCTCGAATACCAGCACGCCGCTGCGCCTCAATGTCACCTACAATCAGATTGCACACTTCGAGGACGAACTGAGCTCGTACATGTATATCTACAATTTGGATATTAGCCACAACGCCATTAGCAAACCGGAGAGCTTTGCGAATCTTGCGAATACGCTGCGTTTTCTCAATCTCGCACACAATACTATCGGCAGTCTCGCCAATCACGCTTTCGGCGATTTGGAATTCCTTGAAATACTCAATCTCGCTTACAATAACATTACGACCTTGCGTCGCCGCAGTTTTCAGGGTTTGAATAGTCTGCAAGAGCTGGATCTCGGCTACAATGGGCTCGAGCAACTGCAGGTGGAACAGTTCTCGAACTTGCGTAAGCTGCGTATATTGCGCGTGCGTGGCAATCGTTTGCGCGCATTGCCACGTGAGGTCTTCATGAATACGCGTCTGGAGTATTTGGATATTTCCGAGAACCAGTTGTCCGTATGGCCAGTGCCCGCCTTCTCCGATGTCGGCTTTACGCTGCGCAGCATACAGATGGCGCAGAACGCGCTGGAATATTTGGACTCTAGCATGTTTGTGAACTCACAGTTTCTGTACGACATCAATCTGGCTTGCAATCGCATCACTGTGCTGCCAGACAACACCTTCACCTTCCTCAATAATCTCACCAATTTGGAGCTGTCACAGAATCCACTTGTGACCACCAATCTGAAAGAGGTGTTTCTACATACGCCTCGCCTGCGACGTCTCAAAATACGCCGCATGGGACTCTACATACTACCACAACTTAGTCTGCCATACCTGTCACATCTCGATGTCAGCGGCAATTACCTGCAAGAGCTCTCCTCGCTACACGAGATGCGTCAGCTGCGTCACGTGAATGTCTCTCACAATAAAATCGTTAACGCCAGCAGCGTCGCCGAACATCTACCGACATCGGTGCGTGTGCTCGATCTGGCGCACAACCCGTTGCGGCGCATTACCGCGCACGATCTCGCCGCCTTGCGTCATCTCACCGATCTCAATCTGCTAGACGTGAAGGTTGCCAACCCATCGGTCTTTAGTAAGCTACGCTCTTTGCGTAAATTGCATTTGACGTCACATCAGAATTTGGGTGAGCTCGTAGCGCGCATACCGGGTCTACAGGAATTACGCATCCATTGCATGGAGACGAATATTGGTTCGCAGCTCTTCGCGAAGCTGCTGAACAATACCAAATTACAGCTGCTCGAATTGTATGGCAGCAATGTGCAGACAATAGCGCCGGATGCGCTCGCCGGTTTGGCACGCAATCAACACTTGTTGGTGAAGATCTCACATACTAAAATCTCCGATTTGCCGCCGGGCATTTTTTATACGCTACGCGCTGTGCCACAGCTCTCCATCGATATCTCCAATAACAAAATCAATGCGCTAGCGGCGGATAGCTTCTATCCGAACAAGACCTACTGGGACACGGTGGGCACGCGCAGCATTATCGGCGGTCTGGACACGTCCAACAATCCGCTTGAGTGTGAGTGTGGCCTGGTGTGGTTCGGCCATTGGCTGCGGCGTTGGCTGCGCGAGTCCGCGCAGATTAAAGTGATACAGAAGGACGAGATGAAGCGTATGGTGCAGGTGAGATTATTCTCAAGCTTAAAGCAACTCATTTCGTTATCTATTTTCTCAAATTGTATGTGTCTTCTAATTTGCCAAATTCTTTTTGTGTTTCGTTACCATGCACGAAGTTACCGCTACCCGCACACGTTTTGCGCGTAAGCCGTTTTTCTTTTTATTTCACTTACACTTACACTTTATTGTTGCACTCTCTAAACAATCTTCCTCCATAATGTGCTCATATATTTGTTCTTTCTTTCCTCTACTCTTCAACACATGCAGCGTGCGCGCTCCAACACGTGTCACGATCCGACAACGGGTCGTCGTCTGCCCATCCTCGAGATATTTCCCGAAGATCTGCTGTGCCAAGCGAGCGCACTCAGCAGTTCAAGTGAACGTCTCTTTCTGCTCTCATTTGCGGCGATTGTCTTACCGCTCTTCACAATGTCACTTTGATAATTGGAAGCTTAGAGTCGCTAATGTGTAAAGTACTATAATTAAGAGTTGCCATATAAAACTAAAATATATTATATAATAATATACTTTAAACTGGAATGGTTCTTGCTTTAACTGTTGAAAATGGATGGAGTTTGAAAACTAAAATATTGTTAGCTTGAAAAATATGTAAATTACTGTAAATTTACGTAAGAAAAGTGTTAATGATTTTATGTAAGAAATGTAAATTAGTAATTTTAAGGAAATAGTGTTACATATAATCTAAATTTTAAGCCACAAATTTCTGAGAAATTCATTTTATTTACATTACTTTTCGGTTTTTGTAGTAGAAAGGCATTAAATACTGGCAAATATATGAAAAGAGCTTAAGTCGATATAAGTAAAGGTAGAGTTTTCAATGGTTAAATATCGTCAGACTATACCAGAAATAATTATTATATCAGGACCTGCTGCAGATTGTTTTATGATCTTCAAAAACTTCGCCAAGTAAATAAGTACAGGAAATTTAGAGTTAATCGTTTTTCCAATATTTCTCAAATCGACTTAAGCCTTTTCTTCTTGTCAGCGCCAATATATTGTTAATAAAAATATGATTTCGATATTTAAAATAGCATATATTATATGAAATAACTGCACAGCAGGTGGCAACTATAATTCCTGTTGATTCCTAAACTAGTAATTTTTTACTAACAACTAATTAATATAACAGAAACGTTTATCGTAAAACAAGGCGAACTTGTTATATTTAGTAATAGTTATTTGAAACGGGGCAGCAAATTTAGTGAGAATAAGGTAAAACAGAAGAGAGTTAGCGATGGGTCGTTAGAAAGTCCTACATTGACAAAAATAGTACTTCCGTTTGAGCGAGGCAAACAGTAAGGGATAAGAAGATATTGTGCTGAATGGAAGAAGCTTAACAGTTTAAGTATTTACCAAAAGCATAGTATAGACTTCGGAGTGAAATTTTGAAATTGGTACTTGTATAAAATTGGTACACAAATTGGGCTTTAATCTCTCTCTTAAGGGGTTACATGGGTTTCGTGGATTCAAAAAAATTTTTTTTTTTGTTTTTTGCTTATTAATTTCTACAACATCTCAAGAATATTTTCTTAAATTTTCAAGTCGATCCGAATAATAGTTTCGGAGACACTGCCTTTGGAAGATGTGCGAGTCCAAGTAAGGTATTATTGTTACTCAAAACTTTAAACGCGTTTTTGTCGGAACCGTGTTTTCAAAGTCGGTTGTCAAATGTTCTCGAATGAAATTTTGTGTTCGAGTTACAATTTACTCGTGCTTGAACGTAGGATTATTTCTTTTTTCAATTGCAACTATTTAAAAAAACATAATGTCAAGCAAATTTGACCGAAATTATTTATTTTTTGGAAAAATGTCTGCCGAAATTCCAATTTTTAGTCTTTTTGTCTTTCCTTCTTTCGAGTTTATGGTCTTACCTAAAACACTTATACAAATACTGAAAATAGGCCATTTTTTACCCGACCAAACCCATGTAACCTCTTAAATCAGATCATCAATCTAGCCTTTAGATTTTTCTTTGTGCTTCACAAGGCTTTTCTAGAATCCTCTGCTCTCAAATTTCAACTGAAAGAGATTATCGCTGCTAAAACGAGTAATACCCGTTTGAACTCGTGATCGAATGAGTCATTGTTTGGAAAAGTAACTGATAAAATATCTGCAAATAAATATAAAATATTGAAGAAGAAGAAGCAATAGGAAACCACACGACTTTTAAAGACAAAGCAAATGCCTACTTTAATATTGGATGAATAATAGAAATATGTATTGTGTATAAAAAAGTTAAAAATTTATGAAAACATGAAATAAAAATAAAATAAAATATAAAAAAGAAAAAAATTAATAATGAAATATATAATAAAAAATAATTATAATATGTGCACTGGGCATTGATATAGGTATACATATATAAATATTTAATAAATATAAATAAATATTAACCATAATGTAAATCTGTAAATAAATACATAAATAAGTAATGACACATTCACCCTCACATCATCTCTTCACACATGCTCACCAATTACACTAAAGACTTTACTAATTAAGCTGAGCAAAAAAAATTAAGCCTAACCCTAGTTTAGTTTGTAGTTTAGCGCAATAAAATATTTAATAATAAATACTGGGACTTTTTAGCAAAATGAAATGGTAAGCATTAAGAAAATATTATAAAAGCACCGGTGCAATTGACTAAAATATGTGAGTTAATGAAGTAATTAAACTAAATTAATTTAGTTCATTAAAATTTTAATTGAATTGAAATTGAATAAGGGTAGTACTGGAATAATAATAAAAAAATTAAAAAAATTAAGGAAATTAAAAAAAAAATTGAGAGAAAAAAAATTAAGTTAAATACTGAAAACTTAAATGAGGCACTTTTTTACTAGGGAAATATGTATAGTAGAAATTTATTAATTTTAGTTAATTAAAAAAAATTATTTATAATTTTATAAAATTAATTTTTATTAGTAAATTAAGTACTCGATCGAAACTTTTTTTAATTAATGAACTGATTAAACACAATATCTTGGGAACTTTTCAAGCGTTTTGAAGCCTAGTAATTTCGAGGGCAGTGTTAGGAACTTAAGAGAGTGATCTAAAGTTGCTTTGAAAGTCATAGTTTTGATATTTGTGTGTCCAGGTTATACACTAGAATTGAAGGTACAGTAGAAAAACCTTTAGAATCGAAAGAAGATATTAGCAAAAATGTTGAAAGATCGGAACCGGACCTTAAAACTTTAAAATTAAAATTAACTTTTTAATTTAAAACTAAATTCTTATTTTTGAAAATATATTTTTCATTACTTATTTCTTTTCGATTTCCTCTTTTTTCGTTTATAAAATGGACAATCGTGATACTAATTATAATTAACGATACAGCAAACTTTAAAATTTAAGCACTAAATAGTGTAAATATATAACTAATATGCATGTATATACTAAATATATAACTAACAAATATGTAGATAAATTATGTGAGAGAAAAATTAATAAACACTTTATTAGAGAAAGGCTTACACATAACATTAAAAAATAATATTGAATATAACAAGACATAATTTTAGCATTAAATTTAAGCTACAAATAAGCTATAAATGCGGTAAAAATAAATTAAAATAATATAATATACAGAAAAAAAAAACAAAAATATACAATAATTTAAAAAAAAAAAAACATTAACAACAACTCAACTGACATGTTTGATTTTTTCTTGAAAAATCAAGCAACAAAAACTGCTGTTATATTTAACGAAACACAATTGAAACATAGTAAAAGTCATAAAAACCACGAAAACTGCAAACAAATATTGCTAGCAGTTGCAACAACTACATAAAACGATGCTGAAAACAAACGAAATTTATTTAAATCGTAATTTTAACGACAAACGAAACGCAATTCGTTACATGAACTGATGCATTTATTAAAACAACAACAGAACCAACAATAGAATTATATATTATTACGTTAAAAAAGAAAATAAATAAATAAATAAAACTAAAGAAAAAATACCTTTACGTAGTGCATATAAATTAAGTAGTCAACACACGTGTTTATATGAATTGAATTGAAGTTGTACAGGGCGTATGCGTAACTTTTTTATGTTAGTTGTATTGAAGGCCGATAAAGTGGAGTGGTTTAAAAGTGGCAGTTTGGTTAAATAATATTCACTTTTAAAGCAATCACAGGAAACAAATAAAAGTTTATTACTTAAATAAAAAAATTAATTTTCAAATTTTTTTTTTAGAAAATTTAATTTATGTAAAAAAATTTCATTTAAAATTTTTTACTTTTTTATAACATTTTTAACTTAAAACTTTTTTAAATTCAATTATTTTTTAAAAATTTGAAAATTTTATACTGTTTCTAATTTTTATAAAAATAAATTTTATAAAATTAATTTTTTATTAAATTAAATTTTATTTTAATTCTTATAATATTTTTAATTCCAATATTTTTTTTTTGAAAAGGATTATTTTTAGAAATTATTTAAATATTTTTTTATTATAAAATTTCCATTTCTTTATGACAACAAAAACTTAGTTATTTTCATCATTATTTTTGAAGAAAAAGGAAACTCGTTAACAAACAAAAAATAAAAACTAATTCCAAAACTCGATTTTCATATTTTTTATACTCTCGCAACCTGTTGCACAGAGTATAATAGTTTTGTTCACCTAACGGTTGTTTGTGTCACCAAGAAATATAAGAGTTAGATATGGGGTTATATATACATAAATGATCAGGATGACGAGTAGATTTGAAATCCGGATGTCTGTCCGTCCGTCTGTCCGTCCGTCCGTCTGTCCGTCTGTCCGTCTGTCCGTGCAAGCGATAACTTGAGTAAAAATTAAGATATCTTAATGAAACTTGGAACACATGTTCCTTGGCACCCTGAGGAGGTTGCTTTCGAAAATGGGCAAAATCGCTCCACTGCCACGCCCACAAAATGGTGGAAACCGAAATCCTATACAGTGTCATAACTAAGCCATAAATAAAGTTATGAAAATGAAATTTGAAACATAGGATCCCATTAGGGAGGGGCACATTTGGATGTAATTTTTTTGGAAAAGTGGGCGTGACCCCGCCCCCAAATTGGTTTTTTGTATATAACTCGCAAACCAATAAAGTTATATAAGCCAAACTTTCTGCAGTCGTTTCTTTTAGCCATTTCCTTATACAGTCCAAAAATGAAAGAAATCGGATAATAACCACGCCCACCTCCCATACAAAGGTTAGGTTGAAAATTACTAAAAGTGAGTTAACTCAGTAACGAAAAACGCCGGAAACACTAAATTTCACATAAGAAATGGCAGATAGAAGCTGTACTCAGATTTTTTTACAAAATGGAAAATGGGTGTGGCATCGCCCACTTATGGGTCAAAAACCATATCTCAGGAACTACTCGACCGATTTCAATGAAACTTGGTTTGTAATAGTTTTCTTACATCCCAATGATATGTTGTGAAAATAGGCCAAATCGCTTCACAACCACGCCAACTTCCAATATACCAGAACTTTGAAGACGATCTGAATCGTTAACTTTACAATATATAAAGTAAGCACTAGTGAAGATATCGATGCAGAACTTTGCACAAATACTATGTTTATAGTGTGTAAGCCCCATTCTAAAAATCGCCAAAATCGGACCCTAGGTTTTCAAGGCCCCATGTATCGAACATGAGGACCTCTGTGCTTCTAACCTAATATTAGGGTTTCCAACTTTCAATGGACTTTATACAATATATATGATGAATATGTGGGTCAAATTGTGTATTACATAATATAAATAAAGTTAAATAAATAAATTGCGAGAGTATAAAATGTTCGGTTTCACCCGAACTTTGCCCTTCCTTACTTGTTTTTTATAATTTTTATAAAATAATTTTTTTATAAAATTAAATTTTATTTTAATTCTTATAACATTTTTAATTTCTATATTTTTTTGAGAAGTTTTATTTTTAGAAAATATTTAAATATTTATTTTTCTTATAAAATTTCCATTTTTTAATGACAACAAAAACTTAGTTATTTTCATAAATATTTTTGAAAATTTATTTTATAAAATTAAATTTAATTTTAATTTTTATAACAATTTTAATTTCTATATTTTTTTTAAAAAGTTTTATTTTTAGAAAATATTTAAATATTTTTTTTTTTTATAAAATTTCCATTTTTTAATGACAACAAAAACTTAGTTTATTTCATAAATATTTTTGAAGCAAAAAAACTCGTTAACAAACAAAAAATAAAAACTAAACCAAAAACTCGATTTTGATAATTTTTTTTATAATTTTTATAAAATTAATTTTTTATGAAAGAAATTTTGTTTTAATTTTTATAACATTTTTAATTTAAATAATTTTTTTTTATTTTAATTTTAGTAAAATTTTTAAATATTTTTTTATTAAAAAATTTCAATTTTTTAAGTCAACGAAAACTTAGTTATTTCCATCCATATTTTTTAAGCAAAAAACCGCGTTAAGAAACAAAAAACAAAAACTAAATCCAAAATTCGAAAACCCCGATTTGTACACACTTTTACATTAAAGGAATTTAAATTTTATAAACATTTATTTTTTTAAATATTTACCATAGAATTTTACCAAAATTTGTTTTCTCGAATTTTATTTCTTTCTCCCTCATATAACCATAGCATACCAACAATCCAAATATATTTTGTTTTCCTACATATTTGTTTGCTTTTTGTTTCTTTATTTTATTACACAAAACTGAACATTATTCCATCATTCAATTTATCAATTATTAAAATTTTATTTCCAAAAAATTTTCGATAGTTAAAAGACACAAAAAAGTGTAATAAATTTAAGCAAAACAAATAAACTAAGCGCATATTAAATTATCACACCATTGTAAAAACTAGAAAGCGTACAACTGAAAAATATGAAATTAAAACGAAAATTGTAGAAAATACACACACACATATGGAAATCACACATAACATGCATCACAACACATAACGAACGACATGCAGTTTAACACTAATGTTTTTACATGCATACACACATACATACATAAGTACATGTGTAAGCATAAATGCTATCGGCGTTGTATTGAGAATGTCACGAATTTTTAAGCGTAAAATAAATAAAGTAATGAAGTAAATAGTTGTAAAAATAAGTGAAAATAACTGAAACTAAATAAAAAGCAAACAAATATGAATGAAAAATAAAACAACAACAAATACTTATAAAATATAAATTGAAATGGAATTTTCATTTCGAGATGTTGAAGTAATTTGATAAGTACTTAGAAGGGTATGCAGGTATGTAAATTAATATTTTTGTTGTAGTATTAAAATATATTTCATAAATCCTGAGCCGTAATTTTTTTGAATATTTTCAAAATACTCAGTGTGTCTTTTAATTTTCAAGTGTCTTGACATTAGTTTGCCTGGGTTACCTGAATATATTTACCTGAATATTTTACTTTGTATATATGTTTTTTTCATTATATTAGGTTGGCAAATATCCTCTTCCGCTTTTTTGCTCTTTATTCAATGCTTTATAAAATGTGTTGCAGTGATCGGATTTAGTTCAAGTATGCGCCGTTTCGTTAGATAATCTGTTTCCATCAAGACGGCAACTTCGTAATACCCCCTCATAGAAGCCCCCTCCTTATTTGCGAAGAACTCGGACAGCCACTTTTCACAAGCATCTTTCGAGTTCAACTTTACACCTCCAATCCGAGATCCCGTAGATTCTGACGAGTCTTCAGAAGCGTGTGTTCTGGCGTTGTCCTGATGGAACACTACACCATTCTTGTTAGCCAATTCTGGACGCTTCTGGTCGATCGTCTGCTTCAAGCGGTCCAGTTGTTCGAAGTAGATGGTAGAATTAAGTGTCTGGCCATATGGGAGCAGTTACAGTGGTTGATTCCCTTTAAATCCCACCAAACACACCTCAAAACCTTCCTCACCATCAATCCCGGCGTGGTCTCTGTTTGGGACGATTCACCGGCCTTCGACCACGACCGTTTTCGTTTCATATTGCCGTATGTGATCCATTTTTCGTCGCCAGTCACCATCCGCTTCGAAAATGGGTCGAGTTCGTTCCGTTCCAGCAGTATATCGCAGGCGTTGATTCGGACCAGAAGGTTTTTTGCAACAAATCATGTGGAACCCAAACATCAAGCCTTCTGCAGATTGTTGAAAATAGTTTGGTGACTACCTCCCATCTCCTGGTCGATGCCACGAGGTGCCACATGCCAGGCTAACTCGATATTCTCCATGATTTGATCGGTTTTCGTCGTCACAGGTCTTCCACCGGCTCATGATGTCGTTTTCACCCGCTCTGAATCGTCGAAACTATTCCTCCGCAGTTCGAAGTGATAGAGTACCATCCCCTAAAACACCTTTAATCTCACGAAATGTTTCTATAGCGTATTTGCCTTTAACGAAGGATAAATTTAAAATAAACCGGCTTTCGGTGTTAGTGAACTCCATGTTTACACGTCTCTAACTGCTGAACAATATGCAAACTAATCATACATAGCGTCGTTTTGTAGGTTATGTCAAGCCCTTTCAAAGATGTATAGTATTGTCAGGTACGAGGTCTGTAGTGCTTTATACATAGCCGCGAAATTCAAAAGACAAAAAAGCGGAAGGAAGATATTTGCCAACCTGGTTCATCTTACCTTTCATACTTTAATTGGGAAAAATCGTACTTTTTGAATATATCCAGTTTTAAACATTATAATTTAACATAAAAGCTAGCAGATGCAAGTTGTCAACATGGAAGAAGGGTAGATTACATCGAGTCACTTTCTTCTTCATTGTCCAGTTTTCGCTAGATTGCGGCTGAAATATCTTGACACAACGAATTTCGGGGAACCAGTTGAAGTGTGTCGATTACACATTAGTAGCCTGTAAAAATTTGTAAAAGACTCAAAGCACTTTGTCGTCACTTGAGTGTCTTGGGCAGCCATTTTGAGTAGTTTATGACATCACAAAGGACTGGCTCTAGCTGTCCAAGTGTGATCTCCTGTTGCACAGGGATCAGCCCTTTAACCTAACGTAACCTAACCTAACCATAACTTAACTTAACTTAAATCAACCGAACTTTTATATACTTAAGGAACAGTCCATTTTCTGTTAATTTTTAAAGGTGTGATTCAAAAAACATTGTTTATCTCTTAACTGGTACCAAATTCCATAGCCTTGTTTTCATCATTTTTAGGTGTTATCATAATATTATACTTCCTTTGAGAATTGAAAGCATTATAGTTGCAAAAAAGTCTCCTCCCAACACACCTAACATCAACCTTATAAGAAGACAAAACAAACATTTTAACAAAAATCGCCAAAATGTATGCTACGAAACTCGTTTAATATTTTTTACGTGCATTCATAGTCTTAAATTTCTTTCACTTCGAAGTGGGCTAACAAGAAGTCTTTATAGATTTTCTTTTCTACGGTGCTTTCGCTGTTTATTTCCACTTCAAAGCGTGTACATATGTAAGAGCATATGCTTGCTATACAAGCACACATTTTAGTTTACCATAGCACACTTGCAGGCGCACAAGTAAGTCATAAAAATAATGCGCTCAGCGCCGCCAAAGTCTAAAGACACAATGCTAAAAATAACAGCGCAACGAAAAAATACTTTAATATACTTACAGCTATATGTATAACGCTGAAAATATGTCATGCGACACGAAAATATCCTTTTCACTGCGCCTTGCCACGCCAACACTGCACCTTTGACTCGACCATGTACGCTTGAGCCTCTTTACCTGCTTTACTGCACTTTTGCACAGTGCAAAGAAGCAAAAACGTGAAAGAGAAACAGAATACTACAAGCGCGAATGTATGAAAATAGAAAACAAAGTGTCAATGCTAAAGTATAACGGTAACGATATACATATGTATATATAACGGCTGTGACCACACTGACCCGGCACGTATTATGTTATGTTAGGCACTGTGTGCGGGAAACATACATATGAGGTTTCAAATATTTTTTTCTATATTTTTCTTACCTTGAACTAGTCAGTTGCGGCGGCTGAGTAGATTTGTTTGATATTTTTTTATTATTTTTACTGTTTTTCCTCCTATTGGTGCCTCAACTTAGGGCTTTGTGTGTTTGTTTGAGTCTCACATATACACTTTTCACCTCTTGTCTGAGTAGCGTGGAACTCAAAAAGTAGCTCGACATACTTGCCTCTACTGTGTACTTAAAGCACAAAGCATACTTTTCGGCATAAGCATACAAGCACACACACAAGCGCACAATAAGGCACAACTGCTGTCTCTTTAGCATACTTTTAAGCGCATAAAAAGGTAAGGAAATATACTTAGGTTCCACTTACAGCGCTTGTAATGAGTACGACTCCGCTTTGAGTTGCTTTACAGCTTATTTGTTTGTTTTTGCTTTTATTTTTCATTTCTATTTCTTGCGCTTTGTGTGCCTTCAACAAGTACAAATGAACTGCAAATGAGCGCCTAAAAAGTTCGTAAGGAAATAACGGTAATAAACGTGCCACAAACGGCAATGAGCAAACGATAATGGCGCACAAAAGGTGCAGACAAAAGAAGCACAAATACAAAAGCCACTTATGTGATACTTCTATACATTTCCCTGTACGAGTAAACAATGCGTGTATAACACACACACACATATATTTTGTGTTATTAATATTTTTGTCACGGCAAAGGTCAACAAATGCTTTTTAGGGTCGCCAAAAGTAAATAAGCGATTTGTATTAAGCCATAATCGGTTTTGTAGTTACCCACCGCCGCCGTGGCGTATGAGCAACCCTTCGTTCTCAGGAAATATGAGTCACTTTGTTGCTTTGCTTGTAATCTTTATTAAGTTAATTTTTTCTCCTTAAATAGCTTTTTTTAGTAATATGAATATGCGGTTTATTTTGTAGCTTATGCATTTGTGGCGATTTTTTGTAAAATTTGAGATTCTATACACATTTCTTTTTCTAGAGTTTTAAAGCCTCACAATTTGTTTGCACCGTTGTGGCTTCTTTGAATATGTGGTTAAATGAGTAACTATTATGTGGAAAAATAATTTTTGTTGTAACTAAGATACCGTGATCTATAGCAGCATTTAATACTTACTTAAGGACCTCTTTGAGCTATCATGCTACATTAGTATTTGTTTCGAGAAGAGCAACCAACTTTTCTTACAATTTCTGTCATTAATAACTAGCCATCCGAATAAATAAAATATAGACTTTTCCACCCTCTCTTCCAACAATCACTATATGGAAAGTTCTCCAATGATCCAATTTGAAACATAACATTTGCTTTCTATTGAAGATAAAATTGATGAATAATTCAACTCTTGGAAGCTTTAGCCGTAGTTGACTAATACTATTTTTATACTCTCGCAACAAATGTTGCTAAAGAGAGTATTATAGTTTTGTTCACATAACGGTTGTTTGTAACACCCAAAACTAAACGAGTTAGATATAGGGTTATATATACCAAAGTGATCAGGGTGAAGAGTGGAGTTCAAATCCGAATGTCTGTCTGTCCGTCCGTCCGTCCGTCCGTCCGTCCGTCCGTCTGTGCAAGCTGTAACTTGAGTAAAAATTAAGATATCTTCATGAAACTTGGCACACTTATTTCTTGGCACCATAGGAAGGTTGCTTTCGAAAATGAGCAAAATCGGACCACTGCCACGCCCACAAAATGGCGAAAACCGAAAACACATAAAGTGCCATAACTAAGCCATAAATAAAGCTATGGAAATAAAATTTGGTATGAAGGATCGTACTATGAAGGGGCATATTTGGATGTAATTTTTTTGGGGAAGTGGGCGTGGTCCCGCCCCCTACTAATTGTTTTGTACATATCTCGCAAACCAATAGAGCTATATAAACCAAACTTTCTGCAGTCGTTTTCTTTAGCCATTTCCTAATGCAGTCCAAAAATGAAAGAAATCGGTTTATAACCACGCCCACCTCCCATACAAAAGTTAGGTTGAAAATTACTAAAAGTGAGTTAACTCATTAACGAAAAACGCCAGAAACACTAAATTTCACATAATCAATGGCAGATAGAAGCTGCACACAGATTTTTTTACAAAATGGAAAATGGGCGTGGCGTCGCCCACTTATGGGTCAAAAACCATATCTCAGGAACTACTCGACCGATTTCAATGAAACTTGGTTTGTGATAGTTTCTTTACATCCCAATCATATGTTGTGAAAATAGACTAAATCGCTTCACAACTACACCTACTTCCTATATACCAGAACTTTGAAGACGATCTGAATCGTTTACTTTACAATATATAAAGTTAGCACTAGTGAAGATATCGGTGCAGAACTTTGCACAAATACTATGTTTATAGTGTGGCAGCCCCATTCTAAAAAACGCCGAAATCGGACCATAGGTTTTTAAGGCCCCATATATCGAACATGAGGACCTCGGTACTTCTAACCTAATATTAGGGTTTCCAACTTTCAATGGACTTTATACAATATATGTATATGACGAATATGTGGGTCAAATTGTGTATTATATAATATAAATAAAGTTAAATAAATAAATTGCGAGAGTATAAAATGTTCGGTTACACCCGAACTTAGCCCTTCCTTACTTGTTTTGTGATAATTTATATGAGTTTAAAGGAGACCCCACAATTCGCGCCAATTACCGTGGGATAAGCCTCCTCAACAACGTGTATAAGGTTCTGTCGAGCGTATTGTGTGAAAGACTAAAGCCCACCGTCAACAAACTGATTGGACCTTATCAGTGTGGCTTTAGACCTGGAAAATCAACAAAAGACCAGATATTCACCATGCGCCAAATTTTGGAGAAGACCCGTGAAAATAGGATCGACACACACCATCTCTTTGTCGACTTTAAAGCTGCTTTCGACAGCACGAAAAGGAGCTACCTTTATGCCGCGATGTCTGAATTTGGTATCCCCGCAAAACTAATACGGCTGTGTAAGTTGACGTTGAGCAACACCAAAAGCTCCGTCAGGATCGGGAAGAACCTCTCCGAGCCGTTCGATACAGACGAGGTTTCAGACAAGGTGACTCACTCTCGTGTGATTTCTTTAACCTGATGCTGGATAAAATTATAAGAGCTGCAGAGCTAAATAGAGAAGGTACAATCTTCTATAAGAGTGTACAGCTACTGGCGTACGCCGATGATATCGATATCATTGGAAACAACAAGGAGGCGAAGCGAATGGGTCTGGTGGTGAACGAGGACAAGACGAAATATCTCCTGTCGTCAAACAAACAGTCAGCGCATTCGCAGAAGATTTATGGTCCCTTAAATATTGGCGACGGTGAATACCGCAGACGATGGAACGATGAGCTGTATGTGTTATTCGACGACATAGATATAGTCCAGCGAATAAAAAGACAGCGGCTACGCTGGCTAGGTCGTGTTGTTCGAATGGATGAAAGTGCTCCCGCTCTGAAAGCTCGATGCAGGAAGCCGAGGAAGAGGGAGACCTCCACTCCGATGGAAAGACCAGTTGGAGAGGGACCTGGCTTCGCTTGGTATAACCAATTGGCGCCAAACTGCCAGAAGGAGGGATACGTGTCTACGCCAGTCAAGAAGAAGAAGAAAATTATACAAAATAAAATGAAATATGTGTATTTATAGAAAATATATACCCATACCATTGCTATTGCTATTTTCAAATATGTTTGAACTTCAATATATAAGAGTATTATGCGATCCTTTTGAATTATTTTTGCAGTAGGTTGAACCATTCACAGTAGCTCTTCATATAGTTGAGAGGTCTAACCACTATTGGAGAATTTTTTTAATATCTGTTAGGGATAATACGTACATGAATGGTCTGATCCTTAAAACTTTACCGCATTGCTGTGCCTAACTCTGTACTAAGGCTCTAGTTACATTGTTTTTAGGAATATTATTCGATTAATGACTAGTGGATTAGACCAAAAATCACTAATTCTGTATAAATTCTCTGCTATAGATTTCCATCATATCATAAAATTGGGTTCGACAATGACTTGGTTGAGTTTTACATACGTTTTAGTAAATCAATTGTCACCTTATTTGTATTACATTTGTATTAATACGAGTAATCATTACAATCTTTCTGCAAGGGAGGAATTTCCTATATGAGAACACCGTCAAAAAACATTTATTTTGGTTGTGGTATTACAGTACATTTAAGCGCAATTGTGCATAGCCAAAATCATCTTTCAACATGACATTCGTGTATATGCGACTATACATTCTAGAACAAAAAATATCTAAATGGAAAAATTGATATTAAAAGAAGTCTAGTTAGTGATTAACCGTATCCTGTCGTGTCCCGGGAGGGATATGGTAAACGTAGAACCGTTCAACTTGAAATCAAATAAATATGATCAAAATAAGAAGAGCTGCCACCTAGTTGTAGAACTTTGTATAAAATGAATGTATAAATTTATAAAAATGTCGGGTTCTTTGAAATACATAGAAGAGGTATTTTATAATAATAATTCGTCATATCGCATGTAAACTAAATCAGATTATAGAACCGAGTTTTATACAGTAAATTCGGCCTCAGCTCCATCTTTCGGATTACCCTTTTCGATACGAATTTCTTGATAATAAGTCTACTTTGGTGCCAGCTAGCGTTATGGTCTTGGAAAAATCGTCTTATACATATGTACTATTATCCAACTGCATTTCGAATATAAACCAAATCGGGTCATGAATATGACTTTTTCGCAATAACTGAACTGCAGCGTCCATTCTTTTCGAGAAATCATGTCCACCGACTTAAAAAACTGAGGTTTGAGATAGGTTAGGTTAGGTTGTAAGGCTGTTTCCCAAAGGGAAACGCACGTAGACTTTAAAATATAGTCCTTTGTGGCCTGGATCCCCCTAGATTAACAATTAGGAGTCGACAAAGCGCCCTGAACCTACTACAAATCTGAAGAGGTTTTTAACTTCTATATTCGCAATAATCTCCTTCTTGAACTCGCAACGGCGGGATATTCCAGAAGAAAGTGATGAGGCGGTTCCACCTCATCCTCCTCCATGCAGCTTCTACAGCTAGCATCCGGTAAGATTTTTAACCTTACAGCGTGGATCTCAATGGGGCAATGGCCAGTAAGAACCCCTACGACTAAGGAGAGGTAAGGTTTACTGAAGGCGAAAAGTTCGGTAGACCTACCGCGGTTTACCTTAGGCCAGAAGGATCTTGCGACTAAGCATGTCTTGGTAACTGACCATCGCCAGACCGCAGTAGGACAATGGTGCTCCTACATGCTTCCATGCTTCTAATAGTGAGTCCGTCGTCCCTGACCTTGCAAGCTCATCAGCCTTACAATTCCCCGCGATTCCGCAGTGGCCAGGAACCCAGACTAGTCTAATTGAAAAGTATAACGATGCCACCGATAGTGAGGATAGGCATTCCTTAACCAACCCTGAGCGCATGTTCAATGAACTCATAGCTTCTATCGACGCTCTACTATCCGAGTGGATCACCACCTCCCTAAAGGTTGTTGCGCTTCGAAGCAATATATCCGTCGCTACTTTAAAAGCAGTCACCGAGGATACTTGAGAGCCCAGGCACGCACCCGTCTGAAAACTTGGAGTTTTGAGATAAACGCGTTCAAAGTTTTTTCAAACTGACGTGGATATTTTTTTATTCTTTTAATAATTAAGATAACAGACAATTTGACCCATATATTCGACCTCAAAGCCACTAGAATATCGGCAATCATTAAATATAGTCAATGAGGGATGTGGTAGTTTCTGGACCAATTCAACTCTCTGTGTAACATGTTGCGAGAGTATAAAATATGCTAAATATATACGGAAGTGCTAGCTTAGAAATTAGAATTATTATTGCCTCGCCTGCGCTTTGCTTGCAAACCAAAAGGAATCGAACAACAAACAAGCTTACTTGCCTTACAAAAATATTTTAAGCTCCATGCGCTGTAGTTGAGTCAATAAAACCATTAAAACTCTCGGTAGCACACCGAAAAGTAATACCAATATCCCGTTTTGAATTAAACATGAGCTGCTCATTGTCATTTGCTCATTGCGTACGTTGCGTAAATTGCGTTTTATTGAAATATGTTGCAGCGCCAACGGATGTGTGCAGCAAGTATTTGCACAACGACTGCCACTACTCCCACCAAACATACACAACAACACATATGCGTTTCAACTCGCCTTTCACTTTGATTTTGGGACAGCGCAATGCAACCCTGCAGGCAAAAAGCACCACATATGAGTCAGCCGGATTGGAATTGCAATTTCGTAGTGCAGCAAAGTGGACTTCCTTCTTTCAGCAGCCGAAAATGTAAGAATACAGTAATAATAACAGTAATAACAACAACAACAAAATCAACACTGTGAACGCAATAAACAACCGTTAAAAGGGCAAACAACTTGGCATTTAAAATGCAATTGCAATTGCAGCTCAGCTCCCGCACACTGCAGCGCTTATCGTCAGTGATATTAGCAATTCGTTTACAGCTACTTTGTGGTTGGCGTGTACACAACACACACAAACAAACAACAACAACACATAGTGCGGTGGCAAGTGTGCGATTTTATTGCTGCAGAGCTGTCTTTGATTGCGTGTCAATTTGTTAATTGCTGCCACAGTCAATATTTGCTACTGCAATCCATTGCATGCTGACCCCCAGCGGCGACAACAGCAACAGCAACAACAACAACAACAGCAATCAACAATCTCGAATCAAGAATCAGCAGCAACAATCTTTGAAGCGGAAGCAGCGCTGCTACGGCTGCTAACTTCTTTGGTTTATCCTAACGTTGTTGTTGTTGTTGTACCTCCTCCGCACGCTATGCTAACCATTCAACCAATATCGCATAGCCACCGAGCGAAAGCTCGTCGAAGCTAAGTAAGCAATCCAGCGCAAATTGGCAGCGTTTAAATGCGTTACAGCGCAAAAGTTAACGAAAGCGCAGCGCTGCTTGCCACCAACATATTGCAGCGAAATAATGTAAACAACACACACATATGTACCGTTACTCAAATACTTACGCCGACGCTGCAACGTTTGGCAACTTGAGACTCGTTGACGCCGCAGCTGGTGGAGAGAGTTTGAGCGGGTTGGTGCGGTGCGGTCAACGCGGTGGCCAAAAGAGCTTTCCATGCACGCGAGTGCGCGTTTGTGGCAGCAGCAACAACAACGAAAACAACAACTCGTTGCAAGTAAATTACGAAATAACTGCAAATGCGCCGAAAGTTAGGCAACACGTGATACCATCAACTGGCCACAAGTGCAAATAAACTCAAGCACATGAGCGTCGCTCTTCTTTACTCCGCTTACTTATGCGCTCCCCCCGTCCTACGCTAGTTGTCCGACGCCCACACATATTCCATTTTGCTCTGCTGCTGTATTGCCCCCGGCGGAGTTTAGCTGACCAAGCAAGCGGCTGTGTTCATGTGTGTGTGTGTGGCAAGTGACCCCAACGTGCGACCGCAGCTCAGCCAACCACTCGCCGACTCGCTTGTCCGCTCACTCACTCACTCACTCAATTCTTGCTTAGCCAAAAGTGGATTAAAACTGCACGAAACTAAACCCGAAATGGCCGGCAAAAACTTGCGATTGCACTGCCTTCGCTGCCAATGTGACGGTCGCGCTGAAAAGGTATGCGCCGCTTATGGTGGCAAGCAACGATGATGGCTGTGTGTAAAACGATGACAACAGCCAGCGCTCAGGTTACAGTGTCGTGGGATAATGAAGAAAATCTGACAGGTCAGAACTCATACGGCATATACTCTTGAACTCTTTCAAAAAACTTTAATCTCGAACAGACTTTGTCATTGAAATTTATTTCAGAACCACTAAATGCCATTTCATTCCCATCAATATTCTCAATCATTTTATTTCACTCCGAATCTGCGTGTCCTGCTCCAGTTTCATTCCGTGCAGTCGCGATCCTCCATTGTTTCTATTTCATCAATGTAGTTTTTATATTTTTTCTGAGCTTTTTATTAAATGTCATAAGCTTAAGTTCCGTTTCATTTCATAATGTTCCTTACTACTTTATTAAATTTTTTACTCCTAAATCCAGTTAATTTTTTATGGCATGCAAACTTATATAACTATATTTTTTCCCCATAAATTCATCCAGTTCCGTTTCATTCTCCCACATTCCGCACTACACCATTCAGTTTAGTTCCATTAAAATATCGTTCCAGGCAGTTTTCTGTAGTCTGTAATTCAATTGGATTTTATTTATCAATATATTAAAATTATTTCCCCCCGTGTTCCATTCTATACTGTTCCTCCTTTTAGACACCTAGATGGCACGGATGGAAAATGTGGTCACCTCACTCCGACTACCCCATATTCTGTTCAGGTTGCCATATTTTCCGGTTTCGGGTGTCCCATATCCGGTTCCGGGTCCATCATTTCCGGTTACTCCTCATATGGTTCCATTTTTTCCGGTTACTCCGTTTCCGGTTCCGGTAACATCCGGTTATATCATTTCCGGTCAAGGTAACATCATATCTGGGCCCGAGTCGTCTCATTTCCGGTTCCGTTAACCCGGCAGTGTGGAGCACCACAGCACTTTGAATAGTCATATCTCCGATTTTGATAATCTTGATGTCATATGAAAGTGAATTTTCATAGCTATATATAATGTTAGCGTATTTAAATTTAAACTAAGTTTCTTAAAATCTCGGGAGTTTTATTGTTCCATCTTTTGCATAAACTGCGTGTTGAAAGTGGATTTATAGAGCTTTCGGGCAAGTTCTTCCCGAAATCGTCAATAATGTTGAGATGTTCCGATTTTGTCGGAGTTTGAAGCAATTTATACAATTGTGAATGAGCCATATTTTTGTAACGTGTGACACGCCCAAAAAATGTCGAAACCCGAAAGCCCACCCGTCGTCCACCTATGGGTCAAACACCATACATATGTCAAAAGCTACTCGACCGATTTCAATGATATTCGGTACATAATACTTTTTAGAGACCCTGAAGACACGGATGGAAAATTGGCGAAATCGGTTCACAATCACGACTACTTTCCATATAATTCAATATTGTATTCCATCTGATATCTTCCCACATAAATAACCGTTGAAGATAGCGGTATAAAACTTTACCCAAATACTGTATTTAACATATGGCTTCACTTGTTGAAAAATTGTCGAAAACGGACTATAACTTTTCAAGGCCTCGGATATCGAATATGAAGAACTCAGTGCCAAAGAGTATTTTTTCACAGAAATTATAGGTAAATCTCAAAGATATTGTAATGTAATTCAGAGAATTTTTTTCGATTCATTACTTCAGTGAGTTATACCTAACAAGTTTCTAACTTCGTTTTCCTTTGTGACATCGACATATTTGAGCAATCCAAATTTACTTTCGTACCACTGTGCATTCTAACCCATGTAAGCATTTTTTTATGCTTTTTTACTTATAAACACCGCTCAACAGCACTCAGGGGTAATGTAATACTTAACCTCAGCGGCGACTGAGTGAGAAATAAAATCTGCAACAGCGGAAAACAAAATCTGAAGCAACCAACAGAGTGAGGAAAATAAAAATGAAATCACGAAAATTTCAGTTGCCGAACCGCAGTCGTCCTATTTGGTTTCGTTTTGCTGGAATTTCTGCAATTTTACGGCTAGCGCTTGGCAGGTTGGGTCAGTGTGGTTGCAATGTGCATTAGTGCCGCAACATGCTCGACGCTATTTTATTCTTACTGGTTCTAATATGTATTTTGTAGGTGGCGCTGCCATTTGCTTTCTTTCTCAACTTCAACAAAATACCTTTGTATGTGGAAATGGAATATCATTTGCAAAAAACAAAGACCGCAAGGTGCTACTGAACGTTTCACTACATTTTTTAGCAAAATAACAGTCCACCCTAGTCCATTACATATAGTACCAACACCCAAATATAACTACTTGACAAGCAAACAAACACCAACTTAACCTAACAACATGCTTCTACAGCATAGTGGTGAACAACAAATACTCATATGCCGTTAGAAAGTACTTTAAAGTAAGAAAAAAATAAATAAATAACATAAAAAACCACACACACTCCGTTGTAGTATTGCACCCGTTGGCGTAACAAGTTCCCACAATTCGATTTTCAACTTAATTTTAACAGCAAATCTTGTGTAGCGCCTAAAGGTATGCTTCTTCATTCGTACTTCGTTCATTCGTTTATTGCGCAGTGCGTTTACAGTTGCACTCAAGTTGAACGAAAGTGCAAACAAGCAGCAGACAAAATGCGATTTGTGCGAAGTGACCAGTGGAAGTTGTGTGCAAGCGACGTTACAAATGCTTGACAGCTGTTCGCCGTTACCGCACAAGCTAATGTGGTTAATAGCCGAGCGGTGATTCGATGTTGTGGTCGGTGGTGAGCAAGTAGTTTCGCTTTAAAGACGTTACACGATGGTGTTGGGTTTATGGTTATTGTAGTGTTTAATATTTTCTTAAAGTTATTGTAGACAATTATTGAGGATTTTTGGGAGAAAAAATCTTCGTAAGTGCAATTGCATTCAAGAGTGTCAGTGGCAAATATCAATTCGGCAATCTTGTAATATTTAAGAAGCATATTAGTTTCAACAAGCACAGAAATTGATTTTTTTTATTTCGAGAGGCTCATCTTCTCTTTCTCTCTTTGGATAAGAGAAGATTTGTTTTGCTTATTTTATTGTGGCTAATTGCAAAGATAGAAAATGTATCCAATTAATTTTCAGAAAAAATCGATGAGTAGGTATATATCTGAGAATATATGAGATTTAAGAATTAATGGGTTATGGGTTGTCAAATTTTTTTTTGCATTTTCGTTATGTGTAATATCATAAAAATATATTCTGAAAATTTGAGGCTTAATTATTATTCGAGTTATTAGACAATAACCAAGAGCGCTCGGGCACTCCAAAACGCTCCGTACTCCGTTTTTCTCAAAACTATGTTTGGTGACAACTGTAACTCGAAAACCGCTCAGTTGATTTAAATGAAATTTATACAGCTTTTAGAACATGTTGTTAATTTTTGAAAAGAAAAAACTTCGATCAGGCGCATGTTTATCTATTTATAAAACTTATTTTTCTTATCGATTGATTTTAGATGAATCTTCTATGAATTATGATTGTAACTGCAAGTATCTTTTTTTGGAACCTGGTCCTCAGAACAGTTATAACTTTGGAAATTATAGTTTTTTTTTTAATTTTCGTGACTTCAAGTCAAAACAGTGTGTAATAATACACAACCATATTATTACATTCGTAAAATATTATTATATGATTTAATAGCAAAAAAATACTGAAAGTTATAATTTTTTCGTGTTTTTAAAGTTACCACTGATTAGACTTGTGCATATTTATAAGAACCGAAAAATTTGCCTTGTAAGATTGATGTCATAATTCTGACAGTAAAATTCGGAAAAAATTTTTGTATTATATAATTTCTTCCCATTTCCCATTTCTTACGATTATTGTCTTCTTTCAACCTCAAATGTTAGAACTAAAATATTGCAACATTTCCTTGATTATGTCATGTTTCAAAATTGTAAAATTTTATGACAGACTTAGTTGAAACGTACGTCTACGTATGACAGACGTAGTCAAAAATCAAAATATATGGCTGACTTTATAAACGCAGTTTGCAATGCAACACTGTTTTGTAAAATAATGCAATGACATTTTAAACGTTTATGAACGCAAAATTGGTTCCTTCCTTTTTTTTTCTTTGCACTAAATTCTGGTTCATGTCGCAAACGTACATCTATAAGGAGCTTCTTCCTCTCGTGACTCCACTTCTTTTCGCTATAAGTATACATTTCATCATATAACTACAATCATTATAATATTATGTGAATTAAGACTTAAATAAATATGTCTTGTATAAAAATTTAACTTACCATATATCCGTAATGTCAACCGCCAAAAAAACCATACGCATCACAGACGAAAACAATGCACAAATTCGACATCTGTTGCACATTGAAAAGAGTTTCCATGCAATAATGAACTCAAGGCACTGCCAAAAATAAGGCAAAGGCATTTGTGAACTCTATGCATTCCAGTGTTGCATTGCAAACTGCGTTTATGAATTTTATGACAGACGTAGTCAAAACGTACGTCTACGTATGACAGATATAGTCAAAAATAAAAATATATTACATAGCATTTTCACAGGAATTTAAAGTGGCTAGTTTACGAGCCAAATTAGTTATCTTCTGAAAAAATATTAGGTCCACAACTTTGCTTCCGCCGTTTTCCAATAGATGTCTCTCGGGTCAAGCTCTGGTCGATTAAATCGATTTTTTTTTATATCGATCTTGGACCCAACAAAATATTTGTAGAGATCTGTTTGCATCCCAAACTTATTCTCAACTGAAAATGTCACTTTTTGGGCCGAATTCTCGACATTTGCGGGAAATTTTGCTTTTATTTTTTAATTCCAAGAAAAGTGCGGCTGAGGTTCATCGAATGCTTTCGGATACGTACGGTGAGGCTGTCCTAAGTGAAAGAACATGTCGCGAATGGTTTCAACGTTTTAAGAATGGTGATTATGAAGTCGAAGACCGGCATGGTGGTGGAAGGGAGAAGATTTTCGAAGATGCTGAATTGGCTGCTAAAGCCAAGTGAAACCATCACAGGAGATTGATACCGATTGCAATTGATGCGTTTGAGCCGAGCACTAAAAGAAAAACGGCCACAGTGCGAGGAAAGACACAATAAAGTCATTCTCCAGCATGACAATACTTGGCCTCACGTCGCAAAGGTGGTCAAAAAATATTTGGAGACGCTGAAATGTGAGATCTTACCCCACCCGCCGTATTCTCCAGACGTTGCTCCATCTGACTACCACTTGGTCCAATCAATGGTACACGGTCTAACTAAGGAGCACTTCAGTTCTTATGAAGAAGTCAAAAATTGGATTGACACTTGGATCGACTCGAAAGATGAGGAGTTCTTTCGTCAGGGAATACGCATGGTGCCAGAAAGATGGTCAAAAGTAGTAGCTAACGACGGCCAATACTTTGAATAACATTTTTGTTACCGTTTTTATACAATAAAGCCTTAAATTTACAAAAAAAAAAAAACCGTGGAAGCAAAGTTGTAGACCTAATATATAATGTGCTACTCAGTGAAAATTCATAACACTAAAATTATTGTCATTAAATTTGACAAATTATCCCAGACTTCAGCCTTTTGATGTATTACAATTACAAAATATTTATTATAAATTCATAAGAGCATATGGTAAATAGGATTACAGTTCAGGGCGAACTGTCAGACACTTTTATGACGCCAAATATTCGACTTTTTATAATTAATAGGAAATTCATTTGTAAAATAAATTGTGTGGTAAATAAGGATCTACTCGAAAGCTACCTTTCTGAAAGATTTTTGACCAGTTATTTTGTTTTTCAAATTCAATGGTATATAATGATGATATATATGGTTATTATTATGGGTATATATGGGTTATTATGGGCCCGATTATATTATTTACCCAATGAAAATTACTGGAATTTACTGAAAATGAAATAGGATGGTAAATACGGATTTTAGAAGTATTTCTTTCTTAGTGCCATTCATCTGCTAAATTTTTTTGAGTAGTTTTGAGTATTTTATGAAATAAAAATGAGCTCAGAAGATTCCAGCTGTGAACTGCTCAATAAAATAAGTATAATTTTTATACTTTTTTTCAAAATTTTATAGGGAATTATATGTGTAATAAGGCATGGTTAACACTCTCTAATAAATACTTGATTAAGCTTCTCAAAAATATTAACATTTTTTTCCATTCTCTAATTCCATAAAAGCGCTAATCCGTAATAAGTGTCAGTGATTATTTATCATTTCATTTTTTCACCAATTATAATTAATTTCCAACAAATTGCATCAATAATTCGCAAATAATCAAATCCGCTGCTCATAATTGGAAATATGCAATCGAGTGGCAGCACTTTAGCGCAGCTTAAACGGTACTTTACTAATGCGAGTATGAAACCAACGTGCATTTAATACCAATGCATGCAATTTACAATGAATTAAAAATAAGTAACAACAAAAACTTTAGCAGCAACAACAAGCTATGCAAATTATTCAATTATTGCTGCACTTAAGTGCCGCTTAAAGCTTTTCAGCAATTTCATGCTAAACATTTATTATTATTGTTTTATTTATTTGCATATTCAATAAGTAGGCATGCCAGGTGTTTATGCAACTCTGTGTGTGTGCGCATGTGCATTTCATTGGATTATCAAAAACTAATCAACTATCAATAGAATTATTATTGCATATTGCATTAATTTAGCCTAAGCCGTTGGCCAAAATCGCCGTACAAAAACATATTTTATTTGAAATATTTATTTGCATCAAATTGAAATGCCAAATGCACAACAACAACAAATCAAATGAGCAATCATATGCATAGATAATTGCAAAAGCTGCAAGGATATATATTCATATATATATCTATGTGTGTGCTTTTAGCTGCCTGGTAGACCAACTAACGCCAGCAATTTATTTAATTTCAAACCCGTTTATTGCTGTTAATTTCATTTCACTGTGACATCGAATTGTTTGGTTTGCGCAAACGATTCATTACAGTTAACAAGTCTTTGCGAGTTTTCATTTTCGGCTGCGATAAATTTGTATATATAAATGTCGAATAGGTGTCGGTATATATGGAAGTTGTGTGTGTGTGGGTGACAAATAAGTGTTTATGTGAGTTTATAAATCTGTATTTTTATACTCTCGCAACAAAGTTACTAAGATAATAATACTCTCTTTTGTTCACATAACGGTTGTGTGTAACACCCAAATCTAAACGAGTTAGATATAGGGTTATACATACCAAAATGATCAGAGTGAAGAGTGGAGTTCAATTCTGGGTGTCTGTCTGTCCGTCCGTCCGTCCGTCCGTCCGTCCGTCTGTGCAAGCTGTAATTTGAGTAAAAATTAAGATATCTTAATGAAACTTGGCACACTTATTTCTTGGCACCATAGGAAGGTTGCTTTCGAAAATGAGCAAAATCGGACCACTGCCACGCCCACAAAATGGCGATAACCGAAAACACATAAATTGCCATAACTAAGCCATTAATAAAGCTATTGAAACAATTTGGTGCAAAGGATCGCACTGTGAAGGAGCATATTTGGATGTAATTTTTTTGGGGAAGTGGGCGTGGCCCCGCTCCTTATAAGTTTCTTGTACATATCTCGCAAACTAATAGAGCTATAAAGGAAACTTTTTACAGCCGTTTCTTTTAGGTAATATCTTATACAGTCCAAAAATGGAGGAAATCGGATTATAACCACGCCCACCTCCCATACAAAGGTTATGTTGAAAACTACTAAAAATGCTTTAATTCAGTAAGGGAAAACACCAGAAACCTTGAATTTTATTATGAAGAAGATACAGAAGGGCTTAACACAAAATGGTAAAAAAAAATTTAAGTGGGTGTGGCTCCGCCCACTTATGGGTCAAAAACCATATATCCGAAACTACTCGATCAATATCAATGAATCCTGGTTTGTAATATTTTCCTTGCATCCCAATGACATATTGTGAAAATATGCCAAATCGGTTCAAAACCACGCCTACTTCCTATATACCAGAACTTTGAAGACGATCTGAATCGTTTACTTTACAATATGTAAATTAAGCACCAGTGAAGATATCGGAACAGAACTTTGTATAAATACTGCACTTATAGTGTGGCAGATCTTTTCTAAAAATCGCCGAAATCGGACCATAAATTTTCAAGACCCCATATATCGAACATGTGGACCTCGGTGGTTTTAACCTAATATTATGGTTTCTAACTTTCAATGGACTTTATACAATATTTATGACGAATATGTGGGTCAAATTGTGTATTACATAATATAAATATAATTAAATAAATAAATTGCGAGAGTATAAAATGTTCGGTCACAACCGAACTTAGCCCTTCCTTACTTGTTGTTTGTGTGTTTATTTTGTGATTTCTGCGTGGGATTTATAATAATGCGTGCGGCTAAAAGAGCCATAAACTGTGTATTTCTATTATGCGTTGCATACTTTTAGGCGGCTTAACTGCGCATTGACAAAATTTGACCAGCAGCGGGTATGCAAGCGCAATGCTGATGCTTGTGCGCTTATTTGAGCTGGTGTCACTCACTTTTACCAACACTACCATTACTTTCACTCCCCCCTTCACTGATCCGCGAAATCCGCCAAAATTCGTACGCATTGCTGTCGCTATAATGTTTTCGTTGAATTAACGCATAAATAAATTGTAATTTCAACAACGCTTCCCTAATGCCAACAAACAAAATATAATTGCAGTAGCAGCAACAACAACAACAAACACACACAAACACCTCCATATGGATATTATTGTTTTTGCTTTTTGCTTGTAGAACATCAGTCGCGCAAAGCAATAACCAAAGCAATTACATATAATCATTTCAAACAAGCGCATTTCAGCAAATCACACGCACACATATACAAGCACATATACAAATACACACACACATTCAAGCATCAGCATATTTGCGCACAGACGATAATTTAGATTTTGTTGTTGCTTTGCAATTTGGGATTTGTTTTATTTTAATGGCATTGCGTTAGCTTTAACTAAATGTGTTTATATGATATGTTTACACACACAAACACATGCATATATAAATAGTGGCAGCTCTGCGTCTACGCAAACATACACATACGTGCAAAGTATACAGCATTTGCAGTAGCTTTAGTTTGAAATGCTTGTTGAATTGCCGAGCGGCTTTGGTGCGTTGCCAAAAATAAATGTGAAATGAAAAAAATGCGTTAAATCATTTTAATTATATTTTCAAATTGTAACGCGTGTAAATTTGGCGTGTGTTTTTGCGCCGCTGCCGCTGACTCGCGCGCACAAATCATAAGCCACGCAAATATTTATTTATTAAAATGAAAATGTGTTAATATGCAATAAATGTGCGTGCAATAAATCTCAAAAAGCTTATTAGAGTTGACAGCATTATTTGTTTATTGCGAAATTTTGTGTTTTGTCATGATTTTGATGGGAAATTTGGAAGATTTGGTGCGTGATTGTGAGGAGATGATGTGATTATATGATGTGATGTGCGCATATTTTGGACAATTCAATTTTGTTTTTTTTTAATTTTTAAAGGTGTTTAATAGCGTTGAGAGAGAAAAAAATGCGATGACATGATGATGTGATGTTGATATGATGATGAGATGTGATGTCATACGATTTGTGTTTAAAATTAAACAAAAAATTAATAAAACATTTAGTTTTAGATAATATTTAAACAGTTTGTCATGATTTTGATAAAAAATATGGAAAATGGGTGCGTGATTATGAGGAGATGATGTGATGTGCGCATATTTTGGACAATTCAATTTTTTTTTTTTTAAAGGTGTGTAATAGCGTTGATAGAGAATAAATCCGACGACATGATGATCTGATGTTGATTTGATGGCGTGACGCGATGTGATATCATATGACTTTAAGTGTTAAAATTTAAAAAAAATTATTAAAACATTTAGTTTTAGATAATATTTAAACAGCAAATTCAAAAGAGACAACATTTCAAATTGAATCTACAGATAAAATGTCATATTATGACGTCATGTGATTTGCAAAAGATTTAATACAAGAAAAAATATATATGAATTCTATATAGCAAATATGTGATGAAGGTATGGTTTCCTGATGTGATCTTTTTTGTTAAGGAATTCTTCCATAGAAGGTAAAAACCATGGAATTTAATTTAATGTAAAGTGATTTTATGACAAACATTATTACGTTTTTAACTTTTATTGATACATAGCTAACTCAAGTAGAGGTTAGGTTAGCTTATGTAGAAATATCACACGTAGGCAGCTTTGAGCGCTGCCCTTTGAGATACCAATAAACTCCTATTTGATCAAAGACCCTTATGATTCAGCAAAGCGCTTGGAATCTGTTACGTAGCTGTTACGTCAGCTAATATCAATTCTAGCAAATTTGCTAGGTTCGGCGAAGGTGAGACTTCCAAGGTGTTTCAACCTCAGGCTGGCAAAAGCTGGACAGTAAGAAGGAAATGCTTAGATGATTCCACCTCGCCTTCCTCCAAACAGCTTTGGCAACTAGCATCTGTCAGAATTCCAAGTCTCAATGCATGCGTACCTATTGGACACTGACTAGTAAGCACACCAATGATCGCGCCGAAATGGACCTAGCTAAGAGAAAGCAGTTCAAAGGACCTTTTACGCTCCATAGCGATCCAAAAACAACTGTACAGGTTGATGACCAGCGCTTGACGAGCTCATGCGTTGTCTGTATGTCCAGCACTCTTGCGCAAATGCTCCCAAGTAGAAATTAAAGAATATATGAATAAAATTTGATAAATATGATGGTGATATATTAATATGATTTCATTTCAGCCATTAAAACTCATAAATATCAGAATTGATAAAAAAAAATAATTGAAAAGTTGATGTGATGTTGCTGTGACATGAAAATGCGATGAGATTCGACCATGTGATGTGATAGCGTTTTTAATTATTTTCCTCATTTTTTGTTTTATTAATTATTTAGAAATGTAAGAATTTCGAAGAAAGAATAAGAAGTGTTAATGTGATTATATGATGTGATGTCACGTAATGGTAACTACATCAGTTGAATGATTTAGTTGCTAATATTCGTATCATATTCATTTCAAGATATTTCAATTTACGATTGATATAGAACCTGTATCATATACATATATTAAAAAAATTCTTATTACCATGCCATGATATTCTTTATTCAATATCATGTTGGAAATTGTATAAAAGTGCTCTGATATTAATCCAAAAATCATCCTGATAAGTTAGTATATGAAATCATATGATGTGATATCAATCGAATAGTTGTTCTATAATTTAATTCTACCTTAAATTGTATCAATTGGGATCAATTAATAAATTGTCTATATATTTCCATTTTTTTAATCATATCAGGATATCATTGTCATTTCTATCAAAGGTCATAGTACAGCATTATATGACAGCATGTGATTTCATGCTCATCATAGAATGCACAATAATTTGAAAATGATGTGAATGCGATATGGTGGGACGTAATATGACTAATATTATTTTATTAATATATTCCTTCGACTGTTAAGTTTAGTTTTTGAATATTTCTCATATCATATCAAATGGTGAAAAATAATATCACATGATATCAAAATATGGATCATGTGATATAGTGAATATATAATATTATAATTTAATGTGATTTGAAATATTATCTTATATTATATAATATACTACTAAGAAATGAAACTTATCACAGGGCAGCACACATCTTGATTCATATCAAAATATCGTACAAATTAATTTTATACCTTTTGACAACATGTCGCTTCCTTTGCATGATATATTGGTGAAACCGCTGAAAACACATAACATCATATTATTTAGCGCTTTCTACATCACTAAATATCACATTTCTGGATGACAAGAAATCACATCATATTCAGATCACATCTTACTAGAAGTCAAATAGAAATATCACAAAACAAAGTAAAGGTCGCATGAAGAGATTGAAAGTTACAGCATATCAAACAACATAAAGCGATAAGAAACCGCATAAGATCACATAATGCAACTATCACTATTACATGACCTGAAATCACATCACATCAGATTATTAAACATGATGTAATATCACGTGACTACACAAAACATAACAATTCATAAGAACAGAAACTGTGTTTCACATCCAATTTAATATCAGTTGACTAGAAATCACATGACATAACAACTACATTTTATACAACAAATATTTCATATCAAATGATTAGAAATCACATGAGATCAAAGAGTAAAACCTCACCTCACGTGATTAGCAATGACATCACAACAAATGATATAGTGAAATTACACATCACGTGATTTGAAATTATACATTTCATTTATACCTCACTTCAATTGTTCACATATTATAAAACTGGGATCACATCACGACTCCGGATATGACATCACATTTAAGAATTTTATTTAGTGACCATCCATCAGATCTCCTTACATTGCATAACATCTATTCATAGTCTTTTTAAAATCATAATTCAGACTCTCCTTTACTAATAAACGTAATAAAATAGCTTTTCCAAAAGTTTAAACTCCACTTCAACTTAAATTCTCTAAATTATGGAATTAACCAAAAATTCAACATTTAACACACCACTTTGCAGCACTTCTTAAATTTCATTGGAGCTGTCAGAAAAGTGTAGAAGCACTTTTGTAATTTTCACACCTCACACAAGCTTCTCTCTTACAACAATTCAACTTTATATAATAGAATACACATATTTGTAGAAATTTGTGAAGCAGCAGAAGAAGCTGTTTTCAAACAAAAAAGTAAAAAAAAAAAACAAGAAACTCGAAAATAAAGTGGGTGATAGTGATTATCTGCATACTAGTTACCTTTCAATTTAGAACAAATTCGCAAGCGCTCCGAAACAAACGCACACATATACGAGTACATCAAGATTCATTTCATAGTTAAGGCACACACACACATACATACTTCCTTGTATGTGTCTATATGTGTGTGCTTGCCGAGTACATTACCAACTCTAGTGAGCTGAATATAATCGCAGAGCACCGCAACGGACCACATAAAGTTTAACAACTGGATTTCGTTACAAGTTGTTGAAAAGTCTGCTAACGCTCGAATGTATGTGTGTATGTATGTGACTGCGTCTGTCCATTACATGCCAACAAGCAGCGTTTGTGTGCTAGCTCGCACGCTCATTCATTCGCTTATCCATCCGCACTAGCAAGCTTCTGAGCTTGTGCGCCGCTTGTGTCTCACTGTGTCTATTCATTTTGGCTGTAGTGAATGGGATTTTGAAGTTCATTTAATTGCGGATAAGTGTGAAATTTGTTGCTGCCACTGTCGCTGCTGCTTCTTGTCAGTTGAATATCAGTTGTATGTTTGAATTTGTGTGTGTGTGTGTGCTTGGCTGTTACTGATGGCTGGCTGAGTGCTTCGTCGTAGTAGCGAATTTTAAGTGGTTGGCCAAAAGTGTGAAAATGATTGCATCGCTATGCTTGTGTGTATGTGCAGCAATCTAGTGTGTGCTCATGTGCTGCCAGATACTCGTATGCTTGTAAGTAGGTGTCTTTGCAATCACGTTTGTAAACGGAAACTTTTTTTCACATTCTATCAGATTTCTCGTAGTCGTAATTACTCTGCCTCAAATTTGCTATTAAAGTCGCTTACGAGTTTTTATGGCGATACGTTGTTCAAGAAAGATTTCGTACAAATTTTTGTACAGGCATTTAGAGTACACAGTATGGCTATATGTTGTAGTTGACGAAGTTGGTTTTCTTAATTTGGGACACAATGTAGTCTTTGACTTAAACAATGATTGATCCAAAAATAATTGAAACAAAGATATTGAACTAATAAAATTTTCGAGGTCTTTGTCCAGGTACAGTTTGCTTCTCAATGGTTTACGAGGTGTGTTCAAAAATAATGAGAAAACTATACTGTAACGATACCCAGCCTCCATATGCCCCAGATATGGCTCCGTAAGGCTTTTTTTCTATTTCCAAAAGTAAAGGGAACATTAAAGTGCCATCGTTCTACAAGCAAATCGTTGAAAAAGCTAAAGACTATCCCAAAAATACCGAACTTGAGAAATGTTTCGACGACTGCAAGAAACACTGGCAAAAGTGCATACTATCGAATGGGGACTATTTTAAAGGCGACGATATAAATATAGACGTATGACAATTTTTTTTTAAGTTATACTTCTTATACGACTTCGGAAAAGCTTGCGATAATTGTTTAACGCTTCAGTGGAGAGGGAATAGCGTTGAACAATTAACGCGAGAGAGAGTGAATGAGAGTAAAGCAGAGAACTTAAAGCACTTGCCATGCTTATGCTAATTGAGCAATTCTTGTTTTTGCAGAACAATGTTTAAATTTTTGGTTGGTGACATATTCACATGTGTACGCATACGTATGTTTGTGCATTATTTGTTTTTCTTTCGTTTCTGTTTCATTTCTGCGAATTCTCAACTATTTTATGTGACGTTTGGTTGAAATACTCTGCGTTGGCCGTTGAAAAGTTAATACTATACTTCACAGGATCATTTCTGTAGTCAGTCTTCATTTACTTTCTTTGTCTATCAGTATGATATATGAATATCCTATGTCTTAAAAGTCGATAGCTGAAGTTTCTTACAGTCTAACTGCCATTCAATTTAAAATTTCTACCTAAAGGACACTTTACTTCAAATACAGTGGAACTTCTCTAACTCGAATCACAATAATCCACAAAAAAACTTCGAGTTATGGAGATCTTCGAGTTATAGAAGTTCGAGTTATGGAAGTTCCACTGTAATTAATCGGAATCGGAGCTACTTTGTTAGATTTTATATTCTTCAAATGCCTATTACATTCTTCTTCATTCTTTCGAAACACAGGAAGTCTTCAGAAGCTTTCTAAACTGAGAAAATTAAATAATTTTTTTTTAAACTAAAGTCAAAAGAATTACAATAATGTCATGGAAAATGAGAAATTCTATTTATAGCTAATAGCCTTTTCGCACAGCCAAATTAATTGATGAATTTAAATTTAAATTGATAATCCAGTTTTTTCCCTTCGCATTGTCCACTGCTTTATAGTCGATCAACTGTTATACATTTTCGTTTTTAGTTTTGAGAAACGAGACTTTTATTTTGTATGGTAAATCGTTCTAGATCTGCGCTTTAACCGATCATGGGCTGGTTAATTGAATAATTAGCTCCTGTGCGAAAAGGCTATGATCATTGTTTTCCAAAAACTTTATACATAATTCTTCTACTTACACAGATCCCCGGATATCTTAGACAAATAAAGCACAATAACCAACGGATTCTGGTAGACTCGGACAATATAAAATATGTAAGAATAGTTCTTCCCGTTAAAGTTCGTTGGTTTTGGGAACAAATAGCTCCAGAGGTTATGTTCGTCTAAAGTATTTATTCTACAACTAATTATATTACTAACCCTTAAATGCATGAGTTCAGCCCAAAAATAGAAACTTCCGACCACTTCGTTGGGTCACTGTCAACTGAAAAGTTGCGGTAATTTAAAAAATTACACCTACTGTGAATAAATCGAACTGCGATACAGATTAATTTGATCGAATTACAAAGCCTTAATTGCCTTAAGTCGCATGTACCATATATGGTACACCATGCATTTAAGGGTTAAACTTTTGTTTTAGTTTTGAGAATATAATAATTCCAATCTGCAAACGTAAAATAAATCTCTGTGTGCCACAAGGAACTTTCTTTCTTTGAAATTTCTTTCTTTTCCTTTTCTTTGTGATTCCCAACCATGATTTTGCCGTAATGATCAACCCACATACGGTTTTTAGAAATATACTATAGTTTTGATAAGATGTCTTTACTCATAAATATATATATGGATATAATTTATTTTTAGGTCTCTCTTCTATTCTAACTTAGCATGGTTCATTGAGGAAAGACCAGGCTGACGTATAGATGAACTATATTACCTATAGTACCTTTCAGAAAGCATCAAAGGTCATAATAGGAATTCTTAACATTGAAATAAAGTATTCGAGCTTAAACCTAACGCCACATAATTATTTGTATACATTGGGTTATTACTTTATATATTATACAAAGACAGTCCAGTTGTTATTTCTTCAACTCGAACATTAAGAATGCACCGATAATGGAAATTCAACTTCAAAAGAATCCACGATATTCGCTTTCACCTTTTTCATGCATCTGTTTCATCTCACTACTCTATTTCATTTTCCACTATCATAATGACAGCTGGAGAGTCTCTCTCCATTGAGACCGAATTTCCGAGCTATCATACTCACAAGATTGCAATTCACTATAATATCATTATAAAGTTCATACATCACAGCCTTTCAATCAAATCCTCTATTCTTCGAACACCAGCATTCAACAATTTACCCATAAATAAAAATATTTTCATTTATTGAATTACTTGTTAAGCCGCTTAAAATCTACACAAAGTTCTCTTGAGCCAGAAATGCAAATTCCACACACACTCATAAAAATAGTAATAATAATCAGTAATTTTCCACTTTCCGACATTTTTTCACACAATTCCTTTCTCGCCTTAACGAACACGGAAATTACTGTTTGTCTGCAGCGTCACCTGCACACACGGCCCCACCTCACCACTTTTCAAACTAACCACACCTAGTGCATTTTAAGCGGCTAACACTCCGGTAGCAACACTTGCAACCGCACCACACACTCTCACCTCGAGCAGTAACTTCGTTGAGGTGGAGTGGCCTTGCCGGGAGTCGAGCCGTTGCCGGCAGGTGAATTACCGATTTTTCAAATTCAAATTATTGATTTTCAATGCAATTTCCTGGCAAAGCAGGCAGCTGCGACGAACACACAAATGCATGGAGATACAACAACTACACCAGCCATGCAACCTGCCATAACTCAATTTAAAGACCCCGAATTACTTTGACCTTTTTAGTAGTTGCAGCAAAGTAGGTAACATGCGGGCAGGGTCTCGAGCGTGGCGAAAGTAAAGCGAATATAACTGTGCAGACGAGTTGTGGGAGTGGAGTGACTGCAGAGAAAGGGTGCGCTCCACTTGTGACGAAGGCGGGTGCGAAGCAGATTTCATTTGTCGGCAGGCAAAGGCGTATTGCGCACGGGAAATGTCCGGAAAAACAAAATTAAACTTTGACGCGAAGACAGCCGCGAAGCGTGAACCGTTATAGGCAGCTAAGCGGTGAGCGGTCGGTGGTGTCGTTTAAAGGGTGATGGGTTCGACTGCTGTCGATGTAAAGTGAATTTCACAGCGACTTCCGGCGGATAACAACTACGGCATCCTCTTGCAGCAAACTAAAAACGGCAGAAACAGTTAAAACACAACAACAATCGTGCGCATACTATTGGCTGAAGCGTTAAACCGACGGCTGCACACCAGCCAAAGCGTGAAAGCGGGTGCGGAGGGCGCAACGCGGAAGTGCAGGCGACAGCGCAACGGAAGCTGAGGGTGTCGACTATGCCGCGCTGTTGCCAACACTGACAGTATCTACCAGCGCCGACAGCTTCGGCAATAACAACAACAAAAACACCAACAGCAGCAACAACAACGTTAACAATGCAACCGACACGAACTTGAGCTCAGTTGGCATGTGACTCAGCGCCGCGTGGCATGTCGGTGCCAGCCAAATTGCAATTTGTTAGCAAATTTGCAACTTCTTTTGCCGTCGATGCCGCCGACGCCGCCTCAAGTTTTGCCAGCACAACTTTGACTGTCAGCTACGTTGTTTTTGTGTTTTATTCGTTCTTTTCACTTTTATCTCTATTTAATTTCGTTTTTTTGCCTCACCTCGTATTGATCCTTGGAAAGTGCAATCAATTTCTCGCAAAAATTAAGTGGGCGTCTGTGTAAAGGAAGGACGCTTGTAAACAGATAAATAGCGTTACAAAGCGACAGAGGCGACGAAGGCGACACAAAAAGCGCATCAACGAAAATGTCTCTGCTGCTGCTTCTTGTGGAAATTGATTGTGTGTAATTACTTAACTCACTAACTCAAAATTTGCAACTCAAATGAAGGAATTAACAAGAGAGAGAGAGAGAGAGAAAGCGCGCATAAAGAAGAAGATGGATAAATTAAAGGTTTAACTATGTAGTGAAGGAATAATGGTGGGAAATACTTATAGAGTTCCCTTATACATAATTACTACTAGTACTAGAAATTGTACATTAAAATTTCAACTGTTGGACTTGTTGAGTAGGTGAGGGGTAAAAAGGGATAACTCTAATTATATATGTATAAACCTTTATTATTACCAGACAATTTTAGCATATTTGGAACAACCAGACAAAGATCACAATTATCTATAATATACTTCTTAAACTGATGTAGAGAAGGTACAATCTTTTATAAGAGTGTACAGCTACTGGCGTACGCCGATGATATCGATATCATCGGAAACAACACCCGCGCCGTTAGTTCTGCTTTCTCCAGACTGGATAAGGAAGCGAAGCGTATGGGTCTGGTGGTGAACGAGGACAAGACGAAATATCTCCTGTCGTCAAACAAACAGTCAGCGCATTCGCGTCTTGGCTCCCACGTCACTGTTGACAGTCATAACTTTGAAGTTGTAGATAATTTCGTCTACCTGGGAACCAGCATTAACACCAATAACAATGTCAGCCTGGAAATCCAACGCAGAATCACTCTTGCCAACAGGTGCTACTATGGACTAAGTAGGCAATTGAAAAGTAAAGTCCTCTCTCGACGAACAAAAACCAAACTCTACAAGTCTCTCATCATTCCCGTCCTACTTTACGGTGCAGAAGCGTGGACGATGTCAACATCCGATGAGACGGCACTAGGAGTTTTCGAGAGAAAGGTTTTGCGGAAGATTTATGGTCCCTTAAGAATTGGCAACGGCGAATACCGCAGACGATGGAACGATGAGCTGTATGTGTTATTCGACGACATAGACATAGTCCAGCGAATAAAAAAACAGCGGCTACGCTGGCTAGGTCATGTTGTCCGAATGGATGAAAGTGCTCCAGCTCTGAAAGTATTCGATGCAGTACCCGCTGGTGGAAGCAGAGGAAGAGGGAGACCTCCACTCCGATGGAAGGACCAGGTGGAGAGGGACCTGGCTTCGCTTGGAATAACCAATTGGCGCCAAACTGCCAGAAGGAGGGATGCGTGGCGCGCTGTTTTGGACTCGGCTATAACCGCGTAAGCGGTGTCTACGCCAGTCAAGAAGAAGAAACTGACGTAGCTCTTCTAAAGGAATTTTTTCCGCCTTTAACCCCTGCTGAACAGATACACAAAATGAACATTAAGGCCTAATCGCCTTTTAGTGAAGACCCATAGAAGAGTTCAGATTTCCTTCAGGAGGTCTCATGATCAAGTACCGTAGATCGCGAATACCGGGTTTAAGTTATTCTAGCTCTTTTGACGGTCCTCAAAATGTCAACAGTCTTAATTTATATGTAATAGAGATCTACTAATTTTATAACTGGAGAGATATACTAGTATCTCTCCCTGAAATTCTTTCAACCATTATTTACCTCACTAGTGTGGTTCTAATAAATTTCTAACTTTTTAACAAACATTAAAACTCAGTTTTAATCTTTCGCTATATGCACGGATTTAAGGTGTTTATATCGAAATCTGATATTGCATCGAAAGACTATTATTCCTTATTTGCAGTTCAACTACATTCATAGCTAGATAACTGATTTACAACTAATATGTTCCCCGGTTGTAAAACATATCATGCTTATTTTATAAGCCTTTAAATAATAAACTCGAGTTTAAGATAGTGTTTATGAACAACTGTCAAAAATACTCATTTTGCTAGGGAAGAGTACCTTGGATTTAATCATTCCCGTCCTACTTTATGGTGCAGAAGCGTTGACGATGTCAACATCCGATGAAACGGCACTAGGAGTTTTGGAGAGAAACAGAACATTGGCAGCGGCGAATACCGCAGACGATGGTATTCTATTAACTCCATATTCCAAACTTAGAGTAAAAAAAAAAACAAAAGTGTGATTGATTGTACTGTTACAACTAACATATGTAGAGGTGTTTAGGCACGATAAAAATGTTGTTTAAGTTGAGTTTAGGAGAAAAGTATATCTAACTCCATCTTTCTTGATTAACTTCATCATTATAGGTTGTGTTTAATGTTAAACACCAAAGATTCGCATTTTAATATGCAAATAAGTATTTCCAAGAGATTTTTCGGAAAAGTTGAGTCTAACTCGAATCACCATAATCCACTGAAAAACTTCGAGTTAGAGAGACTTCGAGTTATATAATTTTTATTGAAATATACAATTTTTCAAATAGATTTAAACACAGTTTTATTTAATTACTTCGCATAAAGTTTTATGTTCATACGTTAAAACATCTATTTCGTAATTTTGTTGGTTGCATTTTACTATTGTTTGGCTCTTGACGTCTATATCTTATGCCTTTGTTAAATGATTTGTGCAATCTATTCTACCTCGATAGTAAAATTTTAAATTTTGTATTATGCCCTGGTCGAAAAGTTCGATTTATGGAAGGAAATTTGTATGAAATTTGGCTTCTAAACGCTATTGCCAATACAAAAGTTCGAGTTATGGAGATCTTCGACTTATGTTATGGAAGTTCGACTGTTAAGGGAAAAAATTTCGTTAACTCCGGGTTGGAAAATAGTGTTATCCAAATGTTGGAGTGGGTATGTTGGTTGGTTGGTTGGTTGAAAAGGGAGGCGAAGAGAGCCAGACCGCAAGCGGCCGCACTTAGGCCATTATTAGGCCCATTGTGCTCCCCGAAGGTACCCTGATAAGCGTCACCTGAACAACTCGGTCAATGGAGTGGGTATGTACTATTATATATTTATATGCCGTAGTTGTATTCGAAAAGAGTGATATTTAAATGGAGTTCAAGGGAAATTTTTTAATTAACTCAGTGGTGCAAAGTAGTAAATTCATAATAAAATATGGTTTGAGAGAACTCTTAAATAATTTGTGGGGGATAACTCACCTTACTCAACATATTAGAGCTATTAACAACCTCAGACAACTCACATGTTTATCTTCTGCGACCTTTTAATATTACTATGAGCACTTTCAGAGAATTTTAAATATATAAAATAAATATTGGAACTAAGGAATTCAAGGTTTTTTTTAGAAAGTTTTCCTGAATTTAGTTTAGACTTCTCCAGCTCTCTTCCGCAAACTCCACACAACCTTTTGACCACACCGAGTTGAGAATTTATGCATACAACCAACACAAACACTCCGTGCCACCAGTTTTTGAATAAACACGCTTGCAAGCGCACATGAGGAACCCTGCTGCCTTATGCATTAAAATATGCACAAGCCACAGCCACAACACAAACAGCAAAGGCCAGAGCGTCTAACTAATTTTTCATCAAGCAACAACCAAACACTATCGTCACATCGAAACGCTGTCAACGCTGATGAGTTAATCAGCTCATAAATTTTTATGCAATTTTTAATTTATTGCACTTGTGCCACAGCTGGTGAGCGAGCAGTGCTTGCAGCAAAGCAAACACATATGTACATGGAAGTATACATACAGGCATACATGAGGAGTTATGTATGTGTATGAGCTCTTGTACATATTTAAGTTTATATATAGATGGTTATATATGTGTGTATGTGCGTGACTGTGTGCATTGCAGGTTTTTAATCAACGTGCAGTTGCCACATAGAGCGCAGCCAAGGCTGCCACATTAGCCGCAAAAATTTAAATTGCCACTTGACTGCCACTTAACAGCAACATAAATCTTGCAACGTTGTCATACATGCAATATGAGTGCTAACCGACAGTTATAACAACAAGAACAATCATCAACGTAGTAACAACAACAACAACAAATGATATTAACAATTACGTCAAAATTGCTTTAATAAACATAGCAACAACAACAAAACACCGGAACGAAGGCATAATTGCAAAAGCAACTAATGATGTTGCACATCTGTATGCATATGTGTTGCATGTTGCATATTATATGTGTGTTAAATATGTTGCATGCTTGCTGCCAGCGTGAAAATTTAATAAGTTCCATACACATGAACAGGTGCAGCTGTTGCAATGTTGCAAATTTGTCAATCTATGGCGCTTAGGTGTTGATGTGAGCTTCTATATATGAGTGTGTTAGTGTGAGTCCACACTTCAAGGTAATATGCATAAATAAACTAAGTACAATATATGTATATACGTATGCGGCAGGGTCCTCAATGCAGCCATTTTCATTAAACGCTCATATAATATTCAAAATGCCTCCGAAAAGAGAGAGGAAAAGCAAAAAAAAATGTGTTGAAAATCCAAATGAGCAGCCCGACGCCGCTGTCAGCAGCTCATCAGTTAGTGCTGCATTGATGCATACTAATGTGCAACACACTTAACTACACACACGAGTATACAAAATCAAGCTGCTTCACTTACCATAGCATACACACAGGCGCTGGTTAAAGAAAATTTCTAAAATAAGCCACGGTGTTGACAAGCGAAAAAGACCACAAAAATTTCATTTCCACCGAAAAGTTTATGGAAAATACCGTAAAGTGCAACACAACTAATCAGAAGCTTCGGAGAGTAGTGGCAGTATATTATAAATACCGCTAGAATGTGTGGTAAAATGGCAGAAAATTGCAACAGGAAATGGGCAAAAGCAAAGTCGGCTGGGATGAACGTCATTTTCGCTAAGCGGCGCACGGTTCTATAGGCGCTACCAAGTTTGGCTGGGTGACTCGCCTGAAAGTATGCTACGGTATTCGTATGTGTGTGTGTGTGTGCCCTGTGGCAACGTCATGCACTGTTATGTGTAAGCCGCAACATGCACTCAGGAAATCAAGTGTCACGTGATGTTGTGGCCACATGCAGGCGCAGCCATACACACACATACACACATTCAAAAACTCTGATTTATTGCTACATATTTCACTGCGCCTGTCTTCTTACGCACCCCCGTCGCTCCGCATGCCGTTGCATTCGGAACGCATATGTGCGCGATAAATTTCATGTCATGCTTGTGCCTGTTTACCACTACGTGTGTGTGTGTCTGTTGGCGTTTTGCTTCTAATTATCTGACGGATTAGCTTAATTGGCAATAAGCATACTTTTCCGGCTCTTTGAACTTGAGGTAGTCGCACATTGCCTGCTTCCCAACTGCTCCGTTGTTCATGTGTATATGAGTTTGATTGCTAAAACCGGCTTCTGGTTGCGATTTTTCACTTTTAGTGCGAAGGATTACTGAAAATAGCGAGAAAATATTTCTGAACAGTTTATTTCTAATGAAAAAATAATAATTGCAAAATTAAAGTTATAATGAAAGTTGAACTCCAGAAACCGTATTACAATTTTGGTAATGGTAATTAATTTCTATTAATTAATTTCGATTTTCTGCTCGACTTGCACTCCTGCTCTCTGAGAGCACTCATCAGCATCTCGGTATAAGGGAGCTGTGGGACGGCATATCAAACTCCTTACGTACAGCTGCAACCGAAACCATTGGTTTTCGGAAAAGTCAAAAAAAAACAGCTGGTATGATGAGGATTGCAGTGGAGAGAAAACAGACTGCCTACCTCGCAATGTTGCGATCGACCGCAACACGAGCGGGATGGGAAAGATACCGAGAGCTGAAGAGGGAAGCGAGACGCATTTGCAGACAAAAAAAGAAAGAGGCCGAAATGCGTGAGTATGAAGAGCTTGACAAGCTGGCCGACAGGGGTAATGCTCGAAAATTTTACGAAAAGATACGGCGACTAACTGAAGGTTTCAAGACCGGAGCACACTTCTGTAGGACCCCCAGAGGTGATCTAGTTATTGATGACCAGAGTATACTGAGTTTGTGGAGGGAACACTTCTCCAGCCTGCTGAATGGCAGTGAAAGTACAACACCAGGAGATGGCGAACCCGATTCCCCAATCGACGACGATGGAACAGATGTTCCATTGCCCGACCGTGAAGAAATTAGAATAGCAATTACCCGCTTGAAGAACAACAAGGCGGCGGGGGCCGATGGATTGCCGGCCGAGCTATTCAAATACGGCGGTGAAGAGCTGATAAGGTGCATGCATCAGCTTCTTTGCGAAATATGGTCGGAAGAAAGCATGCCCGACGATTGGAATCTCAGTGTACTCTGCCCAATCCACAAAAAGGGAGACCCCACAATCTGCGCCAACTATCGTGGGATAAGCCTCCTTAACATCGCTTATAAGGTTCTATCGAGCGTACTGTGTGAAAGACTAAAGCCCACCGTCAACAAACTGATTGGACCTTATCAGTGTGGTTTTAGACCTGGAAAATCAACAACTGACCAGATATTCACCATGCGCCAAATCTTGGAGAAGACCCGTGAAAAAAGGATCGACACACACCATCTATTTGTCGACTTTAAAGCTGCTTTCGACAGCACGAAAAGGAGCTACCTTTATGCCGCGATGTCTGAATTTGGTATCCCCGCAAAACTAATACGGCTGTGTAAGCTGACGTTGAGCAACACCAAAAGCTCCGTCAGGATCGGGAAGGACCTCTCCGAGCCGTTCGATACCAGACGAGGTTTCAGACAAGGTGACTCACTCTCGTGTGATTTCTTTAACCTGATGCTGGAGAAAATAATACGAGCTGCAGAGGTAAATCGAGAAGGTACAATCTTCTATAAGAGTGTACAGCTACTGGCGTACGCCGATGATATCGATATCATCGGAAACAACACCCGCGCCGTTAGTTCTGCTTTCTCCAGACTGGATAAGGAAGCGAAGCGTATGGGTCTGGTGGTGAACAAGACGAAATATCTCCTGTCATCAAACAAACAGTCAGCGTATTCGCGTCTTGGCTCCCACGTCACTGTTGACAGTCATAACTTTGAAGTTGTAGATAATTTCGTCTACCTGGGAACCAGCATTAACAGCAATAACAATGTCAGCCTGGAAATCCAACGCAGAATCACTCTTGCCAACAGGTGCTACTATGGACTAAGTAGCCAATTGAAAAGTAAAGTCCTCTTTCGACGAACAAAAACCAAACTCTACAAGTCTCTCATCATTCCCGTCCTACTTTACGGTGCAGAAGCGGGGACGATGTCAACATCCGATGAGACGGCACTAGGAGTTTTCGAGAGAAAGGTTTTGCGGAAGATTTATGGTCCCTTAAGAATTGGCAACGGCGAATACCGCAGACGATGGAACGATGAGCTGTATGTGTTATTCGACGACATAGACATAGTCCAGCAAATAAAAAAACAGCGGCTACGCTGGCTAGGACATGTTGTTCGAATGGATGAAGGTGCTCCAGCTCTGAAAGTATTCGATGCAGTACCCGCTGGTGGAAGCAGAGGAAGAGGGAGACCTCCACTCCGATGGAAGGACCAGGTGCAGAGGGACCTGGCTTCGCTTGGAATAACCAATTGGCGCCAAACTGCCAGAAGGAGGGATACGTGGCGCGCTGTTTTTGACTCAGCTATAACCGCGTAAGCGGTGTCTACGCCAGTCAAGAAGAAGAAGAAGAATTAAATAGTAATGGTAATTGTAATTATTTTTGTAAATTTTAATGTAATGGTATTTGGAATTCAATTTAATAATTGCAAAATTAAAGTTGTAATGACAGTTGAACTCAATAAACCGTATTACAGTTTTGGTAATGGTAATTAATTAGTAATGGTAATTGAAATTATTTTTGTAAAATTTAGTGGAATAATATTTGGAATTGAAAATGAAGTTCAATAATGCATATTCAAATGTTGGTAATGGTAATTAATTAGTAATGGTAAATGTAATTATTTTAGTAGAATTAAAGGTAATGGTAATGGGAATTGAAATGCAAGTTCAATAATGCTGGTAATTAAGTGTTAAAGTATTGGTAATTGTAATTATATTTGTAAAATTCAATGTTATGTTATTTAGAATTGAAATGCACCAAATTTGGTTAAAAATTCGACTGGTAATGGAAATTGTATTGGTAATCATACTTTCTATAATATTCGTAATCCTTTCTTAAGTTTGTGTAAAAGTATAAACATGATTAGTACTAATTGAGATTAGTTTTAAGATAATTTTATTTAGCACTTTCACAGAACTAAAATGCAAAATGTTTCGTGTAATATGGTATAGTTATGTTGAATTTACCGACATAGATTTATAAAATACAAATGGTAAATCAACTGCAGGTAGTGATATCATCAATTTAAATAGTAATGGTAATTATAATTGTATTAGAGGAACTGGTGTTTTATAGTAATCATTATAAACTAATTGGTAATTTTTAAATAGTGGCACTGTATTCAAAAAAGTTATGTTTACGCTAAAATTTAAAGTAATTGCTAAATATATACATATTCTATTTTAATTTTAAATTTCAAATGATAATAAGTAATGAGTACCATTATCATCTAATTGGATTTTCGGATACAGGGTACGAAAGGGTACACATCTCCGACTTTATTCTAAAATTGTCACAGATTCATCGGTAATGATCCCCAGTAATGATTACTTTAAACGAATTTATATGCAATAATTTTATATAAATAATAACAAATTAAAATCTTTTCTCTTAATATATATACACGATGACTATTTCTACTAATTAAAATGATGAAAAAAGTTTCCTGTAAATTATGTACTTTGTAAACGCGGTGATATTGATTAAATAATTTAATTATATTTGTATATGGTATAATGGAAAGTAGAACTTTCTTTAAATATACTTATTTGTAAATCATTTCCTAATACATTTACAGCCTTAATTTCACAATTTCCTGTTACAAAATACTCCGCACAAATAATAGCAGAAACAAATTATATAATAGCTTATTAATTTCCCAAAGTTCATAGCAAAATTACCACAAACTTAAAGAGCTAAATAGAAACCATTGAAACCAACAAAATTCTTTATGCTGATAAAATCGTTAACCACACTCATACTCAGTAAATATACACACGCTTACTGGATTAAAGTATGCATTGAACCAAATAGGCTTACTAACAATAGATACATATCGCATTCCTAAAGGTCCACTTACATTCGGGTGTTTATGGTTTAATTTCAAGCACGAGTGTGGGTAAAAACTTTTCACATTAACTAAAATACATACATAAATATGTACAAATACAAGTGGCCGCCTGCAATAATGAAACGAAACCGAAAAAAAGTTCGGCGCACAAAGGAAAAACTCGTCCATTAACAGTTTTGAAGTGGAATATATACTTTTTCATTGAATTGCCTGAATACACAAATTGAATGTTAAATGCGAGCCAAACGAAAATAGGTTCAGTGCGTTATACAAAAACACACACCTTTACATATGAGCTTACATGAATCTGTCTGTGAGAGCATGTAAGTATTTATGTGTGTTCTTCATGTGTAAATGTAAATTCTGGCATATAAAATATGCGCCGTGGGGGCAAATGCAGGGAGGCATAGACAAAAAACTACGCACAGGAAAACAAATAAACAAACGTGTTCATGTATGGATAGTGTATGAATGAAATTGAATGGAGAAAATTGGTGGCTGGCATTACACAAAAGGTTCTACGGATGCACTGAGGGAAATCCTCTTAATAGTTATTGTTTGAGCTTGATGTAAAAAAAAGATAAAAGACAGACATTTTGATGTATTTTTAACCGAAGGTTCTAATATTCGATTGAGTGCAATGACATAAAATACTTTTTTTCATTTCCAAGTAATACTCATGCTTATACTCATAGTCATACTCGGTTCTAATATTCGAATTCGAGTATTATGTTTGTTATTCAATTATCTACTTACTTTTATTTTCGGTTTCAAATAGTACAATACTTATAGTCATACTCATACTCATACTCGTATTCGTACTCATACTCAAACTTGCACTCATACTCATAGTCGTATTCGTACTCATACTTATATTAAATTTTGTTTCTTTGAAACCGGCTCCATGTGTCATAAAAATATACATTTTTTTACACGCATACTCTTATTCGTACTCATACTCATATCTATATTCATTTATAAATTCATTCAAATTTAGTTAATTAGAAATTTGTATTCATATTTAAATGCATACTCATATTCATACTCATAATCGTACTCATATTTATATTCGTACTGATACTCATGAGTACTCACATACAGTTTTCGTTTGAAATTTTGCATTATAATCTTTTTTTTTTTCACTGTGTACTCAACATTTTCCAATTGAGGTCAAACAACCGCAAAAGCGAATTGAAGCGACCACAAAATTATACCCACCGGAAAGCGTATACCCAACGCCACCACGTATGTATATGTGTATTACATATCTATGTTACAGTTATATGTGCGTTTGCAAGTCAACAACTCCAATTTTACGGGGGGTGCAGGAAGATGTGAATTAGGCACAGGAGCGGCGCTTTGCTTTCCAACTGACTCAATAGGTATAAATATAAACAAATATACACGAAGATATTTACATATACGTCTATACGCATAAAAGTAGCTACAGCAAATCACAATGGGCTTAATGTCAGCTTGTTGCCGTTACAATTACAAATACACAATAAAAATACCAAACAACAATAAAAGTAACAAACCGCAACAAAAATAGCAACAATTGCCGGTGTATGTAGTATAAGGAAAATCAAATATAACAACAGCAATAACCACAACAATGGAAAATACAAAATCACTTTTGAATAACAGACAATTTCGTGTAAGTTACACACACACACATATGTAATTGTATGCAATATATTTGTTAAATATATGTGTTTATTGACTTGAATGGGCTTATGCATACTGGCTTTAAACAAATTTTTGCAATAAAATAATACATTTTATAATAATAAGACAGTGGCGAACGCAGGAAAAAAAATTGGGGGGGGTTTTAGGTAAAAAGACAATGTTTCATTATTTTATTCACAAATTGAAGTCTAATCTTCTTTTATTTTGGGCCATAACATTTAAAAACTCTTCCTCCGTCGCGTCTATATCTCTATGGATATTCAAGAGAGCCATTCCGTTCAGGTGTGCTTCTCCAGTCATGTTTTAAGCCTGCGAAGTGAGGAAAACGAGCGTTCACTTGAAGCGACAGATATAGGGATTGTTGCTCCAATCTTTAAAAAACGATGCACTGTTTTGAAAATTTTTGCATCGCAACAATTCAACGCGTCTAAAAAAGTTTTGTATCTCTTTGTTTGATTTAACCAGTTCCTGAAAATATATTCAAAACTTTAGTTAGAAAATATAATCTGAAGAAAAGATTTTTAACATTTTCCACATTCTAAATTCAGCAACGAAATCATCGGGATCTTCTACATCAGCGGACCATTGCTTTTCTAAAACACGAACAGTCTCCTGCATCTCAATAACGTCAAGATTTATGCATTTATTTGGCAAAATGTTTTCAATTTTGGAAAGCAGCTCTCGATGTTTTAAAAATCGTTCATTGATTTGGTCCAAAAAATGATCTAAAAACGGTATATAAATTGATCTGCGGTAATATTCTTCCGGTTCGCCTTCGAATGCAAAAATATAAGGAAAATGCAAAAACGGCACAAGAACAAAACACACGTACGCACATAATTCATTTGTTCTATTCTCATTCACGCTCTAATCATTAGTGACAAGTGTTGCCGCGAGCTAAAAAAATTAAGTATATGTTACCAAGCAAAAAAAGTATCAAAAAGTATCAAAAGCACAACCGTTGTTTTAAAAATTTTCATTTGAAAAACAAATAATAAGTAAAGTTGTGTATCTAATTCAGACCAGTTTTTTCTGGTTGTTTTTATTAAAAATGTAGACATTTTAGTTAAGGCACTCAAGTATTTTTTTGCAATTAGCATAATTTTTTTTAATTTAAATTTATTTCACAACAGTTTGCTCATGGAACGAAAACTGAAAGTCATAATAAATGAGTTTTTATTTTTCCTGTATTATGATTAACAATAAACTCTAAAAAAAATAATAGCAACCTTATTAGTGACTTTTCAGTTCAGAACTAATTTTCAAAAGAAGTCCATTTTCGACTCACAATTCCCCTTAAATCTAAAAAAAAATTCAGTTCAGCAGCCACAGAGTTATAAAAATGTCTCTGTCCAGTTTATATTTTTCTGGGTTTTTGAATTGGCTATATGAATTACTATCCAGATACAATAGGTTTGTTTTTAGTTTAACATTTTCATAATTTCAAAAAATTAAATTCTATCAGCAGAAAAGTATCAAAATAGGCCGTTTTTGAACAAAAAAGTATCAAATCACAAAATTTAGAAAAAAAAGGATCAAAAAAGATACAATTGTTTCAAAACGGCAACGCTGTTAGTGACTAATGTATTCATTTATTTTACATATTCATACATCGTCGGCAGAAAGATTGCTTTGAAAACAACAAATTACAATTTTTCAAATGACTATGTAGAATTAAATTCTATTATTTAAAAATTCAATTACTTTGGGGGGGTTTTAACACCCCAAAACCCCCCCTGCGTTCGCCCCTGCAATAAGATGAGCAGGTAATCAATGCGCTGGCAAATTCATGTGTAGCTGTGCTGTAGTTCATAATTTGTATATATAGTTGTATAATATGTTTCTATGTTGTAAAATAATCGGATTTCTTAGAGATTTTAGTACTAGATATGGAGATTTGTATATTTTAGTAAGTCTTAAAGGCTTCTCTTGTGCTGAATATGTTACAGTTTTCTTAATACAAATGAGGAATGATAGGCAAGTCAATGAAAAGAAGAGAGAGGGCGAAAGTAAAGATTTAATGTGGTTAGGTTTTTTCGAAAAACTTTAAAAGGGTGAGATAGAAATATATTCCCTCAGTACCACTGACTTTTCTTAATATAAGATTTACAAGGAAAATCCGTTCTTCATTTCAAAAACTTCAGATACAGTTGAACTTCCATATCTCGAATTTCTCCATAACTGAAACTCTTGAATTGGTCATATAAATCAAATCTCACACAAATTACCGTAACCGTAACTCGGATGTCTCTCTAACTCGAAGTGTTTTTGTGGTTTATGATGATTCGAGTTGGGGGGCTTATTTTCATAAATTTGTATCAAAATCGGCAAATTTGTTCTTAGGCTTATGACTTCGACCGAACCAAGTTTCAAAATACAATGGAGTTATCGTTTCTACGGAATCTACCTAAGACCCCTTGAAAACTTTGAATCTGTCTCTTTTAACTTCATATTTCAGATTGTAGATTATAATAAAAGAAAGAGTTTCGAACCAATGTTTGATATAATTATCGTCCGTTTTATAAGTTATGCTGTAGGTATTCTAAAATCTGTTGTAGGATCATACATAATAGTGATAGAGATCTATTTGAGATCGATAAAGAAAATATATTTTTGAGGCAAGACAACATTTTTAAAATAGAGAATTATTTTCTTAATGATTAGCGTACCATCAGCACTTTATTCCATTGAGAGCATAAGAAGATTAGATCATCCGCAAAGCCTACAAGCCATCCAAATAATCCATTGAGACTATATGAATTAGAGCGTTTGGTATTCGACTAACCGAATTAACCGGATAAAGCATTATTCGAATAATAATATTCGGATTGCAGTATCCGGATAGTCGTAAGCCGTCGACTATTCGATTAAGCGCTTATTTCCGTCTATCCGGTTAACCATACGTTGTCGACTATTCAAATAGAACAACCGGTTAATATTGATATAAACGGTTACAAACTGGATATTCGAATAATCGGTTTTCAGGCTATTCGAATAATTTTAAGAGCCCTAATATGAAAATATTGTTAGAAGCTTTGAGAACCGGAAAGAAGAAATATAAGAGCGGGTTATATAATAGTAGAATATTTGTATATAGCTTTTAACAATTCAATCCACTAACACTCATATTCCTCAACTAGTCAGAAAACAGCTAGAGAGCTCGACAATACCTACAAGCTAATACAGTTACTATTGAAGACCCGTATCCATCTAATTTCGAGAAAATAATTTCATTTTAGTGTTAACCTCAACAAAGATCTTCGAGCTGATGTAGAACTGAGGAACACTCCTTTTAAGACAAGTGAAGCCTTTTCTTTTGACATGATCGAGTTTTCAAGTCTATTCGAATATAGAAAACTTGAATATGTAAATTCTCCGTGAAACGAAAAATTATAACAGACTATTCTTGAATATTTAAATGATAATAGATTTTATACTGATTCTACGTATCCTGCTTTCTCTCAATTATTTTCCAGCCATACCATTTTAAACTCTCCTTGTATATAATATATAAAATTTCGATTAAAATTAAATATAAACCTTTAGATATATCGAATATGCATCCTCCGTATCCTTCCTAGAGATCTCTAGTTTACTAAGACTGTCACAGAATATTAATATCTACCGTCACGCCCAGTTATTTCGCTTTAAGAGAGCAAAAATCATTTAAATTTCCCTTTCTGATAATCTCTTGGCCATTCGTCAGCTTTTGTGAAAACTAAATTCAGTAAACTATGCATTCCAAATACAATTCTCACTCAGTCAACTTAAAGCAAACCAAAGACAATTAAAGTTAGCTCATTTAGTGTTGAAGTTAACCAGAAGCGCACAAATATGAAAATCTACTACAGACACACAAATACACCCAGCTGTAATCGGTATGCTCTCATGCGCAGACACTTGACCAACCGAGTGTTATTTATTATCACACCATTCGCTGATGCTTCACAGTCATACTTCGGCATTCCCATTTAAACGAACTCCATTTAACTCAGCTGTTTCACAGCTATTGTGAAAATATGCACACAATCGCAGAGACACACTTACAAGCATACAGTTGCTGTGGCATTCAACTTTATCGAGTGCGAAATCTCTGGGAAACTTTCCTCCTTGTCTTATCCCTTTTTGTGTTAACAACTTTAAACAAAATTTAATTGTGACTTCTGCAGCAGACCCGCGCGAACGCTCCCACTCCCGTCCTCTCTCTCTCCACTCTATCTGTCCGCCTGTGTAAGTAATTGCAGTTAGCCAGTTAGTGAGTGTTGTGTGTGTGTATGCTGAGGGTGTTGGGTGTATACGTCAGCTTCGCTGAAGTGTTAAGGAACATTTCAAATTCGTTCAAGTGGCAAAATTACGTTAATCACGTACCGGCCATAAATCTTAACGCCGCGTTGGCCAAAGAACTTCTATGACAGACAGACAGACAGAGAGACAAACGCATACCGTTAGTTATATAACACTATTATATAATATCCGTTAGGGCCAAGTAGCGGATTTTGCGGAGCGATAAAATACCAAAGTTTTGCCCGGAAGTTGCATGAGATTTTAGGGAAATTTTTAATTTATCGCATTTTCTAATTTACATTTTGTAATTGATTTCGCGATAACATTAACAAATGAATTTAATGCCGCAGAGAAGAGATATTGCATAAGCGGAACGGATTTGCTATTTAAGGCGTGAAATAAGTTTTGGGTTATTTTTGAAATCGAATTTGTTAGATGAGTAACCTACACACATAACTATAATCTTCAAATTAAATTTACTGCGTAAAATGTTACTCTGCTGAATTTTCTATGATTTTGCCATGGATAGTATATTTAAGCTAAGACACGAACTCGAGTTTCAGATTTTATCAACAATATCTAATAAATCGAAATATTTAGGACCATCACGTTGTGCCATAAACTTGTGTTTAATAATAAATGAACACCTTATTTCTCAAAGGAGAGTTTAAGACACTCTGAGTTTAGTGGAGTATCTTGTCAATGTTCTCTTGTAACAATAATTATTTATCTCTCCGCCAAAAAGTAGGCAACAAGACAGAATTCAAGCAAGGGTTCTGGTCAGTTTGTCTTAAACCATATAGCCTTAAATTGTAACTGGAAAAATAAACCAAATAAAAATGTTCTCATAATAAGAAGATGTCCTAGGTTTCTTTACCAAACGTTCCAAGTTCCATCAACAAAAGAAGTTCTCCCAAATCAATAACTATCTTATTAATATTGATCTTACTAAGGTCAACTTCGATTAGGAAAGTAACCAAGAAACCGGCGGCTTTTCAAAAATTCAACCACCACAAAGAATCCTATATAAAGTATAAGTGCATTAAAAAGACTGATAAGAATGATAATGTAACCACCGACCCAAAAACTCCTGCATCGATTAACTATTGGATCTGATAACGCTGTTTTTGCTCAAGTTATCAGACTGTTTACCTGATGATCTTTATAACAAAATGGTACAATATTATTGACTTTCGAAGAGAGCAAGCCTACCTCTTGGCTACCCCGTTGATTTTTGATAGCTATAATATATTGAAAGTAGTTTGAAACAAGTAAGGAAGGGCTAAGTTCGGGTGTAACTGAACATTTTATACTCTCGCAATTTATTTATTTAACTTTATTTATATTATATAATACACAATTTGACCCACATATTCATCATATATATTGTATAAAGTCCATTGAAAGTTGGAAACCATAATATTAGGTAAGAAGCACCGAGGTCCTCGTGTTCGATATATGGGGCCTTAAAAACCTATGGTCCGATTTCGGCGATTTTTAGAATGGGGCTGCCATACTATTAACATAGTATTTGTGCAGAGTTCTGCACCGATATCTTCACTAGTGCTTACTTTATATATTGTAAAGTAAACGATTCAGACTGACTTCAAAGTTCTGATATATAGGAAGTAGGCGTGGTTGTTAAGCTATTTGGCCTATTTTCACAATATATCATTGGGATGTATGGAAACTATTACAAACCAAGTTTCATTGAAATCGGTCGAGTAGTTCCTGAGATATGGTTTTTGACCCATAAGTGGGCGACGCCACGCCCATTTTCCATTTTGTAAAAAAATCTGAGTGCAGCTTTCATCTGTAATTGTTTATGTGAAATTTAGTGTTTCTGACGTTTTTCCTTAGCGAGTTAACCCACTTTTAGTAATTTTCAACCTAACTTTTGTATGGGAGGTGGGCGTGGTTATTATCCGATTTCTTTCATTTTTGGACTGTATTAGGAAGTGGCTAAAAAAAACGACTGCAGAAAGTTTGGTTTATATAGCTCTATTGGTTTGCGAGATATATACAAAAAACCTATTTGGGGGCGGGGTCACGCCCACTTTTCAAAAAAAATTACATCCAAATGTGCCCCTCCCTAATGGGATCCTATTTTCCAAATTTCATTTTCTTAACTTTATTTATGGCTTAGTTATGACACTGTATAGATTTTCGGTTTCCACCATTTTGTGGGCGTGGCAGTGGACCGATTTTGCCCATTTTCGAAAGCAACCTCCTCAGGGTGCCAAGGAACATGTGTTCCAAGTTTCATTAAGATATCTTAATTTTTACTCAAGTTATCGCTTGCACGGACAGACGGACAAACGGACGGACAGACATCCGGATTTCAAATCCACTCGTCATCCTGATCATTTATGTATATATAACCCCATATCTAACTCTTATATTTCTTGGTGACACAAACAACCGTTATGTGAACAAAACTATGATACTCTGTGCAACAGGTTGCGAGAGTATAAAAAACATGTATTTCTTACTGGAAATCTTATATCGTCTCTGTCTAAATTGACGAAATCAAAGCGCCTCAGACTGTCGCGATCAAAAAACGATGCATGTTATAGCATTGAGCTTTGGACTCGGGTCGGATGTAATGGAAGAATAGCATTACCATCGTTTGTTCCTATACCTTTCACAGCGTAGTTTTCATATAACGTTAATGTGTTGAGGGAAGAAAAGCATATTATATTCACCGGATATTGGACTCCTTTATCATACTTAGTCTATCAAAGACCTTTGTAGCTTATAAATCAATGAAAAAAGTAGAAACTGTTTCGTTCCTTTCAATCTAGATATCGCAGAATCATTTATAGTAGCGCTGGAGATCAATTGATTATCATTTATTATAAAAGAAAACTAACTTTTCGAAACAAGGTGACAATACGAGTAATGTCAATATCTCGAATAAGATTCAGTTAAAATATCTTTTTTTCTTTCACTCAAGCGGAATTCAGAAAATATATTTGTCCAGCAAAAATATTTATTTTTAAGGTAATATGTTCAGGTTTATCAAATTAAAGCTCTAAAAAAGCTTCTGGAGTGAGCTTATCGACTATATTATTACTACATTACCCACTGTTACTAGCGACATCTATCGTTATATATGTTACTGGTTGGGTTAAGTTCTTCGCCAGAGTTGATTGTACGAAAGTTAGGTAATGGAATTTAATATTTTTCACTATTTTTTAACAGCTTTAACTTGTTTGAGAAAATATTATATTCCACTTTTGAAAGTTTTACATAATTTAAAGAAAAAATTATAAACCAGTAAGGAAAGGCTAAGTTCGGATGCAACCGAACATTTTATACTCTTGCAATTTATTGCTATATTATTATTAAGAAAACACACAATTTGTATGTAATTTGTAATTTAACCAATTTATAAGCTATTAAGCTCATCGTTTTATTGAAAATCCTATAATTAGGTATTCTCATATATTCATATATAAGGGAAGTTAATACCCGATTTTAACCTTTTCTGGTACAGAGACACACTATTAGAAGAAAAATATTTCCTCTAAATTAAATTAAGATACCTGAGAGATTTACCGAAATTTTCGGTGACAAGTTACCGTGGGGAACTGAGTTCTTCATATTCGATAACCGGGGCATTGAAAAGTTATAGTCCGATTTCGACAAATTTTTCACAAGTGATGCCACAGATCATTGCACAGTATTTGTGCAAAGTTTTATTTCGATATCTTCATTGGTTCCTTATGTATATATATAAAGTGAAGGAATAAGTTGGAATTCAAAAATGAGTTATATGGGAAGTTGTCGTGGTTGTGAACCGATTTCGTCCATTTTCCACACGTGTCATCAGGGTGTGAAGATAATATTATACACCGAATTTCATTGAAATCTGTCGAGTAGTTCCTGAGAAATGATTTTTGACCCATAAGTAGGCGATGCCACGCCCATTTTCCATTTTGTCAAAAAATCTGAGTGCAGCTTCCTTCTGAAATTTCTTCTGTACAATTTGGTGTTTCTGACGTTTTTCGTTAGTGAGTTCACTCACTTTTAGTAATTTTCAACCTAACCTTTGTATGGGAGGTGTACGTGGTTATTACCCGATTTCAACTATTTTCATGGTGTGTGGTGGGGTACGTAAGGGAACCGACTGCGGAGAGTTTGGTTTATATAGCTGTATAGGTTTGCGAGATATATACAAAAAACATATTTGTGGGCGGGGCCACGCCCACTCTCCAAAGAAATTACAGCCAAATGTGATCCTCTGTAGCAAATTTTACACTCATAATTTTATTTATGGCTTAGTTATGACACTTTGCAGGTTTTCGGCTTTTGTGGGCGTGACAGTGGACCGATATCGCCCATTTTCCAAGGAATATGTGTACCAAGTTTCATTAAGATATCTCAATTTTTACTCAAGTTATCGCTTGCACGGACAGACGGACGGACAAACATCCGGATTTCAACTCCACTCGTCATCCTGATCATTTTTATATATATAACCCCATATCTAACTCTTTTATTTCTGGGTGATACAAATGAATATAATCTTTAGCAGCTTTACTGCGAGAGTATAAAAATGGTTTAAGCATCATGGCAATGCATAATATATGAATCCAATATAAAATATTTAAAATTCTTAATCTTGAAGAGCCATAAATTTAAAAACTTAAATTGTGTTCAACCAAAAAAGTAAATTTCAAAGCATTAGTCATGCAAGTATTCACTCCTTTCGTCCACAAATCCACAAACTACACAGATAAATTGCGCTTAAAGCCCGAAATTTGCCTAATACGCCAGTATGGTCGGTATGAACAAAATTTATACCGCCATAGATTAGCATTGAATTTTCTTCCACTTGACTACTCACTTTCAACACACGACCACACGGCCACATAGCCACATACATACGTTCATAGATATGTATATACATACATTGATATATATGGCTATCCGTACGGCCTTGGGCAGACTGCCAGTGACCAAATGTCCTGCAGTGCTACTTGACGCCGTAATTTATGCATGAAATGTGCTGCCAAGTCAAATTGTCACATACAAATCAAATCAAGATACATGCTGGTGGCATGCCACAAAGCACACACACACGCACATACATTTACCACTGACTTGACGTGAAGTATTTGTGTGCGCAGCGGTAAAGCGAGCATTTTAAGAGTGGATAAGTGAAAAGGCATATTGAATTATGAACATAAACACAAACAAATATATGGAAAGGTGTGTGTATGTATTTGTAGCCAAATTTCACGGTCATGTTTGTTGGTCAAAGCCGAAAAGTAGTGCAACATTTTTTTTTCCTTTTTCGACAAATTTGGCAAAACAAAACTTGAGCATGTGCCAAATATGCCAAAAAGCATGCTTAGATGTGAGTGTGTTTGTGTGTGTGTCTGTGTTGGGTGGTCTGCATAAATAACTGACCAGTCGTCACATATTTGCCATACTTTGTGTCACGTCTTCACGAGCGTACGGCATGCTGCCACACACTTGGTGTGTATATTAATGCCTGGATTGTGGATATACACACGTATATATATGTGTTTGCCTTCCTAACTAAGCACATTTCAGCTGTTACTAAATAAATAAAATATTGCATGATAAATTGGCGTAAGTAGCATATTTGCTATTACAATAATATTCACTATTTGTTATATGGACTTATTCATTTTTTCTATTTTGTTGCGTGCGTGTGCATGCACGCATGTAGGAATTTGAGCAATGTGTCGGGTAAAAATTTCTGTCACATACCAATGTCCATTTAAAATATACACTTGTGGCCAAATGTGCGGCACGTTAAGTTGTTATCGTTCGTTTTGGCGAGTCTGAAACACTTACAATAATGCGACGCTGTGCAGTTGTGGAGGAAGAGATCACTTATTTGGGAGAATATGATATTTGGTGGCGCAGAAAAGTATGCAACGATTATTTTATTATTTTCTATACTCTATACACATACTATAAATGACTATTTGATATTTGGTGGGCCATTAACTGAAATAAGACATGGTACCTTTCATTACCTTTAACTTATTTAGATGCATAAAAAGTAACTGCATTGAGTAAAATGTGGAACAACTTATTCTAGTGTTCGATAAAATAACAGAAATTTCGACGCGCTGTTTCATTCGGTTCTAATTTCCTTAATATGAATATCACCCATCAATACTGGATCCCGGTATAAACCATTTAGATGTGTTTTACCATACTACTCTTACCATACAACGCCTTAAACATCGAAGGGCGTTGAAAATATATGCCAATGGCTGAAAGTTGCTGCCTACTTCTAGGCGAAATATTATTTCATGTATACCGAAGCCAGGTCCCTCTCCACCTGGTCCTTCCATCGGAGTGGAGGTCTCCCTCTTCCTCTGCTTCCACCAGCGGGTACTGCATCGAATACTTTCAGAGCTGGGGTGTTTTCGTCCATTCGAACAACATGACCTAGCCAGCGTAGCCGCTGTTTTTTTATTCGCTGGACTATGTCTATGTCGTCGAATAACACATACAGCTCATCGTTCCATCGTCTGCGGTATTCGCCGTTGCCAATGTTTAAGGGACCATAAATCTTCCGCAAAACCTTTCTCTCGAAAACTCCTAGTGCCGTCTCATCGGATGTTGACATCGTCCACGCTTCTGCACCGTAAAGTAGGACGGGAATGATGAGAGACTTGTAGAGTTTGGTTTTTGTTCGTCGAGAGAGGACTTCCAGGCTGACATTGTTATTGGTGTTAATGCTGGTTCCCAGGTAGACGAAATTATCTACAACTTCAAAGTTATGACTGTCAACAGTGACGTGGGAGCCAAGACGCGAATGCGCTGACTGTTTGTTTGACGACAGGAGATATTTCGTCTTGTCCTCGTTCACCACCAGACCCATACGCTTCGCTTCCTTATCCAGTCTGGAGAAAGCAGAACTAACGGCGCGGGTGTTGTTTCCGATGATATCGATATCATCGGCGTATGCCAGTAGCTGTACAATTATACAATCGCAACAAAAGTTGCTACGAGAGTATTATAGTTTTGTTCACATAACGGTTGTTTGTAACACCCAAAACTAAACGAGTTAGATATAGGGTTATATATACCAAAGTGATCAGGGTGAAGAGTGGAGTTCAAATCCGAATGTCTGTCTGTCCGTCCGTCCGACCGTCTGTGCAAGCTGTAACTTGAGTAAAAATTAAGATATCTTGATGGCACACTTATTTCTTGGCACCATAGGAAGGTTGCTTTCGAAAATGAGCAAAATCGAACCACTGCCACGCCCACAAAATGGCGAAAACCGAAAACACATAAAGTGACATAACTAAGCCATAAATAAAGCTATGGAAATAAAATTTGGTATGAAGGATCGCACTATGAAGGGGCATATTTGGATGTAATTTTTTTGGGGAAGTGGGCGTGGCCCCGCCCCTACTAAGTTTTTTGTACATATTTCGCAAACCAATAGAGCTATATAAACCAAACTTTCTGCAGTCGTTTTTTTAGCCACTTCCTAATACAGTCCAAAAATGAAAGAAACCGGACCATAACCACGCCCACCTCCCATGCAAAAGTTAGGTTGAAAATTACTAAAAGTGGGTTAACTCACTAACGAAAAACGTCAGAAACACTAAATTTCACATAAGAAATGGCAGATGGAAGCTGCACTCAGATTTTTTTACAAAATGTAAAATGGGCGTGGCGTCGCCCACTTCTGGGTCAAAAACCATAACTCAGAAACTACTCGACCGATTTCAATGAAACTTGGTTTGTAATAGTTTCCTTACATCCCAATAATATGTTGTGAAAATAAGCCAAATCACTTTACAACCACAATTACTTCCTATATACCAGAACTTTGAAGGCGCTCTGAATCGTTTACTTTACAATATATAAAGTAAGCACTAGTGATGATATCGGTGCAGAACTTTGCACAAATACTATGTTCATAGTATGGCAGCCCCATTATAAAAATCGCCGAAATCGGACCATAGGTTTTTAAGGCCCAATATATCGAACACAAGGACCTCGGTGCTTCTAACCTAATATTATGGTTTCCAACTTTCAATGGACTTTATACAATATATATGACGAATATGTGGGTCAAATTGTGTATTATATAATATAAATAAATTGCGAGAGTATAAAATGTTCGGTTACACCCGAACTTAGCCCTTCCTTACTTGTTGATATTTCACATATTAACAGATCATAAACCTTTTAGTTTTAACCTAATCTGACCATATGTGCAATATATCACACAACTGTACCTAGTAATGAAAACTATAACTTATCCTTATATATTATATACATATATCTTATCCATTTTTTATAACTAAAAATTTTATATTTTTTATTTTATTTATAATGTTATCGATAAGTAAGTCTCACGGGTTTCTATTTCACTACCATTCCTTGCTCATCTCTATCATATATCAGTAGATGCACTCCTCCAACCGCTTCTTCTTATACTAACACGCTTATTGGTCTCAAGTTGCTAGTAACAAGCAAGACTCGTATGCTGTTCCAGTGTGGCTTTCAGAAACGAAATAATAGTATTTTTGGTGCTGTTTATAAGTAACCCAAAAATATAAAACAAAAGTCTTGACTGCATAAATCTGCACAACTCCTTTACAGTTTCGCCTTCACCTTTTTTTATTTTACAAAATTTATTTATGCACTTGTAGACTCTTCTGAATTGGCAAAAGTTATTCAGTGAGTATATAGTATATACATAAATATATGTATATATGAATTCTTCTGTTTGTGTGTGCATAAAGTTATAATTAAAACTAACCACAAAGCAATTATGCTTCACCAACTTTCTAAAAATAAATTTTCATATTTCTCAGATCTCTGTGTGTGTATTTGTTTTTCTTTCTTTATTGAATGCACTTTTCAAATAAATATTACTCAGTGTGTGAGTGAATAAGCTTGCTCTTCTTTTACATGCATAGATACAAAAAAAAATTTTGTGGTATGTGTGAGTGCATGTTTGTATCCGGAAGCAAACCATATGTGTAAATTATAGACGAAATAAATTAAAATTCAATCAAGTGTTAAATAAACGGAAAATATTCGATGCAGTCAAGCTGAAAGCATAAGAACTTCTATTTATATGAATATGTAGAAGTTGAGATAATTTTTATTGCATCACTGATGATGCGTAAGAAGTCAGTAAGGTAAACAAGAGATGCATTTTTAAACAAGCAAGAATAAATAAATAGAGCTACAGAAAAATTGTACTAAGAATTGTCTTCAGTTAACAGTTAAATTTAATTAAAGCTGATTTTCTCAGGCTTCAAAACCTTTATATACTCAAATGCATATTTGTTGCAAGTAAAGGCTTTTATCTACTCAAAATTGTTGCCTGAAATTTCAGTGAACCCCAGAAAAATGCTGAACTCAACTTCTGAACACAAAAGTCAATTTCAAATCAACTCCCTTTAAATTCACTGCAAGTGACCTTCATACCGTGCCATTTACTGCTTACAGCTTTTGTGCAGCATAATAACGGTACAACTGATTAGAGCGCAAAGGATATTACGCAACATGCTCAAGCTCAATGCCTTCAACAACACACAGGCAAACGCATTCTAAGCTTCCTCAGTATGCAGCCTTGCTACGAGTATCTTCAATAACAGTTGATTTAGCGCCTAAGTTGACTGCTTGGCAGGCAGTAGCTGCTGCTTATGCATTCGCTATTACATTCAAGGATACTCCTACATGGCTATGCACGCTGGCACTCATTGATGAGCCTTTCATGCAACTGTAGCGTTAATTGATATTTCATATTCATGCTCATATGTTGCATGTCTTGTCTGACTTGTATAGCTTTCAGTTGAGTAGATGTTACAGGAATGCTGTAATAAGGAATTGCTTAGACTCTGATTGGATGTGCAATCAAGACTTTAAACAGACAATGGAAGATTTGGAAGTCAAAGGGAAGCAGACAGAGTAAAATATTCTGACTATGAGAGTATGACTATGACTATGAGACTATGACTTTGACTAAAACTATGAGACCATGACTATGACTATGAGACTATGAGACTATGAGACTATGAGACTATGAGACTATGAGACTATGAGACTATGAGACTATGAGACTATGAGACTATAAGACTATGACTATGACTATGAGGCTATGATTATGACTTTGACTATGACTATGAGACTATGACTATGAGACTATGACTATGAAACTATGAGACTATGAGACTATGAGACTATGAGATTATGAGACTATGAGACTATGAGACTATGAGACTATGAGACTATGAGACTATGAGATTATGAGACTATGAGACTATGAGACTATGAGACTATGAGGCTATGAGACTATGAGACTATGAGACTATGAGGCTATGAGACTATGAGACTATGAGACTATGAGACTATGACTATTAGACTATGAGGGTATGAGACTATGAGACTATGAGACTATGAGACTATGAGACTATGACACTATGACTATGACTATGACTATGACTATGACTATTACTATGGCTATGACTATAAGACTATGACTGTGACTATGACTGCTTATAAATATACCCATGATTTAAAACATGTCTATAACTAGCTGAGTAACTTTTTTGACTTTCATTTTGAAACACAATCTACGTATGATTTCTAATTGCATTGTCACATTCTTAAATTTCTCATTTCTCCAAAGGCATTTCCTTGCAAAAATGTTAAACTGACTGACAACATGATATGAGTTCAGGACAGGAATACATACGAACAGACGTGCCCCACAATTGAAACCCACACATCAAAGCAGCCATATATATGTTCTATATGTGTGCATATGTATGCTTGCAACATCTTCATATTAAACAGTTAAGGCTTAAAAATCCAGTGAAAGAATAATGAAAACATGCAGCAGCAAATAATCAAGAGCACAAAAACGAAAAAGCCAAAAGCGAAATACTCGTACAACAACTTGGTAAATTTACAAGCATCATAAAAAGGATCAAGAGTCAAGTATGCCTCGAAAGTAGTTGTAAACGAATGAAAGCAGAACATAAATCTGTGTAAAAGAACTTTGAAAATTAACGCAATTGTTTGGTTGGCACATGCTTTTGAATCGCATTTCATAGCTCACCAGCACTGTTGTTGCTGCTGACGGTAAAACAAAAGAATGACACACAAATGCATACGAAACACACAGAGGAAAGTCAACACACAGGCAAAGGCACAGTGATGCAACCGCAAAATGCTGCAGTGAAATTGACATGCAAGGAACGGCATTAAAAAGAATGACACGAGAAATGAATGCAATGAAAAGCCTCTGCTGTGCCACTAACACAAATACATATATGTATGGGTGAGCACACACACACATGCAGATTTTTTCCGCCCGAGCACAGTAGCGAAGGGTAGTAAGCTGTTAGCTAACAAGTAAAAGCTATTGCCTAGAAAAAGTGAAGCACTGGAGAAAAAAAGAATACATAACACAACATAACGAGACATAGAAATGAATATTGAGTGGTGCGTGCCTTGCAGGCAAAGCTAGTATCATAGGCATGTTTGCATGTATGCTGGGACCATGTGATAATATGTGTTGATTGTTATTGGTGGTTGTGTAAAGCAGCGTATAAATTAGTTATAGAATAGTGAAGAGTGTGTGTCTTTGTTCAGCGTCAATATAAACACTTGAACTTAATTTATTGCATTGAATGGCACGATTCGGTGTGATGTGGTCAATGCCGTGCTTGTTAACGTATTAGCACAGAAACGCGTTGAAGATGGTAATATTCTTAACTTAGATAAGTAAGAAGTGGCTTTAAAGCTTAAAGGACGTATAAAGGCTATTTTGAAGGAAGATTACGGAAATTAAATGAAAATTTGTCATTATTAATCTACTTATCCCTGCAAAACTAATACTGCTGTGTAAGTTAACGTTGAGCAACACCACAAGCTCCGTCATGATTGGGAAGGATCTCTCCGAGCCGTTCGATAACAAACGAAGTTTCAGATAAGGTTACTCATTATCTTGCGACTTCTTTAACTTGATGCTGGAAAAACTAATACGAGCTGCAGAGCTAAATAGAGAAGGTACATCTTCTATAAGAGTGTATAGCTTCAATCGCGCCGTTAGTTCTGCTTTTTCCCGCCTGGATAAGTAAGCGAAGCGAATGGATCTGGAGGTGAATGAGGGCGAGACGAAATATCTTGACGTCTTGGTTCACACGTCCCTGTTGACAGTCATAACTTTGAAGTAGTAGATAGTTTTGTATACCTGGGAACCAGCATCAACTACACGAACAATGTCAGCCTCGAAATCTACCGCAGAATCACTCTTGCCAACAGGTGCTACTTTGGACTGAGTAGGCAATTGAAAAGTAAAGTCCTCTCTCGGCGAACCAATATCAAACTCTACAAGTCGCTTATCATTCCTGTCCTGCTTAATGGTGCAGAAGCTAGGACGATATCAACATCCGATGAGACGGCACTAGGAGTTTTCGAGAGGAAAATTTTACGCAAGATTTATGGTCCTTAGAACATTGGCAACGGCGAATACCGCAGACGATGGAACGATGTGAAGTACGAGTTATACGACGACATTGACATAGTTCAGCGAATAAAAAGACATCGGCTACGCTGACTAGGTCATGTTGTCCGAATGGATGAAAGTGCCCCAGCTCTGAAAGTTTTCGATGCAGTACCCGCTGGTGGAAGCCGAGGAAGAGGGAGACCTCCACTCCGATGGAAGGACCAGGTGGAGATGGACCTGGCATCGCTTGGTATAACCAATTGGCGCCGAACTGCGAGGGAAAGAGAGGAGTGGCGCGCTATCATCGATTCGTAGTGGAATAAACCGTATATATGTGTATATTAAAACTGTATTTATAAAAAAAAATTGTATGCACCTAAACTGTGTCACCAAGTCAATTTTTTTAGGTAATTTTTTTTATTTAAAATTACATGGTAACCCTAACATTTATATAAAATGTGGTTAACCGAAATAATTATCTAAGTATGTGTTGTCTTTAATTTAAATTCAAACAAAATAAAAATTTAAAACAAAATAGATGGCAACCCTAAACGCGAAATGAATAGTACTTAATTGAAATTTATATGGCAACCCTGTAAGCAATTCAATTTTTGGTAAGTTTAAATTATATATTAAAGCATATATTAAAGGTGGGAATCCTTTTTTATTTAATATAATAAATTTAAAAAAGTTGGCAACTCTATACACAAGAATGATAAACTCACAATTTTTACAACACTTGGCATAAGAAGCTTTATATTTATATTATTCCATCTATCAGTTTAAATTTGAAATATATAAAATTATAATATTATTTATCACTCCAAAATATATGTATATACATTTAACAAATCCTTTTGACCTACTCAAACCATTAACTATTGAATTCAAGTGTCAATTGTTGCACTAATTTTTCACTTAACACTGACAAGTGCTTACCCCAACTAAAATAGCATTCATTGTTTCATGCTGCTGGCATTTCTGGCTCCCTTTTCTTGCTCCCTTTGAATGATACAAACAATAATCCAAATTGTTGCTTTTGTAGTGTCCCCTCCTGGCTTACACACAGCCAAACCTGATTGATGTTTAGGCAACTACAAATGAGCAAGTCTTGTCCGTCTGCAAATTGTGGTTGTAATGGCTCAACAGAGGAGAGATTAGTGTCGCATTGCAATGCATTGAATTTGCTTAAACAATGCTGCCAGCGATCGCTTTCACAACGGACGCCTAAGAGATTACGAAAATCAATTGTATGTGCTTGTAATTTAATTAAGATTAATTTCAATGACACTGATTGATTTAAATTATAGGAATATGTATATTAAATGTGCTGGGTTAGATGGTGTAAATGCAATAAGTGTGTGATTTGTTGTTTGTCTTCAACTATACATAGATTTATATATAATTGAATAAATGGTTTTGAGGCTGAAATTGTATTAAATTTAGGTTATTTGAAATTTTTGATTAATTTTGCATAAATTTCGATAACCCGGATAACTTCGGATAATCTTAGAAAAGTGCTATGATTGTAAGAATGATATTTTAGCATCATATTTTACGTTTCGGATAAGTTTGCTTAAAATCGGATAACCCGGATAATAACGGATAATCCTAGGAAATTGCTAAGATTGTTGAAATGATAATTATAACTTTTCGGATAATTTTTATTAAAATCGGATAACATCGGATAATCTGATATATATGTTAGCATTACTAGAAGTTATTTAAGTTATTAAGGAAAATACAATTTTATATATAAAAAGCACACTTTTGTGAAAATTGCACTTGAGGAATAACCATATCTATACTAATATTATAAAGCTGAAGAAATTGTTTGTTTGTTTGAACGCGCTAATCTCCGAAACTACTGGCTCGAATTGAATAATTATTTTTGTGTTGGATAGTCCATTTATCGAGGAAGGCTATAGGCTATATCAGCATCACGCTGCGACCAATAGGAGCAAAGTAATAGTTTTACAGTAATTATAATGATGATGTATACAATGATGGACTAATCATAATTGAAGATAAAATACATGAGATTTGCGACAAATCCCTAACTGATTTTGGGCTTCCTACATCAAAAAGAAATTATTCGCTTTTGGGCCCGTTAGAAGTAGCATATGAAACCATATGATATAAATGAATTAAATGAGTATATTATTCAAAATGAACCAAGATTAGTTAATGACCAGGTGACAGCGTATAATGGTGTTCTGCAAAGTATTCGTTTCAATGAAGGAAGAATTTTTTTTTTTTGGATGCTCCCGGTGGGACCGGCAAGACCTTCATTACTAATCTTATATTAGCAAAAGTAAGGTCTCAGGGACAGCTAGCCTTAGCAGTAGCGTCGTCAGGTATCGTTGCAATTTTAGTAGCAGGTGGACGCACAGCTCATTCCACTTTTAAACTGCCCCTAACTGTTTCTTTAGAGAAAGATAGCGTGTGCTCTATACGTAAAAATGGCCCTTTGGGAAAAGTTTTACAAGATGTCAGTTTAATAATCTGGGACGAATGTACCATGATCCATAGAGCTGACGTAGAAGCTCTAGACAGAACTCTTAGAGATCTTAGAAGCTGTGATAAAATGGGTGGGATTACTGTTTTGTTTGCTGGGGACTTTCGTCAAAATTTATCCGTAATAGTAAGGGGAACTAGAGCAGACATTGTAAAGTCTTGCCTTAAAAGTTCTCCATTATGGAAGTTTGTAAATATTTTAAAATTATCGACAAATATGAGACCCCATTGGGGGGGAGGTAGTATAACTTTCCCTTCAAAATTACTTTTAGTAGGAGACGGGAAAATACCTCATTTTCAAGATAAAATTGGAATTGACCGCGATTTAGGAGTAAGAGTAGGTAACATTGAGGATTTAATATTAAAAGTTTACCCTGACATCAGCGAAATAGAAAATAAAGATCACCAATGGATGTGTCAAAGGGCAATATTGGCGGCGAGAAACAGTAGCGTGGACGAAATTAATGACATAATTTTAAATAAACTTGAAGGAGATATAGTCACTTGAAGATATATACATAGTTATCATCTATTGATAATGTAATGGATCAAGAAGATGTGGTCTATTACCCACAGGAGTTTCTAAATTCTTTGAACCCAAGTGCCCCTCCTCCTCATTCCCTTAAGCTAAAAATAGGCGCCCCGATAATTTTACTTAGAAATCTGAAACCACCTAATTTATGCAACGGGACCCGACTTCAAGTCAAATTTCTTTGCAATAACGTGATCGTTGCAATCGTTTTGACTGGTCCAGCAGTTGGTCAAACAGTACTTATACCTCGCATCCCCATGATCCCAATTGATATACATTTCAATTTTAAAAGAATTCAATTTCTCCTTAAGCTATCTTTCGCCGTTACAATTAATAAATCGCAGGGGCAAACATTTAAACACGTGGGGATCGATTTACGCCAATACTGCTTTTCACATGGCCAATTATATGTCGCGATGTCAAGATCAGGTTGCGGAGAAAATCAATATGTTCTTCTGCCACCAGAAAATAAAACAAATAATATAATTTACGCAGAAGTTCTTTGATAACGCGGACGAAGATAAAGACGAAGCCCAAAATCACTATTCCACTCGGACGAAGTCGCGGGCACAGCTAGTATAAATATAAATTAATATAATCTACAGAATTAATACTAGCACCACACTACTACTTTAGTACTACGATTATTGAAACCTCATTAAACATTTGAACATTTCAATTTAGTCAGCATTTGAATTTCCAGAACATTTCATTCATCGGATAACTTTATTTTTTTTTTTATAATATGAGATGGTGTCTTATATACGATACAAAATTTTCACTATTCTTGGAGAATAAATTACTTTTAAAGGATTTTTCTATTCAAATTGAATTTGAACCTAGTTTCGTTAATTTATATTAAAATGTATATTAAAATTAATGTATTTATAATTTCGGATAATCACGGATAAGGTCGGATAAAATGCTTTTAAAGTGTACTTTCATAATTGACTATTTTCTCACCAATCCAAACTAAAATTTCACTATTCTTGGAAAATTAATTACTTTTAAAGTGTTTTTCTACCATAACTAAGTTATTATCTCGTACCAAAAGTGAATGACTACCGCTGTAGCGCTGAAAAACAGTAGGCGTAGAGTAATATATACAGACAACACAAAATGTGTAGCTAACAAAACCAGAAATTTATTATATTCTTACTCTTGTTATATTCCCCACACCCACCTTAGCAATTTACGCCATGCTAATTTCTATACTCACTCCGACATACAAATATTTCGATATTTTTGCCGATATTTTGTGCTGCCTTTTGTCGCTTTTCAGCGGTCATTAATTCCAATGCATGCTTATAGGCGCGCATCCGTTCGTTTTGTGCGCCACAGCGCGCCATGTTGTTTGGAATCGTCTTGCTTTGGTATTTTGTCTTTTGTTTTGTTGTATTGTTCCGCAGCCTGGTTATACGCTTGGCTATTGTCCACAGCGTGTTTGGTGGCATTGTGCTGCACATGAACATACATACATATATAGACAACTTATTTGTTGTGTTGTACTGCCTTTGCCCGGAGTTGCTTTGTTTTATTGCCACAAAATACGAAACGACGGACACGGACAGCAAACCAATAATATTTACAACAATACAAATGACAAAGGCAATTGCGGAATTTATGTTCATTGACATTTCACAGTGTAATAAATTTTTGCATTGCCACCGTCACCACCAACGCCACCAGCAGCAGCACCAGCGCCAATACTAGCACAACACCACATTCATGCTCGGTGGCGGCAACACCAAAACTGGCAAATAAACAACTACGTAACCACCGAAAAGCACCAAAAACACAAAACGAAAACCATACTGAAAGCACAAATACCAAAAAGCATTGCTGCAACAACAACAACAAAAACATTTAGTATTCCCACCAGCATCACTTTTGTTGCCTCAAACCCTGCTGTGACACCCACACCACCACCACCACAACTGTCGCCAGCGCCAAACCTTGCTAATGTCAACACTTTGGGCGCTCATAGTGAACCACTGCCGGTTGTTGTTGCTTGCCCGGTTTCGCTTTTGTCGCTCGACAACACCCAACCACCGACAACCAATCGCCTTCATTTTCTCACCCTTCCCCAAACAGCGCTTCGCCTCGCTGACTGCCGGACTGGTATTTTATTATTTTAACACAATAAAATGTTAAGCCTCAAAATAGGCAACGATTTTCGGTTGTTGCCATTTATTTTGTTATTCACTTCACCCACTCTTCCTGTTGCTACACCGCGCATAACGGTATTGTTGTCATTCATTTATACTGTGCTGTGCATTAAAATCGCATTGCTGCTGTTTGTTGAGGCACTGGAGTGGTGTAGGTGGCAACAATACACATAAAAAACTCAAAGCAACAATAACAACAAACAGCAGAAAAGTGAAAAAACCTAATATTACAAATATGCATAGCAGCAATAAAGATATAATAAATATTTACGTTCATACATGAGTTATGCATGTATATGTGTATAGGTGTGTGTGTGCTTGTACGGGTCATGTAAAGACATGAACCTTGAAGTAATTTTGCCTAAATTGCTATTTGCAATGATAAATCGCTTTTAGATTGAAATCACAGCGTAATGTATTATTTCATTTAGCACAAGCAATATTTTTCAATTGTTAATCGTAAATCGTATGAAAATGGGGGAAAACAAGTCAACTGGCGCACATTTCTACATAACGGATAAGCGCTAAAAATGTTATTCAAACTTTTTTTAGTGCAAGTGTATATTTTATTGCATATTTACACAGTTTTTGATATTCGGATAACTTCGGATAAAAACGGATAAAGTCGGATAACAACGGATAATGGTAAAATAAGTGTTTTCGATAAATGTGAACATTTTCTGATTAAAATTGAACTCGTTACGGTATCAGTTCGGTCGAAAGTTGTATACAAAATATAAATTTTATAAAAAAAAAAACATTTTGGAACAATTGAAAATAGGTTTACAGACATTTCTATATAATTCTATATTTTTCGATATTCACCAATGCGTTCTCAATTTTAACGCTTAATATTGCTCTGATTCAAAGATTTTCAAACGTTGTGTTTTACTAAATCCTATATTTTATATAAATCCTATAATTTTCTATTGATTCAATTAAATACAAATAATTTCGAAGAAAATATAAAGTTTTGTATGCTCTTAGGACCTCAGGATAATTATGGATAAGCTGATTTCAGAATATAGAACGTGCTTGAGTCTCTTATAATTATAGTTCTAGCATTTTTAAGTCACAATACACAATTTCTTACCGAACGGATAATTTCGGTTAACATTCTTTCGCTATAAAAGTATAATGTAATACAAATATTTTAAAAAGAAACTTAAATAATAGCGAATATCAATCATTTTTATCGATCGGATAACTTCGAATAAAAATTTTCACGTTGAAAATACTATTAATGAAATAATTAATAAAATTAAATTAAAGCTACTAATTTGCTCACTGGTCATTGGCCAATAGGCACACACGCGGTGATGCTTGGAATCAAGTCAGACGCTAGTGGTCAAAGCTGTTTGGAGGAAGGCAAGAGGAATAATCCTAGCACTTCCTCGTTCAATGTCCAGCATTCACCAGACTGCACCTCGATCGGCACATCTTCGGCGAACACAGTGAAGTGACTGGAATCTTCATTAGCCGATTTAAGAACTTTATAATAGAGTCCAAGCCCTTTGTGTTATCATAAGGGTCTGAGAGATCCGTCAGGAGTATACGGGTATCACAAAGGACATTAAAATCTGTCTAAGTGAGACTCTCTGCAGTTACGGAGATCTAACCATTAACCTAACCTAACCTACTTATTTGGATAATTATCGGATAACTCTCAAACTGCATTGAAAAAAAATTTCCACAAATAAATAAAAAATATCCCATATTTTCCTTTTCATTGTTAATTTCTCTCCGCTGACCTACATAAACCGTGTAATAAATATTTCGTTGAGTTTATGTTTGTTCTTCCTCTATTCTCAGTAATTATATAGCAATATTTTATTACTTCGCTTCTTCGCTCAAAAATTTATATTCTGCGCACCGCAAACAGCCAATGACGGGCAACAAATTTTCCACAACAATGACAAACAATTTTTTCTCATTACCTAATTGCAGTGGCTGATTTATATCAGCGTGGGTTAAACTCGAATGAGCTGCAAAGTAAAACGCCTACAAATGAATGGCAAATGATACAAGCGCTTAAGTATTTACCGAGTTCAAAGTTGAGCCCATACCGCCCATACACCGCACGCCAACTTGAGGTGCTTTGCCACGGTGCCATTTTAAAACGCGCAGAATTTATTTTATTGCTTTGCAATGGCCAAATTTGTTGGTCATAAATCGTAATTAACTGTTCGACAGTTGAACTGTGACTCCACCGTGAGTGTGGGTGGCGGGAGCTGAGTGAAATGCGTGTTATTGTGTGTTTCTCAGCAGGTGTGCGAGGTAACAGTTGTGATAGATACTTGACTTATTTACTTGAATTAACCTTCTTACATTCATATATATGAGAGTGTGAAGGAAAAATCCGTGAGCAGCGCGCTTGTAATTAACTTTGTTTAATGTTGCAATTAAAATGAAAAGTTCACCAATTTTATGGGCGACTGGAAATTACGGTGTCAGCGAAAATATAAATTTTTCGAGACGAGAAAATATGTCTGCTGTTGTTTAGGCTTGTTGAAATTAGTGTAGCTGTTTATTAAGGGAAGTCAATGACTATTGTATTTGTGGTTTTATTATAAAAAATTCAGAGTTTCTCTAAACAGACTTGGATTAATTCTCATTTTATGTCAGCGAGTTAACTCAACTTGGAAAAAAAAGAATCCAGACGAGATTCTGATAACATTAGACTCTAATTCAACTTTAATATTACTAGCAATATTTCTTTTCAGTTCAAATTTAATCTCCATTTAATCTCAATTTAATGAAGCTTAAACTCAAATACAATTCAGAGGCAAAATCTAAAACAAGTCATTACCAGATTTCTTTTTATAGTCAATCTCAACTCTCAATTAAAATTTTAGATTAAAATTAAGTTGAAGCTTACATATATTTTTTAACTCTCACTCTCACACTTAACACTCTGGAGTTTAAGCTTGGAACCTAAACACAAATCAGATATACATTTAAAACTCTAGCTGAGAGTTAGACTAAATTTTCAACTTAAACTCCAACTTACAAATAATAATCGAATATATAATCCTAATCCTTGTTGTCCTTAAATACAACTCTTTTAACTCGAGTTTATAACCCAAAAACTCAACTCGAAACGAGTTTAAATCAAGCACAAAAAATATTTCAATCGAATTCATTTATTTCTGTGTTGTTCATAAACCCAAAGTCTTTAACTCGAGTTAAATTTAATACACTTATATTAATAAACTCATCAATACAATCAAACCTAACTTAACACACAATTTACAACTAATAATCATAAATTTAAATAAAATTATGACCAAAATTTTTAAAATTATTTCATTAAATTCACAAACTCAATTTATTTCTATCAAACAAATATCAACTAAACATTTTCTCTGACACACGAAATTCAATTTGAATTTAAAACCTTCGCCATTAATTCGTTGCAGCTGTGCAAAACAAATTGATTTCGTCTGTTTTGCTGCCTCTGCTTCCTACTTCATCACACTGCACATTAGATTGCCGGCAAACTAATTTTCTTTGGAAATGCTTATAAATGTTTACCTTGCTTACCAGCTTTAGGACAGAAAAACCGCAACTTATAATCAAGAGTTTTAGTGCGGCAACCGACAATTCAAATTGCTATTTACCGCAACACATCAATTCACACACAGTCAATGCGCACACATACATTTAAGCGCTGGCTTTAGCATACTTGCAGGCGCATTGCAAATGTATGTTTGCTTAGAAGTATTTATCAAGCGATTGCACTTTTCTGCAGGCAATGAGCAATGAGTGCTTTGGTCAACCGATAAGCCGGAGGAAAGCTATGTTGAGTTCACACAAACGCATAGAGGTAAAGAGTTAAGCCCACTAACACAATTTGCATATGAAACTACGTGGTAAGGTGTCCAGTGAGTTTAGAGCGGTATAGAGACTTTAAACAATTACATACAACATACATAATAAGAGAACAGTTAAAGATATAGAACTTAAATATTATATATTTTTATTCAATTGCATATACATACTAATAACGAGTTTATGGTTTTGAGTTTATGGTAATGTTTAAGATACTCCCAAACCACATTTTTTAAGTTTCTACACATTTTAAAGATATATTGTCAATATATTAAAGTGTTTATTCTCGAGTTTAATGTTTAGAGTTTATGATGGTGTTTAAGAAACTCGCAAATGAATTTCTTGTTTATCCACTTCTCATAGATATTTTGTCAAGTTACTATCTAGCTATGTGTTTTTACTTCATACTATTGTTTGACATAAACACGAGTTTAAGGTTTCGTGTTTTAAGTGGAATTTAAGAAAGTCATAAATCTAATTCGATATAAAATATTTTTACGACATGTTAAACCTGAACCTGAGATCAAATTAAGATTTAATTACATAAACTCGAGTTTAAGGTTTAGAGTTTATGCTGAGTTTTAAGAAATTCGAAATTTAGCTTATTTTTGTTTTTCAACTCATTGGAGAAATTTTGATTATATAAACCCACAAACAAATAGTGTTTAAGGCGAGTTTACGAAAAATGTTTCTTTAGAAAATCATTAAAAGCTGTGTTTAAACCAAATCACAAAAGTCTTGTGTTTTTGACTACTTGCACGTATACTTAAAGAATTAACACCGCTTTTGTTCACTATAAACTCCTATAATGCTAAAGTGGTCATGTGCGGATTTCCTGTAATTGATCTTGCGGATCTTTTAAGCCGCACGCGGCGAAAGATTGAGAGTGAGAGTAGAAAAAGCATGCAACGAATTGTGTTATTGCGGAAAGGGTTATTTGTGTAGAATATTGAGTAGTGGGCTGCATAACTTCAGACATTAAAGCGTTTGTATGTTCTTCATGATGTCGATAGAGTTGAAACTTTTACTCGGCCTGTCAAGCTTTAATGATAAATGATAATTTTATGTGTATATAATTATATATAAACTTATATATAAACTAAAGCAAAATTTGTAGATGAGGGAGAAAGTGGGCGTTTACTCATCGACAGGCATTTATGCGCCTAAAAGCACACATGCAATTTTGTGTATTACAACCTCTTATAGAGCGAACAATCGTTTATGTTTGACCACAATGTTGATACTTTGGAAACGAGAGCTTAGTTATACACTTACTTACCTATATATTTATACACGCAAAATTGAAATCGAGTTGAAATATATATAAATATAGATATATATGTATGGATATTTATTTGTATGCATTCCATAGAAATATGCCTTGCTTGCAACATAACGGATTTCTGTATATCTATACATCCACAAGCACACGCACATGCCACTTGCATTTTCCAAATTTCACCCACACACGCACTTACACATACATACCAAGCAACTTTAATGTAGCATGCCACCTCACTCACTCACTCACTGCACCACACACACACACACCCAGCCACCGGAAATGACTATGTTCAACGCCGCCTTTGTAGACAAATTGTTGCAAGATTTGTGCGCTGTTGGTTGCCGCCACATTTGCTATAATTATTCTTGTTGTTACCTCCACTACCGCTCCTCCCTCCTCACTTGTGGCGCCATCAAGCACGCAGCCACCATCCATCCATAAGTCCGAAATGTGCTTTAAACACATTTACGTCGCAAAATTATTGCAATCAGTCAGCCAAGTAGTCGGCCAACATGTCGGGCAAGCCACTCGAGCGTGCATGCAGTCGGTAGGTCGGTCGATCGGTCAGTTGGTCGCCTGGCTGTTCGAAATGTATAGTTGCAAGCAAGCGGTGAAGCTTTACCTGCCACACATTAATTTGCATTGCCCCATTACCGGCTGGTGAAGCACATACACTTGCAACTACATGCATACGCTGACATGGGCACATACACGCATATACTCGCTTGAATGCATATATTTACCGTTTGCTGCTTCTTTGTTAATAGTATTTATGTACATATGTGTGTATATAATGCTGTGGCGATATTCTTACTATACAATTTTCACTAATACAAGCTTACACATATACAAATGTGTTTGTGTGCACTTAAGTGCTGGGAAATGACTAAAATGTCACTTTGCTGACATTCATACGTCCTGAATTATTGACCTGCCACAATAACAAAATTTCAGGCAAAATGTTTCGTATTAAAATAGTAAAGTGCATATTTTCTCAGCATTTGTTGCTCAAACGAAAATGCTGTTAGTCATTCTGTTAATCGCATTGGCAACTTCTTAAATCGAAAAAAATGCTTTTGGCGCCTAAAAGTATGCTTTATGGCGTTACTTCAACAAACGCCTGGGATTTAAGAGTTTTCAGTTCAAGAAGAAAATATGGTTCTATATCGAATAACACGATTAATATATGTATATTTACTTGGCCTAGACTTAACAAATTTCATATCGTTTACAATGTTTTAATATATAAATTGTTTCATAAATAAATTTATTCAAAAACGAAAATACAATATTATATTTCACTCAATTCATCCAAAAGCTTTCTTTTCCATAAAGAGTACTAAGAATTTCTGACAAATATTTGAAAATTATATTTTGATGCTCTTACATCCACTCTTATAGTTCATTTCAATACTATGAACGAAAAATTAAAAAAAAAATATTTTTGAGCTATGCCTCAAAGGTTCAATCACTCACTCCTGTCAGCAGTGCTTACATGAAATTACAAATGGCTCGAATTAAACAAAGTTAAAATCAAATACCCACTTTTTCTATGCATTCAGTCTTCAGCACTTATTCAGCTTCAGACAATTGTAGCAGAATATATGCCCAAATTTATGAAAATATCTAAAAACCTTATTGGAATTCCACAAGTATTAGATCAACCCGTATTGAGAACGTATAGAACAAGAACTATTCACATTTAACTGGTTCTAATGGCTTATTTGGCTTGTCGACTTTCTCTCGCCAAGAACAAGTTCACCAGATTATTTATAGCTCCGCTAAAGTCTTTGGTTATAATTTTTTGATTGAATTCTTCTTAGCCTTAGGATGTAAAGCCTACTAATTTCTTGAACAATATAATATTAGTTAGAGTAATATATATTCATCAGAACCATAGTTGTGAAAAAGCTCGAGTTAATGATTGTTACTTATCAGTACGAAATTCAATATGAGTACGTAGGAGTGAAAAAATATCAAGGAATGTCAAGGGATTGCGCTAGTCTTATAGCAGTTATTCATTTGTAGTATGTACGTATATATAAAGCTACACTCTTAGACAATGTCTTAAGTTGTTCTAAGCTTCTACACAGGTTAACATTCTTAAATTAAAGTATTGACATTCAGGTGAAGACATTAAATGTGTAACAACTTGCTGAGATAGAGAAGGAACCATTTTTCAGATGATTAATCCCGAAATTTCAAGAAACTTTGGATCCACCGTAAGGACCACATTATTGCCCAATACTCCTGTAATACTGTAATTGGAAACCGTTTATCGATAATAGCGCGCCATTCTTTTCTTTCTCTCACAATTCGACGCCAGTTGGAAATCCCTAAGTCGCTCTCCACCTGGTCTTTCCAAACGCAGTGGAGGTCTTCCTTTTCATCTACTTCCACCAGCGAACACTTTCAAAGAGTGTTTTCGCCCATGCCGATATCGTCGTATAACTCGTATAGCTCATCGTTCCATCTTCTTCGGTATTCAACGGCGAATATGACAAATGTTCTGAGGACCATAAATCTTCCACGCGAAAACTCCTAGTGTCGTCTCATCGGATGCTGACATCGTGACATCATGACAGAACTCTCTTGAACTATAATTTTTAACGCAATTCGCATAAATATTGAAAAAAATCTTCTTAGTTTTGCCAATTTGATCTTCTAATTTGTATATACTAATTGATATCTGATTGTGTCTCAAGGCTCTATCATAAATAGTATTTAGCATGTAATTGAAATATCCAACAGTCTCGATAATTTTATAAATCAGATTTGTTCGTTAGAACACACAAATAGATATGCTTCTAAAATGTATTTGCTCGGTAGGTGGCGCTGAATCGAAATATTTGAAAAAAACATATTTTATTCTTGTAGATTGTAAGGGATGACTAAATAACAAAATTCAGATATAGATTTTGATAAATCTCTAAATATTGTAATAGCAAAATTTTTAAATTATATACTCCAAACAATTTATTAAAGATTTTTTTAGGTTTCTAATGAAATTTCCTATTAGTTTATAACGCTAAGAATGTTAATCGATTTTTTTAATCACAAGACATATGTAGGATGTTCGAATGTATGTTATAGACACTATTCCAAATACAAAATTTACATTACATTAGCGTCCACTTATGCAACAAAGTGTCAATTAATACAAACACTTAAGCAAATTAATGTCAAATGCCAATGAAATGAATTGAATTGTACGTGGAACCAGAGAAGCCTCTGACACTCACACATACAAATATGCCACTAAGTATGTGTATGTACTACATACATGTGGGCATTAATTTGTGGGAAGGTGTTTATGTTCAAACGCTTAGAGGGTTAACAATGACAACAACAATTAGAATTAATGCAATTACTCGAACATGAACACTTTGATTGTTGTCATAATGTGTTGCGTTGTGTATTTGTAGAAGTTACCACAGGTGCAAACAAGCGTATAAACGTTTACATTATTGAGTGCTTATGTGCATCTGAAGATATACATACATATATACTCCTTCATATCTAAGTGATTATGTACTAATTTATTTACTAAGTGGGCGCTATATGGATGATGTTGTTGGGTCGTCTGAAGGTGTACAACTTTAGTATGCAATTGTAATCAAAAATTTTAAGTATTATCACTTTTTTCTTCTGATTTAAAAAGTCATAAAAACGTAAAATATTCAATCGATTTGGCTCACCATGTTTTAATATATCAAAAGTCGCATAGAAAAACTGCAGATCTGACGTGAAACATATTGCTTAGAAAAGTTGACAATTGTATTATCAAATCAATCAAGTATTTGAAAATTCTCAACATTCTTGTATAGCTGTTATTGATTTACTCAATATTTCAGAATTATAAAGATTTTAGGATAAACACTTTTTAAAAGTAGTCAATGTAACCAAGTTCTTATTTTCTGCCGGATGCTCTCAATTATCTCCAGTTTTCGGCTACCAGACCATTTTAGCGTCTTTCAGGCAAAGGTAGCTGCCTGTAGATATACTGCTTCGAAGTACGGCATCCTCCAGAGAGGTGCGTATTCACTCCGATAGCAGAGCGGCAATACTGTCCTTGGATTCGATGACGGTACGCTCAAAGCTAGTACGGGAGTGCCTAACATCGTTATCAGTGGCTTCGAACTACTTTACAATCCGACTTGTGTGAGTACCCGGTCACCGCAAAATCGCTGGAAACTGCAAAGCGGATCAGCTTGCAAGAAAGGATACCGTAGCCACATTAACGCCGGAGTGGAAACGTGTGGGCAGTCCGTGGTACACTTTCGCTAAACCGCTGGACACACTGTGATCTCATCAAACGTCGTCTTTCTGGCCCACAGTGATTCGAAAACGATTTTTACAGCTACTGTCGCTTAGTAAGGCTCATCTCTCCGCGATCATTGGGGTGCTTACTAGTCATTGCCCGTGGGCTAGCGGTGAGGCTAGGCATCAAGTCAGACGCTAGTTGCCAATGCTGTTTGGAGGAAGGCGAAGATGAATCGTCCAAGCACACCCTCCTTCAATGTCCAGCATTCGCCAGCGAAGTGACTGGAATCGTATCATAAGGCTCTTAGTGATCTCTTAGGAGTTTTCCGGGTGTCATAATGGACAGTCGAATCTGTCTAATACCTAAGACAGACATATGGTTTCCATACTATAATAGGTACTACAATAAAAGCTCTAGAAACCCTTAACTAGCATAGTGACACACATGTAGTATATTGTACTATGTTTACATTCATCAGCTGATACAAATAAATTCAAGCAAAATATAATTATGAAAAAGGCAGGAAAATTGATCCTGACTTAGTTATAACATCAAGCAATCTTAAAATATTATTATCCAATATAATTATTACATATTACATATTATTACATACATATTACATATTTTTCACATCTTTTTTTTCAAATTTTGTTTTTTGATTTCAATTAATTTTGAATTTAATTTATTTTCTGTATGTCAAAATGTCAGAAAACATATGATTGTGTCAGAAGAGCTTAAAGCCTTCGGTGTGTTCAATGCAATCCATTGTAGTACATTTCACAACACCACAAAATTTCAATGGTTTCTAGAACTATATTGTAGTACGGAACACCATTTGCTTTCAAACAAAAATTCGGAAAACCGGTGATACACATATGGTTTCTGAAGCATACTATAATGTATACTACATGTCTGTCTCAAGTATAAGTGAGATTCTCTGCATCTGCGGAGATCTACCCCTTAACCTATCCTACCAAGACCTTCTGACATCTGTACTCTCCTAAGTTCTTTGAATAATTCTTGTGTTCACAGGATTTACCTCTAATGAAATATAGTATAGTATTAAGAAATATTGTATACATGTCTCGCGCCAAATTCTCTCTTCCGTAACTAAATCGATGTAAGACCATCGCATAAAAACTCGAAATTTTCTAAAACCAACCAATTGCTTTCAAATTTATTCGTATACTTGTAATCACACCCCAGAACTTGGCCTTTCTCAAATCCCAACCATTTAAGAATAGCAGCTAGATGAAGCTATGAAAATCTTCAGTGTTCTGACACCTTGTGGATACAAAATGGGAACAGCAATTCAAATAAAAGTTGACTTATCTCAATCACCAAAAATTCCCATCAATCTGTTACCACTTCTAGAAGCAAGTTGATTCACAATGTTACAGAACATGGGTGTTCAAATATCATTGAACATGCATTCTTTTATGCCTTAGCAAATCCGAGGAGCTACATATAAAACATAAATTTGTATACATAAATTAACACATAAACATATATGCATTAATATGCAACAAACATACATTATATGTTGCACGCATACATGCAACACACATACATTTATATGAGGCACGCATGCATCTATATGCAACACGCATGCACTCAACTACTAATAAATAAACATATTTATATGTATGCACAAGATAACCTATTGGTTATAAAAATACATTGGGGCAATTGCTTGTGTGCATTTGAAATAACCCCTTATCGTGCGACATATAAAATATAGATATAGACATACACACATACACATATAATTAGTTCTTAAGATAATTCTAAAATTTGTATATAAGTAAGTAAAAAACCAAAATAAAACTAGAATGAAATAATTTCTCAAAGACTAGACTATCATTTATTTTCCCCCACCAGTGGTAAGAAATAATTGACACAGCTAGTCTTAATAATGGGTATGGGAGTGGGTATTGGATATATTAAAGTAGCCTATAAGTATCAACTCATCTGACAATTTAGAATTATTCAACTTAAATTTTGAAAAAACATTATTGAATATGCATTAATGCCAACGCTTCCAATTTGCGTTCTTAATCCCCTACATCCGCTTTAAACACCCCAGCGCGCATTGGAATCTACAAAGTGGCCTTCAATCATGCAACACGCAACGAATTTAATGTGCCACGTTGCACTTTGTGCCACCATAAGTTTTTGTGAAATGCGCTCCCCCAGCGTCAAGCTTGCCACACATACTAAATTAGTAAATACTTTTTGGTGTATTATTCAAAGATATGTGCGCGAATAAGTTGCATGTTGCATGTTAGTTGTGGCACATATGCGCTAACAATCCAACTCTGTATGTGCGAGTGTCTTCCTTACATTTCGTCTTGTTTTACACTTGCAACATTCTTTTCCATATATGTTTTCCTCATTGCAATGTGACATGCCACGCCATTTGTTGCAACAAATTCTTATGAGCATAGAGCTTCGCTCGTTCGGCGTTGCCAATCAGCAAAATGCAACTTTTTGTACACGAATGCAACACTGCGAGAGTGAATTTGTTTGTATGTCATGCTGTGGCATGGTGCATGTTTTTATGCAACAAACACAACAAATGGCAAATACACAGCGTGCAGCAGTTTTGCTAAGTACATGTAACCGTTAGATATTTGTTTGCTTTAAGTGAATGTTGCCAGCACACGCATGTCACCGCAGTTTTGCTGTTTTGCGGTTGCAACTGCGGTTTCCAATTGGAAGTGTGTGTGTGCAAATCTTATATGCATACTCACTAATGTGCGTTACAGTGATTGTGCAACATTTGGAAGTGACAGTTATGTAGCACTATTTGTGTCGAAGACATGTCATAGATGTACTTATTTTGAGAGTACAAATTTGATATTCGTTTAGAGACATGTATACTTAATTCAGTCTCTCATTGATTAGTGTGTGCACTTAACAACAAATAAGATCTAATAATGAGAATCACTCATTACTTGACACTTTTGTTAAATATTTCTACACCGCAATCGATCTACGGTCTTAATTTTTGACCTTTCCTTATGACTAATAACGCACATATGGCTTAAGAGTTACGACCTTTCGTATAAATGACTCTAAAACTTGAAAATCTTAAGGCCAAAGTACATCGATAACTCATCTTTGTACCCATGACGTATTTGAGTTTGGTTCTTAAAATCCCTAATTTGTGGACCTGGACCTTAAAACCTTCTATTATCACTTGAGACTTCCTAATTCAATTCCGAGACTAATACTCATGACTTATGACTTAAGATTTACATACCATATACTATTATTTGCGACGCTAGAATAATGAATTACGGCTCAAGACTTAAGAGCTAAGAAAGTTGTCAGTTACGACAAATTGAATTCTCATTCAATTAAACTAACAAATATATCGATAGCTTGCATCTGATTTATGGGTTATGAGTCATAACTTATGACATAAATGTTTTCCCTTCGATTTTGAATAATTGCTTAATGCTTAAGAACTTGAAAAGAGGTTGTAAAAAGATACGATGGTCTTTTATTTGCCACTTGTTATTTAAGATATACTTAATAAAGTATGACTCATGATTAATTCCAGTATATCATAATCCTGACTTAGAAGTGTTAATGATTTATGACTTACGACTAATGACTTTGAACATGGAATTTTTGCATATGACTTTTAATTATATAAATTATCATTTGTTTGACTAAATTTAGGTAGACACGAATTAAGTCAAATTATAATTTCTGACTTATATTTATTTAACTATGAATTAAATTAAATGACTTACGATGAATGATTGGTTGCTTATATTTATGGCAAGTAATTTCAATTTACTTTTTATACTCTCGCAACAAATGTTGCTAAAGAGAGTATTATAGTTTTGTTCACATAACGGTTGTTTGTAACACCCAAAACTAAACGAGTTAGATATAGGGTTATATATACCAAAGTGATCAGGGTGAAGAGTGGAGTTCAAATCCGAATGTCTGTCTGTCCGTGCGTCCGTCCGTCCGTCTGTGCAAGCTGTAACTTGAGTAAAAATTAAGATTTCTTGATGAAACTTGGCACACTTATTTCTTGGCACCATAGGAAGGTTGCTTTCGAAAATGAGCAAAATCGGACCACTGCCACGCCCACAAAATGGCGAAAACCGAAAACACATAAAGTGCCATAACAACGCCATAAATAAAGCTATGGAAATAAAATTTGGTATGAAGGATCGCACTATGAAGGGGCATATTTGGATGTAATTTTTTTGGGGAAGTGGGCGTGGCCCCGCCCCCTACTAAGTTTTTTGTACATATCTCGCAAACCAATAGAGCTATATAAACCAAACTTTCTGCAGTCGTTTTTTTAGCCACTTCCTAATACAGTCCAAAAATGAAAGAAATCGGATCATAACCACGCCCACCTCCCATACAAAAGTTAGGTTGAAAATTACTAAAAGTGGGTTAAATCACTAACGAAAAACGTCAGAAACACTAAATTTCACATAAGAAATGGCAGATGGAAGCTGCACTCAGATTTTTTTACAAAATGGAAAATGGGCGTGGCGTCGCCCACTTATGGGTCAAAAACCATATCTCAGGAACTACTCGACCGATTTTAATGAAACTTGGTTTGTAGTAGTTTCCTTACCTCCCAATAATATGTTGAGAAAATTGACCAAATCGCTTCACAACCACGCCTACTTCCTGTATACCAGAACTTAGAAGATGATCTGAATCGTTTACTTTACAATATATATAGTAAGCACTAGTGAAGATATCGGTGCAAAACTTTGCACAAATACTGTATTTATAGTGTGGCAGCCCATTTCTAAAAATCGCCGAAATCGGACCATAGGTTTTCAAGACCCCATATATCGCACATGAGGACCTCGGTGCTTCTAACCTAATATTAGGGTTTCCAACTTCCAATGGACTTTATACAATATATATGACGAATATGTGGGTCAAATTGTGTATTATATAACATAAATAAAGTTAAATAAATAAATTGCGAGAGTATAAAATGTTCGGTTACACCCGAACTTAGCCCTTCCTTACTTGTTAATAATGAATTAGCTATTTTACGTTCGATTAGTGATTTTTGAATTACTACCAAGGTGCATACGCCCTCTAATAAATTTAAAAGTTTTGATTATTGTATTATTTTTCAGACTCTGGAATCTGGTAAGCTGTCATTATTGTAGTTATAGAATAATCATCAATAAATAAAGTCGCTATTTACTAATTTGGGCACTTGGACAGTATGTAAACCTTTTAGTTACAGTACTCGTAGGCAACTGCCTAGAAAATAGAAAATAATTTCAACTGAGAATTGATTGCCTATAGTAAAAACTCTGATAAAATAGGTTTTTCAAAAGGGACGATACAAAAGTACGACGCCATATTCTTCTCGCTCTTTTGATATTTCTCTTCAGTAAGGTTTGCTATTTTCTCATGGAAAGATAAACGTTCCAACAACGAGTCGAAATTATTAAAATTTACTACCGAAATTCGGAGTCAGTGGCCTCAACTTTAAGAACGTTACGTCATACGTAGCGATGAGGTTCATTTGTGGCAGAAAGGCTTCGTCAATAAGCAAACCTTAAGGGGATAGGGGTAGTCAGGATTTGCAAAAAATCAATTTTATTTTGCATTTTCGTTGAGTGTAATATCTTAAAAAATATTCTCTGAAAATTTGAAGTTTATCCGATAATTGCTTTTAGATTTATTCGACAAATAACAACGAGCGCTCGGGCACTCCAACACGCTAGTGTGAAACTTTAAATGCTTTTTTCTCAAAACTATGTTTTTTGAACTGGTGACAACAATTAACTATTGGTTTTTTCTCGAAAATCTAGAAAAAATTTCCTGAGGTCGCCATTTTAAATTAAAAAAAAAAGTTATCCTTTGTAAAATACAATGATTTAATAGCAAAAAAAAATTACTGAAAACTCTCATTTTTCGTGTCTCTGACTACCCCTAACCCCTTAAGTCTTTGCGTACCAAAAAAATTACGGTTTGGTGCGTTTTATGGGCCGACGACGTCATTGGGCCGTACTTTTTCCGTGATGATCAAGACCGGCAAGTTACTGTGAATGAGAATCGCTACCGCACAATTATAACCGAATATTTTTGGCCCGGATTGGACGATATGGACTTGAACAATATGTGATTCCAACAGGACGGCGCTACAAGCCACACAGCGAATGTCACAATCGATTTATTGAAAACCAAGTTTGGTGAACGTGATATCTCAAAAATAGCCCAGTAAATTGGCCGCCTCGGTCGTGCGATTTGACGGCGTTATACTATTTATGTGGGGCTACGTCAAGTGTATGGTCTATGCTAACAAGCCAGCGACGATTGATGAACTTCGTACGAACGTGAAATTGCTGCAGTATCGGCCGATTTATGTTTGAAAACCGTCGAAAATTGGGTTCAGCGTTTAAACTTCGGCAAGCATGGTGGTGGCCATGCGAAATCGAGTTCCATACATAAGGGCTTCGAATATACTTTCAGCGGAATTTTGTTGCTATCCCAAATGCTTTTTGTACCGCTCTTATTGAAAAACTCTTTATACATATATTTTTTCTATTTTTTGAAAAATTGAAAGAGTCTCGATTTTTTTTATATAACCTGTTTGAGAACTACAAAAAGAAGGAAAAGTATAATAGCACCCCCAAAAGTATGCTCCAAAAGATTTTTATACTCGCGCAACAAAAGTTGCTAAAGAGAGTATTATAATTTTGTCCACATAACGGTTGTTTGTAAGTCCTAAAACTAAACGAGTTAGATATAGGGTTATATATACCAAAGTGATCAGGGTGACGAATAAAGTTCAAATCCGGATGTCTGTCTGTCCGTCTGTCCGTCCGTCCGTCTGTCCGTCTGTCCGTCCGTGCAAGCTGTAACTTGAGTAAAAATTGAGATATCTTAATGAAACTTGGAAAACGTGTTTCTTGGCACCATAAGAAGGTTAAGTTCGAAGATGGGCGGAATCGGACCACTGCCACGCCCACAAAATGGCGATAACCAAAAACACATAAAGAGCTATAACTAAGCCATAAATAAAGTTATGAAAATAAAATTTGGAACATAGGATCGCATTAGGGAGGGGCACATTTGAATGTAATTTTTTTGGAAAAGTGGGCGTGACCCCGCCCCCAAATATGTTTTTTGTATATATCTTGCAAACCAATAAAGCATTATAAACCAAACTTTCTGCAGTCGTTTCTTTTAGCGGTTTCCTTATACAGTCCAGTCCAATGAAAGATATCGGATAATAACCACGCCCACCTCCCATACAAAGGTTAGGTTGAGAATGACTAAAAGTACGTTAACTCACTAACAGGAAACGTCAGAAACACAAAATTTCACAGAAATGATAGCAGAAGGAAGCTGCACTCAGATCTTTTTACAAAATGGAAAATGGGCGTGGCATCGCCCACTTATGGGTCAAAAACCATATCTCAGGAACTACTCGACAGATTTCAATGAAATTCGGTATATAACATTTTATTGACACCCTGATGACATGTGTGGAAAATGGATGAAATCGGTTCACAACCACAACTACTTTCTTTGTAACTCAATTTTGAATTCCATTGTAATCCTTCACTTTATAATATATACATTAGGAACCAATGATGATTGCGAAATAAAACTTTACACAAATACAGTATATGATCTGTGGCATCACTTGTGAAAAAATTGTCGAAAACGGACTATAACTTTTCAAGGCCTCAGATATCGAACATGTTGAACTCAGCGCCTAAGGTTAAATTTTAACCGAAATATGGGTAAATCTATCAGATAATTTAATGTAATTCGGAGGAAATTGTTTTCTTCCAATAATGTGTCTCTATTCCAAAAATTATTAAAATCGGGTCACAACATCTCCAGCTCCCATATACATAATTATAGGTTTTTCAAAAGTATCATCCCCTAGCTCCCATATACCTAATTATAGGTTTTTCAAAAATTCGTTGGGCTTTATTACGCATATATGTATTGGTTAATATGTGATATATCTTAGCAAAATTAAGTGAGCGTATAGTATTGGATATAGTGTCCCTTGCTGGTGAAATTGAATGAAATCGGTTCAGGAATTACCTCAGCCCTCATATCTATATATGACGATTTTCGTTATTCTATTAAACTTTATGCCGAATTTATGGGTAAATTTGTGCGTTATCTTATTAAAATTTCTTTAATAAATTGCGAGAGTATAAAATGTTCGGTTACACCCGAACTTAGCCTTTCCTTACTTGTTTAACATGCAATTAAATTTCCACTTTTGAAATGAGTTATAGTGAACTAGTTTGAAAAGAGTGAACTATATTCAACATTGTATTCAAAGTAATCACATTCGTAACTAGTTACATTGTAGTTAGCCGCCTACAACTTCCAACCAAGCATCTTTAATTCCGCATACAACAACAACTCGCTTTAATAAATGAAAAGCGAAAATTGCATACGTTCAGCTGCAACAACTGAGAATGACACTTGAGTATTTATTATTTTAATTATATTACACTAACACCAAGGGGAGTATTAATAGTATACAGATATATATACAAACGCATATAGACCTACTACACCTGCAACAGCATGCGTAGGCACGTCTAGGCCAAAGTTTAAGTGTCCGTTGAGCGAAGTAAGCAAAGTAAAGTGATCGCCTTAGGTGCTCTTAATGTTGTTTTTGTTGTTATTTTTGTTGTTAACTTGCAAATTTCGCTCTTATTTGGTTTTATGGCAACTATATAAAAGGCATTCCGGCATACTTAGTATGGCATTTGTTCTAGCACACACACGCACAGAATGCTGCACAGCTGCATATTATAAATGTGTGAGTGTGTTGGTGACCTAGCATTTTTGCTTGCATAAATATTTATGAAGTTGTACACGTCCACATACACAAATGCAAGTAAATAATACTTAAACAAATGCTTACACGAATACTTAGTCTATGCATAACGCATATTACGCTCCTTTTTATACTCTCGCAACAACAAAGTTGCTAGAGAGTATTATAGTTTTGTTCACCTAACGGTTGTTTGTAACACCCAAAACTAAACGAGTTAGATATAGGGTTATATATACCAAAGTGATCAGGGTGACGAGTAGATTTGAAATCCGGATGTCTGTCCGTCTGTGCAAGCTGTAACTTGAGTAAAAATTAAGATATCTTGACGAAACTTGGCATAAATATTCCTTGGCACCATAAGAAGATCAAGTTCGAAAATGGGCGGAATCGGACCATTGCCACGCCCACAAAATGGCGAAAACCAAAAACACATAAAGTGTCATAACTAAGCCATAAATGAAGTTATAAAAGTAAAATTTGGAATAAAGGATCGCACTAGGAGGGGGCATATTTGGATGTAATTTTTTTGGGGAAGTGGGCGTGGCCCCGCCCACAAATCGGTTATTTGTATTTAACTCGCAAACTAATAAAGCTATATAAGCCAAACTTTCTGCAGTCGGTTCTCTTACATACCCCACCACACACCATGAAAATAGTTGAAATCGGATAATAATCACGCCCACCTCCCATACAAAGGTTAGGTTGAAAATTACTAAAAGTATGTTAACTAACTAACGAAAAACGTCAGAAACACTAAATTTTGCAGAAGAAATAGCAGAAGGGAGCTGTACTCAGATTTTTTTACAAAATGGAAAATGGGCGTGGTATCGCCCTCTTATGGGTCAAAAACCATATCTCAGGAACTACTCGACCGATTGGAATGAAATTCGGTATATAATGTTTTCTTGACACCCTGATGACACGTGTGGAAAATAGATGAAATCGGTTCACAACCACGACAACTCCCCATGTAACTCAATTTTGAAATCCATCTTATTCCTTCACTTTATAATGTAAACATAAGGAACCAATGAAGATAACGGAATAAAACTTTACACAATTAGTGCATATCATCTCTGGCTTCACTTGTGAAAAAATTGTCGAAAACGGACCATAACTTTTCAAGGCCCCAGATATCGAACATGTTGAACTCAGCGCCTAAGGATAAATTTTAACCGAAAATATGGGTAAATCTCTCAGATATCTCAATTTAATTCAGAGGAAATTGTTTTCTTCTAATAGTGTGTCCCTGTTCCAAAAATTATTAAAATCGGGTCATAACATTTCCATATACCTAATTATAGGTTTTTCAAAAATACGGTGAACTTTATTTCGCATATTGGTTAAATTTCTTCAATAAATTGCGAGAGTATAAAATGTTCGGTTGCACCCGAACTTAGCCTTTCCTTACTTGTTCCATTGTATTGTTGTTCTTGTTCTTGTTGTTCGACATACATTGTATTATTGCATGTTAATCCTTGCATTTTCATAACTTGTTATATAAAATGTAAACAAGATTAAGTTAAACTTTGGTACTTAAAGTGGAAACATGCACAGCACAGAGCAGGGCATAGCATTGTAGCAAGTACTAGAAAAGTGAGCGAAAGGGGAGCTGACTAGTGATGCAGCGGGGGAGTAAAGAGGTGAAAGAGTTAGTAAACAGAAGCATAAATGCATACTCATATATATATATGTATATGTAAGTGCCGTTAAAGCGCGTGTGGCACAATTGTCATGCTGCCTGCTTGCTTTGTGGCAATATTGGAGCATGTGACAGAACAATATGCCAGGTGTTTAGAAACTAATGCAAATCTAACGGAGTACTTATATTTGTACTGGAAATACAGTTACTGCAACTCAAACGGTAAATGCTTGCAACACATATACACATGAACACTTACTTGCCACACATGCAAACAAGAAATACAAAACTACAAAGCATACAATGCCACACGGCTTTCACCGTTGATACTGTCATCTGTATGCTTTATTGTGTGCGTCTAACAATAAAGTGGACGCTGCATATGACAAAAGCTTCTAAAGACTTATTCTACGAATTGCACGCAAACACACAAAGGGTTGCATTGTCGGTTGCCTGCCTCATATATTCATTCATTTCGCAAATTCACCTGTATCAATGCAGCTCTATTACTCTCTTTTGCGCTCTCTTTCTCTTCTCTTTTTTGCACATTCACAACTTTCAACACAATAAAATTTGCTTACAAAGGATTTGTGCTATTTTCACAGCTGTCCTACACTATTAGCTGCCTCACACACCACAGCCACATACCAAAGTCGTCCACAACTTGCTGGCCACCCACACGACCTGCTTGCATTTAGTTGTGTGAGATAATTTTTAGTTTCTTCTTTTTTTTGTGCGCTTCTAACTTTACTATTGATTTGCTCTACTTTCCCTGTGTTATTGTTGTAGTTTCAGCGTTCGAGTTTGTGAGTGAACTCACATATTGTGGACACCTGTGCTGGTGTTTTGTGTACTTAGTCTAATTCAGTTTCATTAAAGTTATTGCCAGCTTCGTGTTTTAAAAGCTTGCTTAAATAAATTTTCCAACACTTAAAATGTAGGCAAATGGATAGGCTGTCGAACAGCTGCTAGCTGTTAGTTTTAGGGCAGCAATATTGAATTTTGTAAAAACTTCAAATTGAGGGAATTTAAGTTGAAAGGTTTTCTTTCGCCTCTGCGAGAGCTTTTAGAGTAAGTGTTGAGTTAATTTTCACTAGTGAGAAAATGTCTTTTGATCTTCCCACTTCTTGAACAGCGTGTCTTCAATTTCATAATTTAATTTTTACTTGGAAAATATCTTATAAACTCTGAGCCAAAATTTCAACATACATACATACCTCAGTCAAATAATTATATGTGCATGAACTTTTTGCAAAAAAAATTAAAGATTACAAAATTGCAAAATATTTCTGGGTATGCAAGTTTGTTATTATTAATATATACGATATAAATAATAAAAAATTAACAAATTTCAAATTTTTTTAAACTGTAAAACAGAATTGAAGTTTAAGATAATAGTAAATATTCATATTTTTACTATTTTTACCAGTATATGCTATACATTTGAGTTTAACTGAACTAAATGTTTATTTTAATAGTCAGTAGAATTGTTCTTATATTTTAAAACTAAATTAAGCCGCCTAATCAGAGAATTAACTACTGACTTTAGAATAGTTATGTAAATATTGACCAATTCTTGCTTTATGGCTAATTTAAGGAGCAGTGAGGATCCCCCATTGGATTGGAGGATGGAGTCATATGTAGAAGTTCACGCAAGTGAGGAAAGTTTCTGATTGTCATTCACTTGGGAGTGGCCAGGAACGATTCTTTTACATGTGGCTCAAGCAGCTCACGACTTCCGGTCTTAGACCAAGTATCCTCTGGGTAGCCAACAGACATCCGTTTGGAGGCGAGCTAAAGTGAGAAAGCGAAACCCGCTTATGCGGTTGTGCGTAGGGTTTGGGACCCACCACATAAAAACACCCCCCAATGAAAACGACGAAACAGCCTCGGATGAGAGACCCCGATTTTGATGACGACCACTGCAAACGTTTAAAGGACTACGATTTAAGGGCATGCACCTGGAATGTCCGGACCCTTAATTGGGAAGGTGCCTCTGCCCAGCTGGTTGATGTCCTCGTAAGAGTAAAGGCTGACATCACCGCAATACAAGAAATGCGATGGACGGGACAAGGACGGAAGAAGGTGGGTCCTTGTGACATCTACTACAGCGGCCATATAAAGGAGCGCAAATTCGGTGTGGGATTCGTGGTGGGAGAGAGACTCCGTCGTCGAGTCCTGGCATTCACTCCGGTGGATGAACGTCTAGCCACAATCCGCATCAAAGCGAGGTTCTTCAACATATCGCTGATTTGCGCCCACGCCCCGACGGAAGAGAAGGACGAAGTGATCAAAGATACCTTCTATGAGCGCCTAGAACGTACCTATGAGCGCTGCCCCCGCCACGATGTAAAAATCGTGCTTGGCGATTTCAACGCTAGGGTGGGTAAAGAAGGTGTCTTTGGCACAACAGTCGGAAAATTCAGCCTCCATGACGAAACATCACCAAACGGTCTGAGGCTGATCGACTTCCCCGGGGCCCGAAATATGGTCGTCTGTAGTACTAGATTCCAGCATAAGAAAATCCATCAAGCTACTTGGCTGTCCCCGGATCGAATCACTCGCAACCAGATCGATCATGTTGTGATAGATGGACGACATGTCTCCAGTGTCTTTCATGTGCGTACGCTTCGTGATCCCAACATCGACTCGGACCACTATCTTGTAGCAGCTAAGATACGCACCCGCCTCTGTGTAGAAAAGCGCACACGTCAACAAACACAAGGAAGGTTCGACATCGAGAAGCTGCAATCACAACCGACAGCCGAACGATTTTCTACTCGACTTGCACTCCTGCTCTCTGAGAGCACTCGGTATAAGGGAGCTGTGGGACGGCATATCAAACTCCTTACGTACAGCTGCAACCGAAACCATTGGTTTGCGGAAAAGCCAAAAAAACTGCTGGTATGACGAGGATTGTCGTCTCGCAGTGGAGAGAAAACAGACTGCCTACCTCGCAATGTTGCGATCGACCGCAACACGAGCGGGATGGGAAAGATACCGAGAGCTGAAGAGGGAAGCGAGACGCATTTGCAGACAAAAAAAGAAAGAGGCCGAAATGTGTGAGTATGAAGAGCTTGACAAGCTGGCCGATAGGGGTAATGCTCGAAAATTTTACGAAAAGATCCGGCGACTAACTGAAGGTTTCAAGACCGGAGCGCACTCCTGTAGGACCCCCAGAGGTGATCTAGTTATTGATGACCAGAGTATACTGAGTTTGTGGAGGGAACACTTCTCCACCCTGCTGAATGGCAGTGAAAGTACAACACCAGGAGATGGCGAACCCGATTCCCCAATCGACGACGATGGAGCAGATGTTCCATTGCCCGACCGTGAAGAAATTCGAATAGCAATTACCCGCTTGAAGAACAATAAGGCGGCGGGTGCCGATGGATTACCGGCCGAGCTATTCAAATACGGCGGCGAAGAGCTGATAAGGTGCTTGTATCAGCTTCTTTGCAGAATATGGTCGGAAGAAAGCATGCCTGACGATTGGAATCTCAGTGTACTCTGCCCAATACACAAACAGGGAGACCCCACAATTTGCGCCAATTACCGTGGGATAAGCCTCCTCAACATCGCGTATAAGGTTCTGTCGAGCGTATTGTGTGAAAGACCGTCAACAAACTGATTACCATGCGCCAAATTTTGGAGAAGACCCGTGAAAATAGGATCGACACACACCATCTCTTTGTCGACTTTAAAGCTGCTTTCGACAGCACGAAAAGGAGCTGCCTTTATGCCGCGATGTCTGAATTTGGTATCCCCGCAAAACTAATACGGCTGTGTAAGCTGACGTTGAGCAACACCAAAAGCTCCGTCAGGATCGGGAAGGACCTCGCCGAGCCTCCAGACTCCAGACTGGATAAGGAAGCGAAGCGTATGGGTCTGGTGGTGAACGAGGACAAGACGAAATATCTCCTGTCGTCAAACAAACAGTCAGCGCATTCGCGTCTTGGCTCCCACGTCACTGTTGACAGTCATAACTTTGAAGTTGTAGATAATTTCGTCTACCTGGGAACCAGCATTAACACCAATAACAATGTCAGCCTGGAAATCCAACGCAGAATCACTCTTGCCAACAGGTGCTACTATGGACTAAGTAGGCAATTGAAAAGTAAAGTCCTCTCTCGACGAACAAAAACCGAACTCTACAAGTCTCTCATCATTCCCGTCCTACTTTACGGTGCAGAAGCGTGGACGATTTCAACATCCGATGAGACGGCACTAGGAGTTTTTGAGAGAAAGGTTTTGCGGAAGATTTATGGTCCCTTAAGAATTGGCAACGGCGAATACCGCAGACGATGGAACGATGAGCTGTATGTGTTATTCGACGACATAGACATAGTCCAGCGAATAAAAAAACAGCGGCTACGCTGGCTATGTCATGTTGTCCGAATGGATGAAAGTGCTCCTGCTCTGAAAGTATTCGATGCAGTACCCGCTGGTGGAAGCAGAGGAAGAGGGAGACCTCCACTCCGATGGAAGGACCAGGTGGAGAGGGACCTGGCTTCGCTTGGAATAACCAATTGGCGCCAAACTGCCAGAAGGAGGGATGCGTGGCGCGCTGTTTTGGACTCGGCTATAACCGCGTAAGCGGTGTCTACGCCAGTCAAGAAGAAGAAGAGGATCCCCCAGAAATCCTCAATAGTATTTAGGTTCCAACTCAATGCTGCATATTGTAATACCGGAATTTTCCGGACGTTAAAGATATTCTTCGTGTGGATTGAAGCGTTATCCTGCCGATATGTCCAATAATATGCCATAAATATTGCCAGCAAATTTTATTAATTCACTGTCCAAAACATCTACATAGATATTAGCATTCATTTGAGTGGATATAAAACATGTAGATGGCTTTCCACTGCAGCAAAATGCAGCCCATGATATCAAGGTACCGCTTCCAAAACATCGCTTGTAGCAGAACCTGGTGCGAATCTCTCCAATATTTCTTGCAATGATCTGGGCCGACAAATTTAATTTTTTTTCGTCACAAAATTTTACATTCTATCACTCATCGGCCCAGAATTGGTATTTATTTGCAAACCTTAAAAAGCACATTGTGCCTTTGTTTAGTGTTGGTTTAGGTGCCATGTAGGTGTGTTTGAGAAACTGAGTTTTATGTATAATTGGAAAAAATATATTTATTGTGATTTTCCGATTTAACTAGGTCCATATTTGAGCGCTGATTACCAAATCCGCAACTACTAGCCGTCGAATCATCCTTTCGTAGCGCTCATCAATGTTGTTTTTCGTCCGATGCGTCGCACTATACCATAATTATTTGGATTTTTAAGAAATTTGGAGATACAGTTCTGATGTCGCTTTGGTCTAGAGCCATTTTGGAACCGCTTTCATGCATTCCTATGATTATTACTTGTTCCTCGGCTGATAAACTAGTACCACGAGGCATTTTAGGCTTAAAGTTAAATAAATGTAATCACATTTTTAATAATTCATTCGCAAACAAGTTTTAACAAAAGTATAAAAAGTACACATATAAATATTTACTATGCAATACCCAATTCACAAGCACATTCTTAATGTAACTGTACAACGAACGCGAAAAGTATGAAACAATTATCGTTGTATAGTAATGGCAACATATCAACCTTTAATTCCACATTTACCGAAATCCAAAAAGTAACAGTGAATAAGAAATATAATCAAAAGTAGAATTGCATATAAAAATATTTGTATGAGGAATAAATATAATTTGTTGTTAAATATACTATATATTTCCTATATTTTCAAAGTTATTATGATAAATAATATTCCTACCAGCAAAGAAGATTCAACGTCATCTACATCATCATACATATATAAAGGGGTTTTCAAAAGGGAAGCTATCGATAGGGACAGCAAACGACGCCATATCATTTCCGCTATTTTGACATTTTTCTTCAGAAAGGTTTGCCATTTCATCATGGAAAGATATACGATCCAACAAAGAGTCGAATATATTAAAATTTACTATCGAAATTCGGAGTCGGTGGCCTCAACTTCAAGAGCGCTATGTCCAATTTATGGTCGTTCTCATTTCCGGCTCATTTCTGGCGTCAATAAGCAAAATATGCGTTAATGGCCGGGCAGCAATCCACACGAACTCCATGAGTATTACGGTTTGGTGCGCTTTTTGGACCAGAGGCGTCATTGGGCCCTACTTCTTCCGTGATGAACAAGACCTGCACGTTACTGTTAATGGGAATCCGCTGAATGATAACCGAATAATTTTATTCCGAATTGGATGATATGGGCTTGGACAATATGGAAAGGACAGGACGGAGCCACAAGCCACATAGCGAATGTAAGAATCGATTTATTGAAAACCAAGAATGGTGAAGTGTTATCTCACGAAACGGCGAAACGGCCCAGCCTTGGTCGTGCGATTTGACGCCGTTAGACTATTTCCTGTGGGGCTACGTCAATTGGAGCATATATCCATGAATGTCCTTCAAAGAGCTTGAATCCACGTAGAATGGAGTTGTCCATTTAGCTTGAAAATATTAGTAAATAGATAGTTCCTGATAAAAAATTAAACGTACCAAATTAGCTTAGTTAGCTTCAAAATTCTAAAGTCACCACCATGTTGGATGAATTATTTTTGATGAGCTTCTCAGTTTAGAAATACAATCAGCAAATGTTCATCTTTTGCCAAGAGAAGATCTTCGCTAATTTTATAGATTGCTCTGATCGAGGTTCGAACCCATGAGTTCCGTGTTATTGAGCGTAATCGATTAGAACAGTGGCGAACGCAGGAAAAAAAATTGGGGGGGGGGTTTTAGGTAAAAAGGCAATGTTTCATTATTTTATTCAGAAATTGAAGTCTAATCTTCTTTTAATTTGGGCCATAACATTTAAAATCTCTTCCTCCGTCACGTCTATATCTCTATGGATATTCAAGAGAGCCATTCCGTTCAGGCGTGCTTCTCCAGTTTTATTTCTTAAATATGTTTTAAGCCTGCGAAGTGAGGAAAACGAGCGTTCACTTGAAGCGACAGATATAAGGATTATTGCTCCAATCTTTAAAAAACGATGCACTGTTTTGAAAATTTTTGCATCGCAACAATTCAACGCGTCTAAAAAGGTTTTGGATCTCTTTGTTTGATTTAACCAGTTCCTGAAAATATATTCAAAATTTTAGTTAGAAAATATAATCTGAAGAAAAGATTTTTAACCTTTTCCACATTCTAAATTCAGCAACGAAATCATCGGGATCTTCTACATCAGCGGTTAAGTTAAGACACTCAAGTATTTTTTTGCAAATAGCATAATTTTTTTAAATTTAAATTTATTTCACAACAGTTTGCTCATGGAACGAAAACTGAAAGTCATAATAAAAATTTTTCAAATTTTTCCTTTATTATGATTAACAATAAACTCTAAAAAAAATAATAGAAACCTTATTGGTGACTTTTCAGTTCAGAACTAATTTTCAAAAGAAGTCCATTTTCGACTCACAATTCCCCTTAAATCTAAAAAAATCCAGTTCAGCAGCCACAGAGTTATAAGGCAAAGTCCAGTTTATATTTATCTGGGTTTTTTAATTGGCCTACATTCCCACAACTTTTTAATACTATCCAGATACAATAGGTTTGTTTTTAGTTTAACATTTTCATAGTTTCAAAAAATTAAATTCTATCAGCAGAAAAGTATCAAAATAGGCCGTTTGTGTACAAAAAAGTGTCAAATCACAAAATTTAGAAGATACAATGGTATCAAAACGGCAACGCTGTTAGTGACTAATGTATTCATTTATTTTACATATTCTTACATCGCACAGTGGGCCAGAAGGTAGGCAAAAGCGGCCAAAACTCGACTATTTTTTTTTTAATTTTTGTTTTGTTTATAGTAATCTACACATATCAAAGTAGATTTTAGCCAATTTCTGTTACATTTAATAAAATATTTTTAACTCCGCAGTACTTTGAATTTCAATTCGGCAGTAAAATTTGATTACGTTTTTTGCACAAAATAATGAATATAGTTTAAAATTGATAAATATTTCATAAAATTTCGAATTAGTTTCTTAGTCTGTATGGAAAAAGAAGTAAGTTGCAAGAAAAAAATATTTAAAAAAATTATATATGAAACATAATACACAAGATTGTTATTCACCGGTGCATATTATTTTTCGACTATGCTCGCTGCCGAATGCAGATTCCCCGAGATTCCCCTGTACATAAAAAAGTCCGAGGTTTTAATCGATTCATTTTTTCATATACTTTAAATTTATCCTGCCCACTTTTGCCCGTTTTCACTTTTCAATTAGAAGTATTGCAAAAAAGTCGCGTGCGCGCACTTAACATTTTTCGACACTCATATATAGGGTCGATACTGGTTTGTGGTAACATATATTTACGTATAGTCAATTTTCGACTGACAAAATTAATATTTGGTCTTTCGATGCATTGTGTTCATAATATTTATATGCTACGAACAGATAGATGGCGCCACCGTCGGTTTCCAGTTGAATTTACTTGAAAAACATGTCTTTTGGAATATACTAATCATATATTCTGCTTATGTTGTTTGAAAAAATAAAATCTAAAATACTTATATTCAAATTTAATCATATTCAAATTTAATCATTAAAAAAAAGGTAAAACTGTAATACTTAAAATGGCGGAGTTTACAAAGAAAGAGATTCTGCAAAAGCTTGATGAATTAGGCAATATAAAATTAGTAGGTGAGTATGTTGTTAACAAAATGAATCTTAATCTTTCTGATGTAGATTCTGAATGGATCGAGCAATTAAAAAGAGCTATTTCGACTCTAAAATGTAAGGGCAATTTGAAATTACAGGCAGCTAAAAGAATGAAAACCCGATTTGAATTAAACAATAAAGACTGGCTTAACTCTTTATTTTGTATTCCTAAAGCAATTACTACAACTTCGATTATCACAAATTCAGTTGTCGGTGGTCGACCAAGTCTTGAATTTAAAGATAAATCTGAACGATCTAAACGTAGAGAAGTTGCAACTATTGATCGGGCTAAAAAGCATGATCCATTAGCATTGTTAACTTCCTGTCGTCAAGCTGCAAGTAGATCTGGTAATAAAGATTTATACTATGTCGTTAATCACATTTTAAAATCATCAGAACACCCGAAAAAAATTCGTAAAATATTAGAAACAACAGTTTAAAAAAAAGTGCGGAGGAGGCTTTAGCTTTCTTGCTGAATAACTCTCTATCTAAAGCAGTTTATACTAACATGAGATTAGAAGTTAAAAAATGTGGTGTTGATATTTGGCCTGCCTATAATAAGATCAGAGAAATAAAATTACAATGTAGACCTCCATTGGAAGATACTTCTATCAGCGAGACAAGAGCAGAAGTGTCTCTTTAAGCTCTCTTGAAACATACCGCGAATAGAATTGAAGATTTACAGAAAGAAGTAGTAATTCATTACATGACTGAAGCACAAGTAAATGTAGTAGATGCTGTTTTACTGTGTTCATATGGGCAGCAGTGGTCATTCATGTTATAAACAAACTTACAAATCAGTAGACACAAATCCAAATCATAAAGATGATATATATTTGCCACGGCGCTCATTCCATTGCGATTACTAACGTCCGAAAATATAGTTCTTTGGAATAACAGAACACCTCAGTCAGCACGATTCTGTCGACCTTTTGCAATTTTGAATTTCGTGTCCAGCGACCTCAAAAACCCACGAGTAACGATTTTCAGGCAAATTGATTCAATTTTTAAAAAATTTGTCCGCCATATTAGATCCGCCATTTTGAATTTTGGAAAAATAATACCGGATTCGTGTTCAGCGACCCCAAAAACCCCCGACTAACGATTTTCGAGCGAATCCAATGAATTTTTAATTTTTCGTCCGCCATATTGGATCCGCCATTTTGAATTTTCAAAAACTAACTTCAGATTCGTAATCAGCGACCCCAAAAACCCCCGAGTAACCATTTGCAAGTGAACTCGATGATTTTTTAAAAAAGTCGTCCGCCATATTGGATCCGCCATTTTGAATTTTTAAAAACTAACTTCAGATTCGTAATCAGCGACCCCGGAAACCCCCGAGTAAGGATTTTCGAACGAATTTGATAAATTTTTTAGTTTTGGCCGCTTTTGCCTACCTTCTGGCCCACTGTGCATCGTCGGCAGAAAGATTGCTTTGAAAACAACAAATTACAATTTTTCAAATGACTATGTAGAATTAAATTATATTATTTAAAAATTCAATTACTTTGGGGGGGGGGGGGGTTTTAACACCCCAAAACACTATTATGCATCCTAACCTCTTACTGGACAGAAGCTGCGGTCACTATAAGATACTGAATCATAAAATCAAAGATATACTAAATAAAGATAAAGAACATAGTAAATTTAACTCAGAACTTTTTTTTAACCCAAACGGCTTTCGGCATGCTTAAACTCTCAGAGATACAAACATTTAAGAACTGGTTCGTGTACAACCGAACAGTGCTAACTGTCTGCTCTAGAGTAAAGATGAGCTTTCATTTTAAGAATCAGCTCCTGTGAAAGCTCGTTTATAGCTTTAGTGAAATAATTAAAGCTTCAATTTGAGTTGAAAATACTTGTGTAATAAACACCTCAGTGGTATGTTTAGGTAACTTTGCCTGCCTTTGTATAAGCGCACCAACAACCTGCGGCATGAATAATTGAAATCATAAATAACTCATTAAACAGAAACTCGTTTACGCTTTCATCTAATTTATTAAAATACTTCAAAACTATTGCAATAAAGCACTTGTAACACACACACACACAAGCATTGGTGATGATTACACCCATTTTGTTGCATAATTCATTTATCATGCAATCAAGCACCGACCAAGGCAACACAATTCATTTTTGCCACGCACGCATAAGTACCTAAAAATATGCTTCAACTTTTTCAACACAGGTACTCAATCAACGAGGATGATTGCAACCACACAGGCACTCATACAATCGCTAGTAGATGCATATATGTATGTGGCAAAGTGTGGCGAGGTGAGCGCGCATTTGCTATTGTTTTATTTGTTGCTGCATGCCAACATATGCTTACACCGCAAATTCAATTTACCGCTGGCAAAGTTCCACACCAGCAATTCAACCAGCAACAACTATGCCAGCAAGTAAGCGGAATGTGCGCAACACTCCACATAACAGTAACTGCAGTGATGACCGACAAAAATAACAATAAAGTATAACAATGCAGAAAGCGCACAAAAAAAAGCAAGTAACAACAACAAACATAACAAAGCGCCAGGCCACCACTCACGCTCCACTGGACTGTACGGCATGCCGGCGCTGGCGTTGTAACCCTTTTGACTGCGTTTTGTGTCTGCCAAAATATGCACACAGAGCACAGTGAAATTGCAACAACTATTACGACAATAACAATAACAACAACAACAACAACACGCAGTGTATATAAAATAAAACATCAATGGCATGTGGCATGCCACAACAGCAACACCATGCCGCACATTCGCGCTGACACTCAACTTGGCAATGCACTTGCAACATGCAACAGCAATGGCGTTAGCTGCCACTTACTTACTGCACTTGCCACATATGTATGTGGCTGCGTCTGTTTGTGTCTGTATTTTAGTTATTTTTGCTTTTGTATGTGTGTGTGTGATGTGTCGAGCTGGCATTCGCATATGTGAAGTGGTGTTGCAAAGTAGTTAAGCACATGCAACATGCAATCGCAGCAAGCTGCCTACCAACACACCATATACATGCATATATGCATGCACACACACCAAAAATAAAAAAAAAAGATTGAAAAAAATTTAAATAAAAATCCCAAAAAATTATAGTAAACAATACAAACGCAGCTGCTGCGTTGGTCACGCATACAAATACATATATGTGCATTCAATTCTATGTGTATGTGTGTGCATGTATTAGTGCTGGCTGGGCGCGTAAGTGGCATAACTACAGCTTTGTTGCAGTTGCGCTTGCAACACCATGTGCTGTCGCTTTGATTTCAACGGACTGGCAGCTGTGCGTTTGTATGGTTTTTGTTGCATTTTTTAATAAAACCGTTATCAGTATGAATATATGTATCTCTTTATTCTACCAAATTGCAAATATGCTACGTAAGCCAAACTGGAATTCATTTATTTTAGTAAACCTTTCAACTCAGAAATTATAACCTTCATCCTTGAAAATTTTCTAGGAGAATTAGTCCAATTATCTTGAAATAAACTATTTTATATTTTCTAGCATTTTCTAGCTATATTCGTCGTAGTCTTCGATTCATAGCTAATAATCCTAAATAATCCTATCCTATCCTATCCTATCCTATCCTATCCTACCCTATCCTATCCTATCCTATCCTATCCTATTCTATCCTATCCTATCCTCTTTAACTCTATTTTTTAATCCTGACCTATATTATCCTATCTAATCCTATCCTATCCTATCCTATCCTATCCTATCCTATCCTATCCTGTCCTATCCTATCCTATCCTATCCTATCCTATATATGTATCTCTTTATTCTACCAAATTGCAAATATGCTACGTAAGCCAAACTGGAATTCATTTATTTTAGTAAACCTTTCAACTCAGAAATTATAACCTTCATCCTTGAAAATTTTCTAGGAGAATTAGTCCAATTATCTTGAAATAAACTATTTTATATTTTCGAGCATTTTCTAGCTATATTCGTCGTAGTCTTCGATTCATAGCTAATAATCCTAAATAATCCTATCCTATCCTATCCTATCCTATCCTATCCTATCCTACCCTATCCTATCCTATCCTATCCTATCCTATTCTATCCTATCCTATCCTCTTTAACTCTATTTTTTAATCCTGACCTATATTATCCTATCTAATCCTATCCTATCCTATCCTATCCTATCCTATCCTATCCTATCCTGTCCTATCCTATCCTATCCTATCCTATCCTATCCTATCCTATCCTATCCTATCCTATCCTATCCTATGCTACCTATCCTATTCTATCCTATCCTATCCTATCCTATCCTATCATATCCTATTCTATTCTATTCTATTCTATTCTATTCTATTCTATTCTATTCTATTCTATCCTATCCTATCCTATCCTATCCTATCCTATCCTATCCTATCCTATCCTATCCTATCCTATCCTATCCTATCCTATCCTATCCTATCCAATCCTATTTAATCCTACTCCATGCCATTATCCATGCTACTATCCCATTATATACTATATAACCCGTTCCTATCGCGATCTCTTCTATCTTAACAGTTATCCTATCTCACACCCTATCATATCTAGTCTTTTAAAATTATATTTCCTTATATTGTTTTTTCCTACTTAATCGACTCCAAAATCGCCAAGTTGCTTTCCTTTTGCTCACTGGGTGTTAACAAACGAGTTGCAGGACGCTGACTGACATCCGTTTCTATTTTTATTTTTGACTGAGTGCCACCCTGTAATTGAGTGGCGTCCACGGATCGCTGTTTGATGGAGCTTCTTATTACGCGCTGTTGTTACCTTTTTCCGTATATGTCCAGGAGGGCTGTTGGTGTCAATATCAGCGCTGTAGTCTCTTATTATTGTCCATTAAACGTTTGGCTACTCTTCGTACGTCAAATGCACCGGTATTCAGTGACAAAGCGTGCTAAGCTTTTTATACGGTACGCTTAAACTGGAATGGAGTTTAAAGCAGTAATACTTTCCGATTACTTTCGGTTATAGTTTAAAAATATATAATATTTTTTACATGTATATGTGGGACTTGGCTAGATGGTGATTATACAAATTTCGAACCATCACACCACAGCTGTTAGAAAAGAAGTATAATTTTTAAAGGTCTTGATGAATGATAATCTGAGCTCGTAATTTATATTATTTTAGGAAATTAACGAAGAACTTGCTTACTACCTTCTACATGGAGTGCCTTCAGTGAGAGACCCTGGAGAGTTTTTGACATAACTTTCCACACGCCACCAAAGTCTCTTATCATTATTTCACAATTTAATCTAACTAATGGGAGGATGGGACCATGTGTAGAAGTTCACGCAAGTGAGGAAAGTTTTTGATTGTCATTCACTTGGGAGTGGCCAGAAACGATTCTTCTCCACATGGTCCAAGCAGCTCACGACTTCCGGTTTTAGACCAAGTATCCTCTGGGTAGCCAACAGACATCCGTTTGAAGGCGAGCTAAAGTGAGAAGGCGAAGCCCGCTTATGTGGTTGTGCGTTGGGTTTGGGACCCACCACATAAAAACACCCCCCAATGAAAAATCTACGAAAGCCTCGGATGAGACACCCCCCTTTTGATGACGACCCCTGCAAACGTTTTAAGGATAATGATATAAGGGCATGCACCTGGAATGTCCGGACCCTTAATTGGGAAGGTGCCTCTGCCCAGCTGGTTGATGTCCTCATACGACTCAAGGCTGACATCACCGCCATCCAAGAAGTGCGATGGACGGGACAAGGACGGAAGAAGGTGGGTCCTTGTGACATCTACTACAGCGGCCATATAAAGGAGCGCAAATTTGGTGTTGGATTTGTGGTGGGAGAGAGACTCCGTCGCAGAGTCCTGGCATTCACCCCGGTAGATGAACGTCTTGCCACAATCCGCATCAAAGCGAGGTTCTTCAACATATCGCTGATTTGCGCCCACGCCCCAACGGAAGAGAAGGACGATGTGACCAAAGATGCTTTCTATGAGCGCCTAGAACGCACCTATGAGCGCTGCCCCCGCCACGATGTAAAAGTCGTGCTTGGCGATTTTAACGCCAGGGTGGGTAAAGAAGGTGTCTTTGGCACAACAGTCGGAAAATTCAGCCTCCATGACGAAACATCGCCAAACGGCCTGAGGCTGATCGACTTCGCTGGGGCCCGAAATATGGTCGTCTGTAGTACCAGATTCCAGCATAAGAAAATACATCAAGCTACTTGGCTGTCTCCTGATCGAAACACGCGGAACCAAATCGATCACGTTGTGATAGACGGAAGACATGTCTCCTGTGGTTTTAGACGTGCGTACGCTCCGAGGACCAAATATAGACTCGGACCATTATCTGGTCGCAGCTAAAATACGCACCCGCCTCTGTGCAGCAAAGAACGCCCGTCAACAAACACAAGGAAGGTTCGACGTCGAAAAGCTGCAATCGCAACAGACAGCCACGAAATACTCTACTCGACTTGCACTCCTGCTCTCTGAGAGCACTCATCAGCATCTCGGTATAAGGGAACTGTGGAACGGCATCTCAAACTCACTGCGTACCGCTGCAGCCGAAACAATTGGTTTTCGGCAACGACAAAAAACAAGCTGGTACGATGAGGAGTGCCGTCTCGCAGCGGAGAGAAAACAGACTGCCTACCTCGCAACGTTGCAAACGACCACAACACGTGCGGGATGGGATAGATACCGAGAGCTGAAGAGGGAAGCGATACGTATCTGCAGACAAAAAAAGAAAGAGGCCGAAATGCGTGAGTACGAAGAGCTTGAGAAGCTGGCAGACAGAGGGAATGCTCGAAAATTTTATGAAAAAATGAAGCGACTTAACGAAGGTTTCAAGACCGGAGCATCCTCATGTAGAGACCAAGGTGGTAATCTGGTAACCGATGTCCAGGGCATACTGGGATTATGGAGGGAACACTTCTCCGACCTGCTGAATGGCAGTGAGAGTACAACACCAGGAGAAGGCGAACCCGATCACCCAATCGATGTCGATGGTTCTGATGTTGCATTACCAGAACATGAAGAAATTCGAATAGCTATTTCCCGCTTGAAGAACAACAAAGCAGCGGGGGCCGATAGATTACCGGCAGAACTATTCAAATACGGCGGCGAAGAACTGATAAAGGTGCATGCATCAGCTTCTTTGCAAAATATGGTCGGAAGAAAGCATGCCTGACGATTGGAATCTCAGTGTGCTCTGCCCAATCCATAAAAAGGAGATCCCACAATCTGCGCCAATTACCGTGGGATCAGCCTCCTAAATATCGCATACAAGGTTCTATCGAGCGTACTGTGTGAAAGACTAAAGCCCACCGTCAACAAACTGATTGGACCTTATCAGTGTGGCTTTAGACCTGGAAAATCAACAACTGACCAGATATTCACCATGCGCCAAATCTTGGAGAAGACCCGTGAAAAGAGGATCGACACACACCACCTTTTTGTCGATTTTAAAGCAGCTTTCGACAGCACGAAAAGGAGCTGCCTTTAGCCGCGATGTCTGAATTTGGTATCCCCGCAAAACTAATACGGCTGTGTAAGTTGACGTTGAGCAACACCAAAAGCTCCGTCATGATTGGGAAGGACCTCTCCGAGCCGTTCGATACCAAACGAGATTTCAGACAAGGTGACTCACTATCGTGCGACTTCTTTAACCTGATGCTGGAAAAAATTATAAGAGCTGCAGAGCTAAACAGAGAGGGTACCATCTTTTACAAGAGTGTACAGCTCCTGGCGTACGCCGATGATATTGATATCATCGGAAGCAACAACCGCGCCGTTTGTTCTGCTTTTTCCCGCATGGATAAGGAGGCGAAGCGAATGGGTCTGGAGGTGAATGAGGACAAGACGAAATATCTCCTGTCATCAAGCAAACAGTCGGCGCATTCGCGTCTTGGCTCCCACGTCACTGTTGACAGTCATAACTTCGAGGTCGTATATAATTTCGTTTACCTGGGAACCAGCATCAACAACACGAACAATGTCAGCCTCGAAATCCAGCGCAGAATAACTCTTGCCAACAGGTGCTACTTTGGACTGAGTAGGCAATTGAACAGTAAAGTCCTCTCTCGACGAACCAAAATCAAGCTCTACAAGTCGCTTATCATCCCCGTCCTGATCTACGGTGCAGAAGCTTGGACGATGTCAACACTAGGAGTTTTCGAGAGGAAAATTTTGCGCAAGATTTATGGTCCTAAGAACATTGGCAACGGCGAATACCGCAGACGATGGAACGATGAGCTGTACGAGTTATACGACGACATTGACATAGTTCAGCGAATAAAAAGACAGCGGCTACGCTGGCTAGGTCATGTTGTCCGAATGGACGAAAACACTCCAGCCCTGAAAGTGTTCGATGCAGTACCCGCCGGAGGAAGCCGAGGAAGGGGAAGGCCTCCACTCCGTTGGAGGGACCAGGTGGAGAGCGACCTGGTTACACTTGGGATCTCCAACTGGCGCCGAACTGCGAAGGAGAGAGAGAGATGGCGCACTATCGTCGATTCGGCTATAACCGGCTAAACGGTTGCAACGCCAATCACATACATACAATCTAACTAATATGAATATGTTTCCATAATCATTCAATGGAAAAAAGGTGTTTTCAATAAGAAGGCTAAAAAAGTTCTTTATTCCTGGCCACCACTGACGAACTTGCTGAACTCCAGATGTTGAACCCAATTTTCGACGATGTCAATATAAGACGGTCGGTACTGCTGCAATTACTCGTTCGATATTCGTACGAAGCTCATCAATCGTCGCTGGCTCGTTGGCATAGACCATAGACTTGACGTAGGCTCACAGGTAAAAGTCGAATGACGTCAAATCGCACGGCCAATTGACTGGGCCATTTCGTGTGATAACACGTTCACCAATCTTGGTTTTCAATAAATCGATTGTGATGTTCGCTGTGTAGCTTGAGGCGCCTTCCTGTTGAGGAACCACGTATTGTCCAAGTCCATATCATCCAATGCGGGGCAAAAATATTCTTGATCATCACGGAAGAAGTACGGCCCAGTGACGCCGCCGGCCCATAAACCGCACCAAACCGTAATTTTTCCTGGATGCCATGGTGAGTCATGGAGTACGTGTGGATTGCTGCCTGACCAATTACGCATATTTTGCTTATTGAAGAAGTCATTCAGCCAGAAATGAGCCTTATCGCTACGTAGGAGGACGTAGCGCTATTAAAGTTGAGGCCACTGACTCCGAATTTCGGTGGTAAATTTTAATAATTTCGTCTCGTTGTTGGATCGTGTATTTTTCCATAATAGAAGGGCAAACATTATTGAAGATAAATCTCAAAAGAGCGAGAAAAAATATGCTGTCGGTCTACTTTTGTACCGTTCCTTTTGAAAAACCCTTTTTTTCACGCGCACGTAAATAAATACACTAAATTTTAATTAATTGAAATAGAAAATTGCTCCCTTTTCACTAACGATTTCATAATAAATCATAATGTGTATTTAATTGCAGCCGCAAAGATTTACACAAAAATGCATATGGCTCTTATATAAGTATGAATATTTATATGGATGTGTGTATGTATATGCAAATAATTTCATTGAAAAACAAAAGCATATTTGCATTGGACGAGCAAATACGCGTGTAAATATATTACGTGTAAAGCTTAAGGGCGTGTAAAATGTACTTATGACAGTACATGTGGCACGTGCGTGTATATGGTATTTGTGTGGGTGCGTGTGTGTGGTTAAATAAAAATTTGCTTAAACAAAAAACAGTTATGCTCATTTATGCGCAAATTTCTGCATTAAATACACAACGCTTCATTGGTGAGGCACAAAAATTCGCATTTATTTGCATTCACATCAATAAGTATACATTTATGTATGTTTGTGTTTGTTTGTTGTGTCCAATATTGTGGGCACATGTGCGTGCCGCTTTTCAGCAAACGCATAAAAGTAATTAAATACATTTTTTATATTTAAATATTTCACTACGCAAATGTCACCCACAAAAGCCAGCGCAGCTGCGACACACACACACTGAAACTCACTTTCACACTCACTATCACTATCACTCTCCCTCCCCCTCTCTTCACCACAAGTCACAGCATGCCTGCGCATAATAATATATTTGACATTAAATTTATATTAAAATACGCAAATGAGTGTGCAAATTATTTAAATGCAGGCGAAAGGGCACAGCACACAGCGGTCACGTTGCTGACACTTATGCTATGGCATGCTATGCCACATGCTATGTTATGTTATGCAAATATGTGCGCACGCATATGGGCAAGCCAGCTGTCAGCGTTGCGTTGACTGCCGCAAAGCAAACACATACTCATGCATATGCATTTATAGTTTGCGTGAGTGTGCGTGCGCTTTACATACAGGTCAGCAAAGGCAAATAATTATTGCTGCATATTTATAGGCGTACACAAGTTGCCACAACAGTCAGCGTGCAGTGGCACACAAAGCTGTGGCCTGGTCTTTACCGATGTTACATAATTGCAAGGAAAAATTGAAAAAAAAAATATTATAATTTACATATTTACTTACACATACACATACATATATAAATATATAAACTTATATATATATGTATATATTATATTTTAAACTCAGATACATATTTATTCACGCATTTTTCACCATATTTAAATGCTTATTTATTTGTATTTACTCACGCATGCCAACACAAACAACAACAGACGCGCACGCATACAAATCCATACACACACACACATGCACACCTACATGCGCAAATTATTTTCATTAATATGCATTCGCGGGCGTTTAAGCAGCTGCATATATGCATGTAAGCGTCAATAAATTCGCTTAAAACTGTCCGCACTAGCCACACATAACTCAGCTGGTGCGCACCCACCATGGCGTATGAGTAATCTCCTTTAGCCATAGCAAGCAACTTTGCGTAATCGTCAAACAAATAAATAATTCGAATTTACTTTTTTGTTTTATTTTATTTTTATTTTACTTATGCCATTTTTATCTATATGCCACATGCGCGTAATGCCACTTTAAATAACCATGCACCAGCTGCAGCGTTATGCTCTACATACATATCATACATATATGTGTCTGTGTGTGTATATTGCGGCATGCATAAGAGGTGTTTAACGAAATCGCTTAATACTCTACTGAGCGCTGGATTATCCGCTGGCTGTTAACCAATTAAGCAACTTTCATTTGTTGACCGTATGCTATAATGTTATATAAGCATTGACATGCCAAACGGTTGATCTGAAATATTTTATTTTGCAAGCGCATGTGCTAACTGTAAATAATACGCTTGAAGCTAACTTCAGTTAACTTAAGTGACTTAGCAATAAAAGTGCTTGGTTTCAATTGATTTTTTGTTGAAAATAAGCAAAATATTCGATGCCTTACTTTCTCAACCTCGTATCTTAAAAAAGGTAACTTTTCAGGAAAGAAAAAAAACTGCTTATTTATTTACCGTCACTGTTTATGCAAAAATTTAAATGCAATTATTAAGGAATGAATTAAGGCGATGTACATAAGTAAAAATAATATACTTATCTCTTTTAGTTTACGCATAAAACGAATTTTTTAAGATACGAGTTTACTGCATTAAAAATCATTTTCATTTTTGAAACTTGATTAAAAAGATACTCGTTTGCTGCACTTATGTATATGTATACAACGAAGATATTTCAAAATAATTTAATGAAAACAATATTTTGTTTGAAATGAAAGTTTTATTGTTTAGAGAATATTATAAAAAAAACAGAATTCATATTAATTTATTTTAATTTAATCCTATTATTGGTATGGCAAGTTGTCATAAAATGAATGATAGTCCGCTGGAATCATACGTTTCAAATCTTGCAAGTCGTCATATTTTCTTTTAGAAATCGGTAGTTGCTGATTGTAGAGGCCCGGTATTACTAAGTCATCATTGTGCTGCATTTGTGGTCGCAATTTACGATGAGGTAATAGTTTCCACTCTTCATCAAAACATAATTTATATTGAACTCCGTCATTTAAGGTATATTTGAGAGCTCGCAAATCAACAACGCATGGATCGCCCTTCTTAGTGCCTGGTCGAATTGACTTCAAGTAATTTATTTGAGAGAAATCGCGGAAAAACTTGTGATTTAAATAATTAACGCGATAAGGTTGCGACAATCTGGATTGGTTTATAAACATGTTAAAATCAGCTGGCTCATAGAGTTCTCTTCCTTTCTTCTTCCGTTCTATGGAGGCATGTACAGAATCGCACTCCATTTGAGAGTGGCCTACTACCAAATATTTTTGTTGAATTTCTGCATAGTGAGTTATTGCATACTGTTGCAAGGCATTCGAAAGTGTCACGTTTCGATTTTGGGCACAGCACCCGTCATTGTAAATTATTATCGGTTTCGATTTATCTTCTAATTAATATGGACATTAGAGTCCACACCGCCTTCGGCTTCATGCTAGACATAGCAAGTAACATTTTTATCAAATTCGTTATAAATTGTGAATTGGTGCACACAGAGTTTTGTTTTGAAGTAGTTTGCTCCAGTTGAAAGTAAAGGAATTGTTTGCACTGCTTGCAAGTCTACCGTGGACATTTGAATATCGCCTTTTAAACAAAGTTCCTTGTCTTCGGATTTCTCTTTCCTAGCACGCTCCTTATATTTTATATGAATCTGATATTCAAACTCTGGGACATTTGTATTTTTGTATTTACTGTTTTACTTTTCTTTACCAAGCCAAGGTTGCTTGTATGTAGATTGCCAGTAACCCATTTGGACACGCTCCATTCACCAAGAGACAGCGTACCCAAAAACATTTTTTTACAAACAATCTTGACCTCTCCTGATGTTTTTAAAGTGTAGACTAATGTGTTTACTCGCCGAGAAATAGTAGCAGTCGTTCTTGAAATGACCGGTCTTTGAGACACCATAGCAACGACAAACGCCTTTTTTCTTCCCATGACAGTGACCAAAATACTTTAAAAATATCCTTCCTATCTTCTTCTGTAATTTCGTTGCACTGCTTACCAAATTTTTGGGCACATATTTCCGAACGGCACCGAACTTTCACAGTTCTTTCTTTTCTAATTTGCATTACTCCAATCTCTTTTTTGCTCCTCTTAATCGATGAATATTCCCGACCACGCATTCGCCTATGTTTTTGGCGGTTTCTAGTCCAGCTTTGCTTATCTCCCTGGCCTTTCTGTGCTCTTTTTATTTTAATGACACCAGAGGATTTATTCAACAATACTGAAGAAGATCCATTCTCAGATAGATCTGATTCAGTGCTGGGATGGTATTCGCTTTCACTTGCGGAAAAGTCGGATTCTAAGGAGAACACAGAGTTATCAGAACCTAATGAGAGAAAATGTTCTGTTTTCTCATTCAAAATTACGTTTCCAGTTTGTTGTGTTTCTGGTTCGTGGCATTGATTCTTGATAACAGAATTACCGGCGTCGCCGACGAATAACGGGACTCCATACGTTAAGCTGTAAATATACATAACTACACGTATTCATGCTATAGCAAAAGAAAATAAAAAGATCTTTTTGGAGAATAAGAAAACGATTAATACTCAATTAAATATACATGTATATTGAGATAAGAGTTTGACGCAGTTACGAAAACAGGATTGCATGAGATACCAAGTTTTGTATTCTTAATTTTTTTACGATAGACACAACTTATTGAGATAGGAAGTTGTTGCAGTTATGGAACAGAGAAATAGCAATCGTTTGATATGAAAATCTCAAAACCGCAATTTTTTAAGATACGAGGTTGAGAAAGTAAGGCATCGATATATAAAAATTGTGAAAAGATGACCTGAATTTGATTTTTGTTTAATTTTTTTATCCAAAAAATTATTACGTTTTGTGCCGGATAATGCCATTTTTATACTCTCGCAACAAATGTTGCTAAAGAGAGTATTATAGTTTTGTTCACATAACGGTTGTTTGTAACACCCAAAACTAAACGAGTTAGATATAGGGTTATATATACCAAAGTGATCAGGGTGAAGAGTGGAGTTCAAATCCGAATGTCTGTCTGTCCGTCCGTCCGTCCGTCCGTCCGTCCGTCCGTCCGTCCGTCCGTCCGTCCGTCCGTCCGTCCGTCCGTCCGTCCGTCTGTGCAAGCTGTAACTTGAGTAAAAATTAAGATATCTTAATGAAACTTGGCACACTTATTTCTTGGCACCATAGGAAGGTTGCTTTCGAAAATGAGCAAAATCGGACCACTGCCACGCCCACAAAATGGCGAAAACCGAAAACACATAAAGTGCCATAACTAAGCCATAAATTAAGCTATGGAAATAAAATTTGGTATGAAGGATCGTACTATTAAGGGGCATATTTGGATGTAATTTTTTTGAGGAAGTGGGCGTGGCCCCGCCCCCTACTAAGTTTTTTGTACATATCTCGCAAACCAATAGAGCTATAGAAACCAAACTTTCTGCAGTCGTTTTTTTTAGCCACTTCCTAATACATTCCAAAAATGAAAGAAATCGGATCATAACCACGCCCACCTCCCATACAAAAGTTAGGTTGAAAATTACTAAAAGTGGGTTAACTCACTAACGAAAAACGTCAGAAACACTAAATTTCACATAAGAAATGGCAGATGGAAGCTGCACTCAGATTTTTTTACAAAATGAAAAATGGGCGTGGCGTCGCCCACTTTTGGGTCAAAAACCATATCTCAGGAACTACTCGACCGATTTCAATGAAACTTGGTTTGTAATAGTTTCCTTACATCCCAATGATATGTTGTGAAAATAGGCCAAATCGCTTCACAACCACGCCTACTTCCTATATACCAGAACTTTGAAGTCGGTCTGAATCGTTTACTTTACAATATATAAGTTAAGCGCTAGTGAAGATATCGGTGCAGAACTTTGCACAAATACTATGTTAATAGTGTGGCAGCCCCATTCTAAAAATCGCCGAAATCGGACCATAGGTTTTTAAGGCCCCATTAATCGAACATGAGGACCTCGGTGCTTCTAACCTAATATTATGGTTTCCAACTTTCAATGGACTTTATACAATATATATGACGAATATGTGGGTCAATTTGTGTATTATATAATATAAATAAAGTTAAATAAATAAATTGCGAGAGTATAAAATGTTCGGTTACACCCGAACTTAGCCCTTCCTTACTTGTTATATACAAATTTATAACCTAAAAAACAATAATTCTTTAAAAATTGGTCGAAAATTTTGCCCCCAAAAAATTTCTCTGATAATGTGACCCAAAATTTTTATCCCACATAGTATGTAGAAAAAAGACTATCACAAAAAGCTTGTCCCAAATATTGTCCAGTAATTACATATGACCCAAAAAAATTTACCCTAAAAGTACGTCCTAAGAAGCTATAAATAGAAAAAGATTGTCCCAAAAAAGTTTCTCCAAAAATTTTTCTAGTAAATTATGACCAAAAAGTTAAAAAAAAAAAAAAAATGTATTCTCTAAAAGTTCTCCCTAGCAGTTTCTTCACAAAAATATATTCGAAATATAGTGCCAAAAAATGAATCCAAATAAAACGTACCAAATTTTTATTCAAATTGTCTCTTAATTCAGTTCGGGTGCAACCGAATATTTTATACTCTCGCAATTTATTTCTATATCTTTATTAAGAAAACACACAATTTGACTCATATATTCGGCATAAATATATTTCACATATTAACCGATTTCATCGTATTTTTGAAAATCCTATAATTAGGCATTCTCATATATTCATATATAAGGGAAGTTATGACCCGATTTTAACCTATTCTGGTACAGAGACACACTATTAGAAGAAAAATATTTCCTCTGAATTAAATTAAGATAACTGAGAGATTTACCGAAATTTTCGGTGAAAAGTTACCATGGGGCACTGAGTTCTACATATTCGATATCCGGGGCATTTAAAAGTTATAGTCTGATTTCGACAATTTTTTCATAAGTGATGCTACAGATCATATAAAGTAAAGTTTTATTTCGCTATCTTCATTGATTCCTTATGTATATATTATAAAGTGAAGCAATAAGATGAAATTCAAAAATGAGATATATGGGAAGTTGTCGTGGTTGTGAACCGATTTCGTCCATTTTTCACACGTGTCGTCAGGGTGTCAATAAAATATTATATACCGAGTAGTTCCTGAGATATGGTTTTTGACCCATAAGTGGGCGATGCCACGCCCATTTTCCATTTTGTCAAAAAATCTGAGTGCAGCTTCCTTCTGCTTTCATTTCTGAGAAATTTAGTGTTTCTGACGTTTTTCGTTAGTGAGCTAACCAACTTTTAATAATTTTTAGCCTAACCTTTGTATGAGAGGTGGGCGTGGTTATTATCCGATTTCAACTATTTTCATGGTGTGTGGTGGGGTACGTAAGAGAATCGACTGCAGAAAGTTTTGTTTATATAGCTTCATTGGTTTGCGTGATATATTCAAATAACCGATTTGGGGGCGGGGCCACGCCCACTTTCTAAAAAAATTTACAACCAAATATGCCCCTTCCTAGTGCGATCCTTTATTCCAAATTTTACTTTTATAACTTTATTTATGGCGTTGTTATAAAACTTTATAGGTTTTTGGTTTTCGCCATTTTGTGGGCGTGGCAATTTTTCAAATACAATTCTTGCTCTTTACAATCAGATAAATAACTAATGTTGAATATATATTACTTTATTTTTCTTCTTCCTGAAAATAAAAACAAGCTTGTTGGAAAATTTTTCATATCCAACCATTGGGCTCGTTAAAAATTGCCAGTATTTTATTGAAATATTAATAATAATATGTTAAAGGATATGCTCTTTAATTTTAAGCACATATTATTTACTTGCATTTCATTCACTGGTATATCACCCATAACGATATATAATGTTTGCGCATACTTTAATACACCACTGTAATCGGTTGTGGCATTTTTATTGCGGTCACTTCAAAGTGTCAATAACTCACGCAATGCCAAACAAATTGTTGCTTCGGTAAATAACCGTTATTAAAATGCTGCAATTAACAAAATATGTTGAAGTAAATATAAAAATATGTATAAATTCACACGATTGAGCACGCAACTGTTGAGCCTCTACATGTATATATAAAGTGAGTTTGAATAATAAGGCTAATGAAATACTTCTCTTCAATCAGTCTGGCTCTATTTATATGTAGAAAACTTAATTTTTTTAGTACAGTGTCGGATTATAATGTAAAATTATTTCAAATGAAGTCATTTATCCATTTGGAATATATCACTTCTCAAAAGTTATATCTATTGATTCACCAATAATTATCGATGCAATTATTATTATAAATTAGCCGCTATTATGTAAATACAAAAATAAATTTTGTTTAATTTAACTAATTGAGCAATTGAATTAATTGAGCTGGAATTGCAATAATTAGGCAATTAATTAAATAAACTTAAACTAAAGCATATGTAAACTCCAGCTAACTTTGGTCCATCCGGTCCATATATAATAATAATAATAAATCAGAATGTGTTTTAGTAATGTAATTCTACTTAAAAATCTATAAAAATAAAAATTCTTAAACTTAAACACAGAGTTTACCATATGAAAAGTATTATTTTATGTAGATAATTTTTCAGTTTTCTTAGTATACTTTGCACGATACTTTTTTTACTTTATTAATAGCCACATTGAGGAAGTCTAACTCTCAAATTATATTAACATAATCACATGTCATCATAAACACGAGTTAATGAGTCGATTTGGTTGCTCAAGTTACACGTTGCTTAGAAACATGTATTGAACACTAACAAAATAATTAACTAAGCTCTGAGTTTACTTGACAGGAGATCTTTCGATTTCTTACTGATGCTTTAGGTTCAACCCACAGCGGCTTAGTCAAGACGTCACTTCTTATCAAAGTCCATAGCTATATATGTATGTGACAACCCACACCGAACAAGACGTGACAAAAACGCATGTTCGCTTGGTGTGGGTTAGAGCAAAATAGTTTTTTGTGTCTTCTTAGTTTATTTTTTACTAATCCGGTGTGGGTTGAGCCTTAAGTACTTCTCTTCAGAAATATATTAAGATTATCAGGGTAATTATTTTAAAGTAATTTTACACAGAGAAGAATTCTTATTTTGGCGAAAGATAAATGTATTTAACCGAAACCGATCAAAATTTAATCTCCATTACCTTGTCTTGGTAATGAAATAATGACTTCTATTATAAACAAGTAAGGAAGGGCTTAGTTCGGGTGTCACCGAACATATTATACTCTCGCAATTTATTTAATTTTATTAATATAACAAACAATTTGCTATTTTATGGTATAAAGTCCATTGAAAGTTTGAAAACCCTAATATTAGGTATATGGGAGCTAGGGAAAGTTATGACCCGATTTCACTAATTTTTGGCACGGAAACATATTGTTAGAAGAAACATATTCCCTCTGAATATCTTCAAAATATCTGAAAGACTTAACTATAATTTCGGTAAAAAAATTGTTAGAAGTACTGAGGTCCTCATATTCGATATATAGGGTCTTGAAAACTTATGAACCGATTTCGACGATTTTTAGATGGGTGATGACACTCTTTATATACAGTATTTTTGCAAAGTTCTGTTCCGATATCGTTACTAATGCTTACTTTATAATTTGTAAAGTAAACTATTCCGATCGACTTCAAAGTTCTGGTATATAGAAAATAGGCGTGGTTGTGAACCGATTTGAACTATTTTCACAACATATCATTGGGAAGCTAGGAAGATATTATGAACCAAATTTGATTGAAATTGGTCGAGTAGTTTCGGAGATATGGGTTTTGACCCATAAGTGTGCGGAACCACTCCCATTTAAAATTTTGGCAACATTTGTTGCGAGAGTATAAAAAACTAACCTGCAAGGTGTTGCCATGTAGCTCTTGTAAATCTGTGAAATTCTTCGCGTGCACATCTTGACTTTGAGGAGATTTTTAGAAAGAGTTTATTTCTTGGTCGGAGTCATCTCTCTAGTACTCTAAGTGAAGTATAATGTACAAGTGACTAGGCTGACTATCTAGAGACCGTCTTCAAAAACAAAAAAAATTATTCATATTTTTTCTTTAATATTTCTTTTATTACTACTATTTCTTTATCTATTTTCATCTCTAAATTTTATTAAGAAAAATATCACAGTTTTTCCGTTTTTATTTCTTTTATATTGATATTTTATTACACAAAACACTTATTGCACAATGTATTCGTTTTTAAATATTTTTGCGCATAAAACTCTCTGAAAATGCGCAATAAATTTACACACTTTACAATAATATTAAATTATACATATTTTCAATGCATTTTCCTTTGAAATTCTTCACATATTTGCTAAAAAATGATTTATATGATTTTTTCAACTTTTCGCGACTGCAATTTTGTTGTAATAAATGTAACACAAAATACAAAGTAACACATCTACCTTTTTACACAAAAATGGCATTTTTAAAAATTCCGCCTAAAAGCTCACTTCGTTTTTTTTTTCAGCGCAAAGCCACATTTTAATTGCAAAAATGCATTAAATGGAAATGCCAAATGGCATATAACAATATATAAAGCGTAAAATATAGAATAACGAATCGAATATAATAAAATATTCCAAATGAAATATTTAGCAGCGAACGCCAGTTTGAACAATACAATAAAATTCTAAAACGCAGAGTAAATAAAAAGCATGTTTTACAACAAATTTTGTAATCCTTTAAACGTGTGCAAACGAAATTGCGAAAAATTGCGCATGCAACATAACAACAACAAAGTCGTTGCACAAACAAAAGCTGTAAAATGCGCATAATATTTAAAGCGCACTGGCAAATAGCTGGATATTTGGTGGAAGTTATTTTTCAAATGTCCCGCAGGAAGTGCATTTCTACTTTTCAACGTTTTATTTTTGCCGTTAATAAAATGTGCAAATATATATATATATATAGTATATCGGTTTATGCCACTGCTTTGGGGCATGCAACGTGATAAATGCGCGCTGGTCAACCGAAATTTCACAACTTGTTCTTTCACTCTCCACACCTCTCTCTATTTTCACTTTTCTACCTTTCCCCCTTCCCTACACCGCTTATTTTACCCTAGAAGCTTTTCAAGTGTTGCATTATTAATTTTAGCAGCATTGCATACTTCATGCTTTGATACTTTTTGTTTTTATTGTTCTTTATACACCCACACACACATACATCAAACTCTCCCCCGTCAGCATTTTCTCACGCACTTTGTTGCTTACACAAATCTAAATGCGCAATTTTCTTATTTGTTTTATTATCATCATTTGTTGTGGCAACAAATGCATTTAGTTGTTCATGCAACTGCAACACAAACAACAAATATCCGCAAACATAAACTACTTTGTTTGATAATCTTAAATTTTTTTGTTGTAAAGCGTAACAACAACAACTACATCAATAAAGTGCCGTAAAAGTTCATTAAGTGTAAAATGCAGATAATTTGAAATTTGCCAAACGAGCAATAAACCATGATTGTGACCACAAAGTAAACGAACAACGAAATTACTTAATAAATGTGTTTATAGAGGAATAAATAATTGTTATTTTGTAATACTTTACTTTTTGTGCATTTGATTTTTCGATCAAATATTAATTAACAAGAAAAAAGCTCATTATATTAAAAGCTTCTTTAAGCTTCGGAAAGCTCCGAACGAAATTAAAAGAATTTTCAGATTTTTTATTTAACTTTAAAATTGTTTTATTTCATATTTCGCCTCTAATTTGTTTAAAATCCACTTTACTTTAAGAAAGCTTATTAAAAGCTTATGCAAAAGCTCCGATCACATCAGAAAGCTCTTTTTGTTTTTATGGATAATTCAATTCTTAGTTGCTTCTTTCTGCACTAATTATTTCAAAATCGTTATAACTTGACGTAGCTTTTTAAAAGCTTTTGAAAAATCTCCTAATAAAAGCTAAAATCAGTTTTGTACTTTTATGTGGAATTTTACGACTTTTCATTTCTCCTTTCGGCACAAATTCGTTTAAAATCCATTTTACCTGAAGAAATCTGATGAGATTAAAAGCTTTTGAAAAAGCTCTGATCAAAAATTAAAGCTTTTTGGTATTCTTATGGGGAGTTTCACGATTCTTTCGTCTCAAACAATCCTTCCAAATCCATTTTACTTGAAGATATCTCATGCTATTAAAAGCTATGGCAAAAGCTCCCAATAGGGTGAACGGTTTTTTATGGTTTTTATTGCATTTTTATAATTCTTTTTTTTTTCTTTTTTCTCCTAATTGTTCAAAATTAATTTTACTAGAAGAGAGCTTTTGCAAAAGCACTTTTATAATATTCTTTACCGCTTTCTGATCCAAAGCTTTCCAAGAGCTTTTGGAAAAACGTTCTTTGATAAAAAAAAATAACTTTCACTCTCTGAAAGTGAGAAATGATTCTGTTCAAAAGCAGGGAAGTTGGAAAATGTACACTGAGCTTTAAGCTCTCTTTCAGTATAATATAAAATAAAAAATAGTATTTCTGTTGAATATTGAACTATTAAGTTAGCGGTATTCTTTCAAGAAAACTAGCTCGATTTTCTAATTCCATCAGCTTTTAAGTCTCTAAATTTTTTATGGAATCAAAGCTTCGTCATGTTGCCTTATAAGTTCCTCATAGTTTGTTAGTGTTACTTGAATAAAAGCATTTTTAGTAATATTTTGGTAACTCTATTGGTTACGATGAGCTTTTTTATAAATTTTTTATATTATTTTGGATTTTATAAGGTATTTTTTAACGTAAAGCTTACATTCTTTCTATAATTTTCTAATAATTTTCGCTCTTTTTTCTAGCACTTCAAAGCTTTAAGCTCAAGCTCGTCACGTCTCATAAAGAAGTACTTGGTTTCTTGTATGTTGAGCTTAAGAGACCTCCAATACACCTAAATTTGAAAACATTTCTACACTTTTCAATTATATATCATTTATCAAAAAATGCCTTGCAACCGGCTTTTCTCGAAATTTCCCTCATTTAATACCAAGCTCATCCTCACTGCAACTGCAACTGTAATTTTCTCTGTTCAATTATGTGCGTTAAATACGGCTTAATATTTAAACGAACGAACGAGCAACAACAGCAACGACTACAATTGACTTGTCAAATTTTCTGCTCAATTTCACTGTGTCAAGGCAGGAAAGTGCAAATTCGAGTAAATAATAGTAATGTAAACAATATTTGTACGCCTAAATGTATGCAAGTAAACACACACATATAGCTATGCACACATATTTCTACTTCGTTATTTGCATTTAATTAAACATATATGCATATGTGTTGACATTTAAGTAGGCATTTGCTTAAAATTTGCTATGTTAATGTAATTTCTGAGTATCTATTGCCTAAAAGTATGCTATGCAAATGTACAAATGTACATGCAAATTGACACTTGCACTGCTACTAAGTTACTACGCATATTGATTACCAACAAAGATATTGTCGCAAATTTAATTTGCCTTTTCTGCCATATCCGTAGCATATGTCAAGGCGCACCAGCCGCAGCAACAATTCAAAGTTGACACGTTAGTCATATTTAGTGCGAGAGAAAGGGAAATTATTTACACAAAACGAGCGTACATAATTACTTAAGTGCGCAGTGGAACACACACACACCAGCACACACAGAGTTGCATTTGTAGTGATATAAAGCTGCATAAAGCATACTGTTAGGCTGAGATAAGCATACATGCTAGTATTAGTGTGTGCGCTCACATCTAGTTGCACAGCAATAACAGTGCCTTTGTTTGCTTGCCAGAACCGCAGAGCTTATGCACACGCTCTCGCACATACCGTTACATGGGCGCTGGCATACAATGGCTGCTATGCGCCCACACGCATCCATCAAATGCGGCATAAAGCCACATTGAACTGTATTTGATTTATGCCGGCCACTGCAATGAGCTATGATTGTTGCTGCGATGGCTGCAGCTATTGTTGTTGTTCTCATTGTTGTTGCTGTTGACTGCTTTAATGCCCTGAAATCAATACCCATACTTACACACAACTGCATAGCAAATACTCGTACATTCTAAGCAGTCTCTGTGCAGCTTTCTGCTAAAGCTCCTCAAGCTTTGCTAGCATTTGTAGTCAGTTAGCTAGAATATTTAACATATCCTGCAGCAAATTAATTGAAAATAAATTCAAATACAATTGCAATTAGCAAATCAAGTTGCTTTCGCTCGATGGACTTGAGTGGATTGCATCCGAAGTAGTGTGTATATCAAGCTGCTGCAATAGGGACATAATTAAATTCACTGGAAATTTACAGCTGTACGTACTTAGTAGTAGTTGGGCGTTAGTGAGTATGGGAAGTTATCAGTGGCTTGTTATTCTTCCGAGAATTTTGGTTCGCATTCACGTAAGGATAATTGATATGAAGGCTTTCAAACACAGGCTAATCTAATTTTCAGAAATGTTTCCCACAATCATAGCTATAAATCACCTCCCAGTACTACAAATGCCATCAATAGCCCATAGAAGCTTTGTTCAACAGTCGTTGGAGTCCGAAATTTCTTAAAATATGACCAAAAGCATCTTCTTTTAGTCCAAACAGTCTAAATTTAAATTATTCCAATCAATGAAATTAGAAGTCTTTACAGCTTTCAGTGCATGCTTTCAGTGATTTTTCCAATGCCTTTTCAACTCATCTGATACCTAAACAAGTAAGGAAAGGCTAAGTTCGGGTGCAACCGAACATTTTATACTCTCGCAATTTATTGAAGAAATTTAACCAATATGGGAAATAAAGCTCACCGTATTTTTGAAAAACCTATAATTAGGTATATGGAAATGTTATGACCCGATTTTAATAATTTTTGGAACAGGGACACACTATTAGAAGAAAACAATTTCCTCTGAATTAAATTGAGATATCTGAGAGATTTACCCATATTTTCGGTTAAAATTTTTCCTTTTCCCTTTTCTGGGGCCTTGAAAAGTTATGGTCCGTTTTCGACAATTTTTTCACAAGTGAAGCCTGAGATGATATGCACTAATTGTGTAAAGTTTTATTCCGTTATCTTCATTGGTTCATTATGTTTACATTATAAAGTGAAAGAATAAGATGGATTTCAAAATTGAGTTACATGGGAAGTTGTCGTGGTTGTGAACCGATTTCATCTATTTTCCACACGTGTCATCAGGGTGTCAAGAAAATATTATATACCGAATTTCATTCCAATCGGTCGAGTAGTTCCTGAGATATGGTTTTTGACCCATAAGTTTGCGATGCCACGCCCATTTTCCATTTTGTAAAAAAATCTGAGTACAGCTCCCTTCTGCTATTTCTTCTGCAAAATTTAGTGTTTCTGTCGTTTTTCGTTAGTTAGTTAACCCACTTTTAGTAATTTTCAACCTAACCTTTGTATGGGAGGTGGGCGTGGTTATTATCCGATTTCAACTATTTTCATGGTGTGTGGTGGGGTATGTAAGAAAACCGACTGCAGAAAGTTTGGTTTATATAGCTTTATTAGTTTGCGAGTTAAATACAAATAACCGATTTGTGGGCGGGGCCACGCCCACTTCCCCAAAAAATTACATCCAAATATGCCCCCTCCTAGTGCGATCCTTTATTCCAAATTTTACTTTTATATCTTCATTTATGGCTTAGTTATGACACTTTATGTGTTTTTGGTTTTCGCCATTTTGTGGGCGTGGCAATGGTCCGATTCCGCCCATTTTCGAACTTGATCTTCTTATGGTGCCAAGGAATATTTGTGCCAAGTTTCGTCAAGATATCTTAATTTTTACTGAAGTTACAGCTTGCACAGACGGACAGACGGACAGACGGACAGACGGACGGACGGACAGACATCCGGATTTCAAATCTACTCGTCACCCTGATCACTTTGGTATATATGACTCTATATCTAACTCATTTAGTTTTAGGTGTTACAAACAACCGTTAGGTGAACAAAACTATAATACTCTCTAGCAACTTTGTTGTTGCGAGAGTATAAGAAAAAAGAGCTATATAAAAGTTCTCAAAAGAATACATAAACTACCGTCGAAGGTCCAGCGCAGTGAGTACCTCTGGAAGAAGTAACTTTTACAATATTTTCTCTACGGAGTTTCCTTTTCCCGGTACTCCTGTGCCAGCCAGTAGACATAAATAGAAATCTGAAGTCAATTCCCTAAAGACGCACAGAAATACATATACAGGTCGGACCATCAAGAAATCTTCCAATTGTAATTTGACAGACAGATTAAGGTATACAAAATAATGAACTTGCGGACCAACTGGCAAGGAAGGTCGCGGATATCAGGCCGGTAGGCCCGTAGCCCTTCATCCCGGTTGGTCGGCCGATTACAAGAGGAGGAATTGGCAAGCAGGAATAGCTGTTGGCTGCATATGCAGGGACTTCGCCACTCCAAACTGTTTCTCGGAGGATACAATCTGAAATGATTCAAACAGCTAATTGCGCTCCCCTGGAACAAACTGTGACAACTAGTGGCACTCTATACCGGCCACTGCAGACCACGGTGTCATCTGCACAAACTGGATATCTACTCGTCGGATCTTTGCTGATTCTGCGATTTGGTAGCGAAGACATCAGATCACTTACTCCTTGACTGCCCGGCGATCACAAAGAAAAGGGGACAGACAATTGGGACTCTGTATCCCAAAAGAGGGTAGTACCGCATCTGCATCAACCGTGGAACACTGTTAAGATATCTTAACGTGACGGAGTTAGAAGGATTGCTGTGATAACTGGAGAGGGCGCAATAGACCTTAGATCGCTGTGCAATCCTTAATATGTAATCTAATCTAATCTAATCTAATTTGACAGACAATGATATCCGCATCCAACTTCAAGAAAGGAAAAATACAGCCGTGAAATTATTCTAAAATCGTGTTGGCTCTTTATGCGTTTTTTACACTTCGGTATGGAAACTTGTTGGAAAGAACTTAGTCATAATTTATTGGGTTCGATTATCTTACAAAAAGACTTTGAGATAAAAGTCTGGAAAGAAAAAAGTAATTCCGAAAAATTTGATTTTTAATTACAAAAGGATCCATCCATTTGAGCGGTGCTATCGATTGATATAGTACAAGTGAAGAACTGCTCCTGAGATTTATATCCGAAAGATTACTCAGATATTTTTATTGTATTATTTACTATAAAATACAATTTATTCCCATCTGATGTGCCTTAATATCCTAGATCGTCAACTTCAGAAACTTTCAAGAGCACCAACTGTTAGTTAGTCCACTCAACTCCATATATACTCGTATTTTTCAAGCCTTTATGAGACCGGTTCGTACGTTTCAGTCAAGGAAGAGAGCAGAGAATTGTGAATTCATTGAAGAAAAAAGTGATCTTTGCTGCGCCTTGGTAGGAATTCATGTTCTCTTTCTACAGACGATTCTTTCGTACAAAGTTTTTAGCCCTTAATTAATATAAGTTAATCATTGCATCAGAAAGTGACGCTTTTTTTACGCTTTAATAACAAAAATATGATTTTATCACGAATCCTCTTTGGTTCCATCCATACCTGAGTACACTCCTTCAAAATCCATGCCAATGTTAAACTCTGCCAGTGAAGCATATGCAAATTACTGCAGCCAGTCAGTCAGGCATACTCCCCAACTGCAATTAGTCAATAGATTTGAGGCCGATCATTGGAGGCTGTTAGTGAAGTTCAGCGTGTAACGCTATTGACTAAGCAAACACTTTGACTGCCAAAGCAAAGGATGTATGCAAAGGTGCATTTGTAGCTTAGACGCCTATAAGTAGACTACAGTTAACAATTTACAACACCCTACCCTGCACACTACCACACCCCAGTACATTTTAAGCACACGATACATTATGCACTTAAGGCAAACTCATCATTTCAATTGCAATTTTGACAGCAAGCGCTACTTAATGCCACATGCGCCTACAAGTAGGCTTTAATAACGGCCTAACATGCAAGCAAAATGCTGAGTAGACAGTTGAACAGGCAGTTTAGACAGTGGCAAGTCAGTGTAGAAGATGAAGCAAATTCTTGTCAGTTGCACACAGTAGGGTAAGGGATGCGTGCTGTCGGTTTGACAAGCTTGTAGTCAATCACAGTGGCAGTTGTGGCGAGGAAGACAGATGGTCGCACGCTTGACTTTCGCACAACTTTAATGGCATGCAAACGCTAGCCTGCGGCAGCTGCCCACAGTGCCTGCGTGCCACCGTGCCCACACACCTGCACCCACTGCACCAGTGTTGTTGTATAATTTTAGGCGCCATATTGTTTATCTTGCAGAGCGCATCTCCGTGGGGAAGCTAAGGACTGGCTGTTAATTTAGTAAATTGCCACATAATGAGAATGCCAAACCAACGCAATGGCCAAACAGCGGCGCCACCACAATGGCGCAAACAAACGCATACAAGCACAAAGGAGAGATGGTAAATACACACAGACACACACACACATAGACGCATGTATACTTGCACTAACAAGCGTTTACAACGAAATTAACACAACCTGTGCACTGCATATGCCCCGCTGGCCGCTCCTTCACCTTCTTCATGTTCGACGTGTGTTAACCGCCACACAAGCGCGTTAATGTCCACACCAGCAGCACCGCGTTTGTAATAACATAATTCACTTTGTTTACACAGCGCCAGCGCCAGCGGTTTCAGTGGCCTCTACCGTCCTCAAGTTGCATACCCGGTACACAGTTCTTCACGACACCACAAGCCACCACAGCCTTTGTGTCGAGCCACACGAACTCTCGAACTCCCCAAAGCAAACACGCTCACGCCATTGCGGTTGTGTCCGCACACCAACGCCAACACCAACACCACCACCATATTACATTAGTGTCAGGTGTCACAGCGCGCTAGCCGCAGTCTTAACTGCAGCAACAACAAAAACATGAAAAAAAAAACAACAACAACTGCTTGAGCTTAGTGGCAATCATAATTTGTTGTTGCGCAGTAAAGCGCACACCTTGGTGGCTTGATGGTTTGTTGGTTTGGCATGTCTAGTGGGTGTGCCTTTCTGCTGGGCGGCGGATGTTTGTCGAGGTGTCAAAATTTGGGTATGTCGCTTGGCAGTTGTTGTTGGTGTGAATTTGCACGTATATACTGTAAACTGGCGCGCAATGTCACGAAGATTTTCGCATGTGTTTTACTTAATTTGAAGATAATTTCCTTTCGTATGTGTCGCATGGGGTGTGGCTGCCACCTAATGGCATGAATAATTCATTGTTTCATTAAATATTCATGCGCAGCGAGTTGGTTTTAAATGCTCGAGATTGCTGTTGTATCTATGTTATTTTAACACTTTTACATTTAATTCACTGTCGTAACAGCGGTTGCTATTCAAGAGTTGATTTATTTGATGTTGATGTGGCAATGACATATGTTTCAATCGTCTAGACCTTAAATAGGGTGCCAAAGTCGTGAAACAGGTTTCTGCTCTGTCATTTTATTTGTCATCAAGCCTCTTCAAAGTCATGATGGCTTCCACACAAGGTTTTGTTTGGTCTGAATTAATTAAAAAACATAAAAATGGCAACTGCGCCATCTGGCGAGTAGCTTTTTAACATCAGATATTGTAAAGGATCTCTTATATATACGAAGTCTAACTCAACTTTTACTTTCAATAAAATCCTCCTCGAAAAACAGAACCATAAACTAGTAACCGATAAAATATGTACATATATATAGTTTAAAATTTTTCGACAGCAGCGACATCTTGTGATAAACTTCTTAATGAGTTGATCGAAGAGTCGTCCAAAGAAAAAAATGTTTCCTATTATATTACCCAATATAAGCCCATAAGGAAACTATCCGAAGCGACGATGAATCTATATGGAATTAATAAATATAGAGAAGGAAATAAATTGATAGGTTTTCTTTCGATGTACCACCGGGGTTGCATAATAAAATAAAATAAAATAAAATAAAATAAAATAAAATAAAATAAAATAAAATAAAATAAAATAAAATAAAATAAAATAAAATAAAATAAAATAAAATAAAATAAAATAAAATAAAATAAAATAAAATAAAATAAAATAAAATAAAATAAAATAAAATAAAATAAAATAAAATAAAATAAAATAAAATAAAATAAAATAAAATAAAATAAAATAAAATAAAATAAAATAAAATAAAATTAAATTAAATTAAATAAATTAAATGATAAATTTCTGCACTAACTCTTTTAAATTTCTCTGAACCCGAACTTACTTCACATACACTCACCACAGAGGCTATCTCTTGATTATATAACAATGGTTTCTACACCAAACAAGATTAAATCACGTGACCCAACGAATGACGAAGTGACACCCACAAAGTACTCAATGAAAGTTCTTGCAAATGTCATTTGAGTCTTAAGAGATTATTCTTGTCCTTTCGGTTACCGCATAATGTTCTTATCAAAGGTTGAGCTGGTCAAATTCAGCATTCAATGAAAAAGTACTAATTCTTCTTCTTCTCTAGCAACCTAAAATGTCTATGCTTGAAAATGTGTTTACCCTTCATAAGCTATGAGCAACTATAGCAAGCCTAATAGTATGCTTCTGTGTCGCCAGCAAAATAGAAAATTCTGATTTTCCGAAAAAATTCCAAAATAGACTGCTAATTACAATTCGATTTTGGTAGTCATTTTAGACCTGAATTTTAAATGAATTCCTAATGTACATACAACACACACACAAGTAGAAAAAATGCAAATATAACTGGGTATTCACTTTAGGCATGTATGTATGTGTGTATTGTCGAATAGCAGTAGCTGCGTACAAACAGAATATGCAAAAACATTGCCATTTCATTGCCATATATGTATGACAACCAATTTTGCGGTTTGGTTTTTGTGGTCATGTTGCACGTTGCATGCAACCACATAACGTAAATGCAAGCATATATTTGCTTATCAGTGCAAACCCACGCACTTACACGAGAGAGTGCGTGTGTCTCAGTGTTTGCTTTTGCATTGCAGCGCCCATTGTTGTTTTGCAGTTTGTCAAGTTGTGTGGTTCATGTAGATGAATTGTGGAATTTATTTGCTTATTTTACATACACACTCACACATACACATAAGCAAGTGCTCAACTAAATCCCAATAGGCAGCTAGCTATTCAAAGCAACAGCATACAAACAACAACAACAATAACGGGAGCAACAACACTGCGTTACCACAAACAATACAAACATTGCAAGTAAACATCGAAGTAGTCAACAATTATTAAAAAGGATTTCATGCCAACTGCGAAGGATTTCCTTCCGCACGGAACCAGCACGAACCGCAAGCCAAATTATAGTACACAAATAAACCAATACATTGATAAACAAGCAGACACAACTTCAAATAGCCAAGTAAATAAGCGTCGTAAGAAATTTGTTTATTTTGCGAATGCCATCAAATGTTCAATGCTTCGGAAAATGATGTAGACGAAGAATTGATGGCCAATGAGCAGCAATTAAGCTGACAGTGGCAGTTTGAGGTACGTGTACCCAGATTAGATTAGATTAGATTAGATTAGATTCGATTAGATTCGATTCGATTAGATTCGATTAGATTCGAGATTAAATTAGATTCGAGATTAGATTAGATTAGATTACATTAGATTACATTAGATTAGATTAGATTAGATTAGATTAGATTAGATTAGATTAGATTAGATTAGATTAGATTAGATTAGATTAGATTAGATTAGATTAGATTAGATTAGATTAGATTAGATTAGATTAGATTAGATTAGATTAGATTAGATTAGATTAGATTAGATTAGATTAGATTAGATTAGATTAGATTAAATTAGATTAGATTAGATTAGAGTAGATTAGATTAGATTAGATTAGATTAGATTAGATTAGATTAGATTAGATTAGATTAGACTATATTAGATTAGATTAGATTAGATTAGATTAGATTAGATTAGATTAGATTAGATTAGACTATATTAGATAATATTTTAGGAAAATGTGAGCCATTTTTAACTCAAAAAGCTTTCAAAAAGCTCTACGTGTGGAAATTTAATTCAAAATGTGGACTTATTTCAGTAAAATAAGTATATTTTTTTTTACAAATTTTTGTAAAAGCTTTCAAAGCCTTTTCTTCTATATCTTCACTAATTTCTAAATAAACAAATAAATATATTGGTACAAAAATTTACATAAAACGCAATTAGCTGCATACCAGAGAACTGCCACCCATTTAGCATCAAATCTACATTTTCTTCCAAAAATTCAATCCTACAAACAGCAATCAGAAAATTGCACCGCTCCACCACCACTTAAATGCATGTATAATGCCTAAGTGTTACTCGCCTCAAGTGCTTTATCAATCACTGCTGATGCTTAGTTGACGGCCACAAACTCATTCTCACATAGATATGATACTTAGAGTATTGCAAGTACTTTTGTGGTGTCACTTTTAATTGCCAACACCACAAACACATATACATACACACATCCATGTTGCATATTGCAAATGAAGTGGCAAGGAAATATTCATTCATTCAAACTTCAACTCGAGTACAAAACTCAGCATCCTCTCACGCTTAAGAATTTGCATGCCAACTTCTACCGACTCAAATATAAATTGAAGTACACACATGTGCCGCACAGGCAACAGCTGGAAGTGGCTGCGCCAAGTGGCAATCGAATTTTACATTGTCGCCATTCAACGTGCAACATTCAAATTTCCATTGGCAGCGGCACTGTGCTCGAAGTAAGTATCTGTACTGCTGTGTCTTGCATTTAACTGTCCGACTGCCTTCGAGCACTTGCAGCGGAAGAGCTCTGCAGCCGTAGTCTTGCTGCAGCACAGTCTCTCACCGTCCTCCGCTGGCAAATTTTCATTGATTTCGATGTTGCCGTAAGTGTCAAATGGCAACAGAAAAAAGGCAAACAAAAAAAAAGAAATGTGCTCCACACATCTGGGGAAGTGCCGCCCAAAAGCAAAGCGGAAAGAAAGCACCGAAGTGTCTGCCAAAATTGTTGGCCTGCAGCTGTCGCATCGCTTCGGTTTGTGTGAGAGTGTTTTAACAATTTCCCCGAGGAGCATTGTCGTATGCATTGCCGAAGTGACTGACGGCCGTTTGGGCAAACAGGTTGCTTGCTTTGGACTGCGTCATATTGTGACACCCTACAACGTTGAACTTAAATATATTCTTTGATTACGGCAAATGAAATTTTCGCTTGTAGTTGGAAGCGAAAGGGGAGTGTGTGTATTGCTACTCCATTTTGTAATACTTACTTTTAAATTGCATACACTTCCAGTCGTGGTCCTTGTGTCAATCGTATGGGTTCGCTACCAATTTTATACAAATTAAGTTTCAACTCCAAGTCGTTGAAGTTTTCCCCATATAGTGTAGTTAAAATTAATTAAACTCTTTACTGAGCTCGAGTCGATGATATTGAAATACGTAGTAGTTCAATTTAATTGAATAAATGATATGCAAATGCTTTCAGTGGGATAGTGAACTTGGAAGCTATGGAAGCTTAAGCTGAACAATATAAATACGAATACACGTCTGTTGAGCTTGAAGCTCTGTCAAAATTTTGTTCAATATTTTTCACTGGATCTGGATAAAATATTGTCTAAATAGTGAGTTATGATACATTCAATGTTATCTTCAAAGTTTTTTTCTATGGAATAGTATGAGAAAAGCCACCTGTAAGCAGTATTAATATCCTTTTATAAAGATTAATGAAGTTTTCCTTATTTTATAATGAGTTTTGTGAACTCTAATACTTTCCTGATCGATTAGATTACAAATTAATAATCAAATTAATGAAGAAATTGTATTATCTACCATTTCTTCAACTTTATTTGCTTATTGTAGTAATGGAGATCGCCACTAAAGTGAGGTTACGTGTCACATATGGATTTCCAGAGCCCCAGCAAGACATCAGACACAGATTCCATTCATGGACCTTATTAAAACTGAATGTCCGAAGAACGAACTTATTAGTCCTTGTATAATAGCCATTCTTCGGTAGAGATAGGCATATTTGGATGATATTTTTCGGAAAATTATAGGATAGCAACCACGCCCACTTCCCATGAAAAGATTTTGTTGAAAACTACTAAATGTGAGTTAACTCACTAACGAAAAACGATTTAAAACGAAAAATTTGGTGTTTAAATTTTACAAAAAAATATGTTAGCGGAAAACAGCACTCAAATTGGTGCAGGAAATCGGAAATGAGTGTGACGTCACCCAATTTAGGGTCAAAAATCATATATCAAGAAATGCTCGACCAATTTCAACGAAATTTGGTACATAATGTTTTCTTGATATTCTGATATTAGCAGATTGGCAATTGGGCGAAATCTGTTGACAATCACGCCTACTTCCCATGTAACATAATTTGGAATTACATCTCATTCGTTCACTTTACAATATATAAATGAAGAACCAATGAGGATATCTGAAAACTTTTCACAAACTCTGCATTTGAGGTATGGCATCACTCATTTAAAAATTGTCTATATCGGACTATAACTTTTCAAAGCTCCAGATATCGAAAATAAACTCCCGTGTACCAATGGATATTTTATACGAAAATATCGTATCAGATATTTTAAAGAAATTCAGAAGGAGTTTTTGTCTTCTAATAATGTGGCTCTGTGCCATATATATATATATATATATATGTATATAGTGAAGCCAGGTCACTTTGCACTTGGTGTTTCCACCGGAGTGGAGGTCCTTCCGCGGCTTCCTCCAGCGGGTACTGCATCGAATACTTTCAGAGCTGGAGTGTTTTCGTCCATTCGGACAACATGACCTAGCCAGCGTAGCCGCTGTCGTTTTATTCGCTGGACTATGTCAATGTCGTCGTATAGCTCGAACAGCTCATCGTTCCATCGTCTGCGGTATTCGCCGTTGCCAATGTTTAGACGACCATAAATCCTACGCAAAATTTTCCTCTCGAAAACGCCTAGTGTGGTCTCATCTGATATTGACATCGTCCAAGCTTCTGCACCATAAAGCAGGACGGGAATGATAAGCGACTTGTAGAGTTTGATTTTTGTTCGTCGAGAGAGGACTTTACTGTTCAATTGCCTACTCAGTCCAAAGTAACACCTGTTGGCAAGAGTGATTCTGCGTTGGATTTCAAGGCTGATTGTTAACGCTGGAATTGTGTGTTATCTTAGTAAACTAAAAATGAATAAATTGCGAGAGTATAAAGTTTTCGGTTACCCCCGATCTTCCCCCTTCCTTCTCTGTTGTTATTTTATATAGGTCTACAACTTTGCTTCCGCCGTTTTTTTTTTTTGTAAATTTAAAGCTTTTCTTTATAAAAACGGTTACAAAAATGTTATTCAAAATATTGGCCGTCGCTAACTACTACTTTTGACCATCTTTCTGGCAGCATGCGTATTCCGTTAAAATGTCGAGAATTCGGCTCAAAAAGTGACATTTTCTGTTGAGAATAAGTTTGGGATACAAACAGATCTCTATAAATATTTTATTGGGTTAATGTTGACACAAATGTCAAAGATCGATATAAAACGATTTAATCGACAAGTGCTGGATCCTAGAGACATCTATTGGAAAACGGCGGAAGCAAAGTTGTAGACCTATATGAATTATTAAATATTTGTTGAGTCAAAGTATCTAGCAATTCAACCCATTGATTAGTAATATTTAGTATGCCTTTGTCTATCTTTCAGAAAGACACTTTTAGAACTTCAAACTTTGTATAATATTTATATTATAAGGTTTAATTTTAGTTATTATTTCATATGATGCACCCTGTGCACGGTGTTTCTCGAATTCCAATCATTCCTTAGTTATAGCAATCTATCTAACTTTTGTACTACTCCAGTTTTACTCGACCCTTTTTGCTTTGGATCGTCGCCGTGAATAAACGTAATCCTGAAATTACCTCATGTTCTTTTACTGAACATAATTTTGGTGCCTCCTGTGAGGACTAAGAACATTGCGAAAATTAATAGTTCAGTTCGGTCATTTTCGCAAATGTATTAGTTTAATGTAATTTCAAAGGATTACCGCGATATTTTTGGATAAAGTTTCTCATGTACGGTATAGTATAACTTGACATATAATTGGAGATGGCAGAAATTAATCTTCGAAAATTTCATGCATCTGCTATATCCCGAACTTTGGAGCAAGTGCGCAAGGCGCACCCCGGCGATTTAGATGCATCCAAAGCTGAGCAGCTGTTAACATCCGCGAAGTCCCATTATGAACGCATGCTTGCTAACCATGAGGCGCTCCTCAGTCTTGCTAAGGAGGAAGAGTTGGATGTGCATTCAGCATGGTGGGACTCGACAGAGGAGATGTATAACGAATTGTGCACCATTCTTATGCGTATTCAGGTGGTTAAGGGTGATGAGTCTCACGCTACAAGGAGAACCAACGCAGACTCGATGGTAGAGTTAAAGTTGGAGGCGTTAAATATTCCAACATTTGATGGTGCGTTGCATAATTGGTTGGCATTTAAAGACGCGTTCGAGACTCTAGTGCACAACCGAGAATTACCCGTCGCATACAAGCTTGGTAAATTGCGACAAGCTGTTCCCTGCTCATCAGTGCCGTTAGTTGGTGGCATGTATTCTGGAGGTTATGACGAACTATGGACCGCTTTGAAGAAACGGTATGATAACCCCAAACAGTTGGCTGAAATTCATGTAGCACGTTTGCTAAACCTTTCGTTGGCACCAGATGAATCACCACAATCATTGCTGAATATTGTGGACGTGGTTAGCGATTCTCTGCGTGCATTGGGCGTTATGAAATTGCCAGTTCATGAGTGGGACGCATTACTTGTGCCTATTGTGGTATCAAAACTTCCTCCTATAACAAAGCGCGAATGGTGTATGTATTGTTCTCCAACGGAATTGTCAACTTTATCGGAGCTATTGGGATTCTTGGAGAAAAGAACTCAAAGTCTTTCAACAGAGCTAGTTCAGGTCGGAGATGGTACCGACACAACAATCGTTCGTCCGCATCAACGTTTATCCACAACGCGCAATGTTAAATGCAATCTTACAACGGAGGATGGGTGTCCGTATTGTCGAGGTGCACATAAGGTCATTCGCTGCCCAACCTTATTGGACTTACAACCGGACAAACGTTTCGAGGCCCTTAAGAAATCGGGCTTATGTTTTAACTGCTTGAGGTCTGGACATGTATCAAGGCAATGTCCATCTGGTGGATGTCGTCAATGTGGTCGCAGACACAACACCATATTTTGTCGAGAGCAACAACTGCCTGCTTCGCTTCCCACAACCAGGAAGGTGACAGCTACTACCAATATTAAGTATCAGCCTGGTCTACCATTAGCACCGGCACAACATACATTATGACACAGCGATTCTGTAATTGGATGCCATGCTCAGGGTGACAAGATCACGCTTCTCGCCACAGCATGTGCATATATTTCTGGTGATAATTCTGAAGAACGTTTGGCTAGGATTTTGTGCGACCCTGGGTCACAAGTAAGCTTCATTACTGAACGTTTTGCTAATGCTTTGAATCTTCACAGAAGCAGCTATGATGTATCGGTCGAGGGTATTGGTGCATTACCCTATACACGCACCAACGGCATGGTGACAGTTACACTCAAATCAACACATTCGCAATTTTCTTTGGCAATTCATCTATTGGTTATCAAATCTATTACTTCCGTGCTTGCTACAGCGCATATCTACGGAAGTCAATATAAACACTTGGGTGGTCTGCAAATGGCAGATCCACATTTTGGTACTCCGGGAAGCATTGATATTCTCCTCGGAGCTGACGTCTGGGGTCTCATTTTGGTGGGAGACACTATTAAGGGAGGTCACAACGAGCCACACGCACAACTAACAAATTTGGGTTGGGTTATTTTTGGGCCTGCAACGGCATCTTCGACAAATAATTCAGACATGCGCTCATACGGCGCTCAACTTTTGGAACAATCTCGTTTGGATGAGATTGTAAGCAGCTTTTGGAAGCTCGATGAGGGATCGGATGCCGACGATATTACTGATGAGGAATGTGAGCGAATCTTCACAGCGACTCACTCCCGAACTTCAGAAGGGCGTTATATGGTGCGCTTATTAATGAAGCCTAACGCCCCACCTTTAGGCGACTCATATTGTAGTGCCTTAAGGCAGTTCTACCGTTTGGAGCGTCGACTGGCCTCCGATACTCAGTTACGATAAGGTTCGCGTACCCCGATGGCTGGGTATGAATGCAACTAATCGTACAACTCTCTATGGATTTTGTGATGCTAGTCAGAAGGCTTACGCTGCGGTGGTTTACGCACGCACCCTCAACAACGATGACAATGCACATGTATCTTTGCTCACCGCACGTACTAAGGTTGCGCCGTTGAATGGCGCCACAATTCCCCGATTGGAGCTAAGTGGAGCTCTTCTATTAGCCAAGACAATTTGCAATGTTTGCAGAGCGCTAAGTTTGGAGGAAGCCTCTGTACACTTATTCACGGACTCCAGTATAGTCTTGTGTTGGCTACGCAAACAGCCAATGTTTTTAAAACCATATGTCGCCAACAGGGTTCGACAAATACAACAATTGACGTCTACCGATTGCTGGCATTATGTACGTTCGGCACAAAATCCAGCTGATTGTGCCAGCCGTGGTGTGACCCCATCAGAGTTGTTGAGCCACAATTTATGGTGGAAGGGTCCAGATTGGTTACGTCAGAAGGAAACAACATTTAGCCATGTACCAGAGTTAGGAGCAGACGAACAGGTTGCAGCTCAGAGCGAGGAGAGGGTCAGAGTTGTATCCTTAGCATCTTCAATCCGATTCCAGCTCACCACCCGACGCATCGATGGACAACATATTCCACTTGCACAACGGTTTAGTTCCATCAAACGACTAATCAGAACTACAGCTATCGTCCTTCGCTGGTTACCGAGGCATCGTCTTCTTCGGCAGCATATTGTGACAACACCAGAGATGGACAGCGCGCTTGAATTGCTCATACGTATTGATCAAGCATCAGCATTTCCTCGGGACTTACATTGTCTACGCGAAGGAACCAGTTTACCGAACTCTAGTCCTTTGCTACAATTTAATCCATACTTGGATGATCATGGAATAATAAGGGTTGGTGGTCGCATTACCAACTCTGCATTGATAGAAGAACATCGCCATCCGATTATATTACCTAAGGTCAGCGATTTGGTTAGGTTGGTTGTACATCAAACTCATATCGATACTCTTCACGGTGGTACCCAGTTAATGCTACAGACACTACGCTATCGTTATTGGATACTTCATGGCAGACAAGTTGTACGTAGCATGATACATAAATGTGTGATTTGCAGAAGACATCGTGGAGTCACCATTACTCAACAGATGGCCTCATTACCACGACAACGGGTCAGCGTATCTCGGCCATTTCTAGCGTCAGGTGTAGACTACTGCGGTCCTTTCACGTTACGCATAGGCAATCAGCGATCTCGGACTACAGTGAAGACTTATTTGGCAGTTTTCGTCTGCATGGCTGTCAAAGCTGTGCACATCGAGTTGGTAGGTGACCTGTCATCAATGGCCTTTATAGACGCTTTTACACGTTTCGTTAGCAGACGCGGTCCGTGTCGCGACTTATACAGCGATAATGCTACAACCTTTGTTGGAGCTAATCGAATAATGCAAGAGGATTTAGCCGCTTGGCACAGCGACCAAAATCGACAATATCTTGCCAACACGGGGAGGCGTTGGCACTTTATTACTCCTAGTGCCCCCCATCAAGGTGGATTGTGGGAGGCTGCGGTAAAGTCCGCAAAACGACATTTAGTACGCGTCATTGGTAGTCAAACTATGTGGCATTCGCAACTGCAGACACTAGCGGCACGAATTGAAGCCTGCCTGAATTCGCGCCCGCTTATACCGCTTAATGACGACCCTGAAGACAAATACGCTTTAACACCTGGAGACTTCTTGATTGGCGCCCCACTTATCGCAGTACCTGAACCTACAGTAACGGAAATTCCACCTAATCGTCTCAAACATTGGCAGTGGTTACGGCGCATTCATCAACAGTTCTGGCATCGGTGGAGTGAAGAATACTTGGCAACTCTACAATCACGCAATAAATGGCAGAGGCGTGTTGACAACGTTCGTGTTGGTGACATCGTACTAGTTAGACATGAGAATCTACCCCCAACACATTGGCGATTGGGTCGTATAACGGAGGTTCATCATGGCAGTGACGGTCTAGTACGAAACGCAACATTGACCACATCTTATGGAGTGTGCACCCGGGCAGTGCAGAAACTGTGTCTACTTTTACAACCCGATGATTTCGAAGCAGAGCCTTCGACCGGGCAGGATGTATAATATTTATATTATAAGGTTTAATTTTAGTTATTATTTCATATGATGCACCCTGTGCACGGTGTTTCTCGAATTCCAATCATTCCTTAGTTATAGCAATCTATCTAACTTTTGTACTACTCCAGTTTTACTCGACCCTTTTTGCTTTGGATCGTCGCCGTGAATAAACGTAATCCTGAAATTACCTCATGTTCTTTTACTGAACAAACTTCATATGAATATGAAACGCAATACTCTCATGGGTGAGTGCATTATTTTTATCACTTTTATTTACCTCTTTCTCCCAAATTTTTTTCTTCTTTTTGTTTTTGTTGTACACATATTTTGCTCCACTTTCAATTTGTTAGCCGCTAACAGTTGCCCCACGGATTTGACGCGCCATAGCGAACTATTCATATTACCCACACACCAGCTCATTCAAACAGACACACTCGGACATACTCTCAAGCCATCACATGTGTAACCATATAAACACACTCCCTCAGACTGAAGCCCCACCGTCGCCATCGACATTTATGTGCGCATTCAGGTGCGCAACTGGCATGGATTTTGCGGCAATTTCAATACAAATTGGAAATTTTATGATCGCATCTGGCTACTACACGCTGCACTGGCCAACTGCTACGCTCTGCCTACCTCCGCATACTCTTCGTCCACTTTTTTTAATAGGAAGGAGGAGGGCGTTGCGTCGTTGAATGGGTTATCGAACGCGCCGCGGTCGTTTTATTTGGTGTGCGGTAGCGTCGGCCAGCAGCGCCCGGTGCAGATGGCAGATTGAACTGCGGCGCGCACACACACGCAAACATACTCATTGAAGGTAAATCCCAATCCCAAATGCAATCGTCGATTTGTTGTGTTTATATGCGCCGCGCCGCCATCAGCAGTGTGGCTTACGCCCGTCGCTCTCCGGTTCGCGTGCAATTTGGATGAGCAATCGCTGAGCTGCTGTATTGCTTTTCCATTTTGTGCGGCTTCTTTTTTGTTCGCATTCCGACTTGTTCTCCATTTATAAGCATTTCGCGTGCGCCAGCAGGTAGCTGTTTTCTAAAACACCACATTCGTTGCCTAAAAATGCTGACTGCATTTTTTTCACGCTGCTGTAGCACTTTTTGTTGTATGTGTTGTTGTTTTCGATAAATTTTTTCATTCATTCACTGGAGCGTCGATTTGCCAGTGAGTAGAACAGTGCGCCAGCCAACCAACCGTTTTTGGTAACTGAGGTCGTTGCATATTTCCAGGCGCTGCAGCCTCCCAGTACAGCACGAGTGCGTGCCAAAGCCCTTTTGCGGTTTTGTTGTGTTATTTTGCAGTAGAAGCGCTGACCATTAAAGTGGTTGTGCCCGCGCTGAATATGAGGCAGCACACATACGGTAGTTATCTGCGCAAATCTACGTTGTGTGCGTGTAGCACACTTTTAGGCGCTACAGCTTGATTGTGGTTTTATAGTCAGTTGGTTGCGAGTAAACAAAAAATAATCGAAATACTTGGGTGTATATAGGGAAGTGTGCGCGCTGTTGTTTCGTTCAATTACTGCATAACCGATTTGTAGTAGCGAGATTTGTTATGAATTTTTAGCTTTCGCTTTCGTAAATGTTGAAGTTTTGCATATTTGCTTTAGGGGTGCTCTTTGTTAAAGGCCTGTTGAGTGCAATGTTGATTTAGATATTTGGTTCAGTTATTATTTTGTGCGCACTTGTTGCTAACATAAATCTAATGGGGTGCTAAAATGGGGGCAATGTTTAGTTTATTTTTCATTTGAAGTGGAGTGTTAACGCTTTAGTGCTTTTATTTCGAAGAGGATAGCATCAAACGTGCACATTTTTATATACTTGAGTTTTGGATATAACATGTAGTGAATGGAAACTTATAATGGCCTATTTTATGTTGAAAAATCCCTTCCGGTTTGATACCAACCTTCGTGCGACTTACTAGAATTTGGAGAACTCTCGTCCCAGAGAATAATAGAAGTGCGATCTGCGCTGAGTATCAGTGAAATTTGAATTCTGGAAATTAGTCGTGGTTCTCAATGAAAGTAGTTACTAATGATTTCTTTATGTAGTTTTGGAGACTATTTTTAACATTTTGATAGCAAGAGACCAAGAGAACTCTCAAATTTCTTAAATTTTTGGCTATAAAGAAAAACAATATCTTTAACATTATAACAGTCCAAGTTTGTAGATAAGATTTCAGCGATAAATACCCTGGTACGAGGGCTGCTATATACATTTCTGGCCTAATAATGAAAATAGGAATATTTATCAACGAAAATGGTTTTATTGTTTTTCAAAATATTCTCCATCAAGATTTATACACTTTTGCATGCGCTCAAACCAATTTTCGAAGCACTTTTTCCACTCCGATTGAGACACCTCCAAAACATGGTTTTTGAATGCTTCAACAGCATCTTCTGGCGACGAAAATCGTTGACCACGCATTATTTTCTTGATGTGTGGGAATAAAAAGAAGTCATTGGGTGCCAAGGCTGGGCTGTACGGCGGATGACCCATCAATTCGACGTTTTGGCCGGTCAAAAAGGCGCTGGTTTGAGCCGATGTGTGAGAGCTCGCATTGTCATGGTGCACAATGATTCGTCTTCTCTTGTTCGTTTTTCGAATTTCTCCGAAGACTTCAGGCAAACAAATGGTAGTGTACCACTCAGAATTGACCGTCCTACGTAGCTCAAGCGGAACAGTCGCCACATGACCAGTTTTGCCGAAGAAACCGGCAACCATTTGCTTCGAAGTGCTTCTTGCAACTTTCGTTGGATTTCGTTCGTCTTGGAAGACCCACACGGTCGATTGCTGTTTTGTTTCGGGCTCATACGCATAGATCCATGATTCGTCACCTGTGACGATCTTATAAACGTCTTTTGTGGGAGAAATGCATAGGCATGCCTCTATCTGAGGGTATGTTACATGACGGTCTTGCATTATCAGTTCACGGACGGCATCGATGTTTTATGGCACAACGGCAGTTTTTGGATAACCTTCACGGAATTCGTCTTTGAGCGAGCGTCGGCCACGATTGAATTCGTTGTACCAGTTTTTCACAGTGCTATAGGATGGTGCTTCATAGCCATACAAAGATTTTAGTTCATCGATGCACTCTTGTCGCGATAATCCACGTCGAAAGTTGTGAAAAATGATCGTACGAAAATGTTCACGAGTTAAATCCATTTTTTGGCCGAGATGATTTTTTTAATTCTCTGTAAATAAAACAATTCACGGTTAAATGGCAAAACGTTCTGAGTGATGTTATGCTAAAAAATGTCAAACTTTCCAATGGAAATGTGGCCCTCGTATGACCTTCACCATAGATTTGAACTGTTAATCTTCTTCATCACTTCATCCAAAAGTAGAATCTTTTAGTGGTGACCAACCACAATACTGTATTACCTGAGATGTGTCATACATTGAGTGTTCAACAAATAACGGGACTTCTAAAAATCTTTTTTACAGATTTGGTGAGCCCAATTGTCAAAATGTAATCATTGCTTACTTTGCCTTTGTTGTCAACTAAGGTTAGACGTATTTTTATGAGCTCACTCACTCTTTCTTGCTTGTTTGTGAATTCTGGACTAAAAACAATACTCACCAGACATGACTTCGTATGACTTTTTCCTATTTCCAAAAGTAAAGAGAACCTTAAAGGGCCGTTATTTTACTAGCAAACGCGATTTTTAATTGAAAAACCCCGCTCCTATGTCTTCTGCGTCTCATTATGACTCACACCACTGTCTTTCCCACCTATGATCTTGCCTTCAACCCTATTCACTGCTACGGAAAGAATATATTGTTTAACTGCCTTATGTGTTTGTCCTGCACTTTATCTGGTATCGCAAAGGACCTAAACTCACCTAACTGCCGAGAAGTCACATTTTCTCTGTCATAACGCCAACACAATAGTCCGTAACAAAATCCATTATGATACTATACATTCAATGTAGCTAAACCCAATGCTGTTGGAATATTGCTGGAGGAATATTTAATTGTAATATTTATTAACCGGAAAGTGAAAAAAGTAAGTGCTCATTAGAAAGAGCTATGTATGTATGTGATTGGCGTTGAACCGTTTAGCCGGTTATAGCCGAATCGATGATAGCGCACCATTCCTTTCTTTCCCTCGCAATTCAACGCCAGTTGGAGCTCCCAAGTGTAACCAGGTCGCTCTCCACCTGGTTCCTCCAACGGAGTGGAGGCCTTCCCCTTCCTCGGCTTCCTCCGGTGGGTACTGCATCGAATACCTTCAGAGCTGGAGTGTTTTCGTCCATTCGGACAACATGACCTAGCCAGCATAGCCGCTGTCTTTTTATTCGCTGAACTATGTCAATGTCGTCGTATAACTCGTACAGCTCATCCATCGTCTGCGGTATTCGCCGTTGCCAATGTTCTGAGGACCATAAAGAAAGAGTTAATCCAATAAATATGCTCCTTTGATAGTTCTATCATAAGTACTTCCCAGCAAAAGGATTCAGCGTTTTTCAATGTGGCCTATAAAATACTTTAAGAGAACACGAATGGAGCAAATCTTTGCCTATTCCTTGTTCCTGTCAAATAGTCGCAGAAATTACTCTTATCTAACTTATCTAAAGATTAGAAAAAGCTCCTTGATTTTTATTCGAATTTCAATGTATAAGAGAGAGACTTCTTTCCAACTAATCTCACATAAATGATGTACTAATCACCACTGACTTTAAATTCATATACATTTTGCATATATAATATATTACTTATAAAAAATACAATTATAATTTAATATTAAGGAATTTATATTATAAAAAAAATTCATATATAATTTTTAATTTTTTTTTCATTTATATACCAACTCATGTCGTCAAACTTTTTAAATATGCGCCTTCATTACTTTATAATTACTTGTTGCAACAACAAAAATAGCCGGAAGTGAAATTTAATACATTAAAAAAAAAAACAAAACAGAAAAAAACAACAATCACAACAAAAACACAAAACAGAAGGCAAAATTAAAACTTTGCCACAAAACTTATGCCATTAGTGTCATTAGAGTATAAAACGCACACAACAACAACAACCGAAAAAAAACGTACGCAAACAACAACAGAAAAAAGCGAATACTTTAAATTCACCAACAAACGGGAAAAAAGAAATTAACATACCACCAAATACAACAAACACAACAACAAAAAAGTTATTTTCTCTTCAGCAATTTTTTCAGTTTATTGTTGTTGTTGTCGCCGAGTCTAGACCAGATCGTTAAACACAAAAACCATAATGAAGGTGTAATCCACTTCACATTCTTCTTCTTTGTTCGCCCAAGCGGCAACGGAAATAAGTGTTGGTGGGAAAAGTCAACAGCATTCTGCGCAACCAACTTAACAACGCTCCCAGCGCAAATAAAATATTTGACTGTCAACGTTTTGCCCTAATTTCCGGTAATCGTGTAAAGGGCGAGCGCGCGTTCTCAAACACACAAATGTGCCGTGGGTGGGTGCGAAGGAAAGAAATGCGTAAAGTTTGCTTTTATTATTATTTCGACATGACCAGCCTATGAGCACAGAACACAGGAAGGCAGGAAAAAATTTAAATGGTGGCCAAAGAGGAGTAAGTGAGTTATCTACGTATTTCTACTCGACTTCACAGTTAGGGTGAATTTAGAAGTAATTTTTTTTTGTTGTAGCACAAAGTGGAGTGAACTCAAAATTTGTTTATATTTGTATAATTCTTTATTGCTTTAAGTTGCAAATATTTATTAAATTTCCTTTTTTTTTTGGTACGCGGATGATAGTGGCTTTTTCCGAAAGCAATAATAATTTCAATAAGGGTCATATACATAACTATATTTTATTCTAGTTTGGAATGGTTGGAAGAAATGTGTACACTTTTTAAATATATTTAGCTTTTTTTCTGTAATCACGAAATAAGAAAATGAATGAAATGTGAAATCGAAGAGAACTATGCATTAAGTTACGAAAGAAAAATAATGAAGGTAAGGTTGTTTTGAGAACTTTCTGTCGATTGTCGTACTCAATTTTTTTCTTATAACCCAAGTAAACTCACTTCAACCTATATTTTTCAAAGATCTTATGGTCATTAAAAACTTTATGTAAGTGAGTTATAAATATTTAACGTGAATTTTTTAGTACTTAACATAACACAAATATTTGATTTAATGTCAATAAATTCCTTGCGAATTGCCTGCTTTGGTGTTACCATAGTTCGTATATAAAGAGTAACTCAACTTCTTAATGAAATGGCATTTAGTTGTTAATTGAGTGACAAATAGTGACTTAATTTAACTGAATAGTTTCATAACTAATTAGTTAGTCAAATGATAATTGAACTCAAATAATAAACTTCAAAGTGCAATTTATAAACTTATGTTCGACAACCAATTTAATAACTTAATTTAATTTTGAAAATCCCACTTAATCAATCAATTCCTCCTTTAGAATTCAGGCAATATATGTTACACTAGCAGACCACTCCGGCTTCGCACGCTACTGATTATGAAGGCGTTGGGAACGCTCAGAGTTCGAAGGCCTTGTGCGAGCTTGTATATTTTTAATATTTTGTTCTTCAAGCCGCTGCATACGCTCGGTAGTCGACTCTAAAGCTCACCTCACCTCTCACCTTGGAACTATTTCCAGAAAGTTGAGATTCTAGCAATAAATATAGCCTCTGTTACTCGGGGGTTATGTAGCTTTCCAATGGTGAAAGAAATTTTGATTCGGCACAGTAGTTTTCGAGTTTATTCAATACAAACATACATACAAATCCTTCCTCTTTATAATAGTAGTATACATTGGGAGTCGTTTTGATTTTATGAATTTAAATAAAATATTAATATCCTCCCAATCTATCTTTGCTTAAGCATTTTGAATTTATATGGGTAAAGTTTTTTGACAGACACATGGTAATTTTGAAGAAAAAACGCATATTAGAAAATCAATTAGCCATTTGGCGACAACCAGAACTTGTAAGTCTTCTCTACATTTTTCATAAACATAATAAACCAATTTCTTTCTTCCCTTCAACACTAAAAACATAGTTACCTAGTTTGAAACATTTTTTATAAGAAACTCGTCCTTGCCCTTGCTTCGGTATACATATCCAGCCGTTGATTAAATAGGTCAACTTGTTTAATGCTTCTTTAATTTATACTTTAAATGCAGCGTTGACTCTTCCTACGCATACTTAATAAGAGAAGTCTAGAAAGAAACTAAGAAATCTTCTAAAAGCTTATTTCCACTCAGGTAAAATAAAACAAAAGCAAAACCAAAGTGAAAACTAAAAATCACGACCAGTAATATTAGATATACTTTATATACCAAGCATATAATCGCAGCTCTATGTACTTATATACTAATGTATTATATAAAAGAATAGTAGAGTTCATATACAAGCCATAAATATGCACACCGCTCGCGTAGAACTCAGAACGTCTTTAATTATACAAGACTTCGGCGAAAAGCTTCTTTGCTATCTTATGCGACGTTTTTATGTTTTTTTTTTACTCTCCTCCTTTTTGTCGTTATGTCCTTGACCAACGGTTTACTTTCAGAAATTTAAGCTGAACTATACTTTTATTTATTTTTACTTTAATTTTTTGTCTAATTAAAGTGTCAATTATATAAAAAAATCCCTAGCATATTGTAAGGATGCTTGACTGTTGAAAGAGAGACGAGAGAGAAAATTTGAAAGTTTTTTGTAATAGAGGACAGTGGGAAGCGTTAGAGAAATAATGAAAGAGAAGGAATAAGAAATAAAAAACTTTAAAAAATATTATAAAATAATATTATAAAAAAATATATAAAAGAGAGTTTGAAATATTGCAAAAATATCAAAATAAGTATAAACAAGTAAGGAAGAGCTAATTTCGGGTGTAACCGAACATTTTATACTCCTGCAATTTATTTATATAACTTTATTAATATAACAAACAATTTGACCCACATATTCGGCATATATATGGTATAAAGTCCATGGAATGTTGGAAACCCTAATATTCGGTATATTGGAGTTAGGTGAAGTTATGACCCGATTTCACGTATTTTACGCACGGAGACATATTATTAAAAGAAAGATATTCCCTCCGAATTTATTCAAAATATCTGAGAGACTTGCCTATATTTTCGGTAAAAAAAAAGAATTAGAAGCCCTGAGGTCCTCGTGTTCGATACATGGGGCCTTGAAATTTATGGTCCGATTTCGACGATCTTTACAAAGGCGATGCCACACTATAAATGTAGTATTTGTGCAAAGTTCTGTTCCGATATCTTCACTAGAGCTTACTTTATATATTGTAAAGTAATTGATTCAGATCGATTTCAAAGTTCTGGTATATGGGAAGTAGGGGTGGTTGTGCATCGATTTGGCCAATTTTCACAACATATAGTTGGGATGCAAATGTTGCAAACCGAATTTCATTGAAATTGGTCGAGTAGTTTCGGAGATATGGTTTTTGACCCACAAGTGGGCGGAACCACGCCCATTTAAAATTTTGTATACAATTTTGAATGCAGCTCTTCTGTGCCTTCTTTATAATGAAATCTAAGGTTTTCCTTATTAAATTAAAGCAGTTTTAGTAATTTTCAACGTAACCTTTGTATGGGAGATGGGCGTGGTTATAATCCATTTTTCTCCATTTTTGGACTATATAAGGAAATGCCTGAAAAACGACTCCTGAAAATTTCGTTAATATAGCTTTAGTAGTTGGCGAGATATGTACAAAAACTTAGTATGGGGCGGGCCCACGCCCACTTTCCCAAAAGCATTACATCCAAATATGCCCCTTCCTAGAACAATCGTTTGTACCAAATCTTAAGTTCATAGCGTAATTTATGGCTTAGTTATAGCTCTTTATGCGTTTTCGGTTATCGCAATATTGTGGACCTGGCAGTGGTCCGCATTTTTTTAGGATATTTAGGACTTACAAATAACCGTTATGTGGACAAAACTATTATACTCTCTTTTCTTTGTTGCGAGAGTATAAAAAAAATGTGGAGAGTCTAGCAGACAACAAAACTTCGTCCGCTGTCACAGTAGAAGAAGAACATAGGGAACTGCGAAAAATCTGCACTAATTGAAAATGCAATTGTGTTGAGAAAGCTGCCAGCGTTACAACAACAACAATAACAACATTTTCAAAAGTAACTATAAACACAACAACAACAAGAATAGCTGTCTGAAAAGAGTATGCATATAATCAACAAAAAAATTAAATTACAACAATTTCTCCTTAACAACAACAACAAATATGTGAAAGAACTGCCCTGCAACAAAAACAAAAAAATGAAATTACAACAACACAAATAGGAAAATTTACTTTACAACAACAACAATTAAAAACAGAATAAAATTATACCAAAAGCCTTTCAACCCAACAACAACAAGTTGTGTTATGCTGTTGCCCACAACAACAATCACCGCCACCGCCAACGCCACGCCATTAATACGTGAAAAATCTGCGTATAACCACAGCGGCTCCAGCAAAACAGCAACAACAAATGCCGAGCATGCACTAACAAAACCACTGAACAACAATAACCGAACAACAACAACACCAGCAACTGATTGCATCATTGACAATAGCACAAACACTTTGGGAGATAACATACTTATTGTCTTGTTGCATGCAACACTAAAACCGACCAAGCGAAACAAATAACGGTACAGCGGCAATGTGAAGTGCGCAACCACAAGTACATACAATACATAGCGACAAACAACAACAACAACAACCAGAAGCTATACAGGAATAATGATGCAAGTTGCTGTTGTGTTGTGGCAGCAACAGGAAATGCCACACACATAATCTGTGCGGCGTTGCACACATAATCAGTGCCATTCACAATGGTAAGCGGCCAAAGAGGCTGACTGGCAGACAGGGAGACCGACAGACAAATTTGCAATTCTACGCTGTTGCATGTGTATGTGTGTACCGTTATATCAGCAACCTGCCACTGTCGCCAAGCATCAAAGTTTGTCACTTCTTCGTCAGCGCGCCACTCACTGCACAAGACACCAACCAACTTCACTTACTTACCACATATACTACATGCCACATATTGCAAGTTGGCGTTGCATGCCGCATACCGGCAATGAAGTCGCGAACCGGTGTGTACCGGTTTTGAAAAATTTATTGTAAATTATGTGAGTGCAGCGCAGAGTGGCAGCGTCATCGACGGTGAACCGTTGCCAAGCAGGTTGCAACAAAAAGAAAACATAACAACAATAAAGTGGCGACCTACAACATGGAAGTTGCGCATATAATAGTGGAGTGGTCTACAACAATAATCTCTCTATGTATGTGTGCTAACTCACATTGCATTATGCATTACTCCACAAACACTCACACACAGCCACGCATTCACACGTTTATGCAACGCTAACAAGCAGCCGGTATTTGCATTAAGAATTTATTGTAAAATTTACTATGCGAGAACACACACACACAACTACTTACTTGTGGGTGAGCTCTCTCGCTCATATGCATAATGACTGTCGCTGTGTTGATGACTGGGCGCGCTGCGCCTGCAAATATGCAATGCAAAGTACACTTGCCACATTTTGCCAAACGGCCTTTTTAATTTTCGCAAAAGCAGCGTAGCTTTGCTGGAACGACGTCTAGAAAGGGCATGACAATGCTTATGCAACGGCACGCAGACACTCAAGAGAGTGGATGCACTCACACACACTCACACATACATATAAATACATGTGGATAAATTATTTATAAGCAGCATATACAGTAACTAACGTCAGCTCACAGCCGTCGAGGCAGCATAATTAAAGTGCGGCTTTCTTCCATACACCTTTATAAGCATACATATATGAATGTGTCTACACTCAAACAATAGCTTAGCATATTTTCTCATTGCTAGAAGCTGTCTACTTCTCTCTCGCTGAGTTTCATTTCAAGTTTGGTGTCTATAATAATGAATTAATTTGCCACAGCGCCAAAGTTTGGTTTTTGTAGAATTTTTATGGGTTTCTGGATGAAAGTGTGCTATTTTTGCTGCACAAGCGAGCCAATAAAATGAGGAGCAGTGTTAGAGGCTATAACCGCGTAAGCGGTGTCTACGCCAGTCAAGAAGAAGTGTTAGAGGTGTAGAAAAAGTGGGCCAAGTGCGAGATACTAGCGTATGATTTACCAGAAGACGAAATCTATTATATTCATTGGTTATTCGTTTTTATGTGGTGGGTCCCAAACCCTACGCACAACCGCATAAGCGGGATTCGCCTTCTCACTTTAGCTCGCCTCCAAACGGATGTCTGTTGGCTACCCAGAGGATACTTGGTCTAAAACCGGAAGTCGTGAGCTACTTGAGCCACATGCAAAAGAATCGTTCCTGACCACTCCCAAGTGAATGGCAACCAGAAACTTTCCTCACTTACATGAACTTCTACATATGGCTCCATCCTCCAAAACTAATACGGCTGTGTAAGCTGACGTTGAGCAACACCAAAAGCTCCGTTAGGATCGGGAAGGACCTCTCCGAGCCGTTCGATACCAAACGAGGTTTCAGATAAGGTGACTCGCTATCGTGTGACTTTTTTAACCTGATGAAAAATAGTTCAAGCCGCAGAGCTAAACAGAGAAGGTACAATTTTTTATAAGAGTGTACAGCTACTGGTGTACGCCGATGATATCGATATCATTGGAAACAACACCCTTGCCGTTAGTTATGCTTTTGCCCGCCTGGATAAGGAAGCGAAGCGAATGGGTCTGGTGGTGAACGCGGACAAGACGAAATATCTCCTGTCATCAAACAAACATACTGTCTTGGCTCCCACGTCACTGTTGACAGTCATAACTTTGAAGTTGTAGATTATTTCGTATACCTAAGAACCAGCATCAACACCGATAATAATGTCAGCCTTGAAATCCAACGCAGAATCACTCTTGCCAACAGGTGCTACTATGGACTGAGTAGGCAATTGAAAAGTAAAGTCCTCTCTCGACGAACAAAAACTAAACTCTACAAGTCCCTCATCATTCCCGTCCTACATTATGGTGCAGAAGCGTGGACGGTGTCAACATCCGATGATACGGCACTAGGAGTTTTCGAGAGAAAGGTTTTGCGGAACATTTATGGTCCCTTAAACATTGGCAACGGCGAATACAGCAGAAGTTGGAATAAGGAGCAGTATGTGTTATTCGATGACATAGACATAATCCAGCGAATAAAAAGACAGCGGCTACGCTGGCTGGGTCATGTTGTTCGAATGATGAAAGTGCCCCAGCTCTGAAAGTATTCGATGCAGTACCCGCTGGTGGAAGCCGAGGAAAAGGGAGACCTCCACTCCGATGAAAGGACCAGGTGGAGAAGGACCTGTCTTTACTTGGCATTACCAATTGGCGCCAAACTGCCAAAAGGAGAGATGGGTGGCGCGCTGTTGTGGACTCGGCTATAACCACGTAAGCGGTGTCTACGCCAGTCAAGAAGAATAAGAAAATAATATAAACTCCATTTCACCTTTCGCAGTACCCTTAAGGATGTCTTAGATCTAAAGATTTTTTCAATAAGAGCGCTACAAAACCCGTTCACCCACCTTAGTTTTCAATTAATCGATTGTGACATTCGCTGTGTGGTTTTTGGCGCCTTCATATTGGAGAACCTCATATTGCCCAAGTCCATATCATCCAATGCGGACCAAAAATATTCGGTTATCATTGTGCGGTAGCGATTCCCATTCACAGTAACGTGCCGGTCTTAATCATCACAGAAGAAGTACTTCGAAATGACACCACCGGCCCATAAACAACACCAATCCGTAATTTGTTCGGGGTTTAACGGTGATTCATGGAGTACGTGTGGATTGCTGTTGGACCAATAACGCATATTTTGCTTATTGACGAAGCCATTCAGCCAGAAATTAGCCTCATCGCTGAAGAAAAATTTCTTTGAAAATCCGGATCAGTTTCAAGTTGTTGCTCAGCTCAATTCACGAACAGACGACGATACTGATGGTTAAGCGGCTTCAGTTCTTGTCTCAATTTTATCTTCTAAGCATGTAGGGCAAGAACTTTTCGTGAAATTCGCCATAACGATGTCGCAGAGACGCCGAACACTTGAGAACGACATTTGAGAGACTGATTTGCGTCTTCATCAATTGTTTCGCTAGCGGCAGCAATATTCTCGACACTATGGGCACTTTTATATCTCACTGGCACTGGAACATTTTGTACGGTACCTGTGGACTCAATTTTTTCCACTGACGCTCAATTGTTGTTATGAAATAACGATTATAAAGATCCTTAATTGGACGTAGCGCTATTAAAGCCACTGACTCCGAATTTCGGTAGTAAATTTAATTAAAATCGACTCGTTGTAGAATCGTATATCTTCCCATCATTACAAAATAGCAAACCTTACTAAAGAGAAATGTCAAAAGTAAATGAGAATAGAGTAAAATTTTTATATTCATCTTTTATTTTCAAAACTAATAAATTCTTTATTTGAACTAACAATTTATTTGGATTCGGGCACGGAAATTTATAATCTCGAAAAGTGAAAATTTTGTTTAGGTATCAAGAAATTTTTTAATGAGCTAAAAGCGTGGGCTTGATTTTCTGAAATAATTGGCTATAATTTTTCGACAAATGTCCTGCTTTGTGCATTAGAAATTAAGTTCCACACTCTAATGACCATAAAGAAACTATACAAATGAACCCATTTTTCAATACACCACATAGATAATTGCACTACCAATTGCATATACTTTTACAAAACTCAAACATTTCAGCCAATATACAGCATTCAATTAAACACTTAATCATCTTTTCGACCACAAAAAACACTGATACACTCTACTTCCCCGCCCCCGGAAACAGATTCTACAACATTTTGACTGTCATTTGCGCTGTCACACTTTTCACCTCTCACACCAATCAGTTCATATTTATTGAAAGTGGCAGTAAGTATATGCTTTTCAAGTGAACCAAACTAAATGGCGAGCAATTTTCGTAAAGAGAGCGGGTGTGTGTGTGATTGTGTTTCTGTGTCCATGCTAAAAGCACATTTTATCATGCTCAATGTGTTGCCACATTTAATAGTGTTGGCAACATTGTTTGCCAAGTCAGTCATTCATATAAATTTACTTCTAACATGCGACCGTTACAACTATCTTCAGCTGTCCAATTGCGCAAGCAATCGCTTGCATCAGTGCCAATTGGATGGCGTAACTAAATATATAGGTGCTTATTTATTTTTTCACTCTTTGCACTGAAATTGTTGGCTGCCACGGCGTATACGTAACCAACCAACCGACTAAATGTCCATACAATTGCGCTGAAGCTACTTACTGCTACTTACTACCTGATAATTGGCAAATGTACAATTCTCCACAGAAATAAAATGAACTGTACTTTCCTATATACATATATATTTATATGTATGTATGTATGTGTAAATATGTGAGTGACTGTCTGTTCGTGTCACGACTGTGATTTGGTGCGACGAGTTCGCCAAGTGTCAACAGCAGGTGTGGCAAGCGTGCCAGTAAATTGAAAGTAACCAAGACAGGTCTCGCAGGACTCCAAAATGACGCCATTGCTGCCCATCTGCCCATCTGTTCGTCTGCGCAAATTCCCATTTCATATCATCGCCACAACGACTGCGTATGTTCAGAATGGTTAATTTATTTGTAAGAGTTCAAGTGTTTATTGCTGTTCAGTGTACTCTCGCTCACATTCACAAGCTAGTTTGTTCGTGTAGTTTTCTTGGTTTTTGGCAACGCTTTTGCAAGTATTGATATTCTTGCCACAGCTTGTTTGAGTGTAAATGAGGCACCGGAGACTTGGCATGATTCAATTATGCACATAAGGAAACACTTAATTGATGTTCAAAAGGAAGCAGGAAAATAGGCAAGTCCGTTAAAAGGAAGCATATTTCTATGCAATTTATTTTTGCAACAATACTAAATATAGGGAGCATCAATACTGTCCTAGGTGGTGGACACTTTGTGGCATTTTATATGGCTGTCCGAGTAAAATGGTATGCTAATTAGAGGCATAGCTAATTGATTGAAAAAATATTTTTCTTGGAAAAGACAAATTTTGAATGCAGTTGAAAAATATACTGTTATATTTACTACAATCCACATGCATTCCACAAGTATTTTAAAGATTGTAAAAAATTTGGTATAATAATAAAGTAGGCGTACTAAGATTTTTACAATCCACATACGTTCCACATTCCACTGTATATTCAAATGTGCTATAATTCACGATATTGAACAAAATATAAATATCTACTTTCATAATACGGTAAAATTTTTCTTAATTTACATCCATGACTTATACAAAACTGATTTTACAGGCATGTACCACATGAAACTATAAACGCTTTGCAGGTGAATAATAGAATTTGAATTGGCTAGTACTACATATTGATATAATATTAAAAGTTTGCTAATTTCGAACATTTAAAGTTAGGATCCACATGCGTTCTACATAAATGGATTCCATGTTTTAAACTTCCTTCGAAGGCTTCATTAAAAACTTCAAATTGTCTGATGAATGTTCAAAATTTATTCCACATTTAATTCACAAATATATATACATATGTAATCCTCACAGGTTTCTCTATGTACAGTTATTTATTTAATTACCCATAACAATTATTTGAATTCCCAGAAAAAAAAACGAATTACAGCTATTTTATATTCTACGCTTATTTCAACCACTCACTAGTCAGTTACCAAATGGTTGACACAATCCATTCACTTTGCTGCACCTTCAATCTCATTTCAAGTGAATTGCGTGTGCATGCAGAAAATTGCATTCCACACAACTTGCGCAACGAAGCGGCAATTGCAGCAGTGTAACAAAAAACCAAAATATTGTGCACAACCATGCACAAAAAGGTGGCAACATATTGTTGCAAGAGAAGAAAAGAAAAGGAAATGTTTTACTGCACGCAGCTACAGCAAGTGAGAGATGCTGAGAACTGCAACAGCATAGCAGCGGCAAACAGCCACAATAACCGTTAGCGCTGAGTCCTTGTAGTGCATGATGCAAAGCAAAAGTAGTCACTACTTGCGACGCCTTGCATTTTTCCTCGTTTTCTTGTTGTGTAATCAGTGCAGCCAAGCGCTGGCAAAACGACGACGAGCTGACATCCGAGAATGAAATGAACGCGTGGGACAAGTGGCACATGGGTCGTGTCGTCTAATTAACTTTATTGCCAGCTTATAAGACCTTACTTAAGGAAAAGAGGTCACGTGGAGTTTGTACAAATGAAATGAGTTGATATAATTGCTACAGTTTGGAAGTATATAGGGAAATTAAATTTATAAAAATGTGAAGCTAATATTTTTTATAGATTCGGAACAAGAATACTACCAAAAATTATTTCCAAATAACAGATTTGTGTTAATGTTTCATTTAAGACAATTACAACAAAACAATATATATAAAATAAAAAGTTCCACATACGTTCCACATTTTTAATTACCATTAATTAATTTAATTCTGTTATTAACATTCTAGTTAATTTTCTTTTATATGTAGTATGAGAAAAATCCATTGGCAACTTACGTTCCACAAAAATTGAATTTGTTTTAGCTGTATTTACATTGTTTACGCTAAATTTGGAAACAAACGACTGAATTTAATTTATTTTTTTGAACATTTAGGTTACGTTCCACAAGCAACTACTATGAATTACAACGGTTCAGATTAATTATTTTTATATACTTACTTAAAAATTACTTTTGAAAATATGTATGATGCGTTGCAGTTAAAATAATGATATTAAAGCATATATAATTTAAGTTCCACTATTTTTTTTCATACAAAAAAATTTATTTTTTAGTATTCAGTTAAAACTGTTGCCTAACTGTTGTCATAAACTTCCCATAAATATTTGTAAACAAGTTCCACGTTCCACATTGCACTTTATTATTGATTTTTGCTAATCTATTGCCTCTAACCTTAACATATAAGTTAAATAACCACTTCTTAGCAAGTATATATTTGTGTTTTGCAAATTCAACCTTTTCCTTTTCTAATCTACTACCAGCCATTATCGTGTGAAAAATCCCTTAGGTGTACAACGCTTACATATATGGCACCCACCTTTTACCACCACATACACAAACTTTTCTAATTAAGTGCATGCCAGTGGAATTTGCGTAACGAATAAGAAATGCGTAAACACAAACAAAAAATGGCAAAAATTTACACACCACAAACTAGTTGCCACCGCCGCCACCATTTATTGGCAGGGGAACGCAAGAACTTTTACATTTTCTTCTTCACAATTACACAAGCACGTGGGTGTGTGTGCATTGCGAGGCAGTAACCAATTTAGTGCTTTTTCGTTGGCACTCATTGCCATTTCATCGTTAATAATATTTTCTTGTAGTTACGAGCAAATCTTTACGTACATTTCTATAAGTGTATGTGTGTTTCGGTGTGCTTGCGACGGTATGTTTCGCCACCACTTATGCAGTCGTGGCACATGTGTAAGTACATTTGTTGGTGTAATGCACAAGTATTTGCAACATTACATTACTTTTTTTATTCAGACTTTTTTCCTCGTAGTAACTGTAGTTGCTGTTGTTACTGTATTTCTTCCTCAACTATCTACACACTTTGCTGAGTGCTTCTGCAATTAGGCACACGCATACACACACAACTACCCTACCCACATATATATATACTCCCATACATTTATATCCATTCTCACATATGTAGTTGTGTGTATTAAGTGTGTTGCCAAGTTTGTGGCATAAGTTTGTTAATGTACTTTTTTTTTGGTCCACTCTTACTTACCACAACATTTTCAACTACAAGTGTTAGTAGTTTTTATTTCATACCAAGTTGTGGCACATGTAGTACTTAATAATAATTATTTCGAGTTCTTTGCGGCATTTCTTGCACACTTAATTGGGGTATCAAATGTCTTGACAACGTGGAGACCTCCGTGTAAGTAATGCTCGTAAAGTATTTAGTGGGTTTGTAAGCGCACATATAAAGCTAGTTAGTATCGGAAAGTGGGAGAAATATAATTGATTACTGTTGGGCATTTTGTTTTTACGAAATAATTCGATATCAGACTAATTAAACATTGTGGAACTTATGTAGCACATAATGGAAATGAAAGATATTAATGAAAATTATTACTTTATAAGCTTCTCTTAGACTTTTAAATGAAAATTTGGTATTAAGTTTCTATAAAAAGTGTGGAACGTATGTGGAATGTAAATATTTTGCGCTATAAGTAATATGAAAAATTTAGACTTAATCAAAACACTCTGTATAAATATATTTTTATACATTATATGGCTAGGGGAATGTGGATCGTAAGTGAGTTAAATGAATTTTTGAAAAAAAACTGAATTCTAAATAAATATACATATTTTAATAATAATTTGTGTTTTGCATAATTAAATAATTTATTCTGGGTTTACATTTGTGGTACATGAAATTACTGTTCTTCTATAGCCTAATTTAAAGAGCAATATAAAATATAGTAAATAAGGATTAGTACCATAACTAAATTAAGTGACATTTGCGTGGGAAAACTTATCAAATATTTCCTCATGAAAAATTTCGGTTTGTGGAACCTAGGCAAACTGCTTACATAAATAGTAAACTACTACTACTTCACTAACTAATGCAATTTTATGCCAAATTTCTTATGGCTCTCACTGATTAAGCAAAGAAAACGCTGTAGGTAAGTACTCGAAGAAAAATATTTATATTGATTGTTAAATTTATATTGATTGTTAGTAAAACATACAAAGTGAAAATTGAGCGCAGAGAAGATCCGTTACCATGGATTTGTATTTATAGTTATGTAATGTAATATCGTTATTTAAACATTAAAATAATCCGCACATATGCAACAATTGAAGACAATTTTACTGCAGAAGAAACTCTAACTAATCATATTTTCTGTAATTGTACATACGTTCCACAAACCTCAAAATTGCCAGAAAAATATAAGTAGGTGTAAGAAACTGAAATAACTTGCCAGAAACTTATTTAAAAGTGTGGAACGTGTGTGGAACGTATTGATAAAATTTAAAATTTACTGAATTAACGTATTTGTATATGTATTTTAGCAACTTTTCGCACAATATGGTTTTTATTATCTAAGAAAAGTGTATGTGGAATATATTTATAAGCATTTGAGTTTTTTTAATTCCGAAATCGCACTAAAAAGTGTCACCAAAATATTATAAAAACTACTAGTTAGTAATATAAATTATTTGATAGCATATTTTGCTCTCAAAACCTCTTCAGCTTTCCAGCCTCATCATTATTCATGTACAGTTAGACATAATAAGCTTGCCATGCAAAAGAACAGATATTATCATTGATTTATTATAATGAACAAATAATCTCTGTCTGCGCAAATTTAATGCGTTTGCGTGACGTTTGCTCAGCCCGCGCTGTCCGGTGGTTCTCTCATTCGACTACTAACTAGCTGAATTTGTTGTAGTTGCTTTCTCATGAAAAAGGGATGAAAAAACTTGAAAATTATACTTGTAGAAACCCAAAAGTTGCAGTAGCAGATATTTAATCGCTTTAATGAATTTTCCGCTACGTCCACGACGACTATTTGAACTTGCAACATTCATTGCAACGCGTTGTAGCCAAAGAAGCTGTTTGCTTTGTATGCAGTGGCATACAATTTGCGGTAGTTGGCAATATTAAAAATTCATTAAGGTGCAAATGAACTCAAACTTACAGATATACAGTTATCTATATATTTTATACATAATTAGAAAATGGAAATACGTTGCACGAAACTCTTAAGCAGAACTTGAATTATGAAAGAGCGATTTGCATGGCTTATTAGCATTGCAGAAACAAACAGCGTTGCAACAACAACAAATTGTGGCATGAAGCTAATGAAGAATAAGAAAGTAGATTACCAAGACGGCACAGCGTTGTGGTAAGTACATTTCGCACAAATAGCTGCAACGCCTGTAGTCGCGGCGCTCTTACGCCGGTGAAATATTTCACCTCTTGCTCGCTCGGCGCACCGCAATGTCACATTATTTATGGCAAACCACGCATTTAAATGCAAATCTTACCGCAACCAACTGCGCTGTGTCGCATCACGCGCAGCCACGGCGGCCGTCTGCATATTTCCTGCCACACAAACACAGAAGCGCACACAAATAAACTTTGCGGCAAGTATTTTAAAGTCAGCGCGCTTCGCACATCCGTGGCAGCGAGTGCTTTGTCTTGCGCCACAAGGTTACCGGCACGGACACAATGTCTGCGGTTGCAAAGCATTTGTTGCGCGCATGCAACATGCGGCAAGTATGAGCGTTTGTGTGTGTGTGTGGGTGCGCATTGTCGCCACAAGTCGGAAGCTAACCGCATGTTGCCATAAGCAGCAGCTGAACTTTTCTTGTAACAGCTCACCTAACCACACCTCACCTCAGCTAGCTGCAACCTGCGCGTGCCTCAGCTGCTTAACGACAGTTGAAGCGCAACACCGCGTTTCCTTAATTTTTTCTTGCTTTAAGCTTTGCGACATTATGTAGCTGGGTTGCGGTGTGTGCGCCACACAGTGGTGCCAAAGCGGCAAAAAAGGATTTTTTTTATCATTCCAAATTTGTACCATCTTTTCAATTTAAGCTAAGAACTAATCAAATAACATTATCCGAATACTTGGGCTTGATATATTCAATGGTTTTTTGTTGGGAGAGCTTCAAAGTCCAACAAAGTATCAACGCAAAATTACTCAGAAAAATGTGATGAATATGCGAAGGTTAAAACTCAAAAGTTAACCATAAAATATCAATTGTAAAGTTTTTATTTATTAAAACCAATGTTATAGATGTGATTTACATCATGAAATGTATACTTTTTTTTCAAGATTTTTTTTAATATGATGTTTTCATGGACCAAAAAAATAATATATTTTACAACTACAACAGAATATAACTATTGTGCGCAGGAGCGCGCAGGTTAGCCACATATACAAAATAAACTTTAAAATCTCATTAATCGATAGAAAAAAAATCAGCTGCTTTTAGCTGCCAATTCATGAGTAATTAGCATTTTAATCTACTGCAACTGCAACAGCGTTGTATGTTTGCCTGCTTCGCTGCTTTGTTTTTTGCCTGCTTCGTTGTTTTGTCTGTTTTTTGATTGTTCGGTTTGTTGCTTTGTTGTTATTTTTTGTAGTTGTCTCTCGTTATACAACAACAACAAAATACTAGTTTAGGTGCATTATATTATTTGAACTAATTACACAGTACAACAGCTAATCGGGTGGGTGAGAAATTCCAAGTCAGGGTGATGGTACTAGGTCAGTATAGTAAAACCCTCAAAGGGTTTGGCGTTCGTATGTGTCATATGTGATACCGAGAGAAGTGCAAACGGGTGAAAAAAATTAACAAAACACGAAATTTTGAAATGGCAAAAGAAATAAAATATTGTGATATTGCAGAAATTTGTAGGTTCTTGCTGCTAAGAAGAAATGTTATCCTGAGAATTTGCGATCAGAGGAAACTTACAGTGAAGTTGGTTTGCAAGATTTGCTAAACCACACAGTTAAGAGAATTTAAATGTCCAAATCTGAAAATGATTTAATAGATATCCCAAAAAATTTGAAGCTGACTTCGAAATGGGGATGTGATGGCTCGTCAGGACATATTGTATACCAACAAAGTTTCACTGATGGAAATATGATACATAGATTTAAAATAATATTAAATACAATCAATAGTCAAGCAGCAATAGATCCTCAAAAGTTTGAAATTTATTGCATGAAAACTGCGAGGTTATATGTCAGCCTTTGTGAATTTTACTATATGCCAATGACGGTACATAAAGTTTTAAAGCATGGAAGTAAAATTGTTTCATCTTCTATTTTACCATTGGACATGCTATCAGAGGAGGTTCAAGAAGCTCGCAATAAAGATTACAAGAAATATAGGCTTAATCATTCTAGAAAATGCGACAGAATTTCTATAAATCAAGATGTAATGCACTTGCTTTTAACTTCATCGGATCCTTTTATTAATGGTTTCAGAACAAATCCCAAAAATAAAACTTTAGAATTGGACGATGATGTTAAAAAATTACTTGTTGAATAAATAATTAATAATATATGATCATTTTTTAATATTTATTGGTTATGTTATATGGGAGGTGGGCGTAGTTGTGGGCGGATTTTAACAATTTTTTTTTTTTTCATCTAATTTGGCAATATGAGAGATGTGTGCCAAATTTCAAAGCCCTACCTCGATTCCTTCTATTTTTTGCCGCGGCTTGTATGAAGCGGCACCACTGTGCGCCATTGCATGAAGTTCATCTTAGAGATTTCCGCTCTCGTCGTGTTGCGCTGCGTTTAGCCGCCGCGCTTCATCTCAACTCTTCCGGCGGCAGTGGCGCGCCCGTTTTCATCGTTTGCCTGAACTTTTGTCAGAGTTTACACTTAATTAGCGTTGCAACTTGGCCGCGTTGCAATGCAAATGCGAAAGTCCGTCGCGCGCGGCACAAAATTCAAATTCAAATGCAAAATGCAAATGTAATTGCAATGGAAATGAAGTCGGAAATGGCAAGATTTTCCAATGACGCGCTCTTCGTCGTTGGTGTTGTTGCAGCTGCGCTGCGGTTACTTGTCGCCTGCATTGTCCGCGTCGGTGACGCGGCTTGTTTGTTTTTGTTCGTCATTTCTCTGGTCATTTCGTTAGCACAATGCTTTTAAGCTAATTTCCCTTTATGCCATTTGCTTTCGGCTTTCATTTTTTCATCAGCATGCTCCGTCACTTTTTCCTAACATATTCATACAGCTGCATAGATATTTTTAAAAATTTTTCTTTTTATTGTCTGCAAACTGCACTTTTAATTAGTTCAAGAATTTATTGCGTTGTTCAAACAAATTCGCTAATTAAATATTCACTATAATTTCGTCGGAAAGTTCTGCAAATGAATGGGTGACAAAGAGAGTTTAAAGCATGAAAAGCGCTTTAGGGTGAATTTGAAAATTTTACGCAATGAAGTTGCGGCTGAAGCGAAGAAATTTCAACTAAAAATAAAATATATTTAAAATAAAAAGGCATGTTTCTTTATTAAAAGAATATGTTGCCCTTAATGCAAATGTAATTATTTTAAATTAAAAACATTTGTTCCAGCTTTTTTTGAGATTAGTATGAATTATACTAATCGGAACCGCTGAATTTTGGTTATATTATAAAAATTAATGGAAGCTTACAAATCAGTTGGATTCGGTTTCATTCGCTGTTATTTTAATTCAATCGGAATTAAGCTTGAGTCGCTTAAATTTTTTTGGTGGACCTTATAAAACCCTTACAAATATGTCCTTACTTTCTGAAGTTAAAGCTCCCACTTGAGCTTTCACCAGCATAAGTCACAAGTCGATGTCAATATTAAGGCAGCAAACGCTATTTTTGGTGTTTATAGAAATCCAATCATGAAAATGTTAAACATTTTTTTTCCAAAAAACCGATGAAAGGTCACGAGTTCGTAACAATTATATCCTCATCGATACCTTAACACCATTAATGGACATTTTGCAAAAACTATATAAGGGTATTCTATTCTAACATTAGTTATATTGCAATATCAGCAAACCATACCTAACTTCAAATCATCTAGACACATTTCAATTCAACTAATTTTAATATACATAAACTCACCATATCTTAGCCCCACGATTCCACAAATGTATGTTAGATTAGGTTAAAGATCAGATCGCTGAAATTCCACTCGGACAGTTACAGTCGTCCTGTGATGCCGCTAACTCCTCAAAATGAATGCCGAAGATCCTCAAAAGACTGTCGTTTTGTGGCTTTTACGAATTTGTTGAGGCTACTAATTTGTATTTGGGACAGTTGAACTGTTTTCGAAAGATCGGCAAAAAGCGAAAGCTGGACAGTGAAGGAGAAAGTGACTCGATGCCCCCACCATTCTATATAAGCCCATCCAGCAGTGTTCAGTATAGACTCCTACCATTACTATCCAATGAACACTGCTAAGAACAAATAGCTCAGTAGATCTCCTGCGATCCAACTTAGGCCAGAATTATGTCGCAGTTGCACATGTACTGTTAGCCAACGCCTACCGTGTTCATTCGAAGACAACTGATCCAGCGCTAAGTTATAGGAGAGACCATTAGTCTTAAAAACGCGTTAACACGCCTGACTTTATTTAACTTAAGCACTTATACTTTAGCACACTTCTCCGACTTCCAATTGCTTAAGTTTTCTAGAATATACTCAATATCAATCGACTGAGATATGAACGCATAAAACACATACATTGAGATGAGAGATCTAAAGGATGGGAGTTAAGATCACTTTGCTCCTATGGAAAGTATCCAGTACTTAATTAACCTCACTTTCCAATCAAATGGAATATGACCCCTCTTTTGTCTGGTGTCTAATTTGATCCGATTTTTTTTTTAATTTTCCCAAAATTTTGGTGAATTCATAATCTCTAAAGAATTAATTATGAAGTCAAATCTTCTAGAATTAAAAATACTTTTATTCATTAATTTTATTTTAGTACAAAATAAAAGATAAACTAATTTCTTTTTACAAAATCGTAAGTACATTACTTCAAATTATGAAATATAGAAAAAATACTTCTTAAATACTTACTAATAATTATAATACATTAAAAAAATAAAACTTTGTTCGGTTTAATGCCCCGCGCAATTTCAAATACTTAAAATAATTTCGGTATTCTAAATTTAAATATTTTTAAATAGTTTAACATTCTAATCTCACTTCAAATCAATCAACTTTCCGATTAAACTAAACTAAACCAATTTTAAGGAATTTTTTCATTAACTAAGAATAAAAATAATTTTCTTTTATAAATTTTACAAAATCATTATTTTTTTTCTTACGAAAATATTTTTTATTTTGCTTTAAGGTTTAAATTTAGCACTTTAAGAACTTTTGATCTTATTGCTAGCGTTAAAAACACCTAAAAATAAATTTGAAAATATCTCTAAAATTAATTATTTGTCATTGTTGTTTATAAAGCATGCAATATTAATATATTAATATTAATTAATATATCTTTTATTCAATCTACTGAATTATACATATTTTATTAATATATATTACTTACAGTTAAAAAGTAAAATATATTATTCTTTAGAAATATTTATTTTTATTTTTTTATTATTTCTTAAAATGTATGTATGTATATTTATATTTTGTTATTTAGATTTAAAGTATTTATAAGAAAACTCATTATTTTTAATTAAAATTATGGAATGCAGAGATTGTTTATTAAATAACCTAATATCCGATCTTAATTAAATGTTGTCATTCAGAAATTGTTCAAGCTGTCAGACTATTACTTAGTAATGACAGCTAACAACCAATGAACAAGAACTAGCTTGCGGACTACTAAAAGCGATACTTATAACATAAACGCCTACGATATGCGGATACCCGGTGAGCCTTACTCGCAGACCGGCTATTAATAAACTCGCACAATTAAGATGACTAAACACTTTCGTCTAAATTATCTAACAGAACCTTTTTCGTTGCAATTTCTTTCTTTTTCAAGTTTCATGTTTTTGCCTTCCTTTTTTTTGCTCGCTCCTTCCTTTACACAAAACGCAAAGGCAAATGCAAACGCAGAAATCTCGCACTAATTGAGTTATGCCTTTGTAGGCTGCTTCCTTCGTATTGTCTCCCCACAAACTCACTCACTTGACTTTCACATGTAGCCCACCCTTGACCACCGCTTCGGCCGGCGGAAATCTTCTCGCCTGACTAATGTCGCTCTTTCTGCGTATGCCTGCGAAAAAGCCGCCACCACGACGTGGCGCCGTAACAACACTCGGACGCATTGATGTTGTCGGCACCACCGGGTCGCTTACGGCATCCTCCACAACCTCTGCCACACCAGCCGTACCGAGCAACACTTCTGGCACGACTTCCACCTGACCGGTGCCCTCAGCCAACGGCAATTGATCACTGCTGCTACTACTACGCGCCTCAGACTCCTCATCATCCATAGCCGGTCGGCCGTATGTGCGTATGCCCGAGTTGGAACGTACGGGCAGCAATGTGACCAATTGTGGTGCCGTTTCCGTTGTGGTATCCGCTGCAAACTGTGATGACTTCAACATTTCCTCGTATTTATTTGGGTCGATGACCTCCACCTCGGCCTCACCCACAACAGGTATGGCCGCACCGATACCCTCAGAGGATGTGTCTTCCATGAAACTGGACATGGGTTTGATGAATGGCTCTTGTCGTCGTAACGGAAGTTCAATGAAATGTTCGTTTGTTGCTGTTGGCATGACCAGTGGTGGTGCTTTTGTTGTTGTTGTTGTGGGCGTTGCGATTGTTGTCGTGGTGGTTATGGCTGGCCTCGTGCGCACTGTTGGCATGGTCGTTGGTGTGCTTGGTATTGTTGTCATTCTTCTTGTGGTTGTTGTCGTTGATGTCCATGGCATTTTGGTTGCGGTCGCTGGTACTGCCGTTATTGTGCCTCTTCTAGTTGTGGGCATCCAATAAACTGTGGTCATTGTTGCTGGTTTGTCTCTAAACGCTAATGGACGTGCTGTGGTGGTAGTTGTTGGTATTGCTGTTGTGCTTGGCAACTTCGTTCTGCTGTCACTCGTTACTTGTGTATGCTTGAGCTTGTTCTGTGAGAATGGTGGCACTTTTGTTGGTACCATCGGCGTAATGCCCAACTTGGATGCCAATGTGTCGAAGATAAGCGAAATATCTTGTATGTTGGTCGCATTATTTATTCGTGTCTTAATGTCATTCAGCGTGAAGTTATCCTCCGTATTACCGCCTACATCTTCGGAAATCCACGCCTGCAGTGTCTTATTGAATACCTTACGCATGTTGCCCGTATGACCGAAGCTATTGGTCGCTGAACTATTCACGAATTCCCATTTCGATTGTGATGGAAAGAGATTAGAGTCATCCAATATGGTCGGTGGTTTCTGATTGTATGTGGGTCTGGGGCGATTCCAATTTGTCACTGGTGGCTGGAGGGTGGGGCTGAATAGAGTTGGCGGCGTGGTTGGCGTAGTCGTGGTTGGTGTTGTTGTAGGTGTTGGACGTCCGGTTATGTTCTCAATATTACGTGTTTGGTTTTTGGCTTGATTGCGCTTCAGTATGAGCTCTTTAATATTAAGGAAAGTCGGTTTTGCGGTGGTGGCTACTTCCTCAACACTTTCCACGACTGGTTTTTCAGCAATCTCTGTTTCAACAGAGGCTGATTCGCTCGCTACAGCCGTAACTGGTATATTAGTTGGTTGTACCTGCTCCTCCTCAACCTCTTCATTTGGTACCACTTTGGTTTCTGGTTCATATTCCAATTCCTCCACGTTCTCCTCCGGTTCAACACGCGACTCGATAGGTTCAACCACCGGTTTCGTCGCATTTTGCGCATTCTCTTTTGGTAAGTTCAATAAACCCATAAAGAATTCACCAATTGTGTCAGCCAACTCAGAGTTAGCGCTCGATTCAATGCGATTTATATTCGGTGTGCTGACCTTTGGTCTAAACGTCGAGGTTGTGACACCCTCCAAAGCGAATTGCTGCAGTAATGTTGGTATTTCGGTCTCACTCTCACTATCGTTATCGCTGGCCACGACCTCGGTGTTGGGTTTCGACTTCTCCTGTCCACTCGCCAACTCCAACTCATGCTTCTTTACGATCACACCACCGCCGAGATGTTCAAACTTCTCATTGTTCTCAATTTGCGCTTTATCCATGCCTGGTATGAGCGGTTTAAAAGGCGGTATGATGACATCATCAATCAGCGGCACCGGCAGTGGATGTGGCTTAACATGTGCACCTGCGCCCAAACGTTCTATGTCTTCAGTGCCCGGCATGAAAACAGGATTACCGAAACTGTGATAGAAGAGCATGTCTTGTGGATTTGTCGCTTCTGCGCTCATTTCTGGTTTACGCACAGCGGTACCAAAGTAACCGGATGCGTATGGATTGAAGGCAGCTGGTGTTGGCGGGGAGGGGTTATCCGGTATAAACGGTAGCTCCATCTCGTCATTGCGTCGTATTGGCATATCAGGTCTAAACGACGGTGCCAGTGGTGCTGCGAGCATCGGCTTGTCTACACCAACGAGTGTTTTCGTAGGGAATGCTGGCGGTGGACCCGGCAAGAGTTCGGGCACTTCACGATGTATCGGACGCCAAGGTTGTGTATCGAGCACCGGTACTGACGCAAAGAGACTAGCATCCAACTTCGGTACGGTCAAAGCGATGGACGGTGTAGTCATAGGTGGCAAGCTGAATTGTTGTTTCGGTGAAAAAGCGGTCGGTGGCGGGAATGTTAATGGTAAGATGGTTGAAGGTTTGGCTGTTGTGCTCGTTGTTGTGGTAGACGTAGTAGTTGTAGTGGGTGGTGGTGTTGTTGTAGTTGTGGTGGTTGTAGTGGTGCTAGTGCTTGTTGTGGTCGGCTTTCGTGTCGTAGTTGTTGTTGATGTTGTGGTAGTCGTGCTGGTGGTTGTGGTCGAAGTGGTGCGCGTCGTTTTTGCTGTGCTTGTGCCACGAGTAGTGGTTGTAGATGTTGCAACAGAAGTCGTCGGTGATGGCTGATTCTGTGGTATAATAGTCGTAAGCTTCTCTATCGATGGTTTCTTCGGCTTGACGCGCAACGCAAATGGTGTAACAGCTTTCGGTGCTAAACTAGTATATGCTTTGGTCGGCGTAACCTTCTTGCGCGAGATGTCAGCATCGGTTTTTGTAATTTCGAAAGAGCCCTCAAAGGAACCCTGTATAACTGGTGCATTCTCAACATCGACATCGGGTTCGTCATCAACCGAGTGTGGGCGATGTGTGGTGCGCGGTTTAACGGTGGTGCCTGCCTTCGGTAACAGAGTTGGTGCATTCGGTTTCTTCATTAGCCGCTTCTCAAGCTGTGACTGACTGGTGGGCTGCTGCACCTGTAAGTAACGAACTCAAAAGTTAGAAAGTAGGCTTTGTGAAATCAAATAATACGTACAGCATCCTTGAAGAGCGAAGCAGCGCGCACAACTGACTCATCTAGTATACGTTTAATCACAACCGATTCGGAATCTATGCGCAGCGAGCGATAAAGCGACTTGGCAGCGGTGGTTTCCAGAAAGAGTGATTCCTTGATGTAGTCCTCAACGCTGTGTATATTTCTGCAATAAATTTTATAATTAGTGTTGTACGATATGCAGATAATAATTTCGAACTCACTGTGGCAATTTTCTCACATCCAAAAATGTGCGAAAAGACACCTTTATCAACGGTCCCTCACCAAAGCCCCATGTGTCCACGCGCAACGGCTGCAAGCCATTATCCATCAGCGAACGTTCAATAAAACGTTTATAAAATTCGATTTTCTGCTTATAAGTAGTTGTGTGATTGTACTTTAAACCCGTCGAGAAGAGGTCACCCTTCGCTATGCGAAACGAACCCTCGAAACCCAACACAGCTGTAGATTATGAAATAATAAACTCTGTTAAACATAATCTCTTTTTAAATCAAAAAATACTCACGATCCTCCATATTCGCTTTCACTGAACTGAAGTAGAACGCCAGTCCGGCTATTGAGATCACGGCGAGTAACACAATGAACACTGCGGTCGTCAGTATAATAGAGAATGAACGCGGCTTCTGGTAGTGTGTATGCGTTTTGGCGGAGAATGTCGACGGCGCTATGTTGCGTCCATCACGCCATATACCCCACGCATTGTAACTGTATTGACTGTTTAGACTGTGTTCGTTCGTATACGAAGGCTGTTTGTTCATGTGATAGTAGGCTCCTAGTGTTGAGCGTCGTCCCAGTGTGTTTTGGTAGGTGTAATCGTTGGACTGTAAGTGGAAAGTAAAACGAATGTGATTATTGTTAGAGCTATATTGTATATATACCTATATATAGAATAATTATGAAGTATTTTCAGGATATTTATAAAAGAAATTACAAAAAAATATATTAGTTTAGGAAGATTTCTGAGCTTTAAGCTTTGAGCTTTTCACATACTTTAAAGTTTAGTTTAAAACTTTATAAGGTATTCAAGATCTAAATATTCTAAGAAGGTCAAATAGTGAGCTTTATAAAATTTTTGAGCTTTTACGAATATTTCAAGTACCTTAAGTTATGGTGTAGAGCTTTTTAAACTTTTCATGATCTAATTATGTTTTGAGATGCTCGAAAAGTGTACCGATGTAGGACTGATCCTCTCAGCGGAGTGAACTTTATAAGTTTTTTGAGCTTTGTAAGAGCTTTTCATATATCTCAAGTTTCACTCAGAAGCTTTTTAAGCTGAAGTGCTCTGGAGGAGACCTAATTGAATAATAATATCTGAATATCTGAAGTGCCACAAAGTACGTTGGCTTTCTATATATTAAGACTGGATTGAATTGAGTTATCGAGCTTTCAGATTCATGTAAGATTTCTGTTGAAAGTGGCCTTGTGTGATCTGAGACCTTCTAAAGGAAGTTTTTATAACGCTTCCAGGACTCTCTTCAAGTTTAGTATACACATACTTTAAAATTTAGTGTAAAACTTTGTAAGGTATTCAAGATCTAAATATTTTAAGCGGGTCAAATAGTGAGCTTATTAAAATTAATGAGCTTTTTACGACCTTTCAAGTACTTTATGTTATGGTGTAGAGCTTTTTAAAATTTTCATGATCTAATTAAGTTGGGAGATGCTCGAAAAGTTTTGTAAGAGCTTTTCATTTATTTCAAGTTTTACACAGAAGCTTTTTAAGTACTTATTGAATTAGAAGAACTTGTATATGCGACAGAAATATCTGAAACGCTACCAAATAGGTTGGCTTCTATATATTAATACTGGTTTGAATTGAGTTATCGAGCTTTCAGGTTCGTGTAAGCTTCCTGATGAAAGTGATCTTGTGTGAGCTGAGACCTTCTAAAAGAAGTTGTTATAACGCTACAACAGGACTATCTTCAATAGAGACTCTCTTCAAGTTTAGTACCACTCGTAGCATACTTAAACCTAACCTAACCTTCATGTTAAAACTAGTTTCTATGATAACAAATGTAATGAAAGTGTTCAAGCATGCGTGGAACTGCGATAATAACGCTGAAAAATGCCAATAAAATTCCCGCTCCACACTCAACCATCGTTAACGCCTGCCTGATTTGCCGCATCAACAATTAACAGCAAGTGATTATCAGATACCAGTTATGTGGCAACGCCTAGTTAATTAAAGCTTTACACGGGGCTAACTTTAAGTGGGCAGCTGGCTGCAACCGCCCAAACTACGAAATTAATATGAGCGAGGTACTGCAAATGCCACACACACAACCTGACTCAAATATGTATGTGTGTTTGTATGTGTTTGAAGCGCTTGCAGTTACTCAGCCAATTTGTAATCCGACACATGCCAATGCCAATGCTAGTCAACTGATTAACAATTAACCAGTTTTCGTCTGGCAGACAATGATGTCCCGGGGGACGGCACGAGCGCGCACTGACAGGCACACATACTCATACAAATAGAGCGATGTGTGAGCGCAAGATAATGCTGGGTAGATAATCACTACAAAAATAACTAACCAACCAACTACGCTGCCATATGGTTATATATACATATATAGATGTTTCAGTGCTGTGGCAGACACAAAACTTCAACTCTCTATTAGCTGCTGCTGCTGCTGACTGCCGACTACACGACTGACTAGCTATTTGATAGACACTACATACCAACTAAATTGGCAGAATTGTAATTATAGAAATTTGCTTATAAGCGCTATGTTGTATGGCTTAACATGTGGCATGTATGTATGTATGCATGTGTTTGTGCCACTTGGCTGTGAGACCTTCAAAACAGTTTCAAGAGCAGTCATTGCCAGCAACAAAACTTTAAATTGCATTGGTTTTACATAAGCTTAGTGTGGCAGGAACGAGCGCTGGCTAAAAGGATTTCATTGAACTCACCGGCCGGAGGCAACAATACGCTACAGAAGCACCAAAAATACAGTGGAAGAAACATTAAAATCATCAGTCGTTAATGGTGTTGCCATTAAAATAAATTACTTGCTTCTAACTACGAGGGTTACTAGGCACACACATACCTACATACAAATGTTGCTATGCGCACTTATAACTGTTATAAAGCAGTGTGGCACAAGCACTAGCAGCAATATGCAACAGCTACCTGCATTTAATGGAATTTAATACTTTGTAATACTTAGCAGCACTTTAGAGTGGGCCCTCAAGTGTGTGGAACACAGGCACATATGCATATATATATATGAGTATACATGTTGCAGCTACATTTTTCCCGCATATACAATTATAATAGCGCTCTTTAAATGCCACCAACATGTTGTTGCCGTTAATAGCTTCCTTTTAGTCGCTTGTATATTTATCTGAGTGAGTCTATATACATATATAAGTGTATGTCTGTGCAGCAGTTCCGCTGGCCGCTCAAGGCTATCATAAAGTATTTGCAACCACACACTTAGCTGTTTGTGATATCAGTTGCATAGCTCAACTCAATTAAATTGCTTTCAACTGTAAGCGTACATGCCACACATTGTTGCAATAAAGCGCGTCATACAACTAAACCTCAACTAACAGCAGGAAATATTATAAATATGTAGATAAAAGTACAAAGAAATATAAAAAATACAATAATTGTGATAACACACACACAAACATATATCGCCGCAAATGTTTGCCACTTCAACCACATGCAACATTTACCACCCGTATCAATTCATAGCTTATATCGAAAGTGTTTACTCGCCACTATAAACCTTTCTTCCTTTTTTAACTCGCATATCACATCAACTGCTTATTTCTACTGAGTGTATGAGTCTGCCACACTTGGTCTTAACTACTTCTGCTGCTCTTAGTCACACTCTCTTATAGTTACACGCCGCTTTTAGCCGGCTCATACCATGCTCAAGCTGCTAAAATCTTCTTTTAGCCACACACTTCACACAGTGTTGGTGGTGTTGCTTTCGCTCATTGTTGCTTTAGTTCATTGAACTGTTTGCCGTCTGCCTGTCAGTTGTCAGATTTATCACTCAAACAGCCATCAATTCTTTTGCGCCCAGTCCAACTAGACTGCTTTTGTGCGCTTTTTTAGTATGGGTATACAAGTACTTTTGCCTACAGGGAGTGAGTGTTAACATCTGTATACACTGCATAGGTATTTTTGAGTCATACGAGGGTTACCGCAAAGGTTAGTATTTTTTTTTTTTAATTTACGGGATATTTATTCTTTGATTTTTGATTTAACAAAATGTGATATAAGCGCCGTATAATAGTTTATTTTGTATTTAAACCTAATTTTTCTTTTTAATATATTTTTAAGTAATAGGTGGCAACCCTATGCACAACATTTTTGTACCTCAAGCAGTTTTTCTGAATTTATGCAATTTTCAAAACAGTACAACCTCGACTTGCTGCTAAAACTAGATAATTGAATAAAAAAATAATGAAATATGGCAACCCTAATTTTGTTTTAATTTTTTTTTGCTTTCCATAATATCAAGCTTTAATTTTCATTTTTGCGATAATATATGTAATACCAAATCAGAATTTATCTGGTGGAAACACTAGAAAATTTTTTTAATTTTTATGTTTTATCACAAATTATGAACAATCTGGCAGCTCTATATAAAAATATGTATTTTATTTTAAAATATCTGCAAATAAATATCTAGAAACGATACTTTTCGTAGCATTTTTCGTTATACATAATAACTAATATTTTTTATATTAGTGGCAACTCTGTTGATTTAAATTCGTCAATAAAAAAGTTTTTGAATTAAAATATTTATGTACGTTCTTAATTATTTTCCCACATCACAATTTTCTTACTAAATTTTGTGTGGAATTTGAAAATAGTAAATATAATATATAGTTATTTTTGTGACAGGTGGCAACTCTATAAAACATTTATTTTAAGATGTGCTTAGTTTAGTCTTTATACACCTATTGTGAAAATTATTTTTGAAATTTTATGTCCGAATTTAACTAGTATGAATTCTAACCTCTCGCCATCACTCAAAGTAAATGGTCACCCACGTAACTTTAGTATCTCTAGCAAACCCCAGCACCTTTTAGCAAATATCGATAGTTCCTAATACTTGTTGGCTTTGCATCGTTTTCATATTACTTCTGCATATCTTTTGCATACCGATCTTTCTTTCATTTTCTTTTTAAGACTCTACACTAATGCCGCAAATCCTAACGAATACACATTGGAATGATGTATATATGTAACAAGTGGTATATACTCAAGTGGTCGCTGTGTTGCAAGCGCTTCTATTGTATGCTGTAATGTTTATTTCCCTTCCAATCGGTATTTTTCACACTTTTTATACCAAATGTTTGCCGATATTACTTTCATGTCGTCTCATACCCAACTGTTGACGAAACATCAACCGGCTTGTTGTCAGAGCCCTCGCTCCGCTGTGGTACGTTTACTTCGTTTTTCCGTTTGTTGTTTGTTTTAGTTTTTTGCCTTCTCATTTCAGCTTGTTTACACATTCTATTGTCGGCGGCAACAATTGTGGGCCTTTACCGGTAGTTTTATCGTTCTTTTCTTCGCTTAATTTTTATTTGATTGTTTCCACATCGTTCGTTCTGTGGCATGTGGCATATGGCAGGTGTTTTGATTTTCATTTTCTAATAATATTTACAACTGCAATGCAACATACTCGTATTTACACGTAAATCGGCATGAACACGCTAACATTTATGTAGGTAGGCTGAGTGCAGCAAAAAGGATGCGAAGATTTATCTTTATTTGTGTACATCAAATAATGTCCGATCTGGCAACATGTTTGCTTAGTGAGTATGCTGGTGGGTACTATGTTAATTGTTAGACAAACAAATATATTTACATATAGAGAGTTTTAATGGCACTCAGTTTACATGCATAATATCTTGATTTTTTTTAGAACAACTGAGATAAGATTGGAAGAATGTAGAACGATTATATTTTCATATATAAGAGCGTTCAAAAATTCTATCAAATGTTAAGTGTTATAATGGAATTTTCACATTTTACTTCGAATCGTTTTAAGAGCTTTCACCATCGAAAGTTCTATACTGAGCTTAAAGAGCTTTTAGTCTCAAATAGCACTGAAAATCGATACATATTTTATTTTCTGTTTTTTCTTAAGCTTAGTCACATTACTCTCTAATGCAGCGGAAGAAGAAACAAATCTTAGTTACTCCATCTTATAAACTCTTACAACTCACCATCGCGCTCTTTAATCGTTACTAAGAGATCATTCCCAGTTCACTCACCACCATAGACAAAAGAGAGAGAGACATAGAGACCATTAGCTATGCCACCAAAGAGTGTCTAATTTACATAGCTTCTAGCTAGTCGCCGCTTAGAAAACTAAATAATTTTTTCTGCGCACACAAAAGCCTAAAAAAGCTCACTAAAAATAGAAGAGCGCCGATCGTTAGGTTAATAACTATTTTGCATTCAGCCACTTCTACTAAATTAAGCTAACTGTAACAATAGAACGCTGACAATTAGTAAAGCAAACGATGTCAATAACCTCCATTTCGTTTTGTTTAGTATACTTTATGATAGATTTGTATAAATCAGAAAAGTTTATATAATATTTATAGTTGTAATGACGCATTTATGAGGTGCGATTTGTAGAATTGATGAAATAAATTCTTTATCTATTTGGTGGGCTTAGCTTATGTTATGAAATATTATGTGATTGATTTGGGTTCGTTGTTTTGATTGCTATTTCTTGTAAAATTAGCAATTCTTAGTAGAGTTGGTAGAGTATTCTTGAGAAAAGATGTGCTAAAAAGGTAGTAATACCATAAATTGTTGTCATTATTCGAGAAATATATATTTTTTGATTTGCTATAATTTTTATAACTTTATTCCCACAACGAGGAGGTTTGTTATCCAAAATTAAATTGGAATCTGGGAGAGTATATTTTTGAATAATTTATAAAATTTATGTTTTATTATGAGCCCTATTAATCTTAAGATTCTTTAGAAAGCATCATATCAATGTAAAATATTCAGCTCAGTTTCTTTAGCGATCATAACTGATCAGTTTTCCGTTTCTTTTTTTTTTCAAAAATCTTAATTTTTTTGAAATTTGAAGATTCTAACATCATAACTGCTTTAATCCTAGCAGTAGAGATTCTAACGATATCCAAATGGGCTGAAAATGCCCAAGTATCATGTCATGTTCTGCTTTTAAATGACCTTATTTCCTCAAGCAACTTCCTTTTGTACTTTATAGTAGATATTATATAACTCCATGAAGAAATGATCATAGTTTTCATTCTCTAAACAATAAAGTCTATATCTGGCACTGTAGACTCAGAAAATACCTGTAGGAATCATTATCCCTTTGAGTGCCAATCAAATTTCTCTAAGTCAAAGCGGACTATTTAAGTCAATGACGATGGATAATACCAATTAGGCAGTAGAGAGTATAATATTAAGATATTAAGATGCTAGTTAACCGCCTCACTGGTCGCTTAAGATTCACATTTTCTCTGTTGCCTGCTTTCAAGACAAAACATTTATTAACTTGAGAACCACAACAATGTTACCCATTTGTCGAGTACAAGAATGAATATGGATAGCTCTTTAAAGCGATTTAATTCAAAGGATTATCGTTTTGTTTAAGCTTTCTGCAAAAAGTTATACCGGCTGCCAACCAGAAATTCATTAGCCGATCGACCTACTTTGAGCTTTGCTTCTAGTTCAACCATAAATTTAGTATAATTGTTCCACCGAGGATGAGTAGATGTGTTTATCTCGAGATCTCCTACTATAGTATACCCTTTTTGTGATGCAGATTGTGAAATCATTTCAATCTCTAAACGCATTAAATTTGTTGATTTGAGGGACACCCTATGAGTCCAGTCAGTGGATTGTATCAACCTTATCACGCTTCAAATTTGCCTAACCTCTAGCTGTAATTAGTTTCTATGATACCAAAAGCAATGAAAATATTCAAGCATATGTGGAACTGCGATAATAACGCTGAAAATTCTGATTCTATAAATTTTCCGATAATGATTGCCATTCTCCCTCTATTTGGTTTATACCAGTTTAATTGGTTTATACCAGTTGAGTGTTCGATTCGCCACTCTCAATGTTCTGGCAAGTTTAGAATAACTTAAACATTTATCAATTCTACGTTAACTCATGATAGCTAATGTTGTTGAATTTATATTTTACTAGCAGACCACTCCGACTTCGCATGGGTTTCAACAGACATTTCAAAAGTTATAAGTTTTTACACACTTATACACACTCTCCCATACATATGCAAGTACTTTCCCGCTTTACTCCACTCTCTGGCATGGGATTGCGTTGCGAAGAGAATGACTTGAGGGCCGATTTTCAGTTTCAGTTTAAGATTTTCCATCACGGAGTTTTTTTGATACCCCCACAAAGTTGAGATTCTAGCAATAAATATATCCTATGTTACTCGGGGTGAATGTAGCTTTCCAATGGTAAAATTGGCACAGTATTTTTTGAGTTTATTCATTACAAACATACATACAAATCTTTCTTCTTTATAATAGTAGTAAAGACTATACTCCCAGCTTTATCTTGAGGGTTTCAGTTATTATTATTTTTTAATAGAAATCATATATTGAGCCATACTTTATTTACTTGAAATAACATTCTTCCACATACACCGTAAATTTCAGCGCTTTTAAAAAAATTTGCAGAAGTAAAAAATTGAAAATTTCGCTTTTATATCACGCTCACAATGAGTGATTTTTATTACGCAAATTTATTTTTCGTGTGTTTCTTTTCACACACATGTTTTGTTGCAATTGACTGACAGGTGCAACAATGTTGCCAAAAATGCGGCATATAAAATATAGTATGCGAGAAAAGTGAGCAACAATTGCATTGCTGTAGTGTCAAACAAACTTTTATTAATTTCTTGCCAACCTGTGCAAACACACACGCACCTGCAGGAGTATAAACCCGAAAGTTTACTGCTTCTGCGTCTTCGGTACAACTTGTGTCAAGATGACAGGCTGCAACATTTGATATATTTTTATTTTACTGTTCAGTTTTTTGTTGCTTTTTCGTCGAAAAAACTAACAAAAGCCAACAAAAGTTAACAACAACAACAAGAAAAACTGCATGTGTCATAAACGTGTGCATTTTGACAGCAATTCAACTGCATTGCACGACTTTTTTTCTGGGTGCTCGCAACCTTTTTTTCGAACACTTTTGCGTCACACACGCACACACACATTGGTGTTGAAGCGCCACACTGTCGCTCTTTTGCTCGGCGATTTGCTTATGCAGCTCAGCACAGCTTGAGATGCGCAACCGTTTTTTTTTTCATGAACGCTCTGCAAGTGCAACAACAACAAGCAACAGATTCATGCATATATGCAACTTGTATGCAAAGAAAGTGGCAGCAACACACTTGAAAGTCATAAACCAAACTTGTTGAGTAAAAACTCAACTCGAGCAGTTGGCTAGCAAGCGTTGAGTGCATAAAAAGCATAGCACAAAATCAAAAAAAAAAGAATGCTGCCTTTTTAATGCGGCATGCAACACCGAATGTTGCAATAGCACGAGCAAGCAACATTTTTATGACGTATTCAATGCATGAAAAAAAAACCAAAACAAAAACAACGAATATTATTTGTTGCATGCATAGCAGTAGTGGTGCGTCAAAAGAAGCTGAGTGCCACATAAATACATACAAACACATACATATATATGTATATATACACATATGTATATACATTAATGTATATAAACATGTTTATAACCAAATATAGCATTTTTGCTGTGCGGTTTGGCATTTTTCTTTGCCACACGCTGTGTCTGTTGCCAGCTAAAGTTGACATATCGTTGACATATGAAAAATCGCTTTTCACTCGGCGTCACACACACTCACACAGACACTTTTACAAAGCTAGCACTCAAAATATAGCAACACTTGGCGGAAATACTAGTGCAGGCGAGTGTTGCAAACGTAGTTGAAGAAGTTGTTGTTGCCAAAAAAATGAGGATTTCAACATTTTTTTACTTGCCACACGCACACATTCTAATACATACATATATGTATGTATATAAAAACTGCAGTTAAAAATGTGCATGTATTTGTTTATCGCAAATGATAAGCAACAAAAACCAATAAAAATAACAACAACAACCAAAACAGCAACCATAAAAGCAAAACCTCAGCACTCAACACCCGCATGCTGGCAGTCTTTTTCAATTTGCTACTCTGCTACTAGCTACTAGCTACCCTCTTAAAAACCACTATTTGACTTCTGCTTTATTTTCTTTTGCTACTTTTTATTATTTCTTATCAATTGCGGTAGATGTAGAAAAAATAAACAAAAACAACAACAAAAACAAAAATGCAAATAAACGCAGAGATACACAGAGATAGTGTGTTGAGCAAAAAATAGTAAAGCAAATACTATTTGCAACGACAAATTTTCACTGAACTGCTTGCAGCTTTCATTTAATAGTTTTTCACACACACACACACATACAAATGCAAGCAAACACCCACACATACAAACGTCCACACACCGTTCGCATTGAAAAATGCAAAGTGTTGCTTGATTTTCTGTTTCCAACAACTTCCTTTTACACACTCTCTCTCTCTTTCTGCCACTCCTAATGCTCCTCCATATCCTTTTTTCCTGCCACACTTTGCCTGCAACCTACATAATCTATCTGGCATTTCCGCTATCCGCTTCACTTCACATCACATCACATTACATTGCTTTGGCATATTTGTAAAAGGACGTCGCAAATATTTTTTTGGTTTTCTACACCCCCACCTTGTCCGCAACCAGCAGCTGGTAATTTTAATCTGTGATTCCTTCACCTCACTTAGCTGTGCATGCGTATGTGTGTGTGTGTGCTCACCTATGTTGGTCTGCGCTGCTTTGCTCTTATCCCATTACCATGTTGCTGTGACTCTTTAAGTGGTTTTTGCAGATTCGTGTGACCACAAAAAGGCTATAAATGAATGCAGCAATGTACGGAGGTGCAGAGTTAATGGCAAATCTATAGTTGCAATGTGTATGCAGGGTGTTTTAATATGAATGGTTTAGTCAAAAGTGCTTTGTAAGGCGAAAGTGTGAAAAAAATGTCAGTAATTATGACACATTTTTACCAGTTTTGAGGTTATGCATCTCGATAGCTTATAGTTCTAACACAGGAACTCGCTTAAAATTAGCATTATGATACATATGAACCCATACAATAATAATTTATGACCGTAATATGCACAAATAATGTAAATTTTTAGCTATCATTTTAAGACTTCTTGTCAAAACTTCGCTATCAAAATGAACTTATAAAATTTTACATGGAAATTTGTTTCGACTTTAGTATGCCAAAATATTAAACTCAAAATGTTAGAAGTAATACAATTTTTTTAAGTTATTGCCGTCTTAACAAAGTTGACGAAATGTCAGTATTTTGACACTTCCTTTATTGTGAAAGAATTTTAATAAAATTTTGTACATATTTTTGTACTTTGAATTGTGAATTTTTCATTCATTGCTTAGGGACTTTCTACAACTTATGCTACTTAAATATAAACAATTTTATAATACTACAAATTGTTGTCAAAAAAATGACATCACCCAAACTGGTGATTATGTTCAGACCAAGCTACAATATTTTTGTTATTCAAGAACAAAATTAATTTAGCAAATATTTCGACTTTACCACTTTTTTACACTTGATTTTTCAATAATATTTAATTGTTACAAAAATTTTTACAAACTATTTAATAGACAATAACACAATTTGTTTGTCAAAAAATTTCATTAAAAGAATCGTCGCACTATACATATTATACTTAGGATAGGTACGAAGGCTGTTTTCCTAGAAATGGAAACCCACTTAGACTATTAAGAGCGGTCCTTTGTGATGCCGTAAAATTCAACCCTCTCACTTATTTTATGAATCGACAAAGCGCTTAGAACCTACCACAAATATGCAGAGGTTTTTAACTTCTGTATTCGCTAATTCGCGGGATGCCCAAAAAAGTGAGATTCAAAGATTTGTTGTCTAGATCTCGCAAAGGCGGGACATTCCAAAAGGAAATACTGGGAGGATTCTACCTCACCTTTTTCTAGGCAGCTTTTGCAGCTAGCATCCGGTAAAATTTTTGATTTGACCGCGTGAATCCCGATGGGACAATGGCCAGTTAGAACACCTATAACATGGGAAAGATTGACCTTTCTTAGGGCAAAAAGTTCGCTTGACCTCTTGCGATTTACTTTGGGCCAGAATGATCTTGTGACAGAACAGGTGCTAGTGACTGTCCAGCGCCTGCTCAGTTCGGCAAGTTGCAAGAGGACAGCGGAGCTCCTATTTGTTCCCATTCCACTGTATATGAGACCGAAGTGCCTAGCCTAGCAAGCTCATCAGCCTTGCAGTTTCCTGTAATTCCGCTGTGGCCAGGCACCCAAACTAGTATGATTGCGAGGTGTTCCGATGCAACTGATAGCGATAACATAGTATGCGAGAGAGGTGATTACGGAGCCTTCCAGCGTCTCAATTGACTGAAAATCAACTTTTATATAAGTAACTATTTAGACATAGAAAATCTATTCAGCCGAAAGATGTCGCTATTAATCTCAATCGATCAAAAGGGTAAACTCATGGTTACTGTAGAGACAACTGAAGATTATCGTACATTAAGAGTTTATGTAACTGTATTAAACCATAATAAGGATATATTTTATACGGCTTCATAAACTCATAAGAAATCTTTTTATATGGAGAGATTGATTTCTTTAAGTTAAGAAATTCGCCTAAAATCATAAAAGATATTAAAAATCAAGTCTATTTACATTCATTTTTTTAGAGAAGAGAATTTTGGGTAATTAAATATATATATTTACACCAATGTCTTATTTATATCCCCAACACTGTATAAGAATGTAAAACATATACTTCTTCTGATTAAAAAAAATAAAAAGTTTCCTCCGCGAGCATCAACACCATACCTACTCATTAATACTCGGATCTAGAGGCCAATTTGTAGACACTAATGTACGAAGCACTCACAGCGCCCCAACCATAACCATTTGCATACACCTCACTACGCGCCACACAACACTACAGTGCCTGCCATTTGCGCCCCAATCATTTGATGCCACAAAACATTCACAGCATACGGGCACTTCAGTGAAGCTGTGCTCCTTCAACGTATTTACAACGCTGTAACTGATACGGATCGCATTGCTTTTGTTGCTTAGCATATTTTCACCTTTAGGGCACTCACAACACAACACAACACAACAACACACAGGCGCATCTAAGCAGCGTATAATAAGTGACTCCGACTCACGAGCCTAGGCAGCTAGCTCTATTAACAAAACAGAAGTATGTGGGTAAGCAAATAAGTACGAGTAAGTGAGTGTGCGACTGTGAGGGGAGCATTACAACGAAACGGAGGCAGCATTGGTGAAGATGTGTAGCAGCACCAACATTATCAGATATCACTAAAACGTGCCACACGCTGTACGTCTGTACGCCTGTACGCCTGCACGCGTATCACGCCGCTTGTACTGGTTGCTCGCTTCATTTTATTTATTTATTTTCTTTAAATTGACTTTTCTTCCATCTTTTCCTGCTGTTTCTTCTTCGCTATTCATTCTTTGCTTTGCTTATGCTGGACCCTCAAGGCTACTTTTGCTGTATGCGAATTGCAATGAGTAATTTAGTGCTGTGGCGCGTTCTAGCTGGCGTAAATTGTATTTCTGATGTTGTTGCTGTTGTGATTTGGTCTTAACAGGTATCGTTTCTGATTTTTTGTGTGTGCTTTAGCTGGCAACCATTAAAGTATGCAACTTTTTGGAATTTTTGTTGTTGTTGTATTTTTTTTATTTATTGTTGTTGTAGTTGTGTTTTTACCTTTTGCTGTTGTGTTGCCTTTTCTGTTGTTTTTGTATTTTTTAAATATATTTTGTTGTTGTTGTTTTTTTGATATTTTTTATATATCTGGTGTTGTTGTTATTATTTTTGTTTTTGTATTCCTTGTTGTTGTTTTTTATTTATTTAGTTTCTTTTTTTTAATTCTTAATACATTCCTCACACTCCACGCCTGATTTTTGCATTTTTCACGCCTCAAAAGCATCCCTGCGCATACCAATTTTATATATCTTCAAGTGTGTCTGTTTGTGCACCGCATACCCACACACGCTCCATGGAAAATATGAAAATTAACTTTAATTTGATATTTGCCTTCGGCAATTTTCAATTTGTTTATGCTAGAAATTCACGCCTCAGCAAACTGCCAAGCGGCTGATGAGTATCAGCATCACCCAGTAGATGGGTGAGTACGCACTCCCCCTCCATCACAGCCACGCCAAGCAGAGCCGAGCCTGTCTAATCATTCGGCCTACCCATGTTGGGTTGCCTGCTTTGTGCGCTTGCGGTATCTGCTTGACTGTCTGACTGGAGTCGGTTACGTCTGCCTATCACAGTGTGTATGGGGTCTCTGTGTGTCTGTCTGCTTGCGGTTTGTTGTGCGACACCGTGTAGCGCCTAGAGTTCGTGGCACCACTTTAATTGAATGTCGCTTTTATGTGCGTCACGCCAAGCATAAATAGGAAATTCTCACTGATGTTTAATGCTGATTTGAATGAGTATGCAGTCAGCCGGTCGGAGGGGCAGACGAACAGAGTGGCGGGCATTGTAGCAGTCAACCGTGTGACGCTGCCAAAGATCTGCTATCAACCGAGCGCTGTTGATGCAGCTGCTGTTGTTGTTGTCACCGAGCCACCGTACCTGCTGCGCCACACTGTCGCCTGTCGGCTTGTCGGCCTGTCGCTGTGCGCCCCGCTGAGCCGTGGCTTAAGTGTGTGCTGCTTCAGCTTTGCAGCATCACTTCATCTTTCAGCGATTTTCGTGTGATTTTGTGTGGCATTTGATTTGTGTCGTCCGCTTATAAAGCGATTATGCTGATTTGATGTTGTTGAAAAAATTTCTAAATACAACTTGCTTGTGGATATGCCACATAAATCTGATTATGCGTATACAAATGTGTGTATGCCTAAATATTTAAGTGTGTAAGTGTAGGCTACGTGTTGGCAATTTGCATGCAAAATATGCTTAATACCCCCACAAACAAACATAAATTCTATACATCCTTATGCCACTACACACACACTCAACGCGCATTTCAAAGTCACTCGAAATGCATGCACGTTTTTCACGCTTTTTGTATGTCAAATACGGATTTTCTGTTATCAACTCATGACAATATTTTTTTCCAAGAAAATTAAATTGGATTTTTAGGTATTTTGTGCGCGCAACTCAAGTGCTTTGTATCCGAAAAGCTGTGATTTTATGCAGATTTTCACTTGTTGAACAAGATTTGACAGCGAAATTGCAGGCATAATACATATTTCACAAAATCGTGCAATCATATATGCGATTATATTATCACATAACTGTGTTCATTTGTAATTTGTAAAATGTGTGTATTTTATCATATAAATATGTATTTAAAAATATTTTTAGAAATATTCTTTAGAGCATTTACAAATGTAAGGACAGTTGAGTGGATTAACTAGTAATGATGAATGTGAAAAATTCCATTACCAAGTTCAAATAACATTTTCTGTCCCCAAGTTACTAGTTATCTTAAATTTGTATATATTAGGCCTACAACTTCGCTTCCGCCGTTTTTGTTTTTGTAAATTTAAGGTTTTTTTCACAGCTTCACCGTATGTATCCGAAAGCATTCGATGAGCCTCAGTCGCACTTTCCTTGGAATTAAAAAAGAAAAGCAAAAGTTCTCGCAAATGTCGAGAATTCGGCTCAAAAAGTGACATTTTCAGTTGAGAATAAGTTTGGAATGCAAACAGATCTTTACAAAATATTGTTGGGTTAATGTTGACACAAATGTCTAAGATCGAAATAAAACGATTTAATCGATTTAATCTACCAGTGTTTGACCCTAGAGACATTCCCGCAAAAGTCGAAAATTCGGCTCAAAAAGTGAAATTTTCAGTTGAGAATAAGTTTGGGATGCAAACAGATCTCTACACATATTTTGTTGGCTTAATGTTGACACAAATTTCCGAGGTCGATATAAAAAAAACCTATTTAATCGACCAGTGCTTGACCCTAGAGACATCTATTGGAAAACGGCGGAAGCAAAGTTGTAGACATAATAAAGTTTCGAAATCAGTAGGAAACCATATGAAGTTTCATATTCTCAATTTCACCATCTTTCAATTTTATAAAAAAAAACGTTAAAGTCCGCTGATTACATATAGCATTTGAAAGCTAAGAGATTAAGAAGTTCCCTTATTAAACATACTTCCTTCCATAAAATATCTAAAAAGTTTTAGCTTTCTCTAACAAAGGAGTATTAGAGATATTTAACCACTAAAGGCTTCTAATAAATCACCTTTAATTGTGTTCAAATCAGCGGGATGAAAGCACCTCATATCCGTAGTAAAACCTTTCATATATAATATTTATATATCTATTAATTTCCCATAGGTACAAAAACAAAAGAGTTGACTTAACAATATTAAGGCTCTGACTGTTTTCAACCGCCGGTCTCATCTCAACTCATGCCACATTTACCTATATTCACCAATGCTAGATTCAAGATAAAAGCTCTCCTTTGGGTGGAGAAAATTTGCAAACATTAGCTTCAAGCGTTTAAAAGGAAATATGTAAGTGAAAGTCCGGTAGAGGTCGCTGAAAATGAGCTGTGACTCAATGGGTTAACTCCCATGTTTCATAATATGAGTGAATGTTATGGCAAAGTTCATTCCCTTTCGACTGGAGTTTAAGTATGATCTATGGAATTGACAAGTAAAAGATGGCTCCCTAAACTTCCTTGAAACCCGACCTTGCTTTAGGTAAACTATTGAAGCTACCACGAGCACGCAGCTTTGACGTACATTATCAATATCTGCTCCATTAAAAATTAAGATAAGACTTTGTAGAACTATCAGTGATTACCCAAAGAAGGTTAAGGTCTCTGTCCAACTTCTCAAAATTAGAAATAGAAATTAGAATAAAATTATTTTCGAAGTTAGTACATATCTTTGGACCGAACACTGCATAATGTTTGCCAACAAATGGTGCGATAAACTGTGTAGGCTTTTCAAAAACGAAATGTTCTCATAACGACTGAAACGTCTTACATGGAATTCACAAGCATAAATGTTGACTTCTTTTGACACTAACGTCCGAGTAGGCTTTTATTGAGACAGTCAGTAACAGGTTCGGCGAAAGATGTACTATGTATATGTAGGTTGATATTTGAAAATGTCTATCGATATCTATAGCCTTTTCGCACAGGAGTTAATTGATCAAATAACATGCCTCTGCTCGATAAAAGATCTGAATTATATCTTAATCGCTTAAATCCTACATTAATTCTTAATCGAATACATATCGAGTTGAAACTGGACTGCAATTCTGCGGGGTGTTGGCCACGCTGAAAATCTGGCTTGTTGATAAAATAGCAATATTATGGACAACAAAAACCAAAACAGCTGATCGTTAATCAAGTAGCAGACTTTGCGTAAGGCAAAAACTGATTGCTCAATTATAATTTTAATGTACTCAATTTATTTGGCTGTGCGAAAAGGCTATAATGGGTTAGATCTGAAAATGAGCTATGCGAACTTTATAAGAGCATTAAAACATTTCATGGACTTCAAAAGCAGAGGCTACTGCTGGAAGAAAGGATTAATTAGAACAACCAAAAATATTACATTTTGGGGAACATTAGCTCAAAATTAAGCAAAAATGTGAACTTCAAAGAAAAAACTTTTTCTTGTTTTCTACTTTCCACAATTTAAGAGACTTAAGCATCTCTAGACCCATTAAGCATCAGTTACCACTATATTAAAAATACATCCAATCCACTACATATTTGCTAACACTCTTTACCACTCACTCGCCCGCTAAGAGTAAAGTAATGAGAGTGGTAAATTCATTGTGTCTCAATTAAAATACTTCACACTTCTGCTTGCTTGTTAAATGAATTACAACTATAACAAGCGTGCACTTAAAAAATTCCCAACACTAAATAAAAACATGACAGAAAGCGCTTAAGCATAATTTTTCAGCATTTTTCTTAAGCTTTCATTGAGCTTTCATGATACAACGCTTTTTTGTGTTGTTGCAATGTCAAGCTTCATTAACGCTGCATTTTTGTTATCTACTGCTTATCTACAAAGTGAACGGAGTGCCATAGCTACCCGCATATTGTGTGTAAAAAGTGAAAAGTGAAATAGTTGGAAAAAAGCTCCGCCAGCAAAGAAGCAATTGAAGCGTGTTGCAGACAATGAAAATCCAAAGCATTTGCGCGTTCGCCGCTTAAGACAGACATAATAACAATTAAATTAAAAACGCTTAAAAGGCATTAAATAGCAATTGCAACAACAACAAAAAAACTATAACAACTGCAACAGCAACAACAACCAAAACAATGACCATAAGCAAGCATAAGCTGCAAGTAACAGCGGATAAAGTAAGTGTAAGCGTATTAAAAAACAACAAAAAACACTAAGCATTAATGCAGAAATCTTATCGAAGTTTGCCTGTGGCAAGTGCGTCCTTCATGTGTCTACATATACACCCACAGCCATATAAATATGCGCACTCTCAGCAGATAGCTGTTGCGTACGGCAACTTGTTGGCTTCGCTAGCACCCTTAAAGCACACCACGCTGCTCTGTAACCACAGCACACTTTACACTGAACCCCTCTCCCCCCTCCTTGCTGCCATTCTTTGCCTTTAAGTGCAATAGACACAGCAGCGCCTCATAGCCAACCAGTTGAAGTTCTTGCACTTAACCAAAGTTATTGAAGCTCTAAAATCAACTTTAGCACTTCAACTGTTGTTGTTGTTGTTGTAAGGCGTTGCGTGCATTGCATGCATACAAGTACCTCTCAGTGTGCTTTTATGTTTAATATAACACAATTTTTTTCATTCGCTTTAACTACACTGTTGCATAGTCATTTTATCTGGCGTCTTTGCTTGGCTATAGAGACAGTGGCATTTTCTTAATGGTCTATTGGCTGGTTGACTGCTGCTGTTGCTGCTGCCGTACGTCGCTTGGTTACCCGTTGCAGCCAGCATACCGCCTCGTCCACATTAGCTGCTTTTATATAGTTAGTTGATGCCTTTATTTGATTTTTATTGCTTTATAATTGAATCTTCGAACAGCAGCTGCATTATGGCAGAGTGACTACCGGCAACGAGAGCAGCAGCAGCAGCTCCGTCTTTTCGTTGCATAAGGCGTGGTGCCTGACTTGCGTGGATAGGTAAATTGCACGTACGTTGATTATGCGAGGAAATGGTTTTGCAGTTTTCCCACTAAATTTTCATATAATACTAGGTTTTATATGCTGTAAGGCAGCTCCTCATTTCTTTATCGCATAGAATCGCACTAGAATGTTGAGTGGCGGAAGTAAAGTGAAATGATTGTACAAGAAGACAGTCTTATAGTCATTATAGCCATAGTCATTCGAGTAAAATGCTTATACATAGCTTTAAGCTATAGTCAGGTAGAAGATAGAAGAAAATCCGTTTTTGTTTCTCTCTCTCTCTCTACAAATTTCTGAGAGAAAGAGAATTTATGTTATTATGATATTTATCAAGCTAAATACCGTCCTTCTTCAATATTCACCACATTCCGTATTTTGATAATAAAAGAAATAAAAGCCTTTTTGAGGTAGTTAAGCTAACTTAACCATCTGGTTCCATTTATTCTGGACTCTCATTTTTGATGCACTATGTCACAACTACAATGAACTAATTATCTTAATTTTGTTTGCAGCTTGAAAAGCTCTATTAAGTCCTGCTATCTTGAAAAACTGCATAGATGGAAATTTCAACCAAATATTTATTAGAAAAAGGAACCTGGAACGAAGAGGCTCTGACAACGAACAATTCTGTAGACAGCACAAAATACTAAACCCTTAATGGAAGAAAAAATAGTTATCGTGAAATTAAGCAATAAAGGTCTAGTTATTTATAAGTTAGAATAATATTTGAGTCTTCGTCATTGATAATTGATATATTAAGCTCTCCAAAGTCGCAATGATTTCACAAGAAACAACCTGCTTTAAATATCCACAAAAAAGAAAAAAAAGCTTTTAAGTATGTCATAGAGCTTTTTGAAGTGATGGCGATGGTTGCCCTGAGTTTTTTTTTATTTTAAAAATTAACTACCGGAAAACCTTTTCGTTATGCCCTCGAGCTTTTTATGATGGATAAGCTTTCACGTTACCCTGAGCTTTTTCATTTTATAAATTATCTGCCAGAAAAGCTTTCAATTATGCACTTGAGCTTTTTGACGCGCTTTCAGAGTTTCCATGAGCTTTTTTATCTTAGAACTCCTAGATAAGTGATGATATCAAACACAAAATTTCGGAATTGTATTGAGAGAAAAATCGGTAAGATTAAATTATTATTTCACCTGAAATAAGTTTTTTTTGATCTAAAATCTCGTATAATATCAAGTAATATTTATTAATATTCCAATAAGATTAAACTCGAATATATAAATATTCTAGAAAAAGCTCTTATTAGAGTCATAAAACTTTAAGAGCTTTTTAGAACTTACAAAAAGCTTTTTTTGAACTGTTTACACTTTTATGCATATTCAAGTCTTATGCTGCTCTTTTCTTTTAATTATTGAATTTGTGAAGCCAACCAAGGTACCCATAACCTAACTTTTATTAACTATAAAAATTTTCGAAACGGGTCAACTATACTCTGCTAGCAAATTTGAAGCCAGTTACATTTTTAATAGCAATCGTTTCCTGCCATTTCTTGAACTTAATTTTATTTCACCACTTCCAACTTTTTTTTCAATTTCTTTTCTAAATAAATAACCCCATAACCAGCGCAAAGCCACTCGCAAACAGTGATTGCCACTGCCAGCAGCGCCAGCAATCAGCGCAGTCAACCGCAGCCACCACCAACATACAGGTGACAGGAAACATTAAATGTTAGTTGCAATGAAAGCAGTGCAAACGATAGTTTACTCCTGGCGGCGGATGCTTACCGCTTGACTTTCATGTGGCGACAAATAGAACCCGAACGCGACACCGACGACTAGAAATTCAATCAAACACAAAGCTATGACCCCAAAAGCAACAGCAACAAAGCGACAGCAGTACTAAAAGCTCAACGGTGGCGGCACTGAAAATGCGCAAGTGTTGGTGTCGGGGCAAAGGAGTGTGTGTTTTCGAGCGCAGTAAGATACGAGCATTTTGTCGAAATTCGAAAACGACGCTGCCACAGGCAACTTAACTGCCAGCACTCGGTGCGCATTGCTGGCCCGTAGGGTTCATTTGGTGTGCAATTCAGGTTCAATGCAATTGGGGAAGCTGCACTGAGTTGTTTTTGTTGTTGTTGTTGTAGTGGTGTTGCTTGCTGTGAGATATATAGAGACAAACAGAGAGACAGTCAGACACATTTTTTAAGCCAAATGACATACGGTGGCACTTTGTTGCACAGTGTAAAAATAGCAACAACAAAAAACAAAAATTGCTGAAGGGAGAAGAAAAATATGGAAAAAACTCGAAAACATTACGAATGTGGTATTTGCATTCGCATTGAATGACGTTGAATGAAATATAAAAGCGCAAAAGTGTTGGCATATAACGGTAAAAATGTGAGAGAGTGAGTAGTAATAAGCAAAGTAGACATCCGCGCAGACTGTAATACACCGACAGACAGGCGAAACAAATAGATTTAAGCCATACACACCTGAAAAATATATCATTCAAACTAACACACACACACATTCATGCAACATGACAGCGCGTCGCCAGCTTGAAAAAAAAAATCCATAAGAGAGCGCAAGAAAAGTCTTACAGACAACTTGTTTTATATAAACTATATCTCCGACATGCGCTCATACTAAGCTACTCAACACCTTTTGCATATTAAATGCCAAGCTCAAAGGCAAATACACAACTACAGACACATATGCACTTGGTGGACTACACTTACAAGTGCAAGGCACGAAAAACTATTGAGCGAAAGGATTAAGTGAAGCTGCATGTAATTGTGGAAAAAAGAAATTGAAAACGCACAGCTTTTATGTGCACGAGATGAATATGAAATCGCAGTCAAGCACGTACTGGTTGATAGTAGTGTTTGTGTGAGTGTATATATAATCATTTGTATATGTGTTTTTATGTATGAATACATAGTGGTTGAGTAGTAGACGTCTGCAACTCAATTGTCTGTGCATGAATGGAAATGAAGTTGAATTCCAATGGATGACAGACTAATTTATGCCGATACTCATAACTCCTTCAAGTCCGTGAGATTATTGATTTTATTTTTTAAATGATTTATTTTATTTGAATAATTTATTTATTTCTTATATATTTTTCAATTATTGAAAATAATTGATGGACAACATTAATTATGAGGAAATCAATTGAAGTATGAAGTGGTCTTTGGAGGCAGCATATATTTTCTATAATTTCAGAATCGTGTCTAAAGAAACTAGTGAAGATTTTCAAGCTTCAATATGCCATATATGAATTCCGTATTAACTCAATCCATTAAAGAGCCACCTACCACCTACCTACAGTCTGATTACTTTTTTAATACTATGATTCCTATCTGATATTAATATATGTTGTCTTCACTGAGCTGCATGCTATAAGCCAATTGAGTGTATTATTCCACATCCTGTTTTAAAACATACAACGAAATGTTCATTGTTTTCGCACAAAAACCCATACTTTTGTACTGAAGGTCGGACTATAACATTCTGAATATTCTATAATTAAATTTCTATATTTTGTCTAAGCGGAACTATATCTGGATCATCCACATTGTCCACGGAGTATATTCAAGCTTACGAACATATTAAATTTGTTTGTTGTGTGGATGCTCCAAGAAAAATCTCTCAAATAAATGTTTCAAAGTTTTCAGTAAGCCAAAAACCGGTTTAGGTATAGTGGTTTAGGCACTAGAATATTCATGATTTTTGAGACAATTCGATTTAATTATTATTTCTCATAACTTAACTTGTCTTATCCAGCAAAAAATTATTCTTCGCTAGATATTTAACTGATACCATGTTTTGTATAATACACAATCCACACAAGCTCGAAATAGCTCTCTTTGCAATCTTCGCGTATTATTACATATCTTATTACATATTTTTTCTTATTTCGATGGAAGCTACGATAAAAGTTTCCACTATACCTAAACCGGTTTTTGGCTTTATATCCAAGCTAACATTGTTTAGACTTAGCAATAGCCAATTTACAAGACCCAAGACTTATCAAGTCGTATCAAAAACTATTTTCAAGAGACTATAGGTAAGATATTTGTTTATATCTTGATTAATCAATAATAGCCTAAAGTCAATGCAGAATAGATTTTCATTCGCACAACTGCTGTCCTAGTTAATTTATATATAATAATAAATGGAGTTTCTAGATCCTAATTCTCTGCTAAAAAGGGATATATAATTACAATCTTCTCCTTCTCTACTTATGCTCAACCCACACCGGATTAGTCAAAACCGTCTTTGACTAATAAGACACAAACACGTATTTTGCTCTAACCCACACCAAGTGAACATGCGTATTTGTCTCGTCTCGTCTTGTTCGGTGTGGGCTGCCACATATGAAGCTATGGGCTGTTGTCGTATCAGACAAGAAAGACTTCTTGTCTAAACCGGTGTGGGTTGAGCTTAAATTAGCACCGATCTTTCGAGTTCCTAGGGTTGATTAAAGTACAGGCAACAAATATAAAGAAAGTTCTATCAGATAACTCATAGAGATCAGCGAGAACGGTACAGGGATTAACTCGTGGTCTTGTATAAAAACTTTGCTTTCATTGGCTCATCAACACTATTTTGTTGAGCTGTGAAAGGAATACCAAGGAGGCGGAACACTTGGCATATAGCAAAGTTTTCTAAATTGCTTATCAATTGAAGAGTAAAAGATTTCAGTGTAATGATATCGATATACCTAAACGACACTAATGACAACTCAATCGTCAAAGCTGTAGCGAACTTAAGGCGAACTTACCAAGCAATTTGAGGCTTATATAATAACAAATAAGCAAAAAATTAAAGAAGATATCAAATTTTGAAATTTAATATGCAATTATATAAGGCTACAAAGTGAAAATATAAAATAAATATTTACTAAAAATATAAAATCCGAGGAAGTATATAAAAACCTTGCATACACCAAGGCGCTAAGCCGCGCTACCTCACTGAAGAGCTGTCAATGGCAGCTACCGAAGGAAAATTTACAACTCACAAGGAGCAAAAAAAGTAAATTCAATGAAAAAAGTTAAAAAAAAAAATAAGTAAAAGCAAGACACAAACCAAAAAGCAAAAATAAAAAAAAATAAAAGAAAAATGGAGAACGAATAAAGAAATTGTGTAACTATTTGTTATATGATACTTGTAACAACCACACACACACACCCACAGACGCAAAAAAGCACACACACAATCAAATACACTCGCATGCTGCTTGCGTAAGTGGCATATGTTAAGTTGCAAAGTACGTTGTAATAACAACAAAGTACAATAATGTTGCAACACCAAAACTCTTTGCCACAACAAAACATCAACAAACAACAACAACAATAAAAAGCAGCAAAAAAACCAAGAAAAAACACAAAACACCAAACACTTGTTAGCAACAGCATAAACAACTACAACAAAAAGCAACTGCAACAACCATAACAACAACAACAATGTCGTAAGTAAGTGATATGGAAAAAGTAATAAAGCAAGTTCTATTCAAAAGGCGAAAAAACACACAATTTACTGTTGCTGACATTGCTGTTGTTGTTGCTGGCAATGTTAATGTGGCAAACATGTATAAGTGTGTGTCTTCGACTACGTGCATATAATGTTGCCGGTTGAAGTGTTGCACGACAACAAAAAAAAGACGAAGAAATATACAACACTGTTTAGCAGTTTATTGCATAACAACAACAACAATAGCAATAACAACAAATAAAACGTCAACTGCACAATTTTCAGTTGACACTGCAGCTTCCAAAGTGCCAACACAACAAAAGCAGCAACAAAATAGTTGATACAAAATAATAAAACAACAACAACACTATGAAAGTTACAAATGAAAACATGCGTAAATTGTGAGCGATAACACAGGCAACACAAGCAGCGGCGACAACAGCAACAATGCCCGTGGCAGCAAAAGGCGTCACAACAACCAAGTAGCTGTCAATTTATTGATGCAACGCTTAAATATACAAATATTTGATATTTTAGTGACGAAAATTTATTGACGCCGTTGCAGAAAGTTTTTTGTTGGCGAACTTTCACTTTATCGCATTCATCAAAAGCGACATTTATTAACATATTTAAAGTGAAAATAATTGTGCACCAATCGATGTTATATAACAAACCATACAGTTTTTGGATTAATCCCAACCTTGGTTTTCTTACTGAACCCCTTTCAGAGCTCAGTATTCCATATAACAAGTTTCAACGTGCTCTTATGGAGACTCCTAAAATTTCACTCGACAGAGTTTCTGAACCTTGCACGAGAGAATCCAAAATCAAAGAACACCCAACAGTCGAAATTTGCCAGAAAAAAAATAAATATTTGTAGTTTACAAACTGTTCTAGTAAATCCTTCAACAGTATTTCCTTTATAATGTTGCACGCCTTTTTATCATTTACGTTCCCAAGTTCTTCATCTCCTTCTAACCATTTATCTTTCTCTCCGTCTCCCTCTATCTCTGTCTCTATCTATTTCTTTATCTCAATATCCATATCTCTGCCTCTGTGCCTCTCTCTATGTCCATCTCTCCCTATTTACATCTCCCGCTATCTCTGTCACTGTCTCTATCTCCATCTCTGCATTTATCTCTGTCACTCTCTCTATCTGTATCTCCATAGCTCTCCATCTCAGTTACTCTAGCTCCATCTCTGCCTCTTTCCATCTGTCTTCCTCTATCTCTGACTCTTTTTACCTCCATATCTCTCTATCTCTACATCTTTCCTTTCTCTTCCTTCTCAAATGCTAGTTCTCTTTCTCTCCCTACCTTCCTTTTCTTTTTTTTTAATTACTCTCACTATATTTAATTCTTAATTTAAATATAAAAATTAACACTCCATTCAAGTGGCGCCTGCTTGTAATCCTTTAACTCTTTTTCTAAAACTTTTCGCACCAACTTTAACCCTAATCGTTCCTGTACCCCCTCTTTGGCACCAACAAAGTTTTTTTTGTGATAAAAGCAAAGTGAAATAACACGTCCAAAAGGACCAACAGAAAAGAAAAGTTGGCAAACTACAACTTTTTGTCAATTGCTTTTATTTTTTAATTCCTCAGACAGCTAGCAGCTTAAATAGCACAAAAATTGGCAATAAAAAACCGTTAGTTGAGCCATCAAAATTGCAAATGCCCGACGTCTGCATATTTTCAAATGGTATGTGTTGTTGCACCCACTTTGTTCGTCACTTTTATTCAGCGCTTAAATTTTTATTTTTTATTTTCATTTCCTACTACTTTCATATTTTTCAACCAACAAATAACGGTAAAAAGGGCTACTAATGCCGCCGTTGTCAGGCTTTGAGCGCAGCTGAAGTCTGTCAGAAGCTAGCGGAGTTTGTCATAGAACTCGCCGCAGGTTGGTCGGCTGAATCGGGTGAACTAAGAGCAAAGGCAGCGAGCGTGACAACAACAACGACAAATACCGCGACTTGCAAAACTACAAAAGTGTGACAACAACATGCGACAGACAGCCGCAGGAAACATACTCGTCTACGGAAACGGATGAGGAATTACGACAACCAACGGCGACGGAATGTCACATTCTCGATGCAGCGAATTATTGGAGTCGCCAGGCTTTTCCGACAGCTCACACACAAATATATTTATTACATTTTTACCACCAATTCATTGCTATTGCACTTTGGTCTGCGCGTCAGTACTGTTTAACCATTGCTGTCATATTATTTAAAATTTGTAAATGCGCGTGAGCTTTTGCAAGAATCATAGTGACTCAGGGAAGAAAAGGGATTGTGGTATAGAGCTACTCACAATTATACTTATACGTGTATAGAAGTAACACCTTTTCAAGATCTTTTATGTAATGAGTAAGCCAATGACTACCTACTCTCGGTTATTTCATTCATGAATTTATGAATGAGCTTTTGTCTGACAGTGTCTACCAGCGACGTCGCCTTCGCTGACGTATGCACTTTTTTGCTTTATATACATGCTGTTTTAATTTCTTGAAGTATCTTTCACTGTTCATTTCTACTCTTTTTTCGCTAATCCCTTAGGTGCAAATAAAGGCGCGACATGTTGAGCCGCTTAAGTGATGTTGATGCTTACTGCAGAGGGTGTTCCACAAGTTCAACTCTTTGTAAATTGCAAATGCATTTCTTTTAAGACATTTCTGATGGCTGGAAATGTTTAAGGAATTCTTAAAGTTAGTCTTTCTAGAGGTTTCTTAATTTTTTTTTTTTTGAAAGTATAGCTTTTTAAGGCAATATTGAAAACTAGTAATATTTTTGACTGGGAAAAATATCACTTACTTTTTGGTTGGATGTAATTATTATACTTAGAAGAGTCTTATCAAGAAGAGTCTTATGGTATTATAATACTAAATACCTTACTAATAATACCTTTGGGAATGACAGCCGGCAAAATTCTTCTGAGTCCTTTATAGCCTTTTCACATAGTCAAATTAATTGATCAATTAACATTTTGATTGAGAAGCCCCACACTGCCGGCTACTCGATAACCGATCAGCTGTTAAACATTTTTGTTTTTGCTTTTCATAAGAAGTTGGTAAGTTTCATCAGCTAATTGCCATTTTTAGCAGCGACATCTACCATTGTGTGGGGTGAACTACAACTCTCTGACAAAGAACGTATGTATAATACTCAAATACGGTCTTTGTCACAGAGTTGAATTTCAATGCAATTAAAAATTAATGTAGATTTTTATTTTGTATGGTAAATCGATCTTAATCACCGTTTTAATCGAGCAGAGTCTGGTTAATTGATCAATTAGCTTCTGTGTGAAAAGACTATTACAGATGGAAGCTTATTTGAGGGAGACAATTAATAGTATTTGTTGTTTTATTTTTTTGTGACTATGGAACCCAAAAAGTGAATTCCTTGCCTTTTTTCTTACACAACATAAACACTATGTGGAACACTTCGTCTTTTTGCTCCTCAACAGAGGTAAGGCTTACTAATTATTATATTCATAAATTCTTATTTCTTTCTTTCTTTACTAATCCTATTTTTCTTGACCTACTAACAACAACAACAACCAGACATTTTTGGTATTTTTGTAAGTTTTTAGCTTTACTTCCCTCACATATCAGCTTATCCTCATTATAGTCCTCATCACCAATGCTTTCTGTGTGTAGTCTGAGAAAGCAAACATTCAAACAAAAATATATAAAGCTAATATGTTTGATGTATAGTACCATCTTATAGAGGATAGCGTGATGAGCCTCTTGTGTCAAGTAGCCAAAATTGTGGCAGCAACCAGCTATTCAAGCTGAGCGCGCAGAGAGGAGCGTACGTTTTTGCTTTAGCCGCGAATTGGCACTACACCACAGCTATACCCACATATCTTCATAGCGAAAAGTCAAAAAGCTGTAATGTACTAGAGTAGTTGTTTATTTATAACAAGTAAAAAAGGCCAAAAAATAAAACTACCAGTGAATGAGCGCGCTAACATATCATAATGAGGTAGAGATTCTTCATAGTTGTTGTTGCTTGGTGAAAGGTACACATGCTAAGGGGTTACTAACAAGATTTTATGTGTGTGTGTATAATGCTTTAAGAGTACACTGCTATAGGTGTAAGGGTACTACTGCTGCCTTTACAAGTAATTTAATTTTTATTTTTCTATTTTCTTATTTCTTAAACTTGTCTTCAAGGCTTTTGGTATTCCCTTTTAAGCGTTTCCTTAGCTTACGCTACCTGCAGTATAATCGCTCTCCAAGTACTTTAGCAGCTTTTCCTGTTTGCCCACCAGTTAATTAGACATGCTGTAGTAGTTGCCTGAGTGCACTTTTACTCGTAAAGCTAATGATGGTGCAGTGTTGCAATTTAGTGTACAGAATCAGCGAAGAAATTGGAGATATTGCAGAAGTGCTGATATATACACGTTTCAAGAGATTGCTTTGTTGTCAAATTATTTTCGAAAATACAAAGTTACTAGCTGAATTCGATTTTAGACACATTTTTTGATTTTCGTAGCATACCTTTAGGCGATATATTGATTTTTACATTGTATTTTTCCGTGGAGTTATATTATATATATTCAGAGACATTCTCCGGTTTAAGATCTTTTTAAAAAATCAAACATAGTTAATGCATGCACTTTTATAGAAATTTTTTGATATCCGTGGCATTCCTTTAGGCGTTGTTTTGATTTTTACTGCCTGTAGAGTTTAAGGTTGCTTGTAGAGATATATGGTCTGAGTAGACCCCTAATAAAATATTATGGCCCAAAATTCTCTAGAACATTTTAACTCTCTAGCGTTTATAGAAATTTGTTTTAAATGGTCTTTCAAAAATCAGAGGTCGAAAAGACCCTTTCTAAAATGCTTTTATGGATTAATATGACCAACAAAATTATTTCTATCTTTATTTTTGTTTATTTAAGTGTTTAAATTTCGAACTTTTTATAGTTACATACAAACTTTTAAAAATTTAATTTTCAATTTCCCTGCAACTCTGGTGTATTTTTTCACTCTAACCTCATCTTCTGTGCGATATCATTTGCTTATCAGTTTGTCATTTATTTTCAATACACCATTGCGCTCGCCTTTACAACTCATTACATGTGCATACTATGTATATGCAACATTTTGCGGCAACAAGCAAGCAGCCGCTTAATGTAATTCATAGGAAACGCCGCCGACGACGCTGCTGCTTGCCACATTGGCTTTTCAATTTATTTTCAAAACACCTACTTCACTTATCGGCGCAACATTGTTGTGCGCCATAAGTTGAGTGCACAAAAGCAAGCACAAACAATGAGGTAGCTTGCAACAACAACAATAACAACAACAACACCATCAACAACTTGCAAGTCTTTCAAATACTCGTTAACGCCGACGCTTCGCTGTGCGACACAAACAATCCTTTTTCTATTGTGTTGTGCTGCTTCGTCCTTTTCTTATTCTTCTTCTTCTTTTGCTCCTTTCATTTGATGCTCCTTCTGCCACATTGTATAAGTGTTTAAGCGCCGATGTTACCATATAACTTTTTCGGGGGCAACGAGAAATCAAGCATGCAAAATGTTTTGTAAATTTTATATACATGCTGTATGTGTGAGTGTATATATGTATGCTGCAAGCTTTCGGCAGCATTAAAAGCGCAACACAAACAACAAGTGCAACATATGCAACACTGGCAACGTCAAAATTTCACACTGCATGAAAGCTGCAAATGTGTTGCATGCAACATGCATATATATGTATAAGTATATGGCAAGTAAAGACATCAGAACGGAAGTCGATACAAAGCGTCTGCCACATAAGTGGTTTCCGATGCAACAAACTCATGAAGTGGCAGCAATGCAAGCAGCACAACAAAAGCAACAACAACAATATGAGTAAGACTGCAGCATGCAACACACACACGTGCAACATGATAACAATAATAATAGTAATAATAATCAGAAAGCGAAATGCGAGCAACAATAACAACAACAACAACAACGCATATGTAAGTAAAACTTGCCTTGCAACAGCACAGTGGCAACATCAATGTCACATAACCACCAGCTAGCAGTGACAGCAGTAAGTACAATATGAACTCCACGCTCTACATTCATATGCAAATTATGCGCAGCAGCAGCAGCAACAACAATAATAGCAACAACGAGCAAAGATTTACTTGTGCTCCGTGAATGAAAATTGAAAAGGCGCCACATGCAACATTAAGCGGAGCAGGGACACATATACAAATAAATATAACGTTATACACATGTATGCATCTCTCTGTGTGTGTGTGTATGTGTGTTTCGAGCACTGCCGGAAGTCGCCTGCAGATAAAGCAAACAATGCGCTGCAGTTGCTGCAACATGCGCATACTAAGTACATGCGCTGATAAGAGGCGCTGGCGACGTGCGGCTCGGTGTCGACGTCTTTCTGTGCTCTACAGTGACATTTGCTGGCTTTTTGACTTTTTCCATATTTCCCCCACTGCACTTCAAGTACATGTTGCACGAAGGCAAGCTGTGCAACATCTTCAACTTTAGCTGCATTTCTTAATTTTCTTGTTGCTTACTGTTTATTTTATTTTTTGTTTTTGTATATTTTTGTTGTTGTTTTTGTTTTTCTTTCTTCTTGTTGTTGTTCGCAGGCAACGCATGCCTTTTGTTGCATGTAAATAAAGTTGTACGTCGGTCTGTTATGATCTTATCTGCTTGTCTTCGTTTGTTTTTTGTTTTCGTGTTTGTTGTTGTTGTTTCAATGCCCGCATGCTGTTTTTGATTACTTTTGTTGTTATATATTTTTGATTGTTGCTGGTTGGTTATTGCATTTCTATAATTTTTTATTGTGGTTTTATAAGAAAATATTATTTTTGTTGTTGTTGTTTTAAAAATTTCTTTATAAATATTATTTGTATTCTTATGCTCATTGCAAATGCTGTGCTGATTTGCTTTGAGCATGCTAGCAATGCTGGAGCGTGTAGTTTTAAATATGAGCGTAGCATACTTTAAGGCGCTTTAAGATTTTATAATTCCTTTGTTAACGAGATTTTCTTAAAAAAATGTTGAGGAGTTAGCAAATTTGTTATAATTCTTGATACAGGTATACAAAAAATGTATATGCTACAATATGCCCCAATATATTATATAGCTCAGCTGTAAGTGGCGCCCATTCTGCTAATTAATTACTGCTAAATATGTATAAAAATAGCAAAAGTAATTTACTATTAAGCCACTAATAAAATTTACTTCGGCTACATGCACATATACACCTGGTAAAAAGCTATTGAATAAATCGAAGCACACTTTTAGGCGCTTTACGTAAGTTTTCGTCTTTTATGCTTAATTATCGCATATATGTTGTTGTTTTTGTTGTTAAAATGAGATTTTTATAATTCTCTGTTATTTTCACAGCTTTATGAAACGCTTAATTACCACTTTTCTAGTTATTTATGACAAATTTTTTAAAGTGTGTATCAATAGATATAAACAAATTTACTTAAGTGAAGCATCTAAATCTTTTGGCACCACTGACAGCAGTTGAAACTCCATTATTTTAAGTTCTGTTAGGTATATGACTTTTCTCCTCCAGAGGAAACACACTTAGACTAATGAGGGTAGCCCTTTGTGGTCTATTTGATATTCATCTAAGCTGAAAGACGAAATTTTAAATTGTCTTGACTTCAGTGTAATCAAATTAGTGAACATAAATTTCGAATTAAAGCAGAGTTTCCATGCAGTAAGCATAAAATCCTAGTAAACGTTAAGCACCCTAAAAATTTAACCAGATCATATAAAATGCAATACTTTTTAACCTAAAATATTCTATCCATTCAGCCATCCATTACGAATCCGCATCAGAAATAATTTTAATATCTCCTTTATTAAAAGTATAGGGAATTAACAGGTAATCTGTTGAGGAGGGGGAGGGGTCTGGGTTCTGTAAAAATTTAGTCAGTCAAGTCCTTGTTAGAACAAGCTTTGACCGAAACATAATTTTATAGTGGAGTTTTGGTTAGTGGATCTCGAGGGAAGTTTCGTTTCTAACTGTACCGTCTCATAAAATGGAATTTTTATTAAAATCTGCCGAATATTCTATGTACCTCTATGCCATACCCAAGAGCTCTAAGTTATGAGCTTTTATCTCACTTCTCTTACTTCACCACCTCTATTTTATTTCATTACTACACATACATTCCTTGCCATAAAATTATTTTAGTAGCCTCATAAGATATATTCTATTAAATATATTAGCACTATATGCATAATCCACACTACGCCTTTAATACTCCTAAAGCATAATAATGTGTTAACTCCTTTCTAACTGATAAATAAATTTACTACACATCCCGCCAACAGCTTATTTATATTTAGTACATAAATTCCTACGCTTCTTGCCTCAACCATTAAATTGACCCCACGCAAATCATGGCACATTTGTTTAATAGCTCACGAGTGCTTAGCTACTCAATAACTCGCACTCTCATTTTATTATACACGCTATAGCAGGCAGCAAACTATAATGTACATATATATAAATATATATTCGCCCTCCACTGCCACTCACTCGCACTAAATAATAGTTTGGAGTATTTGCTTAGCTCTATTATATGCTATCGCAGCGAGCTGCTGCCTTAAGTGCCAATAAAAGTCAATCTTAACACTTTTCCGATAACCACTTAAGCATTTCACATATTTCACCAACACTCCAGCGAGTGCATAAATCAGCTAATAAAGGCGTTTGCCGAGCGTGATAGTGAAATGGAGAAATGGTGGTGCAAACAAAATGTTCAGTTAGGGTAGTAATAGTTTTGGTTGCCATACCGTCGGTCCACTTTTGGAGGGGGGTTAAACTATTTTATGTAGTCGTCTTTTATTAAACAAAAGTAAGCTGGATAATGGCTTCGCTCGTAAAATTATTTTGTTGCTTCATATAATTGAAGCCTTTTCGGTGTTTTTTGTTTATAGGCATGGTGTGCGCCACTGCGTATGAGTAACCTAATGCAGACATATGTACATATGTTGAGTGGTTTAAAAAGTTTATTACATTATGCTCGTCAATAACTTAAGTTACTAACTGAGTTTGTAATAAAAATATTAAATGCTTAAAATTTCGGTATATTATATATAATTTTTTTTTTTAAATATTCCATAAATTTATAAATACTCCCACAACTTTTAAATCTTGACTAATAATAATATTGCATGTGATAGATTCATGATTAGAATAAATATAAAATACAACTGATTCCCTGCGGCGTTTTTGATAATTTGAAAAAAAAAAATACAAAATATTCAATTAGAAATGTTTTTAGAAAAATATTTTTAATATCATTTTTTTTAATCTGTACTACTATTATCAAGAAGAAAGATTTATATCTATGTTTGTAATGAATAAACTCAAAACCCACGGTGCCGATTACAAAAATTCTTTCACCATTGGAAAGCTACATTCACCGCGAGTATCATACGCTATAGTTATTAAACGGCTGGACCGATTTCAATGAATTCTTGTAGGTGTCTTTTATTTTATTTTATTTTATTTTGTTTTATTTTATTTTATTTTATTTTATTTTATTTTATTTTATTTTATTTTATTTTATTTTATTTTATTTTATTTTATTTTATTTTATTTTATTTTATTTTATTTTTTTCTCTCTCAATTTCCTCCATAAATTACCAAAAACACCATTATTATATAAATTCAACAGTATATACTCACCACAGCGCGACATGCCGGCGTCCGATAGATATCACTAGCGCCAGAGAGGCTCTGAAAATATTTCTTTGTGCCGTAAACGGTATCCATTTTCGCGTTCCTTATGTAGTCCGCCGTTTTTATCAATAATGAAGAGTAATAACCACAAAAAATTTTTTTTCACTTTATAAAATTCAATACACTAGCACTGAGCTCCGCTTTATTATCTTCGAAAAAAATCAGTAATAATCACTTGCAACGCAGTATTTTAAATTTCACGCGATTTTCGAAAATTCACACATAAAAAGCACATCAATTTTTATTTTTTTCCCTTCATATAGGAGAACATCAGCACCGGCTAGTGGCTGTGAACGGCATTTTGCTAAGCGGATGCCTGCAATTTCGTTGTCATAACGTGCGTCACTCACACAGTCGTTCATGCAACATATCAGCAACGGTGCTGAAGTGACACCTGAGTCGCAGTCACGTGTGTATTTGTGTCTGTGTGTGTGTTGCAGCGCGTGGAACTGTATTAATAGCATTAACTAATGAATGCAGTGCAGCAAAGAAAAAATGGCAGAAAAGTTGCAAAAGTGCAGCTGCTGCTGTTCACGCTTAATATGCGTAATGAAATTGAGCTTGGCAGTGCTTGCTGCAGTTGCTGCAGTTGTTGTAGTTTTTTGTTATTATTTGCACGTCTTTGTTGTTGCTACTACTCGACGCAGACTGCTGTTACCAACCGTCAGTGACTTGGCTTATAAGTTTGTTTGTACCGTTGGTTTGTTGCTTGTCGGCGTTATGACGTTCGCTGATGTTGAGCGATGAGTTGTCGCCGTTGGCTGTTTTTTTCGCTATCCTGTGGATTTTCTGTTGCAGGTGAGCGCTGTAGCTTTAGGTGGAGTCTTTTTCAGTTAATCTGAAAAAAAGAAAAACGAAATTTATTAATTTAAGAAACATAAATGCTGAAAACTTTTTTAAAGTTTGGAAAATTGTATACAATTACTAGCGACAGACGCTGTCCTGCATGCTATTTCAAGGATATTAAACAAACTATGACACATAATAAAATAATTGGAACTAATATATAATTTGATTGAAGATCAGGTACGCTGACAGTAGCGACACCCAATTATAAAGCACTTCCCAAACAAATTTCCCTAAACAATTTTAATACCTTTTGTATGTTTCTATACAGTAACTATGGCGAATGGTGACAACAAACCATTCTATAATCCACCTCAAGACACATGCAAATTCCATTAAAATCGGTCCAGCCGTTTAGCAGGAGTTCAGTGAGACATACACACGTACCAGTCATGAAAAGTTTAATTAAATCTTTCATCGGCGAATGAATACAGCTCTTAACATTCGTAGACTCACATAAAGGTATCAACTGCCTCCGGGTCTCAAGTTTTTATTATAAAAGAGTTCAAATCCCAACTAAGTGAGTGTAACTTAAAAAACCACCAAAAGTTGAGTGACCCAAAACATGAGAAGAGGCCTAAAATGATTTATATGAAGAAGACTCATACTGGGAAAGCTTTGAATTTGTAAGAATAGGGAAATTTCGAAAAGAATGTGGTCTCGAATATTATCCCCTAAATCTAAGAAGGTTTAGGAGAGAAAACAAATCCCACTACAGTCGGATCGATGTCCCAGCATCATCTCATTAACATTCCCCGACAATATTGTAGGCATTTTATATGCCTCTATATTTAATTCATTCAGGTCAATTGATGCATCTGAAAGCCTGACACCTTCGAACGAAGTATACCTTATAATATTAAAGAAATTTTTTTCTTAAGAATCGTTTCGTAGTAAAACTTGCCGAAAGCGAGATGATATTTTCCATCACTTCTTATAAAATATTAAAATGTAATGACTTCGATGCCCTTTAAGACTTATAATCCTCATGTGGTGACTTATCTCATACATATTAACAGAGATCTCAAGCATGTAAGGTTATAAAACTGCGTCAGGATTCTTAAATATTTTATTTTAATATTCATAGTCGTTGGATATCCATTATTTTTCTGTTCGGAAATTCGTACTTTAAAATTCATTTTCAATTCAATTCATTCAGACGAGTTATATGAAGGTGTTTTTATTCAGAAGTGGACACTGGGACATTTTAACCGAGGATTTTCCGAACTTGTTTTCGAATCAGCGACCCCTGAGAGAAAACAAATCCCAATACAGTCAGATCCACAGCAAATTCCAGCATCATCTCATTAACATTCCGCGACACTATTTTAGGCATTTTATATGCCTCTATAATTAAGTCATACAGATCAATTGAGGCATCTGAAAGTCTGGCACCTTCCATCAAAGTATACCTTATAATATGAAAGAACTTTTTTTCTTAAGAATAGTTTCGAAATAAAACTTGCCGAAAGCGAGATGATATTTGCCATCACTTCTTATAAAATATTATAATTTAATTATTTCGATGCCCTTTAAGACATCATACATATTAAAAGAGATCTCTATCATGCAAAGTTACGAAACTGCCTCAGAATTCTCAATTATTTTCTTTTAATATTCCTAGCTAATGAAAATTCATCATTTTTCTGTTCTGAAATTCGTAGTTTAAAATAAAGTGGCCAGGCGGTTTTATATTAAAATGTTTTTAAACAGAAGTGTACACTGGGACATTTTAACCGATAATTTTTTCGAATTTTTTTTGAATTAGCGACCCCTAGAACCTCCGAGTAAGTAATTTCAAGCAATTCCGATGAAAATAGCGTCCGCAATATTGGATCCGTCATTTGGATTGTGAAAAACCGACAACGAATTCGTAATCAGCGACCCCGAAAACCCTCGAACAACCAGTATTAAGCGATTCCGATGAGTTTTTAAAAACCCTGTTTGGGTTATGTCAAAGCCCTGATCTGATGGGATTAAATGGACATCGACCCAAAAACCTAAGGTTCACATAGTAAGACTCCATATCACGATAACATTTTTTGTGTTATACAAAGAAGAAGAAGTAAATAGAGGTTATATAATATGAAGAGCTGAGTTCGAGAGTTACAGCAAAAACTGAGGTAGGTCATAGCTTCCAGCGAGTGGTATTAAAACCAATAACTTGGCAACCCTAGATCATTTTTCTTTATACAATACGATATTTAAATAGCTATTTGAAGCAATGAATTCCGAAATTGATTATTTATTTTGCCGACAGTCACAATGTATTAGATTTCGCATAAATCTACAACAATTTTCCCAACAACAATATAAAGGTATTTAATATTAAATTGATCCCGAACACTAAAGCGACTTGCCACCCGCTAAGTATTTACTTAATTGTCCAGTCACTTTATTTAGCGCGCAATTTACAACAAACAACTCGTTTCTTTTTCTACAACAACAATAAATATGATATGCGCAACAACAAATGGGTATAGATAGATAAATTGCAAGTCAGCCAGTTTAAAAGCCAGACAGACAAGTTGTCAAACAGCGGGCAAAGTCAAAGTGACTGACAATGCCAATAGCAGCGCGCCACAGCGAACAAAAGTGGACAATCCTGTTTATGCAACAAACATGCAGCGACGACGCAGAAAGACAGCAAGGAGTGCAAGCAATGGAAAACTGCATGCGAAACAGAAAATAAAAACGAAATGAAAGAAGAAACGCTGCAGGGAAATTCTCACTTTTCGGCGAAAACTTTAGCGACAACAACAACAAGCGCAATGTGACGCCCAAAGTCCAAGTCCAAGTATAAAGCCCACAAATAACGCGGCGTCACCCGCTTGGCGACAAATAAATGGCAAAGCAGGAAAAGTGGTGAACAACAGGCGAGTGGAAGCTGCGACCAGCAGTTGTGAACCGGCGGGTTTTACCGAATTCCTCTTCCACAACGAGGACTGCCTGCCTGCCTCCGTTTGTTGTTTGCAACAAAATCGAGAACGAGTTTCGCTAGCAAAAACTTGCAACAAGAATAGCGAAAATTTTTGGTACAAAAGCAAAATAAAGAGAAAAAACAACAGCAAATAAATTGCGCATTCATACAGCCAGCAGCTTGCAATGCAATATGGACACAATGATAGCAACAAAGATTAGCGCTTCACAACAACTTTACAACAAAGTAGCGCTGCTCCGTTACAAAGACACTTTTCTTGCTGGCGTTCTTCTGCTCAGTCGGTGTGCAAATGCAGCTAACAGCCGCCAGCAACAGACAGTTAGTGGAAATTGGAGCGCAAGAGGTGAAGAAGACTACTTAGCAGCAAGCGACAATGGGGCAACAACAAAAGCAAAATACGTGTAGTAGAGATAAAGTTGTGTGATTAGCCAGAGGCTAATGGAGTAAAAGGAAATGGTATGTGTTGCAAAAGTGAAGAAAAAAATGTGAAAAAAGTGAAATATAATACACAGCTAGTTAAGCTAATATAAAGGCTACTATAAAGTTAGACTTCAAAGCGTACAAATGCCTTAAAGAAAACTTTAAATAAGACAGAATCCAATCTTTATAAAAAAAATTATGTATATTGAAAACTACGGTTTCTCTCGACTCACACTTAATGTATATACTTAAATTGAGCGAAATTGGAGTGTAAATAACATTTTTAAAAGTATTTTGACAGCAGTGCCATCTATTGTACAAATTTAATATTAGTCATCATTTATACAAAATTATCTATTGTTATACTGGAAAATAAATGAAATTATCTAGTAGCAACGAATATATTTCAGCTGCAACTAGGGGTTCAAATAAATTAAATCACGGACTTTGTTTCTGCCCCGAACTCTACCGATCTAATGCACTAAGTAGATAAAATTGAAAGAATATTAATATGCGTATCTCTTGTTATTCCACATTTAAAATGATTCAGATATTATATAATCACACAATTAATGCAAATATCTACAACTTCACCAAAGTATCCACTTAAAGATGCTAAAAATTCTTGAACAAAGTCCTCCAATATTATACTTTAAGAAACCTTCAGAGTGATCACTACATTTCTGAAACTTCGCAAAGCAACTAAACTCATTAAATAAGTTGCAGTGAAATATTTAAATCGTCTCTATGAATATCGTTATACTCCAAATATTTCAAAATTGAAGATCCCAGTTCAAATAGCTTATATTGCGTTCCGAAATAATGTAGGTTAGATCACATCCACCTTGCTCTGTAAATGAGGTGTAAGTCTTTGCCTATTTAGTAATAAATTCCCGATAAGAGTAGCCAAGCTTCAACCCGGTATTCACAGTTTTGAGATTCTCAATATTAAAATTATAATTCAATATAAGAAAATTTCTTTTTGCACTTTCACTAAAAAATATTTAAATTTCAAAGATCCAAATTGCATACATTAATGTCTCCCCAATTGCCTGGTTGTTCAGATTAATTGCCTACCCTTATCAATGGCATCAAGTAAACACTTGCAATTTATTTCTGTCAAAACCTAACAAAAACGCGCTTGAGATAATATTAATATTAGAAATATACAACCTCGCACTAGGGCGTCGAACTGTGAGCGTTCCAAACGCCTTCATAATAAGATAGAAAGACAACGGACACCAAAGACTAGAGGTCGTAATCAAGTTTTGGTTCATTGCAAATAAAATATAATTTCATGTTCGAATTTTCCTCATTTTTCTTTCCCACGCAAGCAACGGGAAAGTACATACGTATTAGGGCTCTTAAACCTGGAAACCGATTATTCGAATATCCGGTTTGTAACCGCTCGTACGAATATTAACCGATTAGTACTATTCGAATAGTCGTTCTACTGCGGTTATTCGAATAATTATACTGTAACTATTCGAATAAATGAAAATTGTTTGAAATCCAAGCAGCCTTTGAATTTTGTTGTTTGTTTTTACTTGTGAAAATGTCAATTGTGCGCATTTTTCCTGTGTTTCACATTTTTCAATAAAAATAGTAATTTAATGAACTTACACTATTCGAATAGTCGACAACGAATGGTTAAGCGGATAGTCGGAAATGAGCGGTTAATCGAATAGTCGATGACTGACGACTATCCGAATAGTGCAAACCGAATATTATTATTCGAATAATGCCCGGTTAAATCGGTTAGTCGATTAGACGAATACCAAGAGCTCTAATACGTACATATGTATGGGAGAGTGTATATAAGTGTGTAAAAACTTATAACTTTTGAAATGTTTGTTTAGTAGCTAGTATTAAATTACATATTCGGAAGATATGTTAAAGACAGTTTATTTGTTAATTGAGCAAATTCATGTATTTATTAGTTTATTTATAAGTTAGCCAAGTTAATGTAATAAATCCACTAATTAACTACATTATTGTAAGCAATTTGTTAATTGACCCAATTAATAAATTTTAGTTCTCATTGCTTGTATTGGTCAATTATATCAAATTTTAATAATTGATGAAAAAATAAGTCAATTAAGTTTGTGTTGGCTAAAACATTTTCTAGATAATTGAACCAAAATTTGCTGAATTAATGAAATTCAAATGAGAAGACATGCATTTTCTAACTATAACCAAATTTTTAAACTTTTGAAATACCTATTTTTGTATAGAAAATCAAAATTCGTTTGTTGCAACCCTTTTAATATCGTTAATTGTATAAGTACAAATACAAGTTATAAATTACGTCAATTATCTGAGTATGATAAACTATCTCCGGTTTTTTTAATTATTATCAGCCCGACTTAAACTTATTTTCAAGACAATTAACCAAAAATTCCTCAAATTCTTCGTGAAAATGAATGTCTTCATTATTTATTGCCACTTTACTCATGTTAGTGTGGCACTGCAATTATTTTTAGCATATTGCACGAATGTGTGTCACCAGCAAACTGGTCAAAAAAATGCAATGAAAAGCGAAAGAGAATACGGCAGTTGCCACGCCTGCGATTTTACTACAACTTTCTAGCATTGGTATTTTTGCAAATTTTCGCTCAATTATACAGTACATATTATTTTTTATATGAATGGCAAACAAATTAAACATTTGTTGGTCATGCAATTTGGCGCCAGCCTCTTTATGTTGTCAAAGGAGGCAATAATACTTAACTATTTTATTTTTAAGCTTCTTAGTAGCCATGCGGCAATTCTATGAAGCTTTCAACAGCATATTAGTGCACAAAAATTTTACTCAATTTGTCATTGAGTCGCCATCGAAAATGATTGGAAATTTGAAATGTTGATAACTCCATTAGTTTGCAACATAATTGCATGAATGCCACGCCCGTTGCCACTTAGCAGACTTGTATGCAACGAAGCACTCACCAAGCAAGTATTGGTGTTTCTTGGCGCTTTGAGACATCTTTCAACTGCACATGACTTTACTCAATATATTTAAATATATTGCTATGTACTGGTAGCGCCATTGAGGCAGCAAACATCTTACTGTTAGCAACACAGTTGTGGCAGCATCATCAGCAACATCGCTTGCCACAATGCAACACGAACATTATGTTAGCCTCTGGTATAGATATACAGCAGATGTTGTTGCACTTTTGTTTAATATGCTTATGTTGTTGTTGTTATCTTGATTTTTGTTGAGCAATAAAATAAGAAAAGCTAAAGAGATGCTAGTATTTGTAGAATTTACAATTTATAACAAGTTTAACTACGTTTTGCCTCTTACACAAAGCTGTCAGTAGACACTTCTTCCTTGTTACTTTGCATCTCTCATATATGTATCTCCCTACTCAATTCACTAAGCATTGGTGGAGCTTTATGGTTGCCGCTACCTTTAATCGTCCCTGCTTTTGAGCAATCAATAGCTGTTAACCGCTTTCCTCTCCCTTTCTGTCGCGCTCTCTCACTCTTTCTCTTTCTAACTCTCTCACACACTTTCTCAACTTCTCACCTTTTTAAATCCATCATTACTATATATTTATATATAATCACACACATATACATATAATCAAACATACATTTGTAAGTGCAGCCATCCATCTACCGTTGGCATGCGTGTTGAATGCATCTTTGCAACATGAAATTGATGTCATGTCAGCTCGGCATTTCTTGTGTCAAATGCCAGATTGCTACTGCCACTGTCGCCACTGCTATCTCAGCGTCGACTAACTACTCGTACTGTGGCCTCCGCTGTGTGGGGCACCTTTGCGGACCCCACTGTTGGTGAAGTGACAACAGTAGGCACACACACACACACATACAGGAAGCAGCAACCAGCCAGACAACCAGCCAGTTGTTGCAAGATAATCAAATACATTTATTGTATATATATATAGAAGTGTACACCTGCATGCGCGTAAAGCACGCTCTTGGGCACTGCAAATATTCAACCGCTCCAATGCACGCAAAGCTCGCAAGCACACACACATGCACAAATATAACTGTTTCTACCTATTTATTTGTGTGTATATATTTGTTATATTGCTTGTAATCAAGCAATGCCAATAGTTTGCGTCAAATATTGATTCAATGCTGATCGATTGGCCAGCCAGCATTATGCATACTCTTATATATGCTCGGTTGTGAGACGCAATGCTGGCGAAGTGATTGAAGAGCTTGTTGTCGTTATTATTACACATATTGCTGCTGAATATACATGCAGTTGATATACCCTATGCAGGCGCTGGCATAAAATCTTAGTGTTGTGCATATAAGTTCACTTACTTGGATTACAGTTCATTCGTGCGGAAGTCACGTCAACTAGCCACGCACGAATTATTGCCTATTAGATAGCTGCTGTAAATCTAATAAATGTAGTAGAAGAATAAATGTGTATTCTAAGAAATAAATTCGCTTAAGAAATTATTAGAATATATTTTTTATTAATTATATTCCTTTTATTGAATTATGAGTCCGCGAAATCTTCATTTAATTTGAATCTCAAAACTATCCTCATATTATATGTGTATCTTCACTTCCTTCAACTTTTTTGTTTCCAAGCATAATGCGAAGTTTTTACGTCCGTGAACTATCAGACATATACAGTCTTCTATAATTATTTTCAGCACCTTCCGCCTCTTTTCAGCTAAACCTAAAGTGACTTGTCACTCAATCAATTACATATCTTCCTTTTGCTGGAGTTCACCCTTCCAATTTCACAAATTCGTTCACTCGAACAGAGCTGGGAAGAAAATCTTACACTTTAACGCTTAGTATTTCTTTCTTAAATCACCGGAATTTCGTTTATCCAGCTAGATTAGTTATAGTTTGGAGAACAAAGCAATAAAACTCAAATCGAAAGGCAAATCGATCATATTATGTTAGACCGAACCGAACTCAAGTAAATAGTTTGATAAAGACACTGAAAATTCTTCGGAACTTTTATTCACTGGTATCTTTAATATCTACTCAGTTTTCTCTACAAAGTGAATAAATTTGTTCCTAGTACTTAATAGCGTTTTTAGACAGGAGCTAATTGATCAATTAACCGACCTCTGCTCGATTAAAAGCTTATTAAGATCGATTTACCATAAAAAGCTTAAGAACCTTATCAACTTCTTATCAAAAGCAAAAACAAAAATGTATAACAGCTGATTAATTATCGAGGCAAAAAAGGGTTTCTTGCTAAAAATTAATTAATCAATTAATTTGGCTATCTGAAAAAGCTATAAAACAAATAGAAGTCAATATCAATTCGCCATAACCAATAAAAAAATTAATGAGGCGAATACCAACTGCTCTCAGAGCGTACTACCCATCATAAAGAGAGAGAGAGATAGAGGAGAGAGAGTGAGAGAGAAAGAAATTTCTGAAAATTCTATCAGAAGAATTATAAAAATTTTCAAATTTAAAAATAATGTATTTTTCAAAAAGCTCAATGGTGTCAGCAAACATCTGACTAGAAAATTTATATGATCTGTCCAATCCTCTGAAAAATAGACAAATATAAAGCACAAATCTATCAAACTTTCTGTCTATCTAAAAATCTACTTATTAATCATCGTCTCTAATCATATCACAACCAATAATCTTATCAGTACCAATAACACTTTGAAGCAGGTGGCAAGGCCACTTTAAAAACAATTTTAGCTCTAAGAGTTTTATAGTTATTTAGTTTAATACTTTTTTATCAATGCCTCCTTTATACAAATAATTTTATATTAACAATTTTTCGGAACAAGTGGCAACTTTGGCCCAATTTTTTTTTTAAATATTTTTTAAGCCTTTGTACTTAGTAGTCATGTCTGTAATAACTCGTTTATTTAATAAATTTATTGAATAAAAATGTTCGATAGGTGGCAACTCTGCAGAAAAAATATTTTTATTCTAATATTTTTTAAACTTTTTTACTTACTAATCATGTCTGTAATAACTCGAATATTTCATAAATTTTCCTGAATTAAAATTTTAAAATAGGTGGCAACACTTACCTAAAAAGTATTTACGGATGTGAATTTTCTGAAACTATATCAGTTTAATAACTATACTGCAGTGTTTTTCACTCAAGCTACATATTTGGCTAATTTTTTTTCCAAAAATTGCGGCAACCTTGTATCACATTTTTCGTGAATTATACGACTATTACTATGATCAATATAAAATAATTGCTTCGACCTACATTATACTGGCAAAGTGCATGCAGCGAACGTGACGAAATTTTGTTGCGTAACGCAATTTCGTTGCACTCAATTGATGTGCTATCTGATGGGTCTCAAATAATTTCACTTCCAAACTAAATATCGCAACTAATTTAGGGTAAAAGTAACTATTTATCTCAATCCAAATCTGTCTGATTGAAATATAAGCCACGCGCTTTGTACACATTTCGCCACTTAGCCGCTTCGTGACAACATTTTACTCCAGTTTCGCAGTGTGGCAGGTAGAGTAGTGATTTCACTTCGCTAGCCAAGTTGACCGTGCAAAAGTAAATTTTTGGCACAAACCCGCACAGGTATATGTCTGTGTGTGTATGAGAAATGGACGCAAAAGTATCTAGCACATTTGAAGCAGCGCTGTGTAGCATTTGCATGAGATAAATTTGGATAAATGTATGCTTCCCGCCTCATTTCCACGACACACACAGCACTGCATTGCAGAATACTCGACACCGAACGTGACATACGACTGTCTAACACTTATTTAGGCGACGAATTGTTGTTGTTTTCATTTCGCATTGCCGCCACTCGTGCGAGCATTAGAATTGCTATAATTAAATTTGTCAAAATGTCCGACAAACGCTTAAGTGTCGTGTGAAATGGCAGTGTGTCGGCACCAGTCTTAGAAGTTGCACAAACTAACGGCGTCCAGAAAGCGGCACCTGGCAGTCGCACCTCTGCAACTTCAACACCAATCTGACTAGCTCCACTTCGTCTACACGCTTTGCTATAATTTCATCGCATTTTGTGTGTCTCTTTACTTCTTCGCTATTCACTCAATCATTTCTCAATGTGCTTTTGTGCCGCATTTCCTGCCTACCTGCCACAATTCGTTGCCGGCACAGCCCGCTAGCTGAAAACGCCAACTCCAACTCCAACTCGGACTGTCTGTCTGTCGCGCAGTGAGAGTTAATTCTTTTCGTTTTCTATATTATTATGGTTATTAAATTGGTACGTGCATGTATGCCAGACACACACACACACACACTGCTACAGTTACTTGCTTGCCGCATATTGACAGCGTCAGTAGAAAGGAAATTGTAAATTTCCGTTATTGATGCGATAATGATTATATTTATTTGCGTTCGTTCGCCAGCGGAAAGCACGATTTGGCGTTTAGTAAAAATGTAGACAAGTATATATATGTATATTTATGTTTAAACTGGAACTTAGCCTTAATGCTTAAGTGTTTATTAACCTAAATTGTTGTTGAAAAAAAAACTACAAAAATTTTAATATTGAAGTTACCAATAATATTTTCATATTTTAATTTTTGTTTTTCTTTTGTTTTGTTTTCTCTTTCGTTGCTTCCGCCAAGAAGGTCAGTGAAAACTGCAGATTGGTCCACTTTTGCTACTGGCGAATTCATAATTGGGTTAATATATTGATTAAATTAACGATTACTGCTAAATATGCAGATAAGTTGCAAAAAAATATTTTTGACATAAGAAAGTAAACATTGAAGCGTGCTTAGGTCTTCTATAGTTAATTATTCATAGAACGCAGTAAGGTGGAAAAAGTAGTCGTAAAATGCTTAATTAGATTGGATATTTCATTAATAAGGTAAAAAAAGATTAAAATAAGCATTTAACAAAGCTTGATGTCGGAAAAAATAAAAAAATAAAATTATCGAAAAATACTGGACCCTTATAGCATCTGGCATATAAATTTGATCGAAAATTTGTATGCACCCTTGAATTAAAAAAAAAAAATTATATAATATCTAAATTTTGGATTGTTAGTAACTATATCCAGTAATTTTTTTCATATTTTTTTCGAACTTCGAAGGCAAATATTTCGATTTTGAGGCTAACTCCGTTTTCCACTTCTGACTCAATCTCCCGAAAAAATGAGTATGGTGAACCATACCAGGCAATAACTTTTCCTGCTTACAATGGAGCCTGGAGGGTTTTCCGCAAAGGCGACCAATAGATTTTTTCAACTCAATAATTCATATAAACCAACTTTTTGATAAAATGTCTTATGTAAAGCTATAGAAGAGTATTATAATGCTATTTAGAAATTAAGAAGCACAACCAGCTTAGCCTTTAATCAATTTTAATCTAAATGGGTGCTTCCCATGGACAAATTTTACTTGGTAGCTTCAGTGTTTAAAGCTTTTTTTTTGAGGTATATTAACAAATTGTCTCAATTCTGGTTCGAATTATCGCTTGCACGAGAGTAAGAAAGACAGATTGATATCGCAAACTAAGTGAGGTGAAATAAATAAAATACGCATAAGGTGAGATGAGACGAGTATAATAGAGTGAATGAGTACAAAATTATGCATTCAACAGTGGTGAGTCTAATGATGGTGAGTTTGTTTAAAGGTGAGCTTATTAAAAGCAATTTAAAGTAGCTTGAAGTGAGGTGTGGTAAGATCAAACAAATTAAGCAATATATGGACATAGGCGAGACAATACCTCTTAATATAATTTGCAATTTTAAGATTAGCTTTACATCTTTATCAACATTTATTAATGTATATCTCTCCCCGAATAAACATTTTTTAAAAACTTCTCAAACTTCTACTATGATCTGTTCTAAGCTATATCCTGCAATTTTCGTTTTTAATATTTTGTTCGTACTTAACTGCACTTATGACTCAATCTCTCGGAAAAAATTAGTTTGGTAAACCATTTGTCCGATTTCTCATATATTATATGTATGTTCCAAATATGATTTAAAGAAATTTAGACGACATTCGGCTATTTTTTTTGCAATTGCTTAACAACAAACTTCTAAGGCAAATGTGCAATTTTTGACCAAATTAAAATTTCCACTTATTTTCCTAAAAAAATTTCCTTTTTACAAAATCTTAGTTGCATTGGCCTTTTGGTCAGTTAAAGTAAAAAATATAGGTTATACATGTAAATTATTCTGCAAGCGAGTTTGCAGATATCGGCTATATAAATCGCATTATAAGTCCTAATATATAGCTATATAAATTTCCATCATCTTCCATCTATTAAAAAAATATATATATCGATGGCTTAATATAGAAAAGGCGTATCTACACTTTTCGTTACTTTTCAGGAGAAGGAAAAAACTGAATAAAACCTTAAAAACTTAAGATGCAAAAAACATTTCTATTGCAATTTTTATTCAAAACAGGTAACAAATTCAATTGTGGTATAATTTTGTTATTATTTTTAATTTCTTTGAAGTTATTTGAGATAGAGCTTTATGTTGTTATTGTAACTTCGAATGAGTTAGGGCTTTTTTTTATATGACTATAAATCCGTTATTTACGACCATAGCCCACTAATTTTTTAAGGGGAGGAGTATTTGACAGTGGTCTAACAGAATACATTAAAAACGCGATTTCGAAAAAAATGTAGATACGCCTTTTCTATATTAAGCCAACGATATGTATATTTATATGCTATAGTGCATTTTTTTAAAAGGGCCTTAGATATGGATAAGTTTTTTCATTCACCTATTGGCCACTAAGTTGAATAAAAAAACCTCTCTTTGAGCTTTTGTTTTCTTTTAACCCATTAGTAATGCCGTATGTTCATATAGACCCGCCATATATTATTTTGCAAGCTCAAATAGAAGAAAAAGGTACTCAAATATGATTTATTTACGATTATTTACTAAAATTGTACGAAATTCTTTTATAATACTCAATATATACTCTCTACTCCAAAAGACACAGCCAAACACCTTTCACATAGATTTTACACACCTCAAAGCTCCCAAACAATTGAAAATCGATTTCATGCATTTATACCATTAAATTAATCTCATACAAATTACTTTCTGATGCGCCAAAGAAGAAAAAGCGAATTTTACCTTTTACTTTTTAGCGTTTCTAGGTCCCACGCACTTCCCCTTTTAATTTCCAATTACATGCTAGCACTTTAGCATTCGGAACGCTTTGATTAAATCGCCAAACAAAATAGGTATTATTCCAAACATATGAGTACGGCGAGTATAAAGCTTAAATGCGTGAACTCTATGGAGTAAAGGCCTAGAAAATTTAATTTTTGTTTTGTTACAAAAACGAAGAGCGGCCTTTGTAAACTCGAAAACAGGTATGCTCCAAAAATCATTACAACAAAGTCAACAAGTGAAAAGTGTGTAGAATAAAATAAAATGAGCGCAAAGTAAATAGTATGGAAAGCGTTAAAGCCAGATTTTTTCCATATAAGCTTAAATCAAATAAATAACTAAATAAAAGGTGGTGGCTAGTAGAGAACTACGAAAAAATGCCAAAACAAAATGAAATAAAAGTGTTGTAAAAAAGCCAAATTAATGAAAGATTTACTTAAATGTGGAAAAAAGTTGCTAACAAAAAGAAGAATTCTTACAAAGGCATGAAGACATGTGACCTACTTCGTTTAAAGTGTTGCGCATGCGCAAACAGCGTTAGCTAAACGCGCAGTCAAGCGCAGGTAGAAGCAAGGCTTGGGCGCTGTGTTGGCGTTGGAGTCACCAAAGTAAAAGCAAAACGCAGTGGAAAGACAGAAACAACAACAATAATTTTTTTTTTCATATTATAGCTGCTGCGTTGAAGAATTCTACATATGTTGGGTTTCTTTTAAGGTATTTGTGCGTCTGCGCACTCGCGTAAGCTCATAATTTAAGTTCTTGGCATTAGGCACACTGCTGTCTTTTTTATTGTTTTTGTATTTCGCCTCGTTTTTCCAAACAGTAAGCAGCGACCGCAAGACAAACAAAAAAAAAATAAGTCAGATATAAATGAAGTCACCAATGCTTAAACACTCAGTCACTTTTTGTCTTCCCTGAATTGTACAAAGAAAATCATGAAAGCACCTTGTAAGCATGGCTTAACCGAAGAAATATACTCTTAGTAGTACTTGAGGAGTGCTCTTGAAGTAGTTGCATTTGCACTAGTTACAAGTAAAACAAATTCGGTATATTTCTTTACCTTTAGAACATTGGTTTCTGAGATCTTGCTGCCTACCTATGTTTTTGACAACCATTCTAAATACTTGTATATAAACTCTAGATTAACTGGAAATAAGTTGACCCCCGGACACATCCTCACAAAAAAAAATTTCCATGACCTGGGACTTTTACAATGTGTTATATATATTTTTGGGATCGCTGTATCCGAATATAAGTCCCATTTAACCCCATCAGATCAGGGTTTGGCTTTTTAAACATATGAGTACAGCGAATGGATTTTTAAAATTCATCGGAATCGGTAGAATCTCGTTACTCGGAGGTTTTTGGGGTCGCTGATTAAGAATCTGGTGTCGGTTTTGCAAAACTCAAAATGGCGGATGCAATATGGTGAACGCTTTTTTGAAAAATATATAGGAATCGCTTCAAACTCGTTACCCGGGGGTACTCGGGTCGCTGATTACAAATTTGACGTTAATTTTTAGAATCTCAAAATGGCAAGCCATGGTATTCGTAATCTGTGTCCGCGAAAACCCGAATAACGAGATTCTAGCGATTCTGATGAATGTTTCAAAAACAAGTCCGCCATATTTGATCAGCCATTTTTAATTTTGAAAAACCTACACCAGATTCTTAATCAGCGACCCCAAAAACCCCCGAGTAACGAGATAATTATCAAATTACTCTCTTGATTGTCAAAAACAGTTAGGCCGACTGACTTTGGACTAATGTGTTCCAAAAAGAAAACTTCTAAGAAACCACTTACAACATCGATTACACCAATTTTAAACAATATTTCACCCAAAACCAGTTTATACCAAAACATACGCTGTTGTTGTTTTTATTTTTCTACAAATTCACAGTTTTCATATTCTTCAAATTTATGTTTCTCCTTAACAAATTAAGTGCTTGTTTTTACTACGATTTCTTCACCCACTTCATTATATTATTTATTTCATTCTTCTAATTTCTCCTCTTTCTTCCACTTTTTCAAGCGTTTTATCGATTACAAATTGATTTTCTACAATTTTACCTACACCACTCGAAGATTTATCTGCGGTTTTGATTACTTTTTTCACTCCTCATTTTTGTTGCCACAAATAAATGAAATTATGGCAGCCAGTCGACCGATATACATATAGCTGGCCGCTGGGAGCGTGAGAAATCCGCCAACACCAAATTCAGTAAACATGTTTATGTATCTATGTAAGTACATATGTATAGTAATGAATACATATTTAGTGCAACACTCATTCGGTGTATTCATTGATTTTGATTTATGAACTACAGTGCAAGTTTTGAACTCGATTGCTTGCTGGTTAAGTGTATGTATATGTTTGTATTCATTCGAATATTTTCAGCCAAAAGCGGCATTCGCTCATTTCATCCTACTAAAAGTTCACTGAGCTACACTTTGGACGCGCATGTGAGCTTAAAGCACTCAAATACACACCGAGTTAAGTGCATGTGAGCCTGTCTGCTTAGATATCACCACTTCAAGTTGAGTCTTGTAAAAATCTCCACTTCAAGTAAAGTTCAATTGCTGTATAATATGTGTTGTTGTAAAATTTTGTTTGTGCCTTTTCAAGAGAAGCTTATGCCTAAAGGCAGAATCAATGTCACAGTGGATTGAAAAGTACTTGATGGTACGAGTCGGTTTGAAGTACACTTTTAAACAATCTATCGATATTACCTGTTGTGAATATTTAAGAACATTCTTACATACTACATGAATTATGAAAGTGAAGTGGGGAGTGCACTCAGCAGCTAAACAGAGAAAACTTCTTTAGAACTTGATAAAATGTTGTTTTGAGGAACGATTTTTTAAAGCATTCGCGATGTGGGTAAACAAAATGGTCTACTATCAAGTATTTACCCCGCTAATGATGAAACTTTTATTACAAAATATTACTGATAAGCTCAAACGTCATCATATTCCCTACCTTAGCTCTCATAAATATTAAATCGAAATTGCTCAGCTCTCTTCATATGATAGCTTAAAGTAGAAATAGAGGGGGCAAAACTCAATTGAGGTTATTTAATCCACTCTCTAAGTCATTTTTGTCATTAAGAAAAAGTTCTGCTTCGAGTGGCTCGCTATTTTACGACTTTGAATGATCTTAGATATTCTGTTGTCTATTTTTTCTGCATTAGCTATATTAGTTACTAAAATAAGCTCCTTTCTGTATATAGCGTAGTTCCCAGTTGAGGTATGATGTTTTAGAATAGTTGTAGACCAAAAAATTTAAATTGTGTAAGAGATTCATATTTCTTGAAAGAACAGGCGCTCAGACAATCTTCTCTGTTTGAGCTAAATAATGTTTTTATCTTCCAAACGGCTTAAAACACAAATCTACTGGCCTTAATTTAGAACTCGTATGAGTAAGTTCATCGAATGTCTGTAAAATTTTGAAACCATTTTTGAACAACTTTTTAGCTGCTTGTAAATAAGACTGTTTTAAATATATTCTTTGATATTTAACTCAAACTCTCAATTTCAATCTTCTCATTTCCCATAAAAAAAATCAAACAATACGCATTTTCAAAGTTGATTGTTGTTTGTAACTTTTTTTGAAAAATATTCTTTGAAAATTCTAAAAATCAATTTCGTTCCACTGATTGCCATACAAATTCACGCCTGAAGAAATACAAATTTAAATTTGTTCATTAACACAAAATTTTGATTTGTACATTTGTATATTTGCTTTTTATAGAAAATTTTTCGCTTGAAAATCAGCAAATATTTATTATTTTTGCACACAAATAAAATGTAAAAAATACTTTCATTTGATTTTTTAACTTCGCATATCGAAGTATTATATCAAATGAGAAAGCGGTAAAATCGGACATATTTGAAGTATTCAATCCTTTTTTAATAAAAATATTTGGTGGTATATAGAGATGCTCATAAGGAGGAAGTGGTCTGAGAGAGGAATGGGTAAGAAGAAGATGCGATTCGATTTCAAGCATTTTGGGAACAGAGTTCAGAGTATTTATGGGAATATCTGCATTAATGCCTGAGTTATATGCTATAAGGTGAGATAAGCTGATAATATTATACTGAAAGTGGACGTATCTCTGATTCGATTGCATCCCCTTTCAAACTGCTGCCAGAGATTGTAGTGAGAATATCACGAGCCGTAAGTTTCAAAATCCAAATTGTATTCGATTTGACCACTAGATTATTTTGATATATGCAAACTCCATATCCATCTCAATTAGTTTTAGGTGTTACACACTACGGTTTATTGAATCAAACTTGATATTTTACACATATATTTTACACTTTAATTAAATAAAAGCTTAGCTTAAATTTACAAAAATTCGCAAAACCATAAATTTTACATATTACAACAACCAGCATTTATAATAACCACTTTGTTGTTATTGCATGAATCACTGCAATGCTTTGTGTTTACTATGCAACATAATTGCTTAACTATTTCAATTTTTATTATTTTTTTTAGTATTTTGCTGTGATTCATAATTTTCATATGTAAAGGGTGATTTTTTAAGAGCTTGATAACTTTTTTAAAAAAAAAAACGCATAAAATTTGCAAAATCTCATCGGTTCTTTATTTGAAACGTTAGATTGGTTCATGACATTTACTTTTTGAAGATAATTTCATTTAAATGTTGACCGCGGCTGCGTCTTAGGTGGTCCATTCGGAAAGTCCAATTTTGGGCAACTATTTCGAGCATTTCGGCCGGAATAGCCCGAATTTCTTCGGAAATGTTGTCTTCCAAAGCTGGAATAGTTGCTGGCTTATTTCTGTAGACTTTAGACTTGACGTAGCCCCACAAAAAATAGTCTAAAGGCGTTAAATCGCATGATCTTGGTGGCCAACTTACGGGTCCATTTCTTGAGATGAATTGTTCTCCGAAGTTTTCCCTCAAAATGGCCATAGAATCGCGAGCTGTGTGGCATGTAGCGCCATCTTGTTGAAACCACATGTCAACCAAGTTCAGTTCTTCCATTTTTGGCAACAAAAAGTTTGTTAGCATCGAACGATAGCGATCGCCATTCACCGTAACGTTGCGTCCAACAGCATCTTTGAAAAAATACGGTCCAATGATTCCACCAGCGTACAAACCACACCAAACAGTGCATTTTTCGGGATGCATGGGCAGTTCTTGAACGGCTTCTGGTTGCTCTTCACCCCACATGCGGCAATTTTGCTTATTTACGTAGCCATTCAACCAGAAATGAGCCTCATCGCTGAACAAAATTTGTCGATAAAAAAGCGGATTTTCTGCCACTGATTTTGGTAATAAAATTCAATGATTTGCAAGCGTTGCTCGTTAGTAAGTCTATTCATGATGAAATGTCAAAGCATACTGAGCATCTTTCTCTTTGACACCATGTCTGAAATCCCACGTGATCTGTCAAATACTAATGCATGAAAATCCTAACCTCAAAAAAATCACCCGTTATTTGAAATATTTGCAACGATTTGTAATTTTTTCACTTATTTACTTACAAATATTTTTTATACATATGTATTTGCTATATATTTAATTTCGTGTGTGCAATCAGAGCGTTTTTCTGCTGACTAATATTTTCTCGCTAATGATTTGCAAAGTTCATATTTTATTGTTTCATTTGTTTTTTTTTTCTTTTTTTCTTTTACCAATCTTTATTATTTTTTCATTTGTTTTTGTGACAAATATTACTTATTTGTATTTGCTCTGAATTATTAATTTATTTTTGTTGCTTTAGTTGCCATTTTTCAAGCTACTCTTTATTGCAGTAGTTGTTGCATTTTTTGTTGTTATTATTTTCATGTTATTGTTTTATTATTATTGTTGTTATTATTGTTGTATTGGTATATAGTAGTCTGCTTTTGACAGCTTCATTTGCTCAATTTGTTTGTGTCCACTCAAGCGGCCTTTTTGTTGTTGTCATTGTTTTGGTACTTTCAGTTGGTATGATTGCATTTTTCCAGCTGAGTTATTTAATAAAGCCAATTAAGCAATCGCAATTAGTGTAATGCTGACACTTTTTCTTTCAACACTTTTGTATGCTCTTGTAGGTATATTTATTGGAAGATGATAGTGATCCGAGGCTGCGGATCGAATAATTTTTTTAGAAAATATTAAAAAAAAAAAAATCGAATGATTCTTTTCTGATTTTTTTATTTTTTTTTTATTTGAAAAATAAATATTTCTTAAAAAAATTGTTGCAAAGAAATAGACTGCTTCCGCGTTTATTTCGACGAAACACCCTATAGAAAGAGGAAATCAACAAGTTAAGAAATGGTCGCATGTGTATTATAGAAACCATATTTTCATACAACTTCCGGATAAGGGACCGTTAAGATTCCTCATTGATTATATTCAAAACCCTTCCAGAAACAATTGACACAATCAATGGCCTCAGCAGGTGAAATTGATATCTCTTCAAAATTTCTAATAGCCTCAGTTTATAACGCCTAAGGAATCGAAGACACTTTAAAAGTCTGTATGTGCGCTCTAAGCATATCAACAACTTGGTCTTATAACTTGGTCTGAACTGAAGTTGAGACTTACTCTTGGCCCACCTTCTGTACGGCAAAATCTCTCGATGATTAGTGTCAACCCTCTCGTCGTCTTTCACTCTCTAACTTATAGCTCCATAGGAACCATTAGGGCGAATATGCTAGAGCAACGCTATCGGCTTCGGAACTATACCGCTATGACAACTCTAATGAACGGAGTTTTATATTCAAAACAAGAGCCGTAGAGGAGTGCAGAGATGTTTTTAAGAAAATGAAACTGGTCAAAGAATTTTTCCAACATTTTTAAAATACTATATTTTCGAAAAATTATAAATTTTATTTTTTATTTTTTTTTAAATACTATAAATAATACAATTTATTAATCCATAAAAATTATAAAAATATTAATTATTACAAAATATATTTGAATGATAGCAATGCAAATTTTTCTGTAACCTTTCGGTATTTTGAGTAGATGTACATAGGTCTACAACTTTGCTTCCGCCGTTTTCCAATAGATGTCTCTGGGGTCAAGCATTGGTCGATTAAATCGTTTTATATCGATCTTGGTAATTTGTGTCAACATTAACCCAACAAAATATTTGTAGAGATCTTTTTGCATCCCAAACTTATTCTCAACGCAAAATGTCACTTTTTGAGCCGAATTCTCGACGTTTGCGGGAATGTCTCTAGGGTCAAGCAATGGTCGATTAAATCGATTAAATCGTTTTATATCGATCTTAGACATTTTTGCCAATATTAATTCATAATTAATTCAAAATTAAAATTTATGCAAGTACCGGTTACATAAGCTCGTGTGAAATTCATATTTCACTATTGCGATTTCTATTGAAAAACACTTGTAATAGAAAACCGTAAGAAATGTATTTAAAAAATATAACAAAAAATTACTTAAACATATGAAAAAAAATTAAACCCATGAAAAAATAATTATTATTTATTATTGAATTTATTTCATCATTATTTTTTCATATTTATTGTAATTATTTTTTATTACATTAGCCTTTATTTGACGAACACACACATTCTCCCGCACCAACGCATCCAATTGTTCTGCAATTTTTTTTAACGGTTCATTATGCGACACTCAACAGTACAAATTACAAAAGTAATTCACTGGAAATGTATAATATGTAACTGCAAGTGTATATGTATGTTGCCATGTGTCATCCGCACTTTCGCTTTCGCCGTTGGTTTCTGCCTAATGAAATCACATTGTGAATCACGAAATTCATTTAAAATGCGTCTGTCCGTTAGTCAATATATTTAGTGGACTTTCAAAAGGTATGAGACAGTATTTGTAGATCGCTTCTGAGTGAATTGGCCTTTCTCGTCATTTCAAATTTTTTTCTGTTAACTTTTTCATTTTATTATTTGTTTATGACAATTTCACTTTCATTGCCGGCCATTCGACAGCGATCTATTGAAAGTTGTTGGTCTGTCATTTGTATTTTTTTTAATTTTATGAATGGAAAAATTGCAGCTATTCATTTGGAAAATAGTTAAGTAAATTAAGCAGAAACAACCGAAGCGCTTATATTACCGCTATTTAGTTAAAATGCTAATCGCTTTCAAACTGCATGTGACGCTCAATTTTTAACTAAAGTACACAAGCGTGTTACTAACTTAGAGCGTCTATTTTTCTTCTTATTGTTTTTGTTTTTTTTACAGCTATCTGCTAGCCAGTGTTCAAGCAGCGCTTAACGCTTGCGGCTGCGTTGTAAAGTCAATTTTTCTCTTTATAGTCTTGCTGTTGTTGCTCTATTGTAGATGCTCAGCAACGATTTGTTTGTTTGTGATCTTTCACTTCGATTTACGCCTTTATCTGTTTATTTGTTTAATTTCATGTTTTCTTTGCTTTGATTTACAGATTGCTTAGTCAAATTTCTCAGAAAGCATTCCCTGTCAGCGCTTAACCCAATTTCGATTTGAAGACTGCCCTTGAGGTATTCGAAACTTATGAAGGTGCGAAATGTTTTGTGAAAACAAAGGAGCTAATGAGGCATGAATAGTCAGTGCAATTTGATGTGAGTAATAGCTTAGTTTGCAAATGCAAATTGAAATGTTTAATGAAATGATCAGGAAATACCGAAAGACATTTTAGATGCATATGCTTTTAACTTACAACCTTCTAAACAATGTTTGGCAAACTAGTAGCCTTTAAAGCTTCATCTAACACCTACACCCTAGACAGTAAAATAGTCCTATTGTTGATAATCTGAATCTTAGTAAACCTAAGCAATCTTCAGGTACCTTTAAAAAACAAATCTTATACTTTAGTACCTATTACTCCGAATTTCCAATTCTAGGACGAAAAAGAGTCCAGTCCCGAAGACAATTGTCCATTAAAAATATTCTCACAGTAAAATTATACTGGCTTATATAGAAATCGTTTTATGTAGTCCTTAATTGAGTCAATTAGTATATTGTATGCCCACATTTAAATTGGTATTTAATTTAAACATTATTCAATTCTCATCAAATTAAATTATAATTGCGCAATTAATATATTTTTAAAATGAGAAATCCTTCATTAATCAATTAGTAAATTAAATTAAATTAAAGGTTATTAACTCATTAGTTAGTGATCTTTGCATATTTTTCTTAATTTTTGAAAATTTTTCATTATAAATTGAATTCAATTTATGCCTTAATTGAGAATTATTTAATTACGCAATTAGTGATATTTGAGTATTTCTTAAAAATCTAAAGTTTTTAATGTAAATTTTATTAAATTATTTCCTCAATTGAGAACTCGTTAATTATTCAATTAGTGATTTTTGCATGCTATTAGAATAGTAGTATTTAAATCTAAAAAATGGTGGGCATAAATAAAAGTACAAGTAGTAAAATTGCAGATACCATTTTTGTTGTACTATCTTACAATATTTTTCGAAAACGGCTCGAGTATTAAGTGCACAGTCCTGATCTATTCCGACACTAATAATATATATTTTCATTGTTTTGCAACAGAGTGAAATCCATTTCGAAGCTCCACCTAACCTATAAACACATTTCCTCTATCAAATTTTCCTCCATCTTCGATTCTTTGATCTGCCTCCTCACATTTCCACCTCTATTTTGTAATTTCTCATGCACAGCATGACAATTCCTGCCACTTAATCTCTATGTAAATACACCATTTCAATCCCTGCCTAATACAAGGTACGAGTATTTGAAAATCTGCAAACGATTAAATGTGTCACGCCCCAATTGCGTGACCACTCAACGGCGATTGTCGAGCAGATTAATTAAAGTGAGGCAACCAGCGTCACTAATTGATGTAAATTAAATTAAATTTTATTCTCGGCAAATGCTATGTAGCACAAATACAATACAACATTCTTTCAACGGCACAAAGTAGACACACTTATATACATTTGTAGAGTATATAACAGCGGCAGCCAATTTGTTTGCAATTTCTTGCAAGAATTTATCGGTTTTTATTTTATTTTTATTGTTCTTATTTTTGCTGTTTGCAGCTAATTAAAATTCTAAAAATGTCTTCGCCTACATTCGTTTAGTGTCGGCGGCGCGTCTTCGGCGAGCGCTTCTCTCTTTTTTATTTCACAAATGCACAGTTATTCATTACGTGCATTTTTTCGACCATTTATTGCGCGCCGTTTTGGCGCACGCGGCGACTTAATTCCGCCAAGTGGCTGTGCCATTTTTTCCATTCCCATTTTTTCGCTCTTTTGCTGCAGACACGTACCATTGTCACTGTTTGTTGTTGCAAATAAGGCGATTTATTTTTTTGTTTGTATGTACTATGTATGTATCGAAGACCGCAAAAAGTCACTCAACCTCAGACATTGTGTAAACAGTAGGCCAACAGTCAACCAACAGCTGATTAATATTTTTAGCCGGCTTGACTTGCATTTGTCTTTGTTATTGTCTCTGTTCGCTGTCAGCGCCGTCGTAACCTATAAAACTTGACATTAGCCAAAGTCGGCTATAAGCCATAAGCGTCGCTAAGTCGGGCTTGCATTGTAATAGGAAATGGCTATGCAATATAGGCGCTTATATAGCTGCGCAATCATTCGCATTTGCAAAGTAAACAAGCAATTATAGTGTCTACATTTTCGGCGGCCAGTTGCAGTTTTTGGTAGACAATAAATAGCTATAGAATTGTAAATGGTATGCAATTTTATGGTGCACTATGTCAAATTGCAATGAGAAACCCCAGAAAAGTATAAAAAATATCTGTTGCATTTGGTTTAATTACTTCAGAATGTGTACTTAATTGAGTCAATTAGTACACATTGGTAAAGACAATTTACTAATTGACTTATTTAAGGTGTTAGCTGACCTCATTCTACGTTTATTAAATAGCCAGTTTGTAAATATTAAATCTGGAGTATAACAACAGAGATCAATCAGTTATTTCCCAACTTAATTAAACTTCTATAAAGTTTAAAATCATTAGTGAAAATTATAGAAAAAACAGCTGAAATATTAGGTCTACAACTTTGCTTCCGCCGTTTTTTTGTAAATTTCAGTTTTTTTTTTTTACAAATGTCGATGAGCCTCAGCCGCACTTTTCTTTCCCGCAAATATCGAGAATTCGGCTCAACAGGTGACATTTTCAGTTGAGAATAAGTTCGGGATGCAAACAGATCGCTACAAATATTTTTTTGGCTTAATGTTGACTCAAATGTCCAAGATCGATATAAAACGATTTATTCGACCAGTGCTTGACCCTAGAGACATTCCCGCACATGTCGAGAATTCGGCTCAAAAAGTGACATTTTCAGTTGAGAATAAGTTTGGGCTGCAAACAGATCTCTACAAATATTTTTTTGGATTAATGTTGACACAAATGTCCAAAGATCGATATACAAAAATCGATTTAATCGACCAGTGCCTAGAGACCAGACCCTAGAGACATCTTTTGGAAAAAGGCGGAAGCAAAGTTGTAGACCTAATATGCATGACGATTAAGCCTTTAATATAATATTAAGTTTAAAGTATTTAATCACAACAACTTCAAAGGTACACAGCCATTATGATCCGGCAAATCATTCCTACTCTCATAATTAAGACAATTTTTGGTGTTCCTAAATTGAATTCAATCAACAAATAAAAAATTATAATTTTAATCACTAAATTAAAAAAAATATTTAATAACCATCAATATTATTGCAACTAGAAAGAAAATCAATATTTTTGAAACAATTTTATTGGAAAGTATAAGTATGAAAAAATATTAATATTTAATGTTAGAACACTATGACTGTAATTGTCTAAACATAACTAATTCATCAATTAAATATAACCCAATTCATCAGGGGCTAAAGCCTCGTGGTTTATATGATTTGGCAACACTTCATCGTTTATAGAAATTATTACAACACAGGGACCATGACCAAAACATTACGTGCAATAATTAAACAATCAGCTAATTGAGCAATTAAAAATGATTTTATATTCAAATCAATAAACAATTTATGAAAACCATCCTTAAATTTTTGTTAAGTAATAAATTAGCAGAGGTGTTAATTGAACTAAATTAAACATTAATATAGCAAATGTGATAATATTGAGAACATTAAGAACTATTTTTTAGAAATTAAATCAGTTCAAACTATAACATGACTTTTTCTTCATTCACACAATATACATATCAAAATATATGTATATTGCAGAGAAACCAAAATGTTTTCTGTCTAAAAAACCTTAATGAGGATATCAACATTTTGAAGTTTTTTTCTATGATAATAATACCAAGTAAAAATCCACAAATATTCGCAAAAAACCACTAAAACGGCTATTGAACTCAGAATAAATTAGACTATATAAGACATAAGGGAAGACGAGACAAATATAATTTAAATGAAGTCAATTATTGAGCTCAACACCAGTAGCAATAATGAAAGAAATTTTGTGCGGGGAATTCATTTTTGGGTATTAAAAAACCTAAGTTCAACTATTGTGTAAAGAAAAAACGAAATTATTTTTTTTGGCAATGAATTTAATGGCTTAAAGCAATCGCAGGCTGCTTCAAACACTAATGAGCGCATTGGCCTTCAGGCTTCATTTACTCGCATAGTGGTACTTAAAGAGGTCTTTGTTATATTCGGACATTAACTTAAGAGCTTTCTAAAGACATTTTTATATTTAATTTTCCGTACTTTTTTGGAGTTGTTGTAGAGGGCAATAAACGTTGGAAAGGTTGAGTTGAAAGTTATATATTTTGTGTGTGGAAAGCAATTCACCGGACTATATTTTTTTTTTATGTAGCTAGATCAATTTATATGAGATTCATGAGGTAGCAGCTGCAATCCTTGCAATAATAATAAAACCATAAAATATTTAACAAAAATATAATTCTCAAACTAACTTGAATTATCAAATATAGTTTCTCGAAATCACAGCCCTATACACAAAGAACAAAACAAACCACAACAGTTCTCTTCTGTGACAAATCGTTCTTTTCCGTTCTCCGCGGCAAATAAGCCAATTAAATGGCTCGTTAAAGTTGTGAATTCATGACATTTTATTATGAAACTTCTTTAATTCTCACCATTGTACTCATGACAATTTTCGTTTCGCTAATTCAATTCACAACCTGCCAACGCTTTTCATTACAACTCAAAAAAGAAGACTTAATAAAAAAAGGTACGAACTAAACACGCTGATGACAGAGGCGTTACTAAAATAACGGTAAACTTGCGGTATGTCAAGCGATTTAACGGCAAATACGAATGCAATCGGTGACGCGCTACACAATGACAACCACAAAGCCAAGCCATTGCGGAAACGTCATAAACAGCTAATAAAATGCATTACAAGCCGAAAAGCCATATACATTGTGGTAATAAGCTGTAGCAGCAATGAAAGAAACTCTAAGCTGACAACTGTCAGTTGTGACGATGAGCATGCGAAAATCCACGACAACATACATTTTTTTTTGATGTTCTTTTGACAGTTTGTGTTATACTCGTATGCAGGTGTGTGTTTGTTTATTTGGCTTTCTGTGCTAGTGGCCTCGTCTGCTGATTAGTTGATGACTAGTTGCATGCACGAACTATTCTGATTCAATTAAACCGTTGCAAAATGCCGTTTTGTTGAAAGGGATTTTCTATGAAAAAAATTATGATTATGTATGTGGGAAATTACGAACGCATGTTGAACTGAATTATGTAACTTACTTTTCATACTCTATATGAAAATCATGCCAACTCATGAAATAAATATTGAGGTTAATTATAAGGAAGTATATAAGTTTTTTGAAAGAAAACATTACGTGAACTAAATGTCCACAAATAATTAAATATGATATTTAACTATAATTAAATTTTTTTAAGCATTCCTAAGCAAAAATTTGTTTAAGTTTACGACAGACCACCCGGTAATCATCTTCTATCAAATATTAGAAAATCGCAGAAAATCAAAAAAATGTATAGTTAGCCTAAATGTATGCAACGTTTCGCAGTATATCTGCTGTATATAAAAAATAGCATTGCCTACATTTAGGATTAAGTTACATAAACTATTTGAACAATTTTATTTTAACTGGGCTAGGTAAATTTTGTAGTTCCAGAACACATTTTCAAGAATGAAGGAATCAAAAAAGCACTATAAATAATTTGATACTAAATTCCATTAACTACTACACATCGGTTTAAAAAATTTGGCTGAATAAATAAGCCTTCCAAAAACTGTCTTAAGGGGGGGCTATACCAGTGTGACAAATTCAAAAAATCGTTTTTGTTTTTGCTTATTCGCTAGTTTATACTTTTAAATATCGTCAAGATATTTCGAATAGTTTTATGATGGCAGTGTTCTTAAGAGCGACCGCTCGGAGGTGTAAATAGTATAGTTGAAACTTTAAACGGAATTTCTCGAAACGGCATTTTTCAAAATTGCTGACATTATAACTCAACGAGAAATTGACCGATCGACTTCAAATTGAACGATCTTTTTGATTGGTTGAAAATTTTCAATTTGGTATATAAAAACGATAATTTTTCATCTAAAAATTGTATTATCGTTGTATAGCAAATACCTTCAACTTTAATTAACATTTTGAGTTTTTTGTTTCTGCTACTCATTCGGCCGGAATCATATCAGCGTTTGGGGAACTTTTTTTTGTCACCTCTGAAGATAGCACATAACTCCGTTATTTTTTCCATATTTAAAAAAAAAAAAAAAAATTAAATATAGCTGGAAATATATCTTATTATGTCCAAAATTCTTTGAAACATTCGATCGAGTACTTTCTTTAAATAAAATATTCTCTAATTTCTAAATCTCCTAATTTTTCATGGGTTACACTGAGACAGCCCCTTAAGGTCATCCGTTATGTAATCTTAATTGATTTTAATTATTAAATCTTCTTTTATAATATTTGGGGTGAAAATGCCGAAAAATGTACATATGATGCGAATGAAAATTGCAAATATGGATTTATTAGAACCATCCTCATCAGCTATATACATATATCATTTGTATTAACCATTAGTTGGAGTTTGGATATTCTAAATATTTTTCGCAAGAAATTATTATTCGACAAATATTTATTGAAATAACATTATTTTCTTATGTAGTACTACTATTTGTAATTTTTTAACCCTTTCATGTCAGAATTAAAATGGGCGGAGCTAACATTTTTTTTAGGACAGATATATGTATATTAGTCTTAACTCAAATATGAAGTGATAATAATTTCAAAGTCCTATGTATCCTGGTTCATTAGTTACAGGATGTTGCGTATAGGCACAAATTAGATTATTATAAAAAAAACTAAACACTTTTCTCGTGAAATTTTTTTTTTAAATAACTCTCTTATCTTTACTTATTTATATAGTTCACCTTGTTTTGAAATAAAACAATTTTTTTTATGTTTTTGAGCACTTTTTGTATAAACACTTCAGTATAACTTTTTCGCGAAACCGATTTTGACAATTCCACTCTGCGGAGAAGGCCTACTGAATGAATACGTGCACAGCTCATTACAAAAAATGTAACTGTAAGCTTGCACAACACATAAGTCTACATAATTGAAAAAACCGCTGGTCAAAAATATTTAAATAACGAGAGTTAGAAGCCGGTAAGTACAATGTTGCCTATAGGCAACATTTGGCATGAGAGGGTTAAGGTTAAAATCTAGGTAAGATATATCATTATTACCATTGCTATGACCGATGGATCTATATAACACAAATTGTACAGAATTTAATTAAGGGCAAGGGCTGTCAGTAAGTCAGAGTTCCATAAAATAATTTGCGAATTATTCAAGGATACTAATACAACTACAACAATGAAACATCTTTTGTTATCTTTATTATTCTTCCTATTATACCAGCCTTCAAACGCTCTCTCTCTCTCTCTGACGGACATTTCAAAATATACCTTGCAATTTTTTTCCATTGGTTGCTTCTTCCATGGTTTTGTGACCGATATATAATTGTATTAGCTCGATACATTCGATTAGCTATCGAAATCTCATGTATGTAATAAGTATTTAGGAACCTAAAAATTCCAAAAAAAAAATTTAAAAGTTTCTTCTAACTTAATCTAACCTCTAAAACAGTATTTCTACCAATATTTGAGTTCAAGTTGCTTATAACTTCCTCCAAATAATTTGGCAACAAAGAAGAAGAAAGCAAACAATGTTAGTTTTGTAATAATTTTGTCTTAGCATTCACTACTAAATACAAGCATTACATAAGAATCTCAACCAGCTGTTCCCAAATGATTAGCACCCAGCAACCAACACATGCAACTTAACCTCTACAGTATTTCTTTCTAATTGCATTTTGTTTTTATTTTGTCAACTAAATGCGGAAGTCGTGGCACCTCAACTGCGCAAGCGCAACAACACTGGCGTTTGAAGACTTAAAACTGTTTTCCCCTGTGAGCGCGGAGTGCAGACAAAAACCGGCAGCACAGTTTGTCACACTCACTGGCACTGAATTGCCAGCGCTCAAACATGCCGCAAGCATTTACTTTGTTGTATTTTATTTGTTGTGCCGCTGCCGTTGTTTTTTCGCCCAACTGTCACGCCAACAGTTGTGCGATTATTACGGAATTCTCGCGGTGTCACTCTCACAGCTGTGCGCCCACAATTTTACGGTGTCGATGCTTTTATATCTTTTTCTCTTGTTTTTATTTTTATTGTTGTTGTTGTTGCTCTTCACTAATTCGCTTTTTATGCTTTGACTGCACATTTACCGGATATACCGTTACGTTGGTATGGTGCTAAGAATACCGCTAGATTTGCTGCTAGGCAGCACACAGGGCGCTAGCAGGCAAGAGAGTGTGTGCGTGTTTGTAAGTATGTATGTCTTGCAGCTTATAGCGGTGTTGACAAGCATAAACCGTCATCATAACAAACAATTATGCCGCAGCATTGACAGTCAAAAGTTGTTGGCTTTTATATATATACTTTGTATGAAGTAAGTATGTATGTATGTAGCATGAAAATACTAGCACTGTGAGAAGCAAAATCAACCACACACACACATACACACATTACATTTATGCACTCGCATAGTTCACACATAGTCAAGAAGACACTTCATTAATAGACATTGTCTGTTCGGTTGGTTTGGTTGACTGCCTGAAAAAGTAGGCCATTTGGCGGTTACTCATACGCCACCGCATGCACGCAAATGGTGTCAGTTGTAGCACAATTGCATGCTTTTATAGCTATGACAAACCCTATAATAGTTTTGTTGTTTTTGTTGTTTCTCATACTTTTTGCCATACTAAGTTCACTGTTCGCGCTGTTGTTGTCGTGATTGTTGTTGGTTTATGATTGTTGCACGCATTCTTTGCATTTATGTATTTGTGTTTTTTTTTGCTTTGTAGTTACTTTTTTCTGCTTTTCGCCCGTTGTTATTGTTCTGTTGTATTTTATTGCTTGCCGTATAGAAAAAAGTGTCATACCACAATTGCCTTTTCAACGCACAATTGTCCCATTCAAGCGATTTGTTCTAGTTGCTTTACCATATTTTCGATGTTGTTTTAACCTGACCTATTGACTTTTATTTGCACAAACTAGTAACAAGCAAGTAAAAGAGTGAGTGGAGACTTTAAGGAAGTAAATTAATCAGTAGAATGTTAGAAATGTAGTTATTTGAGCTACAGTAAAATTAAAGGTCTCTATGATAGTTTTCAAAGCATACATAAAACAAAAGTCTATTAGAGTCATGCAAAGCCGCTGAATAATTTCTGTGTCTGTCTAATTCTGTCTGGAGAAGAATGATGGAAGTACAGCAGACTCATATGGAAATAAGTTTCTTTGATATGATTCAGGAATATTAATTAATTAATCGAAATACAACTTCATTACTATTCTTCTTCTTAACTGGCGTAGAAACCGCTTACGCGGTTATAGCCGAGTCCACAACAGTGCGCCACGCATCTCTCCTTTTGGCGTTTTGGCGCCAATTGGTAATACCAAGTGAAGACAGGTCCTTCTCCACCTGGTCCTTCCACCGGAGTGGAGGTCTCCCTCTTCCTCGGCTTCCACCAGCGGGTACTGCATCGAAAACTTTCAGAGCTGGGGCACTTTCATCCATTCGAACAACATGACCCAGCCAGCGTAGCCGCTGTCTTTTTATTCGCTGGACTATGTCTATGTCGTCGAACAACACATACAGCTCATCATTCCATCTTCTGCGGTATTCGCCGTTGCCAATGTTTAAGGGACCGTAAATCTTCCGCAAAACCTTTCTCTCGAAAACTCCTAGTGCCGTCTCATCGGATGTTGACATCGTCCACGCTTCTGCACCATAAAGTAGGACGGGAATGATGAGGGACTTGTACAGTTTAGTTTTTGTTCGTCGAGAGAGGACTTTACTTTTCAATTGCCTACTCAGTCCATAGTAGCACCTGTTGGCAAGAGTGATTCTGCGTTGGATTTCAAGGCTGACATTATTATCGGTGTTAATGTTGGTTCCCAGATAAACGAAATTATCTGCAACTTCAAAGTTATGACTGTCAACAGTGACGTGGGAGCCAAGACGCGAATGCGCTGACTGTTTGTTTGATGACAGGAGATATTTCGTCTTGTCCTCGTTCACCACCAGACCCATTCGCTTCGCTTCCTTATCCAGGCGGGAAAAAGCAGAACTAACGGCGCGGGTGTTGTTTCCAATGATATCGATATCATCGGCGTACGCCAGTAGTATTCACCTCAGCTAAATACGTACCCCAAATGTCAATATTCTCTCGGTAAGGGATTCTAAATACTAACTAATTTCTTACCAAGAAGCTCTTTGAGAACATAATCTACATTCCATATCGAATTTTTCACAGCAACACTTAAGGAAAAATTAAAAATTAATGTATTCCATAAAATATTGTATTGTGGCACTAACAAATGTAATCTAACCTAAACTACAGTTTAATAATATGGTAATAATTTCGTTTCTAATAAGGGGTTTGACTGTTTATAAATAAGCTCAGTAATTACGATAAATGTCATAAGAAGAACAGTTATCTATACCCTTTAACCCTCTCAATCCGAATGTTGAAAGATACCTATCGTAGAAAATAAGTGTTAAAATGGGTTATTGGTTGGCTATTCTTAACATTATTTGTTTGCATTCGTAATATTTTAAATAGAAAATACCTGTCCATTTGCCAAAATAGAGCGAATGGTTGGACTACTTTACGACCTGTTGTCTCGATTGATTATGTTTTATTTACTTCAACAGATTTTCGGACGAAAGGGTTAAAACTGACGATATCAAAAATTATTTTAAAATAATAATTTTAACATTGTTCTCCAAACTCAAGTACTTACCTTTGAGTCAAAGTTGAAAAAGTATATTATTGAGGAGAGTCATTCTGCAAAAAAGAAAAGAAAAGAGTAATTATATAATCAATGCTTACAGTTTTTAATTATATATTTATATAAATCGATTTATAAGGTTGAAAAAATGTTTTCTGAAATTTACTTAAAAATAATAATTAATCACCTATAATATGTACTAGTCGCTATAAATTCTGTAGACTTTGTAAACTAACAAATCGAATAAGCAACTAGTATAAATAGACTGGTATAATCAAACGGATATCGAATAGCTGTTATAACCCTTTAACATAGAAAGGGGTTTTCAATAGGAACGCTATAAAAGTAGAGCAATAGGGAAAGCAAACGACATTTCTATTCAGTAAGGTTTGCCATTTCATCATGGAAAGATAAACGATCTAAAAACGAGTCGAAATTATTAAAATTTAATACCGAAATTCGGAGTCAGTGGCCTCGTCCAATTCATGATCGGCTCATTTCTGGCTGAATGGCAGCAACCCATTACATCCTGAAAAAAATTACGGTTTGGTGCGGCTTATGGACCAGCGGCGTCATTGGGCCGTACTTCTTCTGTTACGATCAAGACCATCACGTTACTGTGAATGGGAATCGCTACCTCTCAATGATAACCGAATATTTTTGGCCCGATCTGGATGATATGAACTTGGACAATATGTGGTTCCAACAGGACGGCGCCACAAGCTCCACAGACCATGTTTGATGAACGTGTTATCTCACGGACCAGTCAAATCATTTTTGCTTTAAAAAAAAACTCTTATTGAAAAACATTTTTGCCTGGTTTCACACTTCGTACTTAAGTTGTGCCCAAATAAAATCTTAGCTAAGCATTGTTGTTGACTGAGTAGTCATTTGCGTTTCACAGTCGCTGCTTATTTTCTATAAAATTCTATTATGATATATGACAGCACAATGAAAAACATTTGTTTACAAATACCATTTGACAAATTGAAATTATTGTTGATGAAAAATAACTTTGCGACGAAAAAAATTTAGAATCTGGGAAATGGATGAAAACAATAAAAGGACACCGAATTTCACCGCAAGCGAGTTGGGGCACCTATTGCAACTCGCAGGAAAGCATATAACCGTCATTGAATGCAAGAAATTCCAAAAAAATTTTCATTTTTATTTTATTTTTTTGACAAATAAGTCAATATTCAAAACAAAAATCAGCTGTTACTTAAGCACTGCTTAAGTCTCCCATTTTCAGTACTTAAGCAGAACTTAAGTATGAACTGTAAAACGCAATATTTCTGTTTTATCTTAAGCACAACCTAAGCACTGACTGTGAAACCGGGCATTTATTTACAATATCAAACTCAACTAAATAGGTTCTCTTTCTTTCCATACATATATTATATGAGAGTGATACACCTTTTTTTAAACGTTCACCTACTATATAAAGAAGAAAAACTAAATAAATCTTAATGAAATTCTTTAAATTTTCATAACTTTTGAACCACAACAATAATTATTTCATTATGTATTTTGGCATTCCACAACTTTAACCTAGCATAAAGCAACCGCAGACAGGAGAAATTACAGAGTTTCTTTTATATATGTATGAAATATGGATCTACTTGGTACTTAGCAGTCAGTGTTGCCATGAGTACCCTGTCCACATGAGACACTTTCGCTCATTAAAATTTAAGAAAAAAGTCGATTGTGTGACGAATTTTCATTATGAATTGCTGTTAAATACAGTTTGCTATAATATGACTGCGGCTGAAAGAAGGGTGGCAACCATGTTCACAGATGCTCTGTATTTAATCACATACTTAACATTCTCACTCACCTTTCAATTAATTAAAGCCTATTTAAGCGCATTTTAAATTAGAATTTACCTAATAATAATGTCTACAAAACCTAACTGTAATTTTATGCAACATGCCAATTGTTTTTGTTTAAACAAAATTCTCAGCATTTTTCACACGCTTGCGGCGCGCTGACAATTATCGCCCTTTTCGTGCTAAATCAAAGCCTAGAAAGAATGAAAAAAAATGTATGCAACTGTTTTATTGCTTCTACACTTCACTGAATTTTCTCAACCAAGTTTTTTCTACGCTCTGTTTACGCTCTTAAAACCCAAGCACTGCAGCAACAATCATCTGCATAAATTCTTAGCATGTACCATTTTCATGACGCTCAGCTGGCCAATTTTCCCCCTTTTTCAGCATTTATTATTAGTCGCATCCGAGCGGTCATTTATAAACGTCTATGACAACTGCCAACAACAACAAACAGCCATAATAATAGCACTTGTAATGCAAATAAAACTGTCACATTTACACACTTAAAATGTCATTAAAACCATGGCGAGTAACTCTTTGCCACACATATCTTCATTAGAATTCTAATCTGTGAGAAAATGTCAAGTTATGTACGAATGACCGCAAAATGGTCTAGAAAATGTTGGCAGGGAAAAGTTTTTATTTATGGCGAAGTCAACAGATAGAGTGCAATAAAATTATGAAAAATAAAAATCTTGATAAAAAATTAGTTGACAATTTGGCATACTAACATAAATAAATATAAGTAAATCATTAATAACTAACAGTACAGTAGTGATAAAAAAAAATTGAGATAGCCCAGACCTTAGAAAATATTAGCATTTAATATTTTAAGGCTCTAAAAATATTTAACAAATTAAAAAACATAATCTTCTTCTTCTTTTCTTTCTTAAATATATGCTTATAATGATATATTATTAGTTAGGTTCACAGCCTGTCAATTTATTGTTAAATGAAGATACAAGAAAGTCAAATTTACAATGCTCCGAAAAGTATACGCAATCATCATCGACCATTAAATTATATGCTCCTTTCGGAACTTATCTTTTTCTCAGAAAATAATACCGAAATATAAAGCATGAAAGCTAAATAGACTTTATAATTAAACCAAAATTGTTGCCTACATTTGGGAGCGAAGCAAAAAATAAAAATTCATAGAATGTCAGATACACCTAAATTGCATATAGCCTTTTCGCACAGCCAAATTAGTTTAATACAAGAAGAATATAATTGAAAAATCAGTTTTTACCTTTCGCACAGCCGGCTACTCGATTAAAGATCAGCTGTTATATATTTTGGTTTTAGTTGTTCATAAGAAGTTGGTAAGTTTCATCAGCTAATTGCTATTTTATCAATAAACACAGCCAAATTTAGAGCTTAGACCACAACCCGCATAGCTCCAGTGTTAATTCAATTTAAATTCAATTAAAAATTTATTTTACTTTTGTATGGTAAATCGATCTAAATCAGCGCTTTAATTGAGTCGGTTAATTGATCAATTAACTCATCTGCGAAAATGCTAATAGAAGCTTTCAAAATTTATTCTTTTTACTGAAGATCACGTAATCAGTAATAGACAAGATTTGAAATAGGTTCTATACATTAAAAGTCATATATCGATAACATTGCATACATTTAGGCAGACAATTCAAAAATAGAATGAAAAGTACTAAACACCGATTACTGATACCCCTCTTAAGCCGACTTTCAATAAACAATCTCACAATTTTTCCTACTAAAGAAAATTCTGCTCCGAAAACGTTGCCTACATTTCAGCGCGTAGTATAAAACAAACTTAATCTGGCTGAGGACTAAGCAACCATGTACGTATGTATTCAAATATGTATATAATAATCGTTGGATACAGTATATTAAAAGAAACCCTGTCTTCAGAAAATCTATTTTCATATTTTTGAAGTTCTTCTCGAGACTAACTTTTATTTAAACCTCATAACGGATTTTGTACACTGGCGTACGCCGATACTATCGATTTAGATTTATGGTCCCTTAAACATTGGCAACGGCGAATACCGCAGACGATGGAACGATGAGCTGTATGTGTCTACGCTGGCTAGGTCATGTTGTTCGAATGGATGAAAGTGTTCCAGCTCTGAAAGTATTCGATGCAGTACCCGCTGGTGGAAGCCGAGGAAGAGGGAGACCTCCATTCCGATGGAAGGACCAGGTGGAGAGGGACCTGGCTTCGCTTGGTATAACCAATTGGCGCCAAACTGCCAGAAGGAGGGATACGTGGCGCACTATTGTGGACTCGGCTATAACCGCGTAAGCAGTGTCTACGCCAGTCAAGAAGAAAAATAATTGATTTTGTTAGCCGATTACCATTTATTCTTCATCATATAATGCTAGATCAATGATTAAGTTAAGGAGAGTACGGTCTGTGCTAAGTAAACTGCCCAGTTTTAGAAGCATACCAATGATATAAAACTCTAAAAATTTCTTTAAAAAAGTCTGTGCCTCTCTAACAAAAATAAGACAATCTTTATATTTTTGTTCTTACTAAATTTTTACTAAGAAACGTTAATATTCCTGGAAACACTGTTTTGTTAATTAGGGATCTCAGAACAATAACTTTACCATATTTTTCACACCACTGTACCTATGCGATACAAATTACAAATACCGATGTGTAACTAAGAGTGAAATCTTAGCAACTATGCAACGAATTAAGTGTCCAAATAACCTTCGCCAATGCCGAAGGGCAACACTTGGGAACGATGCGAAGAAGTGACGGACGATGTGAAAGCGGTTCGTTGGATTGGCAAATGCTGAGCGGTCACGTGGAAAATTGCAAATACGACTTTCAACGACATTTGACTTGGCACAAAGTGCCCTATTTAATGTCAAAATACCATACAACAACAACAACGACAACAACAGCAATGACAAAGCACAGACTGTCACACACACATTGTTGCAAATCATAATAACACACATCATAATAAAAGTAATAAAAAAATATTAGAGCGCAATAAATGGCAATGAGGAGGAGAAAATTTGTCAAACAACTACAACAACAACAAAGTAAACAGTAGAGATTGAAGAGGAAGCAGCAGAATGTTGCACACTGCATTGCACGGCAAAACTGTCAAGTCGAATGCGCAATATTTGCTCGTTCAATAAAAGTCAAAATATTTTGCAGGCGAAATGGCAAATCAGCAAGCAACAACTACAATTTGCAACAAAAACAAAGTACAATCAAAGCCAATGGGCGTTAAAAAGCAGCGAGTGTGGCAAGTATGTGTGTAATGTGTGGCAAGCATGCTCAACCGATGGCAACATTACACCTACCAGCTGTCTGTCTGTCTCTCTATTTGTCTGCCGCCGTGCTTGTGTGCCGCACATTAAGGTTAAAGCGAACGATGAACGGTGCAGCAAAAATTGCAAAAACAATAATACGAACATTTTGCACAGCAACGGCATATTGTTTAATAGAACAGAACGAATTCGGTTGCACGTTGCATGCACCGCACAAACACACTCATGTTGGAAACGTCATAACTGCAATAAATATTGACTGAGTACGTTCAAGGCAGCGCAAACAACAACAATAAAGACATAGGAAAGTAGCAAAACAAAACCTCAATGCGCGTTAGAAAGATGCGGTAAACCATGCAGTAATGAGCAAATGTGCACTCTGCTGGAAAATAGCAGCAACAATAATAGCAACAACGTTTAGTATGGGCCATGAAAATCATATTACCCATGCTTGAAGGTAAAGGAGTTTACAAAAAAAAAATGTTAAAATGTGCAAAAAATTGCAGTGCTCTTAATATTACAAGCAATTTTCTACATGTCAACAGAAATCAAGGCAATTTGCGATGAATTTGTTGTTTATAAAAAGTTTCATTACTTTGACTAGCTAAAGGTGGTATAAAGTGTAGCATATCTAGAGCTTAGCTGAGGTGAAGTGTAGTGTTTGTCTATGGGAAAATTAAATTAATTAGCACACAAATTTTATAAAATAAAATGGAGGAAGGTTGAAGGTAATACTAATAATAATTCATTCAAAATTTTTAAGAGTTTTCTTTCTCTTCAAAATTTGCTTATATGATTATAATATGAAATAGTCTACGAGATTACACTTTTTTTGAAACCCACTGACTCAGTAAGTTATTGCATCCGTGCGAGATCTTCGGCAAAAGTTAAGTGCTCCTCTAATACTCCGGATGCTCTGATGAGGCATTTGTTACGGCTTACTAGAGCTGTGTCATCCACGTTATTAGTTGTTGGATATATTATGTATATATTATGTACAGAGTTGGGCATAGCACACTACCCTGAGGTACAACAGCCCTTATTGCCCGTTCTTCTAATATGAATTCTGCTACTATAACTATAAATATCTATTTTCTTAAATATGTCACCAAAGCTTTATGCAATTCGTAAGGTAAAACGTTTTACATTTTCCATAAAAGGCCTTCATTCCAGACCTTATCGAACGCCTGAGCTACACCTAGAAAAATAGCTGAACAGTACTCTCTGTGCTCGAATGCTTTCCAGATTTCGTTAGCCATTCAACGAATACCTGAATTGGGTATAGGAGAAATTTTAGATACCATAACTTTTTCGATTATTTAAAAAAACAAAGGGAAAGAGAATTATTGATCTGTAGGTATACGACTGTGTTAAGTCTTTCCCAGGCTTATCTATCATTATAATCTCCGACTTTTTCCACGGAATTGGATAGTATCCGAAACTAAGAATTGCATTGAAGAGCAAAGAGAGCACCTCTACAGCAATATTTGGTAACGGAATTAACATTTTCTAAGTAATATTATCGCGTCTTGTTGACTTTTATTTATACTTTAAGTCTTTTATGATGCTAGTAACTTCAGAAGTAGAAGTCTTAATAGACACAAGTGACTCGCTAGCGGTATTGGGCACAGTTGGCAACTTAAAGTTGTTCTTTGGACAATTACTTTAAACTTTTCGCTGATCCTCAGAACATATTTGTTGTATATTCCGCTTAAAGAATAACTCTATGCATGCACCATGTAAGAAGCCTATGTCTGACTTTAAAGCTTAGACCAGTTGAAGAAGAACCGTCAAATCCTTATTTATTTTCTTATGATTTAGAATATTAGGGTGGTTCTTAACACTACAAAAGTAAGTTTGTATTAGTTTTCGAAAAAATTTCTTTTTTATATTTTATAAAAACATCTATTTCCATTCGTGGTCTATCCTAACAGTCGACGGAAATATTGGCATTAGGTTTCTACGAGAATTTACAATACTATAGAAATGTCTCGTGGAATAATGGTATCATCGAGCGTTTTGACTAAATCCTTATTGTCTTTTAAGCATTTTTGGTGTCTCCTAAGATTTCACTCCCATACACAACGTCTTACCCAGCTTCAGTAAGAAATCAAATATTTTCGTTCAAAGTAATTTAAATTTTGTGAGTGAAAAATAAGAAAAAAAAAATCGGAGGAACCTACACTCTTATAATAAGGAGATACATAAATATCAACATATATAAAAAACCGTTGATAATAAATATTACTATCGATTCTAGATATCAAATGAAAAAATATAATATTTATTTCCATCTTCTAAATAACATTGATTTCAGAACCACCTTTATACATTTTTCTTGTAATTATTTTTTCAATCGTCTACATTTCTGCTTTCACCTTTAGAATAGTCCTCACTTATGACAGTGTTTTTTCTAATCGTTGAAAATAAATTTTCTCAAACTCGTTTCTGATAACCACTGGCTCTTGCAGCGATTTTTTCTATAAGCCACGACCATTTAAGGTTATCTTTATTGTTGGGAATAGGAAAAGATCATACGGAGTCATGTCTTGCGAAAATGGAGGCTGGGGCATTGTATATATTTTGGTAAAGAATTCACGAACAAACGACGATGTCTGAGATCTTAACAAACTAAACTTTAAGCTCATACAAACAAAATAAATCAAAATTACAATTGGTTTCGTCAAACCGCTGAAATTCCCGTTATTTTTTGAACACACCACATATACATAAATTTATTGTTATATACCCACACCTACTACAAGCACGTTAGTAAGCGTCATCAAAGTTGAAATGCCATTCAAAGTAGTAAAAATCGCACACCTCCTTAATTAAAATCAGACGCTGCAAAGTGTGTGTTCTTAAGAGACTACACATTACAACCAGACAGCTCAGATGGGTGTATACTCTTACACACATAATCAAATGTTAAGTAACTTCCCAGGCTCAAGCAATGCGAAACGTGCAACCGTCGCAGACGATCGTTGATAGCACATTTGTAACATTTAATTACCGTTATTTTATATGTTAAATCGCGCCTGAAGCGCAGAGCAAAGGGAAAAAATAAAATTTCGAAATAAAAAAAAAAATATTTTATTTTTAAGTTTTTTTCTCATTTTTTTCACAACACCGCCGAGACCGTGTGAGTAACGCCGGAGCACATATTTCTTTCGCACCAACAACAACAACAATAATAATAACCACATATAAGTACGACTTCGCATAAAAGTTCTAGTAGAGGACAAATGGCGGTGGCAAAAAGGGGTGTATACTGCAGCCGAAGAGTTTCGAAAAGAACGCCACAGAATTTACCGTAGTTTGAGACAGTTTGAAGTAAGAAAAAAACAACAAAAATAATGCAAAAGTAGTAAGAACAAAAATGGGCGAAAAAGTTGCACCAACAAAGGTTGCATGCACATATACAACAACAACAAAAACATGCAACAACAAGCAACCTATAACTCAGGACAACAACACACCAGACTATAAGATTTCAGTTGGCTCACATGCATTCGGCGTATGCAGCACTGTGCGGCAGGCAAGCGGGCAGACTGTGGCAAGACATAATACCCGCGTGGCTGCAGCTAAATGACGCTGCCGCAGATTGAAGCGGAAAAGTGTAGGTAATACTTCTTTGAGAGAGAGACTTTAAGAGGGCAATGAAAAAAGTTGTAAATTTCCACGAGTGGCTAGCACAGCGCACGCATGAGTGGTGGGCGGCAAGGCAAGGCACGACAGCAACAACAAACACATGCAAGCACACTCACGCTACTAACGACTCCCATAAGTGCCGGGACGGACAGCAATCGTTGAGCGTGTAGCGTTGCAGCAAAGGTGCACACATGTGAATAAATAGCAAGTTTACTTTGCAGCACGTGTATTTGGGTGCGCGTGTGCTAGGGTACGTGCAAAAAGTTCTCTGCGAGACATGGCATCATAATTCAACGCATAAATGCGCCACTGACACAAAGTGCAGTCGTAAAGAACACAAACAACACACACACATATGCATACTTGCTACATAGCAACGTGCCACATGCAACACACGCACACAACTTTGCAAATTGTCGTAATGAAGTTGAGTAGTCACGGCGGCACGGTGTGTAGGGAAATGGAGTGCGCGTACAGAAAAAATAGGGAAATTCTTCAAGTGGAAAATAACTTGCAAATAAATGCAAAAATCGTTGACAGTGTGTGCTTGTGTTTGTGCAACATCACTGCCAAAGCAAATGTATTGTCATACTTTATTGCCCAGCATTATGGCTTTGTCGTTTCAAAGTGTATGCATCCGTTGGCGATTTATGTGGCATAGCGTTGGCAAATATGTAAGCATAAACGGCATGGGTTTTATGGCAGAGAACTCTCGTTGGTAAATATAAGAAGTACTTCTAACACACCCTAATGTCTTCTCAAAGATCGGAAGAAGTTTGACCATAGTACCTATGAAGAAGCAAGCCTTAATTTTTTAACCAATCATTGTAGCCTTGATCACAGAAATTGATTTTCTACCAATGATTCCATACATTATTTAAGCACAGAAGACAATTTATTGCATCAATCGTCAATATTCAAGTTTACACTTATCTTCGTTATAAGGTCTCTTCTTTCAAAATGTCTACAGAACAGCGGAATGAAGTTATGACTGAATACTGAGCCTACTCACCTATAAAACTACATCTATTTCTCTTTTAGCCAATGGTTATCGTAAAGAGATCTCTGTCCTTAGACCTTTTGATATTACAAATCACTTAAGCCTTGATTACAAAGAAATTATTAAATTCGCCTTCGATCTACTTCAAAAGGGTTTAAAAATCTCCATGAAAAATTTTCTTACCTCTCCCAGTAATTAGAAACATGTCAAATGATGATCCTTTTTGGAACGATCTCAGTTTTTATAACCCGGATATATGAAAATTTTCTATAATGTCTATAATTAATAGAATATTATATTCCGAGATCATGAGCTATGAGAGTTGTTACTCTAAGTCTATATTCTCTTTCTTCCTAGTAACTCAATTCTTTGATGAAGAAGCTTCATATATAGCTCAAAGGAGCCTTCAAACCTTATCATCGTTTCACTAGTACCCTAATCTCATCCTGGTTAAGTCATTTTGCAATATCTTTTCTGATATTGTGTTCATTGAAAGATACGGACGATCCTAGTGTGTTACAATTTTAGATTCAGCAGTGGCAATATTAGCTTCAGACTATATCAAACATAAAATGTAGTCAAAATCAACCATACAGTAAATGGAGATCAAGAAGACAACTACTATGGCCGGTTTAGTCAAAGGAAGATGAACCGAAAGGTAGTTCGTACTATGAAGGGGTGTCTTCATACAAAGAGTGTAAGGAACTTTAGTTTGGAACCAGTTCTGGATACATAAAGTCTGTCCAAATCGTCAATGCGAACTCTTTACTTACAGTATATTTTACCTTGACTTCGCTAACAGTTTCCAATACTAGAAAGTATATATTAATGTAATATTCTAGTGTTCTTGTAAATCTGGAATACAATAAAATCAAGGATGGCTCAAGTGCGGTCGCTTCCGATGAGCCATTCAGGCCATCTCCCTTTTCCACTGAATTACCAAATTAAGAACTTCACAGGAGACTATGAGTGTTACAAAATTCATGTTTCCCCCCGACTTCAAGCATATCATTACGTGATTGACTCTCAGATGTCATCAGAAAGAATCCCTTATTTACCCATGGTTGTCGAAGATAACTGGTAATATACCTTCGAGTTCTTCGAGAATCGACACGCCTATCATCAAAAGATATACATTTTTAAGGAACAAGATATAGGAAAAAGTAGAATACCAAAATACCAAAAAACTTAAGAGTTCCCTTTCGTACCATAAAAATCTAGGTTTCTAAAAGATGCATTGATAAAATTTGAAACTTCCCTCTGTATTGTAAAATAAAACCTTTCTTTTTTTACAACTCATGCACAAGGTTGCATTTGAACTGTCAATTAAAAATCTACACTCTCATTAAACGATGTATTTCTCCGCAACTCTGTGACAATTGCAGCTCTGGCGGCACAATCAAATGCAAATTTTCACCGTTATTTGTCATATGATTTTGATTTATTGCTTTTGTTTTTACTTCTTACTCAGCGGGCGACCTACAGCGATTGCTGGTCAATTTCTCTTCGCAAAGGTGTGTTTCTACCTACGTGTTGCTTTTTCCCTAGAATTCGCAAATAATCGGCGTACACCTTTGAACTGCGGGTTAATCGTTTGTGATTTTTCTGTTGTTGTATGCAAGTTTTTGTTGTTGTGTTAATTGTTGCGTTGCTGTTTTCTAAATTTTTGCAATTTTCTACTTTTCTTTGGCGATGGATGGCTTACCCTGCTTGCACTATACTATTACTTGAGCTTTTCTCCGTCGCTGGGCAAATTATAATTTCTAGTTGCTGTTGTTTTCTTTTTTTTTTTGTTTTGCATTTCAAGCTATCTCATAAACTTTATTCTTGCATATTTTCCATCATTAATGTACTTTTTCTCACTTGCTGGTGATTTTTCCCTCCCATCTAAGTCAGCCATGTCTTGCAGCCACAACCCATCTATTGCCCTTTTGCTTGGCCACGCTCGATTAAGTACACGTGCCTGTCGGGCATTTTAAGTGTATGTGTGTGTGTGCGTATGGCTGTGATTTGCTTGCTCTCGATATTTGTTGCCGCCATAATTATAATTTCCACTTTTTCCCTCAGTTCTTTAGTTTTCTTTGCAGCCTATACATGTGGTTGTTGTTGTGGCGGTCGCTTTTAATCGCTTTATTAATTGCTACCGCGAATCGTATAATTTTCACTTTTTTCTTTGATTTTTTTTTTTGTTGTTTTTCTTTAAGTGCAGCCACGTTCAACAAGTTTCGTTTTTATGATTTGGTTCCACGAATGACAACAAAGTTGTTTTGTGCTATTATTGCTCATAATTTTCAAGCCTATGCTGGTTTTCTCGCTCACTACATATTGTAATATGTATGCTACTTATTTAAGCTTACCTTTAATGGCGTCTTCAACACTTTCTTTGGTAATTATATGTGATTAAAACATTTAAATTTTTAGTTTTTGGCAAGTATTGTCTACTTTGTTGGCACTAATTTTAAGTTTTAAATTGTTTTAATCACATTTAATGATATTGTAAGAAAGTGTTAAGTTTTCTGCTTACAAAATGTAATATTACACTACAAAGAGTGTGCATCTATATAATTAATTATGCAAATAATACATTTTAATAATTAAAGCAACCTCATTTTTGGTATTATTTTCAGCAATCTTATACAATTCTTCTAAGATCAAATATGTCTCCAAGAAACTCAGTTGAAGTTGTGTTCTTTCTTAAATTTGAAGTACCTAAGTGAGTAATTTAAACTCTCACTCTTATAGAGTAAATATTACGACGGAATGTTGGAGTGCTACTCAGAGTGTAAGTTCATACCATCATTGAAGTCTTTAAACACTTAGAAAATACTTTTCCAAGCCTTAAGGTTTACAATACTAATATATAAATGATCATGTAAACTTTACTCTATCGAAGGATACATATATTAAGCTCAACCTCCAACTTATATCACAGTCCATAATATATTCTGGGCATCTTATTCGAACCGATTTATATTTTCTCGAAATACTAGTACCAGTATTTACAAATTTCCATTAAGTTTATTTATTCAAAATCTCAGGTATTGGATACGTTCTCATGTTTATACTACAAATAATGGTGATCATCTAAGACGCGGACGACATACATCTGAATCCAGTTAAAATCTCATCTGCGATACAGAACGTTCCAACAATCCCACTAGAAATCATATGCAAAGCAATGGTATCAAAGCCCTAATCGATGATTACTAAGGATGCTGTCAATTCAATTGAGATAGTCCATATAATAGTCTTAGCCCTCGAGTCATAATCATCCGTGTTGAACAAGGAACATAAGATTGTATTACTCTTGAAACACAAACACCAAATATACTATTAGGTATACAACTTTGCTTCCGCCGTTTTCCAATAGATGTCTCTAGGATCAAGCACTGGTCGATTAAATCGATTAAATCGTTTTATTTCGACCTTGGACATTTGTGTCAACATTTACCCAACAAAATATTTGAAGAGATCTGTTTGCATCCCAAACTTATTCTCAACTGAAAATGTCACTTTTTGAGCCGAATTCTCGACATTTGCGGGAAATTTTGCTTTTCTTTTTTAATTCCAAAAAAAGTGCGGCTGAGGCTCATAGACATTTGTAACCGTTATTATGCAAAAAAATTAAATTTACAAAAAACACGGCGGAAGCAAAGTAGTAGACCTAATATATTGTATAAGGTAGTCAAGCATTCAACAAATTTGTCTTATTTACTTAAATGAGAAGACTTTACCTCAGAGTTTGGACTCAGAATATTATATAAATCTTAATTCATTAGTATTTTCTGAAATTGTATGGTATTATGTTATAAAAGTAACTAAGATACAGTCAATTGACAATAGATTAAAAGCCGATGGTCCGGAAACCATCGGAGGTTCTCAGAGATTTCTTAGGCATAAGTTAAGTTATAGCGAGGATGCTGGTAACATTCGAATCAACAGAGAGAGTGCGGAAATATTAGCGGATTTCATGCTAATTATTTTTTTATAGATTCTTTAAATATATTCAACATTGTAAAACTGTGGTACTCATCTAAGAAAAACACTTAGGGACAACATTGATGATATCATGTTTTGTAATTTGTTAACAAATAAATATTGTCTTTAACTTCTTCCAGAATCTCACAATATCTTCTTGATCTTCTGGTATCTCTCTACAGACCTCACCAAAAACCAATAATTGCAACTGACTGGTTAGATATTTAACTTAAAGGAATGTGATGTTCGAGTTAGGAAATTTTATACCGAAGCTCTAACTTTAACATGGGAGGTTGAGGGTTGTTCGCCTAGATCAGATTTTATGAACATACTTATGAAGGAAATTATATTTAATTCAATAATCAGTAAAGACACATACAAAATCTCTACTAAAATGCGGAGATCAACTAGAGGCTCACATGCGACTCTGTGCAGCAAGATATATTTCCAAAACATTCCGCCAAATAAATAATTTGTAATTAATCTCAGTGTGACTAACAGAAAATTCCTCCACATATGCCTCAAAATGCGTTCGTACTATATAGGAATATGTGTGTACATATGTACATGTCTCCAGATTTTAATATTTTTTATGGTCACACCGTCACTCGAGAGCGACGTCAGTTCGAATTTATTGCATTTTATAAAGAATGCCGCCACAGCGTTGTGACAAGCTGTTGCCCGAGGTGTTGCGCTTCGATACACAATATATACATACATACTTTTAAGCACTCACCTATACATTTATATACATATATACAAGTGTGTATGTATGTTTGTATAAACTTCGCTTCTTTCCACACCTCAATGTGTGAATATTGTGGCATGAATACAAGTAAGTATGTGCGTGTGTCAGCTTGACTCCATTAAAAAATGTGAAAGTGGTTAAACCACAAAAAGAAGTACACTAAAAAATCTGAGCAGCAACAGCAACAACAACAAACAATAAAATAATATAACTACAACAACATGCAACTATCACAGCAACCAGCCGCCACAATGCAATCGAAAGGGGTTTGCGCGGTGTGTGCGCAGTCACAGCACCAGAAACCACTACACCAACAACTACAACAACAAATACTTGGCAATTGAAATAAAGTTGTCGCATCGAAGTTGTGCGCAGCATCAATGTCGGGTGGTCGATGAGTGTCGATGCTGTTGCTAATGCTGACGCTTTTGTTGTTGTTATTATTACTGTTGCCGCTGAAGTCTTCATAAATTTACGTGTTTTCACGTTTATTTTGCGTTTTTTCTTGTTTGGAATTTTTTTTATATATTTGAGTTTCGTTGTTGTTGTTATTGCAGCGACAACAACAACTCTTATACAGGTTAAGTGTTATCACTGTCATGCGATTCTCTCTTCCGCACGCAAGTTTCTATATGTTAAACGCTTGTTGTTTTTGTTTTGGTGTTTGTTGTTGTTAGTTTTTTATTATTATTGTCATAATTATTGGAGTTGTTGTGGTTGAGGTGTGCTGTTGACACTGTTTTCGTTGGTAATTGAAAGTTGTTGCTGCTTGCCGTGTGTTGACATGGATATTTAGAGTTGCGCTGCTGTCCAAAGTGACAAACAACAATGTTTCATTTTCCAGTTTTACCCATTAATTGGTGATGGAAATGCTTTTCCGATGTTTTGAGAAGTTAACTTTGTTTTCTTTTTTTTGCAAGAACTTGATTTGTTTTTTAGCTTACTGTGTCATTAAATGCACTGATCCAAATTTGTTTGGCTATTTTAATTGTGGAAAATCAAATGGTGCATAATTGTAGCTGTCAGCATTTAAGTTTGTGGTTATGTTGCTTCAACACGCAAAGTTTATCAACATAATAATGAGCCGATTTTTTGTATTGAAATTCTAGATTGGAGGAAAAGCGTTGAAAAAACGATTTGAAGGCAATAGCGTCAAACAAAGAAGGTGACGCTTCAGCAGTAAGGTTTCTAACTATACGAAATCTACACTGTTTTTAGGAACCGATTTTCATAGAACATAATCTGGTATTGCATGACATATGTGCATTAAAATCACTTTTAACATACGCAAAGAAAATCTTCACTTGAAGGATCTCGAAAATTATCGTTTTTGAATATAATTGATCTCATCATCATCATCTTTTGCCGTTAATATATCTCAATCGTATTCTTCTCCTTGCCTTAATGGTGAATGCTGTGACCTATATAATTTCCTTCTCCGCTCGATTATTGTCCCTTCTTGTTACATGGCCGAACCATCTTAGTCCCTGTGCTTTCATAAAATGTATACAATTTTCACCTTTTATTAGTTGGTTTGACTCATTGTCCCATTTTATTCGCCCCTCTTCATTATATTTGACTGCTCCAGAGATTTTACTTAGATTTTTCTTTCTAATCGATACTATTACAATTCGGGGACTTCTGAGATAAATCCTAATCTTATATGTCGTAAATCAAATATTTTTCCATAATTCACATATTTCGAAATACTATATTTATACTCTCGCAACAAATGTTGCTAAAGAGAGTATTATAGTTTTGTTCACATAACGGTTGTTTGTAACACCCAAAACTAAACGAGTTAGATATAGGGTTATATATACCAAAGTGATCAGGGTGAAGAGTGGAGTTCAAATCCGAATGTCTGTCTGTCCGTCCGTCCGTCCGTCCGTCCGTCTGTGCAAGCTGTAACTTGAGTAAAAATTAAGATATCTTGATGGAACTTGGCACACTTATTTCTTGGCACTATAGGATGCTTTCGAAAATGAGCAAAATCGGACCACTGCCACGCCCACAAAATGGCGAAAACCGAAAACACATAAAGTGTCATAACTAAGCCATAAATAAAGCTATGGAAATAAAATTTGGTATGAAGGATCGCACTATGAAGGGGCATATTTGGATGTAATTTGTTTGGGGAAGTGGGCGTGGCCCCGCCCCCTACTAAGTTTTTTGTACATATCTCGCAAACCAATAGAGCTATATAAACCAAACTTTCTGCAGTCGTTTTGTTAGCCACTACCTAATGCAGTCCAAAAATGAAAGAAATCGGATCATAACCACGCCCACCTCCCATATAAAAGTTAGGTTGAAAATTACTAAAAGTGGGTTAACTCACTAACGAAAAACGTCAGAAACACTAAATTTCACATAAGAAATGGCAGATGAAAGCTGCACTCAGATTTTTTTACAAAATGGAAAATGGGCGTGGCGTCGCCCACTTATGGGTCAAAAACCATATCTCAGGAACTACTCGACCGATTTCAATGAAACTTGGTTTGTAATAGTTTCCTTACATACATGAAAATAGCCCAAATCGCTTCACAACCACACCTACTTCCTATAACCAGAACTTTGAAGACGATCTGAATCGTTTACTTTACAATATATAAAGTAAGTACTAGTGAAGATATCTGTGCAGCACTTTGCACAAATACTATGTTAATAGTTTTGCAGTCCCATTCTAAAAATCGCCGAAATCGGACCATAAGTTTTTAAGGCCCCATATATCGAACACGAGGACCTCGGTGCTTCTAACCTAATATTATGGTTTCCAACTTTCAATGGACTTTATACAATATACATATATGACGAATATGTGGGTCAAATTGTGTATTATATAATATAAATAAAGTTAAATATATAAATTGCGAGAGTATAAAATGTTCGGTTTCACCCGAACTTAGCCCTTCCTTACTTGTTTTTTGTAATATTTGAATGACGGGTTAGCTTAATATTTGTCCAGGCATGGAGACTATGTAAAGAATATGCTCATAGTTTTACAAAATGTTTCACCCCTCTTTAATGTGTATACTTACTGAGTTTCACATTAAGAGAAAATCCTTTTTCGCAATTTATAAATTGAGTGGAATAAAGATGCGAATATAATAGGGATGATTTTGGGTTCAAATACCAACAAAAGGAAAATCTAGAAGAAAGCAGAAGGCCACCAATAATTTATATATACTTGATAAGTTAAAGGCTTTAGGGATTTAAAAATGAATATTGAACAGTTTACGAGTATATCTGGTGATGAAGTACTTTTTAAAAATATACGGTTGAAGTTTCATAACACGAGCTCTTGAATTGGCAATAGAAGTAAAATTTCATACAAATTATCTTCCATAACTCGGAAATCTCTCTAACTCGAAGTTTTTTTTTGTGGATTATGGTGATTTGATTTAGGGAAGTTCAACTGTATTTATAAATCAGTACTGTTTAGAACTTAAGATAACCTAACTTTACCTCATAGAGATAGGAATACTATAATTTTGGAAGCGAGTTATCAACACTAAAGTATTCCTGATAAATCCTAGATCAAATATTATCAAAGTCTTGATATCAGATAAAAATTAACCTTGAGCTCTCTGAGAAAAAGCTTCTAAAATCTGTAATCTCCGTATATATACTCCCGAAAGCTTCAATTTACTTCATTACTTCATTGCTTATACCCAGATACTCGCTTTTACTAACTGATGCTAAAGCAGTGAAAACAAATTCTTAACACCTTTATAAATTATTGTTGAGGTCTTTTTATAATTTGTCAACAATTTCCTGCCAAGAAATCTACCCAAAAACACACAACTTGCTACCCTCGGCAGAGCGCAGCAAAGCAATCAGCTAACGATAAGCAGATGTTTCCTCTAATAAATAGTTAACCAGGCCATAAGGGTAGAATGAAAGCGGACAATTTGAAATAATTTATTTACATATATATATAAAATATTTAATTTTATATATTTTTATAAAAATTGGAAATATTTTCTCTTAAAAGCATCTGTTACGAAAGCATCATTATGGGGCCAGTTAGAACACAAAATGGAATTTTTATTGAATTTATTTTATATTTCTTTATTATTAATTTTTATTCCATTTTATTTTTTTCTTTATACACTTTTTCTATTGAAAGCTTATAAATTAAGATCTCTACATTTCCAGTGCAAACAAATTATAATTTAATTAACTATCTGTATTTACTCACACTGCAAATGACTTGTTTCATCAAAAATTCAACAAAATGCAATAACAATGTGGAGGCTTACAAATATAAATACTTTATAGAATGTAATTAAAATTTCATAAAAATATTTTAATCCTCTTAAAATGCTGGCATGATAAAATTTTAACATTTATTTATGTATATAATATATTTACTCATATATACATATATATATATATATATATAAGAGCACAAATAACTTACTATATACATAAACAACTCTGCATATCTTCGTAAATAAATTTAAAATTTACTTTCAATAAATCATTTGATAAACAATTTATGCCACAAATTTAAAGATTAGAATATTTGCATAATAAAATACACATTTACTTTCACATAACCTCAAAAAAATGCAAACAACTTTCTGATTAATGTCAATAAAAAGCTTATAGAGACTATCGATAGCGTTTAAAAGCATGAAAATATGCAGGCAGACAAAAGTATTTTAGCAATGATAAATACATATAAAGGTAGAAAAAAAAAACAAAAACAAAAGCAACATAAACACCACTTAAGAATGCAAATAGAAAATTGCCAAAATTTCTTGTCTGCTCTCGAGCTAATAACTAAAATTTCTTAGAAATTAGCAAGGAAAAGTGAAAGCTTGTCAATGAAAGTGCAAAAGACAAAGCAATCATTAGCAAAAAAAACTCTAAAATAATAAGTTTAGAAAAAAAATTCAAATCAGAAATTTGCTACTAATAAGAAAGCACAAGCATTTACATAAAGTCAAATGAATTGCTAGTTTCTAAAGCAAATTTTACAGATAAGTGTTATTAAGACACCTTTCAACGCTGACAACTAAACGTCAACGTAAGACAGCAGAGAACTCTCTGTGTGTGAATGACTGCATAACAATCTGCCTGACTAACTGTTTGACCAGTCAACAAATCAACTGCTTCAAACTTAAGCTCAACAAAGCTTTGTGCTTGTAGCGACTACAACTGCCGTAGAAAGTCTAGCACAATCCAACACTCTTGCAACAACAACAACAGCCACAGCTGTAATAAGCATCTTTAAGCCATACATATCGTTAAGAATTGATATTGATTGGATTTTTGAACTTTCACTTGTGTTGCTGGCGTTTTTAAAGTGATTTATGGATTCTGAAGATTAATAGGCGAGAGATGAGAAACTGAAATTGATATGATAAAACTTGGTAAGATTTTGTGGTGTTTATGCTTTCGAGGTATAAGAGGTGTGGTATGAATGCGAAAGTAGTTGTAAATATATGCATAAACACAAGGAAATATATCTCAATACTACTTAAAGGTACTCGTATGAGGATCTCCTAATTTGAGAAACTGAGTATAATAAATGTTTGCTGATTATTTTTGCTATAAAATAGAGCTACTATTATTTCATAGTTAATATACCGTAATATGATATGTGGACACTAGAGACAATATTAAAATCGAGCAATATTTCAAACGATAAATTTCCAATTTATGAGTATGAAATTGTAAAACAATAAGAAGGCAAGATCAGATATAATCTAACTAAAGCTTAACAAAGTCAGTAAAAGAATGTTTACCGATAGATTTTCTAAAATTCGCCTACGACTATCGAAACAATTCTTCAGATGAGCCTAAAAAAGAATATTGATACAAAAATAACCAAAGTTTTCGATTTCCGATTTTCAAGTACTGAAAATTACATTTTGAACAACTAATTGTGAGAAAGATTTGGTATATCGAAACTATTGAGTATGGTTTCAGACCTGTCGAATCTGATATAGACAGGAACCCTTAAAGATACCAAAAACAAATCTACTTCATTTTTGTGGGCTTAAACACACTTTAAAAGCGTCCTAAGCCACATAAGATCCGTACTTATACAATATACATAAGTATATCGGTTCTGGAACATAGCAAATTCATACTGCGATCTCCTTTTATAGAACAGTAACAATTTGATTATTGCTCTTTTGAAAATATTTTATATGTTTCTTAACGTCTCGTTTCAGAGAACCCTATTCTGTGACATATTTTTAACAAATTGTTCCAAGAATTGATTCTGCAACTGATTTATAGTAATTTTCGAGTACAGCTTAAAATATCCTTGTATAAACATATCAATAATATTCACATCTAAATTAAAATTCGGCGATACAGTTGAAAAGGAAAAAAGGAAGAGAAGAAGACTTTAAATTGTGCACTCCTAAAAAATAGAAGGAAATGCGCAGATTTATTTAGATTGATCCCTAATAGCCTTTTCACACATGAGTGAATTGTTCAATTAACCGGGCCCCATTGCTCGGTTAAAGCGTTGATTTAGAACGATTTATCATTTAGAAGAATATTCTTATTTTACTACATTAATTTTTAATTGAATACATATCGAGTTGAAACTGGAATGCACCTCTGCGTGTTTTTGTCCACGCTGGAGATTTGATTGTGGTTTTTGTTAAAATAGCAATCAGCTAATGAAACTTACCAACTTCTTATGAATTTCAAAAACTAAAATTTTTAAAAACTGATCTTTAATCTCACCAACAATGTCAGCCTCGAAATCCAGCGTAGAATCACTCTTGCCAACAGGTGCTACTTTGGACTGAGTAGGCAATTGAACAGTAAAGTCCTCTCTCGACGAAACAGATTCAAACTCTACAAGTCGCTTATCATTCCCGTCCTGCTTTACGGTGCAGAAGCTTGGACGATGTCAACATCAGATGAGACGACACTAGGAGTTTTCGAGAGGAAAATTTTGCGCAAGATTTATGGACCTCAGAACATTGGCAACGGCGAATACCGCAGACGATGGAACGATGAGCTGTATGAGTTATACGACGACATTGACATAGTTCAGCGAATAAAAAGACAGCGGCTACGCTGGCTAGGTCATGTTGTCCGAATGGACGAAAACACTCTAGCTCTGAAAGTGTTCGATGCAGTACCCGCCGGAGGAAGCCAAGGAAGGGGAAGGCCTCCACTCCGTTGGAGGGACCAGGTGGAGAGCGACCTGGTTACACTTGGAATCTCCAACTGGCGCCGAACTGTGAAGGAAAGAGAGGAGTGGCGCGCTTTCATCGATTCGGCTATAACCGGCTAAACGGTTGAACGCCAATCACAAACATACATCTTTAATCTAGCTGCTGGCTGTGCGAAGGACAAAAACTGGTTTCTCAATTATAATCTTAATGTATTCAATTACTTGGGCTGTGCGAAGAGGCTATAAATCAATCGGTTAAGAAAAAATTATGTCTATAATGAGGTTTACTTCGGTAGGCCGTCTTAAATCCTCGTGCCTACTTTTTTCGAACAATATCAAGGCCCCACAAAAAATATTAGAAGAAGCTTAGTCAAGCAGCTGGCAAAATGAATTATGTATATTCTTCTTTATATTTTCTATTTTTTTTTTTCAAACACCATCCACCTTCATTACAATTACTCTTTCTTAAATATAATTATAGAATTTTGTTCTTGCCAAACACTTCCTTATTGTCTGGGTTTTAACCGAAAAATTGCTAACTCAGCAAAAAGTCACAACAGTGTCAATGACAGCAAAGAATTCAAAGAGCTATATACATAAAAATATATATATATCGTTTCTAACCTCATTTATTGTAACAAAGTCCAACTTTAAGCCTCTTCAGCGCACAGCTTAACAAAGCAAGATTCTATAGGCAGCCAGAATAAAGCTATAAACGCTTTCAACACACAAAAATATATATAAAAAAAAATATTAAAAAAAATTACAAGCCACAAAGAAATTAAGCGAAGAAGGAGTAATATTAAAGAACAATTCTTATTTTCATGGCCGTAATGGTAATTGCTTCCGCTAAACAATGATCACAAAGCAGACAATTCAAGTTCATTGTAAACAACGCTGTTTATATACATTTACTTATATACTCTATACTTATATACATATGTCTGTAAGACACCTCTTTGTCACTACATAGAAAACAAATTGAAATTTTTTCCCACTAACTCCAGTTGTCAGCGTTGCCAATCGTAATTGTAACTAAGCTCCGCACTCTTTTGTCGCTTCTATTGTCATTGCTTTTGTTTCATATTCACTTAAAATTCGCTAATTATTTTACTTTTTTCACTTATTCTTTATTTTGGCAGGCATTTTATGTGCGTCTAATTGTTTCTTGTTCGCGTTTGTTTTCTCTTTTTTCTGTTCATTCAAGCCAGACAATGCCGCGAACACTTCTGCGAGTACAACAGCCAGCGAAAGTAACAGATTAGCGAGCAGATTAAGCGTGTCGCCATCGTGTCTGATTGACCGCCGATTTAGACAGGCAATTAAGCATTAATTGCGATTAAGAAACTTATATTCCATGATGGCAGTGGCTAAAGTCTGATGGGAAATCGAGACAAGCGCATATTGATCATTGTTTTTTCGGTGGAAAGTGGGAAATTAGGAGTTGAGGTTGTAGAAATTCGGTAGGTGGTATATTAGCATATTAGATATTTGGCGATTTTGGTGAAAATGCTTATATTTTTTAATGAGATTGTTCTTAATGAATATTAAGCCACTTTCTCAAGCCATTAAACTAGTCTGCTCTTATAACCTTTTTCTCAAATTATGCCAAAAAAAAACCTTTTCAACCAACTTTAGTTTTTTTTCTTTATCTCATAAGTAAGTTAAGCTCTTCCTTGAAAGACTCAGGTCTTTCATAGACTGTAAAGTATACTCTAGTATATAAAGGAAAATTTTTCAATTCGTACTTCGATACAGAACAGATTTAAGTCGAAGAAAATAGATACTAAAGATAGTATTCATAACTAAAAGATACTTTTAGTAATAATCTGAATTTAATTTCTGATTTTCAAAGGCTTCTCGACAGCTTAGCGATGAATTTAAACTAACTCGCTTAACAGTTTTTCTTTTTAGGGAAACAGAATTCATGGAATAGCTAATATTGAGAGCTCAGGTTAGAAATCATCAGTTTGACATAGTACAATAGGACCCAAAAGTACCACTATTCAACTAGTATCATAAACTCGAGTTTATTATATTTGTTTATGTTCCCCATACAAGTGTTTTAGTGTTTCTAGAGTTACTAATCGATTTTAAATGAGAATTTCTCAATTATAACAGGCATTCAAAAAATTTAATACCTTAAACCCGTGCTCTTACACAACAAACTCGAGTTTATTGGCTTGGTTAAACATACAATTATATTAGCTCGTCTTAAACACCATCTATACTAATATATCTATCTATACTAACTCTACTATAACTCTAATCGAGACCTTAAACTCGAGTTTAAGTTCCAACATCAGAAGAGCGCATGAATTATTTTATATGTTTAACCCGAATTGGGCAAACTCAATGAGAAGAATGGGTACAGGACTTTCCTAAGCTCATTCTCGTCGTTACTATGAAATTTAAGCGAAAAAAAGTGAATTTCCATGGTTATAAACTCACTAATTTACCCTTGCATGACTACATGGGTACACACAAATAGTGCTAATGATAGAATTAACCTTTTGCTACGAACGCTACTAATAAAATCACAGCTAGCTGACAAAACTTTGCAATATTTCTAAAATACAAACAGTCTCAAAGGCTTAAATTTCAAGCAATGCGCTATTAAAGGCACTGCAGAGCGCATAAAAAACGACTAAATTGCATTTAAGTGTGCCGAGCGTGGACTTAGTGCAAGAAACAGACGCTGGCAGCTGATAAAAGACACAAACTTAACTGCAGATTACAATGATGCACGCAAGCATTTATAAGAACTGCAAACTGAGTCAGCTCAGCAGACTCCCTCTATAAAGTTAGTGCCAAAGCAGAGCGCGAGCTCAAGTGCAACGGCAGTGCGTGGCAGGATAATGAAATGTGCACAATCTCGCGAGCGAGCGAAAAGTTTATGTTGCTTGTCTATGTAGGCACTCTTTGCATACGCACAGCAGCCCTTAGGTGCTGCTGTCTTCTTCCCCGAACACTGCGCACGAATCTAGTGAAGCGTAAAACTGTTATTCGCAGCATCGAGTTGCAGGTTTCAACTGCGAATTTTCTTAACTTAACGTTGGCAGCTCATATCTTAGGCATTTACCTCTCTTCGGTGCAGAGGCGCTTCTTTTATAGTCACCTTAGTGCACAACTCACGATTACCTTTGAGACTGAGCGCTTATATATTTCACGCGGCGCAACTGCATTTTATGTCATTTGTGTTTTATGACACACTGCACTTGAAAAGTTTTAAAGTTCTGCGAAGAATTTTATAGCCGTCACAAGTCAGTCGCCAGTTGCAGTGCGTGAGAGCATTATTTTTTGCTGTGCTGTGTGGGAGCGATTGTAATGTGGCGTGTAGTGGGGAACCTGCAGTAACTTATAGGTAACTCTAAGTTTGTGTATAATCGTCTAGGGTATTTAAAACATTAAACAAGTTCATCCAAAGTCCGTTGTGAAAAAATAATGGAGAAGCAGTAAAAAGCATTAAGACTATGCTAGAATTTTACACAGCAATGTGAATGTACAGTTAAATTGAGTGACATTCGAAACAAGCCATGAATGAATGTCATATACACCTTATGAATATATCAGATATTGGAAGGTCTGGCTACTTATTCAACTCTTCTGAAAAATATTCTCTGATATTATTCGCTACATATAGAAAAGTAAAGCAAAAATTTAATGAAACTATTATTCTATCAGACGATTATCTCTCTTGAACTCAGAATGTGAAGCATTAATCCCACAAAGTAACAATTATGCAGAACCGAAATACAGTTGAATTTCCCTAATCCACAAAAAAACTTCGAGTTAGAGAGACTTTAGAGTTATGGAAGTTAATTTATATGAAATTTTGCTTCTATTACCCATTCAAGTGTTCGAGTTACGCTGAACTTCAAGTTTGCAGAAGTTCGAGTTATGGAAGTTCAACTGTATATCACAATAATTTTTAAAAAGAGAAAAGTTTGTCGTCATCGTGTCATAATATTGTCAAAATTTCGTACACTTTTCAGAAAGACATCTTCACATGTAAAAAGACTCAAAGAAGTGCGAGAGATAGCCATATTTGTTCACTTTAAACATATGTTCACCAAAGATGATGGCTTGAATATTATCTTTTATTATTTGAGATTTTCATTATGTCAAATTTAATGACAGTTTTAATCCAACCTGTAAAAGTGGTTGGTATTTAATTTTTCTAGCTTTTTCATAACGTATTCGTTAAGTTGAATTGAAATGTCTTCACAATTTATATTCGTGGCTTGTCATAATACTATTACTCGAGGCACATGTCATTAATGTTTTAATATTGTCAATTTAGCGTCATTGAATTTGACATATTGAGAACCGTGTATTAGTGTATAACGCGCGTAATAAATATGTAAGAAATATTTCTACTATATATGAACATATTCTAAAGAGATTATAAGAAGTAATCAGACTTCAGCATATTCGATTGTTGTTACAGTGACAGAAAGCATTCCCCAAACAATATTGATGATTGTTGTATAGTTAGCAGTCCTTGACTGAGTCAAAACCTGGAGTCGGTCCGGTTACATAGACCGTCTTTCATGTCCCCCCGTCGGTATATTTAATATGAGAGATTCAGATATCAATTGAATTGAATGGCTATTATGATTTTTTACAAATATTTATCTTTTATACAAAAAAATGAAAAAAAAACAAGTATGAACAATAAAAAATTCCTCAAAAAACATTTTTTTGATTTTTGATTAGAGCAGTTTCAAACATGTCAACTACTGTTGTGGCAATTCTTAGTTTATAGGAGAGGGGGCGACGAAGAGAAGAGAATTGCCGCAACAGGAGGCTCTTATATGGAAAATTATATGAAAAATAAAAATTATACGAAAAATATTTTTCTGGTGCTACTGAGTAAGACTTAACTATTCATTATTTGTCGGTACTATCAGAACTTTTTCTGAGATTACGGCGAAATTTATCAAAATCAGTTAAGACATTTTCGAGTAAAAAAGTATATATATATTTCAACAGAATATTATTGATTTTCTAGGTAAATTATATATTTATTTACTCTCTTTCCAAATCTCTCTAAGTGAAATATAATATATATTTTTTCACAAAAAATTTTCTAACGAAAAAAATCATTGCGAAAAACAAAAATGAAGGAAATGGTAAACTAAAAATAAAAATATAATATTTTTCTTTAAGAAATATTAAAAAAAATTAATTTTTGGGCACTCAAAATATAAATAAATATAAAAATTAGTACTCACCATAAAATTATAGTACTTCAGCTGCCACTTCTCACGACAAAAACTGCATATACTTCTACTTATAAACAAATATGTTGCAGTATAATTTGCACTGAGTGATTTTAAGTCACAAGACTCTTAAAACTGTATACAGAAGTGAATATAAAACCGAAAATTCACATATAATTCTTTAGAGCAAACAATAATATTTACGAATTTGCAAAAATCTATTAATTTTTATTAAAGAAACAACACTAGAATACAGTTTAAGTAGCACTCAAAATGGCTGCAGCCACAATGCCAACTTCAGTCAGTCTTCAGTTGCCACACAAAGCGCCCAACAAAAGTTCGTCAATGAACTTGAGTGGCGAGTTCAAAGTCAGCGCACACAGTCATATGTCTGTATGTATGGAAATCAAGGCAGAAAGTGCAGAGTTTGCAAGTTGAAGAAGTACACTGTATAGAATATTTCTAGAATATTTTATATTTCCAAAATATTTATTTTTCAAAATCCGCTGTTTATTAATTCAAACACGTTCGTTGCTTAAGTCTTTTGTTTAGCACTTCTATATATTATGTACATATATTTTCACTTATTACTCCTTTATCTTGCTCTTTCACCACACTTCATGTAGCAAAAATCGTGTACACACACTATCCCGACGCGATTTTACCAAATCAGTTGTAGAAGAAGAGTCGCTTTTATGTTGCTAACGCGCACGCAGTCGCAAGAGAACTGATGTCGCCTGAGCGAGTCAAGGCAAATCACAGTCGGCCGTTGAAGAAGAAATTGCTTTTACCACAAGATCAAGTTTAGACCGCTGCAACGAATGGAGGCAATAAGAAAACAGTCAAACAGCAAATTGAAATGGTAGAAGCAAAAGCCGAAACGAAGAAAAAGAAAACAAAGTAGAGAAAGAAAGTTATAAAGCGCTGAAGTAATGGAAGTAAAAGAAAGCAAAGAGCTGATGAGTGTCAGCGTTGAGTTATTTAAGAAGCGCACAGAAGCAGTGGAGAGAGCAATGATCGCGCGCAGATTGTGGGCAAAGTGGCAAGCAAGAATTATAAAGGTGAGTGAAGGCAAAATAGTAACAATAAAAAACCGCAAAAGAAAGATAAAAGCAGAATGATGGCATTAACGCCGTGACTATTGTATATATGTATGACTCTCTATACAAAAATACATATATTTCTCCCAATAACCAACGATCGCGCATTAAGTTGCCAACACAGTCCGTGTTGCATACGCATAGTCTAAAAATACGTAGAAGATCTGTTTAAAGCAAAATATGCGATCATATCGCTAGTACGCACACAGTATTTACGAGTGTGCTGCTCGTATTTAACGATTGGCATAGCGCGCCGATAGGGTGATGTACATATGTATGCTTATGTGGTGGTTGCCTAGATCGCCGGGGCAGGCATTGAACCTGACTTTCTGTTTATTGCTGATGCCAACAATAACAATAGTTGATTTTATTTATGTGTATGCAGTGCGCATGCGCACAAGCAGTATTCGTAGGTGCATGCGTTTAAGCGGTTTTTTATGTTAAAGAATATAATTTTATTGTTGTGATAAGAGTATGCCGGCAGCGTAACAAGTGAGTGAGAGAGAGAGCGGAGCGCAATGGTGAGAGGTTAATATTGTTAGAAGAGCGTATGAGAGAGTGTTGGTTAATACTATGGGTACGGCTTATTAAGAGAGTTAGCGAGAAGAGTTTTGGTTTTGGTGGTAGATTTTTTTATAGTAAGAAAATAATACAAATTTTTTTTTTCTAAAGAGTACTTAAGTGTTATAAAAAATAAAATCAGTCATGAATATTATGAAAATAAATAAAATTTTATTATTATTATTAAAAAAATATCAGTTAAAATGAGAAATGCAGCTTAACACTTACTGGAAATTTCCAATATATGTTCCATAAAATATTTGTTCGAAAGATGATGGTCTTCTTACATCTAAATATTATATTTCTTAGGTTAGGTTGGGTTTAGTGGTTGTCTGTCGACGAACCTAGGCCTTTGATAAACGTATTGTAAACCCACTCCACACACTATTATATCCTCTCTGAACTACCCTGTTCTCTTGAAAAAAAAAATAATTCACAAAGTTTGATATGTACAACTTCCCCTCATATCGTCGAGTGACCGAAAGATATGATTCTTTTCCTATACAGAGCCTTATATTCGCATTGAAGATCAACTTCTTGGCAGCTTCTGCTGTAATGATTGTAAAGTATCCCCAGTCTGTTGGTGTGTCTCCCAATTAGACAATGAAACCTGTTAACACTCCTACTACGATTCTTATGTCTTTCCTTTTAAATTTCAATTTTCGGCATGTGCGGCTCTTATTCCACGTTTATCTGCTTGTTGAGCAAGTAAGAGAATATTTTCACAGGAATATCACTATGTCCTGGAACATTACATGTTTATTCTAAAACATGATGTTAGTCCCACTAATATCTCCGGGCATTCTTTCACTATTTTCGATGAGTTCCTAAGAGACTTTATAAATTTAAAAGCAGCTTGGCTATCTGTAAATATGAAAATATTTCTTTTTGTTTAACAGAACGATAAGACTTTCAGTGCAGTGATCCGATAGCCGGATGGGGATTCTGGTACCTATTTTTTCTAAATAGACACCGCCTCCCACTTGTTTGTCTAGTTTAGACCCATCTGTATAGATACTTATCTTTGAATTTTTCTTCACCTTGCTCGTACCCACTCCCCTCTAGAGAGGAAGTGTATGTGAAAGACCGAGTCACCGAGAGTCACTTCTAAACGAAATTACGAAAGTCCGTAATATTTGAATATTTGTAGAAAGGGGAACTTGCTGAGTTTATTAGAATGTGGCTATTAGCGAATATTCTCTCAGTCTGAGTCCGTCGCTGATATTTTACCTCATAAGTCACCTTGACTATTAATTCTATAAAAACCTAAAAAAAAATTCACTGGTCGTTGAAAAGTTAAAATATTTTTTGAAATTGTTACTGTTCCAAAGATGTTGCGAGGTATCTTCTCTCATATAAGTTTAATTGCTATAGTTAATCTCAAATTACTTTCAGATACTTTATCCAGCTTCAGCTAGGAAATTTTATTGATTTTTTGTTATAGATCTCTTTATTCAATCCTAGTTAAAATCGCGATTATATCATATATTTAGTCCTATTAATCTATTAGTTGCATGAACTTGTCTCCACCATGCAAATTTACAAAGCAAGGCTTCACTAATATACACTTTGCTCTATTGTCTAACTTTACTATTACATTTATTGGATCCTATTGAGCGCATGATATAACTGTAATTTGTCTGCAACATATGCGAACTATATTGCAAGCGGTAAATAGACTGCATCCAGCTGTGAGAAATCAATCCACCTGCAAATGCCAACAACTATTTTCACAGTACAAGGATACAGCGCTCTATTTAAGCGACAAGCGACAACAACAATTCGTTATAAAACACAGCAGTGCCTTTCCTTGACTTCATGCATTTGCCGCTGTTAAGCAAATCCATTTGTGAATATGTAGCGCTCATCCGCTCGTTAGGAGCTTATCTTATCACTGTGCACTATGTAGGAATGCGAAGTGTCAACAAACTGTGAGCAACAGTGAGCAGTTGAAAAGCAAAAACAAATGGGAGAAACAGACTAAAATAAAGTAAATAAGTAATATAAATGTAAATATATTTTTTTTTCTAAGAAATCTCTTATCATTTGATCTAGAAAGAACGGAGATTATTGCTTACATGTTGTCAAGTCAATAAACAGACAGCAACAGTTCATTTGTCCTCTGGTAGTATAACCGTACTTTGCGCTGATTAAAATCGATGTGCTTGTTTGCATGTATTTGTAAAATGTCGCAGGTTTAGAAATAGAGCGTGTAGAGAAAATTGAATAATTTAACAATCAACAAATTGACAGTATCCTTAACAGGTGCGAGTGGAAAAGGATAATGTGCAAGGAAGATTGATTTTAACAATTCTAGGGAAATTTGTATAAAATGTATCTTTGTTTTTAGTAATGCCAGAATTAGAATTTAAATTAGGAAAAATTTATAAAATGAAAATATTATATGTAATAATTAATTAAAAAAACTTCATAATTAATTTAGGATTATGTCACCTAAATGTAGGCAACGTTTCTACATTTTTTTTGTTTATTACATTTTCTATAAATATGTTGCCTACATTTAGGGTTTACAAGTAATCGTATAACCACATAAATACGAGCTTGAAGAAAATTATGAAGAAATAAAAAGAGAAAAAGAAATTAAATAATTTATCATAAAAATATTAATGATGATATAGTGATTTTCCGGAAAGTCATTAACGATCCATTGAGATATTTGATATTTAACTAGAACGCACGTGATGATTATTAAACGGGGGTATATCACGCAATTGAAAAGCAGAGCCCTCTATCGCAAAACTAAAGTAACGCTCTATAAGTCACTCATCATACCCGTCGTGAGCATGGACGATGACCAATAAAGATGAATACTACTTAGGAGCGTTCGAGAGAAAAGTCTTCCGATGGATTTATGGCCTACTACGGTAGATGAGTACCGAATTCGTTGAAAAGAGCTGTATGAGCTCTTCGGCGATATAGACATAGTGCGGTGCATAGAAAACAGTGGTTGCGCTGGCTAGGACATATCGCCCGAATGGAAGAAAACACTCCAGCGCGAAAAATGTACGACACGATACCCACATGCGGCCGACGAAGAAAAGGACGACCGAAACTCAGTTGGAAGGATCAAGTGGATGATGACCTGACGAAGCTTGAAATCCGCAACTGTCGTGCGCAGTGCAGAGACGACTGACGAAGGCTTATGGACGCGGCCAAAACCGACACCCGGTTGTAGTGACAATAGATGATGATGATATAAGGTTTTTATTCTTCTATAAAAAGGTCTGAGTGTTAATTTTTAGCATATTTATAATTTTTTAAATTTAAATTTTCAATATAAAAGTAACTCAATTTAACAGATTAATAAAGTGAAGTATAGAGAAGAGCATATAATTGGATTACAGAATTGTGGTGATTTATCTTTTATTTCGAGATGTGGTGATGGCAAAGTAGTGTGAAATGTATGTACATGTGAATGAATGTGATGTCTGAATGCTTTATAGAATACTAAATCATATGACATTTATGATGTGATGTTGTGTCATGTGATGTGATTCGTATTTGACAAATATATAAATAAAATCATATAAGAAAATCTTATATTTAAATAAAAATAAATTGGGTGCAGTATCAAAATAGTTAAATTGATTTAAAATAGTATATAGTTATTGATGTGAAATAATAATTCTGTTCTGTGATGTAATCAGATGTGATGTGATATCACATGGTACGATGAATTGATGTTATTATATTATCTGTGATGTGGTATGATATATGTAGTATCATAACTTTATTTAGTCGAAAATTTATGATTTCACTTCGTGTGATATCACTTGACCATAACAAGTGATATGATATGGAATTAAGTAAAAGAAGTAATAGTATGTCATGGTGAATTTAAACAAAAAACCCACAGAGTGGCATGCTATAAAATATTGAAAAAATAAATATAGTGTGAAAATGCTTCTCAAATATATATTTCCATATAATCATATTGTGTGATATGATAATGTGACTTTAAAAATCAAAAGACTAAGGGGGAATACGAAATGGATTCAAAGTATTCCAAAGTTCAATATCTAGCAATAATAGGCACCATACCCACTTGGTATCATTATTCTGCCAATAATGCAGACTTATATCATACAATCTAAGCAACACCAACAAGTGAAGATTTCTTCATTTGTTTCCAGATAATTATAATTGTATATCATATGAAATATTTTAACTTCAAAGAATAATAACTGAAGTAAACAAGGTAACTCATTGGCAAATTTCTCTTATTAGTCTGCGAGTCTATGAGCTCTATGGAAAAATACAGGTATACGTTCTCAATATGAACTATCTAACTGAATTTCAGCAATATTTTGACACCAGTGCCATCTATCTGATCGAATTTTGGTCCAACTATTTTATTTCTAGTGATAAATAAGTATTGAGTTATAAAGAGTAGAGTGGGAAATAAATTGGATAGGAAATACGAAATTGTAAGGTTGATCGTTTAATTCCAACTCAAGTGACTTTAGGGCTTGAGGACAGTTGCAATGTCTTCTTTCTAGACCGCGAATAATATTTGTTTAAATTTCCTTCGAAATAAATGAATTGAGCCGTTTTTTTGTATTTCAAACGTTGTTTTGATTTAACTTTTTTCAGAGTCAAAAATTCAAAGTCCCTTTGGAATGTCTCAACTAACGTTATATTAATTGCTTGACAAATATTTCACGTTATAAACTAGCAGGTACAAGCAAATATACTTATAAGTAAACAATATACACACGTAACCACATATGTACATATGTATGTACAAGCATATATACATACATATATGTATGTGTGTACATGCATATAATGTAAACACATAAATCATTAGCGAATTGCTGAGAAAGCTGCAAAGAAAAAATTAAATAAAAACACAAATAAGTAACTGAAGTCAAGGAAGACAGTGACCCGCAGAACCTTTGGCGAGAAAGCGCGAAATTTCTAACAAAAATAATTTACCACTGTCCACTGAGCAAAAAAATAAAAAAAAATTACAATAATTTGGTAAACAACAAATATACAGACGTTCACCGAGCGCAAAATAAAAAAAATAAAGAAAAGAATATAGTAGAAATGAAGCAAAAATAAATGATAAAAAATATCGAAAAAGCCGAAAAAAATTGTACAACAACAAGTAAGGAAGGGCTAAGTTCGGGTGTAACCGAACATTTTATACTCTCGCAATTTATTTATTTAACTTTATTAATATTATATAATACAGAATTTGACCCACATATTCGTCATATATATTGTATAAAGTCCATTGAAAGTTGGAAACCATAATATTAGGTTAGAATCACCGAGGTCCTCGTGTTCGATATATTGAAAACCTATGGTCCGATTTCGGCGATTTTTAGAATGGGCCTGCCACACTATAAAAGTAGTATTTGTGCAAAGTTTTGCACTGATATCTTCACTAGTGCTTACTTTATATATTGTAAAGTACACGATTCAGATTGTCTTCAAAGTTCTGGTATATAGGAAGTAGGCGTGGTTGTGAAGCGATTTGGCCTATTTTTACAACATATCATTGGGATGTAAGGAAACTATTACAAACCAAGTTTCATTGAAATCGGTCGAGTAGTTCTTGAGATATGGTTTTTGACCCATAAGTAGGCAACGCCACGCCCATTTTCCATTTTGTAAAAAAAGCTGAGTGCAGCTTTCATCTGCCATTTCTTATGTAAAATTTAGTGTTTCTGACGTTTTTCGTCAGTGAGTTAACCCACTTTTAGTAATTTTCAACCTAACTTTTGTATGGGAGGTGGGCGTGGTTATTATTCGATTTCTTACATTTTTGAACTGTATTAGGAAGTGGCTAAAAAAAACGACTGCAGAAAGTTTGGTTCATATAGCTCTATTGGTTTGCGAGATATGTACAAAAAACTTAGTAGGGGGCGGGGCCACGCCCACTTCCCCAAAAAAATTACATCCAAATATGCCCCTTCATAGTGCGAACCTTCATACCAAATTTTATTTCCATAGCTTTATTTATGGCTTAGTTATGGCACTTTATGTGTTTTCGGTTTTCGCCATTTTGTGGGCGTGGCAGTGGTCCGATTTTGCTCATTTTCGAAAGTAACCTTCCTATGGTGCCAAGAAATAAGTGTACCAAGTTTCATCAAGATATCTTAATTTTTACTCAAGTTACAGCTTGCACAGACGGACGGACAGACAGACATTCGGATTTGAACTCCACTCTTCACCCTGATCACTTTGGTATATATAACCCTATATCTAACTCGTTTAGTTTTGGGTGTTACAAACAACCGTTATGTGAACAAAACTATAATACTCTCTTTAGCAACATTTGTTGCGAGAGTATAAAAATGAGCAAAGAAATATACATATTCATTAAGCACCGTTTTAAACAAAATGTTGTAGTTGTAATTGTCAGTAGAGTGGCAAAAGGTAGTGAATGGAGCGTATACCAGGTGATAAAAGACTTATTAGCCGAATAGAATGTCTATATGCTATAGAATTGCAAAAAAAGTCATTAAACTTGTGAGTCACATATTAAGCTTAGCACGCTGAGCATGTCCAAAGCAATAATCAATGCTGCCATTTCTTCCATACCAATATTTTCCAAAGCTAGGCTTATATAATAGGCTGCGACTACTGATTTTCAATGCTAAGCAATGACATAACAAAAGCACTGAAACTAGGCCGATGCACAGAACGATTGTGAAATATAGACATGCTTGCATATGTATGAGTGTGTATATAAGCTATATATGTATGTATGAGTGTACGAGTGCTCGAAGAAGATAATAATCAATAAGAAATAAAAAATGTGGCCAACCGTCAGCAGGTGAAAAGTTCGCGCAAAATGTGAATGGAATATTGCAAAAGCATTGGAAACAATCATAAACCGCAGTAAAATATTATTTCTATTTGTATTACTTCACATATTTATATACAAGCGTCTGTACATATGTACATATACAACAAACAACATGCAGCAGTTGATTGACTTAGAAATTACCAACTTAGAATGTCTAAGCGTTAATGAAGCGCCTGCCTTATGTGTCAGAGAGTTAGCTAAACTATGTGTAGATATATACATAAATATATATCTATTAATACTTAATTCTTCTACTTCTTCTGCCAGCTGATTGATTTCATACATCAACCGCATTCACCAAATTCAGTTTGTTCTTGAATGAAGTTGTTGTGACATGACAAGCGACTTTTAAGCTCATACACTCACTTTGCTCACTCATAGCCGCCAGCCGCAGCGCTGCTTTTTCACTCAACTACTGCTGTTGTGAACTCAACTGTTTGGTAGCGCGCCGTTGACCGCAGCTGTTGACTTTTGTTCTTTAGCTGCTGCTTTGGAAATTGTGTTAGCAGTGGCTTACATTGCAGCACGTCTAATGAAATAACAGTTGCCCCGTTGTCTGGTGGTGAGGCAGCAACTGGGGAATATTCACTAAAATATAACAATAATACTTGTAAAGCAACAACAGCAACTTTAAAATTGTTCCAAGTTGAACTTGAAGCAAATAAGCGATTTTAAAGGTATTTCAGAGTTAAACAATATTTTTATTGGATTTCGAAGCTAACGAAATATCTCAAAACATACGTGGGACCAAAGTGTATTCAACAAAGTGAACTAAGTATTTGACATACCCACTTTTGACAATAAAATAGTAAACAATACATGTATTTGTTTACATTAACCCGTCTTTTTTAACTTTAACAATATAATATATATTGATAAAATTCTTTGCAATTTGTCAGTTGGAGCACAAAACCTTAGTAAATTGCTTCCATGAGTTGTTTTGCCTAAGCAGAAAGTATTCGGCATTTTCTTTTATTCATTTAAAAAATATTTTTTTTGGTTTGAAATTTGTTTACTTTTGAATTTCAAAATTAGAATTTTTGAATAAATGTATGGGTTAAATCAATGGCAACAAACATGTCACATTCGGGTAAAAAATTGTGATATGTCATATACCTGGTTCACTTTGTTGAATACACTTTGCGTGGGACCATATTTTTGACAGCAGCGATCCTATCGGCATTGTTAAATATCTTCAGTGAACACTTATCTGAGTTGATTCTTTTCGCACTCGCTTACAGAAAAAGCTCAATCTTTTGAAGAAACCGAGCCATCTGCACGTACCTAAAACTAAAAAATAAAAACATTTTTAAGAGAGAGAATACAACAGTTATTTTTCCTATATATCGGGTCGAAGTTTTATATATATTCAGATTCAATCGCACTCAAGTATCCAACATTTAAACAAATCAGAATCTCTGAAATATTGGACACATACTCAATTATTAGTCTCAAGAAATAGTCTAATCTATCGATGTGTTTTCAAATATTTTTTTCAATTTAGTCAACCTTTAGTCACTAAAGTTATAGAATGTACCAACACTTGCTACGATATCTAATATATTGTAGTAAGGTATGATGAAATAACTCCTGTCACCAATAACAATGTCAGCCTTGAAATCCAACTCAGAATCACTCTTGCCAACAGATGCCACTATGGACTGAGAAGTCAATTGTGAAATAAAGTCCTCTCTCGACGAACAAAAACCCAACTTTATAAGTCCCTCATCACCGTGCAGAAGCGTGGACGATGTCAACATCCGATGAGACGGATTTTTTTTTTCATTTTTTTTATATTTTTTTTCTGAACCATCGACATCTCAAGAATAGGTCATTTAATTAATTAAGTAATTTTAGGTCATTTGGAGAAAAACTAACGAAGTTATAGCAGGTTGAATAACGGTACCTCCAGCTACCTGCGCTGAGTGTACAAAACTTTGATCGATTTTCCCAAATATGTCATTTTTAATGTCGGTGACCAGGCTACAGAAAAAACTACTGCATCTACATATATATAGCTCTCGAATGGCGTCGAGTTTTTAATTTTAATTACTAACAATTTTACAATAATAAATAGGTCGATTTTTTCATCTAAAATCGTTATTTTGGATTGAAATGGTACCAAACATTGAAAAATTGAAAAGTAAAAAAAAACTCGACTCATTGAAAGATAAACTAATAAACTAAAGAAAGCATTTTGAATTTTTGGTTTCGGATGATCCAGTGACGCTGTAGGCTGGTCACCGCACAAAAACTTCTTTTCGAGGTGCCTGCAGAGATCGACGATAAATCCGTTATTCCTCGCTATTTTTCGATAAAACTTTTTTTAAGTATCCTTCAAAAGTTGTACATTCATATAATAATAAGTAAAATAAACCTACAGCAATAATTTTTTCTAAAAAAATTCATGAAAAAAGTTTTTTTTTCGACGAAACAAACCTTACCCCACCTTAAACAAAGACAGTGGCAGCGCTGCCTATGTCATGTTTTCCGAATGGACTAAAGCGCGCCAGCTTTGAAAGTGTTCAATGCAGTACCCGGTGGAAGCCGAGGAAGGGGAAGACCGTCCGTTGGAACGACAAGGTGGTGAAGGACCTAGCTTTCCTTGGGATTTCCAATTGGCGCCAAACTGAGAGAAGTCAGGACGAGCGGTTATACACAAAGAAGAAGTTTGGGATGGAGGATATTGTAAAAACCTCTCTTAAATCATTTTTTTTACCGGAACAGAACTATATTTCAATAGAATATCTGAAATTGAAATTAAATATTTATTCTTATAAATCCATACTCTCACAAGAGTTGCCAACTTAGTAAACTAACTTGAAATAACTTAGCAACCGACTTGTAGACTTCCTTATAGATGAGGATAACAAGAAAAGAGAGACAATTCCGAGAAAAATAATTATAAAACTGTGATTTTCAAATATTGTTAAATTTTGTGTGTTATCTATTTAAGGTATTTTACAATAAAACGTCGGCTTAGTAGTATTAATATCAAAAATATTAGCAGGCCATGGACTTAATATCGATTATAAAATTCAAATAAGTAGTAAAAGCCCTAGAAGAGCAAAATTTAATTGAAAACCTCCATAAATTACTTTTTTCCATTAAAAATGTTCTCTGAAAATCGTTTTGATTTTTTCTTTTGGCAAATAATTTACATACCACATATTAACTATTTGCTTTAGTGCAATATTTCATGTCCCCATATAGATACGTATGCCTTTAAAAATATGTACGTGTGTTTCATTTATTTTCCCTTACCACATAATAAGCACATCTTTTGCTCGTAAATTTCAACATTTCTTTAACTTTTTTTTGGTGTGGCCCCACAATATTTTTTACTGCTTATAATTTTAATTACATGAATTTAATTACTACTCAATAAAACAATTACGAAGCGCCACACACTTACCTCAAATTCATTATTATCTTCACTCTTTGATGATTTTTAATTAAAAAATTACTTATCAGGCTTGTATTCTCAAACGATTGCACGCAAAGGCAATATGTCTGCAGTCGCTCATACACAAAGGAAAAGTCTATGTACATGTATGTAAGTGTGTTTATATATATATATATATATATATATATATATATATATATATAATAATGTGCATGTAATGTATTTTAAAGTATTGATTTATTGAGAATAAAGCGAAAGCATAAAGCATCGAAATGCAAGTGAGCGTTTAAAAGTATGTTTAAAATGTTTTTTTTTACTTGGGAAAAAGTGGATGGGAGCTCATTTCACGCAAAGGAAAATATTTCTATATTTTAAAGGGAATATAACTGGAAAATTAAATAATGTTTATTCAGTTCATTTACTGGTGTGTGTACTGAGAGTATGTTGACCATTAGGAAACTGCCCGAAAGTATGCAACAAATTATTTGTATCCAATATATAGCTTTTTGTGATCAACTCAAAAATTTATAGCATGCGATTTTTATATCAGTTTAATTGTTGCGATTTCGTGTTTCGCTTTGACTAACTTTTGTGAAATTTCCCAAGTAATGTTTGCATTCCAAAATTACTTGAAGAAAACTTTTCGAAGAATGGTTAAAAAACCAAGCTCGACTGATCACTATAGAGTTACACATTCTTAGAATATATTCCATACTACAGTGGCTCAAACGTATAATTGGACAGTCGTAATAATATACCAATTTTAATACTTAATTTACTGTTTCTATATGTCGGGGCATCTAGTGGCAAAAAAATTCGGAGTTTTATAGTTCCAAATATTGGATACAATTCTTTTTACCTACTTCTGCACTTGAAAAACATCCCCACATCATGAGCGGTCCTCTCCCTTGCCCGAGTACTATTAGGCAAAAACTCAGTATTGGCTTACGGCTATTTTGTTTTTTGTTAGGAGTATTTGTTAAAAGATTCTCACTTTTGGAGCAAGGTAATTTTGTAAAAACTTGTTAAATTTGATTATTTTTTATCTTTTCACTTATCAGAAATAATTTATATAATACAATTCAGCATCAAAACTTTTCTTATGCCTAGTGTCCAATTATACCTTTGAGCCGCTGTATATCAAAATAATCAGAATGACGAGACAAGTTGAAATCCGGATGTTTGTCTGCTCGTCCGTCTATCCGTCTGTCCGTAGGAGGATTACTATTGAAAATGTGGGAAATCGGATGAATGCCACGCCCACAAACTGATGAAACCCGAAAATTTTGTTTTGCAATTATTTCTGAAAAGTGGGCGTGGCCCCGCCTCTAAATAAGTTTTCTGCAGTCGTTTCCTTCCTTACAGAGGTTATGTTAAAAATTACTAAAACACCCTGATGACACGGATGAAAAAGAGCGAAATCGTATATCTGGTTCCATCGGTTATCCCATATCTGGTTCCAGTTGACTCATTTAGGTTCCGGTAACATCATTTCCGGTTTTGTTAACATCATTATCACATATATGGATGCCTCATACCCGGTTCCGATTGATCCATTTCCGGTTCCGGGAACATTATATCCGGATGACTCAAAACCTTCCATAACATATTCCGACAAATATTTCAATATGAACATTTTTGGAAAAGTGCCATGATAGGAAAAAAAATTTAAGCAAATTCTGAGCAGAAATTATTTTAGTCATACTACATGGGTCGTTGTTTTGTTCTTTTCATTGGGGGGTGTTTTTATGTGGTGGGTCCCAAACCCTACGCACAACCGCATAAGCGGTTAAAAAGTAAAGTCCTCTCTCGACGAACAAAAACCAAACTCTACCCACTCATGAATTGGGAAAGGAGATTCCGGGTTAACCTGGAAAAAGACGGCTGGCGTAAGGGAATGATAACCTCACGCAGCACATTGAATATCTACACGGATGGCTCGAAAATGAAGGACGGGTAGGTGCTGGAATATACTGTCAGGAGTTAGGTGTAAAGCAGCCTTTTAAACTTCCGAACCACTGCAGTATTTTTCAAGCGGAGGTATTTGCTATTGGGAAAGCCGCAGAGCTAGCCCTCAATACAGCAGCCGGCTACTCCAAAGTCAATATCTACGTAGGCAGTCAAGCAGCAATCAAGGCAACAACATCGGTTTGCATTTCGGCCAAAAGTGTTTTGGATACCAGGATGGCAGTGGAGAGAGTTGCTAGGAACACGTGTCTTCACATCTACCGGGTGCCAGGACATAAAGGCATTGAAGGCAACGAGATTGTGGACGAAATTGCCAAGAATGGTGTAAAACTGTCTTCCGGAAACGCGACTAACATTGGCACTGTCTGTTCGATGATCTGAACAGGGGCATGAAAAGAAAAATCCTAGCACGTTGGACAAATATACCGGGGTGTAAAACCGCTAAAGCCATGTGTTAAACCGTAGACCAGAAGTACACCAAACTCATTCTGTCACTCGATAGAAGGGACTGTAGGAGTTTGGTGGGAATACTCACAGGCCACTGTCTGGTGGCGGCACATGCCTACAAAATGGGACTTACAGATCGAGATAACTGCAGGAAATGTCAAGAGCAAGGTGCAATAGAAACAATGAAGCATCTTCCGTGCACCTGCCCTGCATTGTCAAGGCAGCGACTTCGCTACTTGGGGGCCTCACAATATGAGAATCTGGAAGAGGTATCGAAAGTGAAGCCACAAACCCTTTTAAAATTCGCGTCAAGCGCAGGCATCCTAAAGGATGACTACTCCTTGTGGACAACGTGACGGCACTCCGTCTGGTATCGCAAAGGACCTAAATAGGTCTATGTGTGGCGTATTGGCCTACCAGTTTAACCTAACCTAACCTAACATGGGTCGTTGAGACTACCATTGTATGCTCCCACTGACCCCCTCATGCACGCCTCTTAGCAACAAGCTCATTACAATTCACATGGACAAGTAGCAGCTCGATGCAATAGATTTTAAAGTCAAACCATCTCCAAGTACTTTTGAACTTAAGATCCACAAACTCAAAATCAAAATCATCGTTTAATTATCGGTGCAAAAGCTTACTTACCTTCCTGAAGGAGGCTGTACCTCGATGTAGTGTATCTATATTTTTTCGACACTTACAAACGCTACAGAGGTCTCAAAAGCAGAGTCGACTTCGCTCCAATCTTCCCATTTAACTTCAAATCATTCTCGACAAAGTAAACTCCTTGCAAGTATGAGGGCAGGATAATAAGTGTCCAAGTTCCCAAAATATAGTAGCTTTCAAGCCTGGCGTTTTAAAGTTTCTCAGTTATCTGAGTTAGATAACAATCCTCAAATTGGCTCAAATTAATCAGCAATTGTATATTTTCGGTAACCCAAATTCCTTTCGCTCCCAAAAGTATACTACACTTTTTGTTGTACTAAATTTATTCTCGTTTATATCATTAACAGTTATCATAGCTCATTGAGTGTTTATAAGTCAATATTTGATTACATTACAATATATATACCGTTATAGTGATTTCTATATAATTTTTACTACATATAAAAACTTATTTTTCGGCCAAAAGACACAAGTTTTCATTTCACCAAAAGACCTTCGAGTGCATTTTAATTACTTAAAAATATGAGGACTTATAAATAATTGTATATATAATCCATACTTAAATACATAAATAAAACTTTTTATTAAAAAATTATTGTTTAAAATTAAAATGAATTGCTTTTTGAAAGCGTATTTTCGTAATTTCGCAGAAAACGCTTAATGCCAAACAAAAATTCTGCTGAATCAAATGTCTTTTAGTGAAATTAAAGCGCTACAGACTGGCAGCTGTGGTCGAAAGGCAATGACAGCGCCAAATGTGTCGTCTGCGTGGCGGCCACACAGCGACTGGCAGTGTGGCACATAAATTCTACGCCATAAATCAATGAGAAAACGTAAATAAAAAACAAAGAAATAAATGAAAATACAAAAACAAAGAAATAAATGAAAATACAAAAACAAAAAAGTATGAAATTGCATTGCAGTAACACAACAAAAACAAAAACGAAATTGAATGCAGAAATGTATTGGTCGCATGCAAATAAATAAAGTTAATGTGCAGCAAGTGAAGCAATGAAGCAAACAAATAAAAAAAATAGTGAAAAGTAAAATGCAGAAAATAAAGAAAACTATTGTAAATAATTGCGTGAGAATTTATGGCTGCGCGCTTTTATAGCTGCCAATGCTGTAGCGCCTGTAGGTATGTGAGCAAATACATGCAAATATACAGTTAAATATATAAATCAGCATGTCTGCTTGCGTCTCGTGACCAATCGGACGTAGAAATTACTATAGCGGCCACTCATTAACGCCGTCAAGCAGCATACGCACGCACTTGCCGCTGCGTCTCTGTATCCGTTGCTTCAAGCGTCTCTTCACTACCGTCTTCCTCGTTTCTCGTTGCATCGCCATTTTCATTTTCACTGAAATTTCCCGTTGCGGCATCTTCCCTAGTCGCTTGTCCGCTTGTCGTCGCTTCGCTCGCACGTTCACTACGCATCGCCTCATCCGCTTCACGATGATCCACGGGCAGTTTATCGAGCGCATCGAGTATATATTGCATTGTGCGTCCCGCACGTGGCCACATCGCATCCAACCAGCTGCCTTGGCGCCGCTTACCACCACCAGCTGCTGCGCCACCCTCTCCGTCATCATCGATGAAGTCATCGTCGCCGCCGCTCAGCGATCGTGCACCACCCAAATAGTCGATGTAGTCATAATCGGACACCAATGGATTCACTTTCGAGTAGTAAATGGCGGCGAAAGTTGAGTAAATAATCAGCAATGCGGTGCCAGTCTGCAAGTGCGTATAAAAAGAAGAGAATGAATAAAGGTTGAATGGGAAATGTTCAAGGGAAAGGCTTAAACTACGAGTGTTTGTAATGTCTTATGCTGTACTTATGTTTGTAAATATAAATATATTTATTTTGTAACTCATGTGAGATTGACCGACATTTAATATGCATCGCTTGATATACTTGACAATACTATTTGATTGGTATGTTTTTCCACAGTAAAGATGCAATTCTTTGGCATAAGAAAGTAGCCCACTTTTAACCCACCTTTTTGAACATTAGGCTCAAATTTTTTGAATACAAACAAGGTCCTCGAAAGCTTTTTTGAAGAGATCCTACTCATCACCTCTTTTTCCAAAATAGCAACTCCTTTACTATAATATTTTCTTCGACCTTCTCGCTTTTTGATGATTGTCTTAACAACAGCAACGCCTTCGAAACGTCTAAACAGAAGTTCACCTATACATCCGTTAACTATTAGGTCTACAACTTTGCTTCCGCTGTTTTTTTTTTTTTGTAAATTTAAAGCTTTTTTTATATAAAAACGGTTACAAAAATGTTATTCAAAATATTGGCCGTCGCTAGCTACTAATTTTGACCATCTTTCTGGCAGCATGCGTATTCCGTGCAAATGTCGAGAATTAGGCTCAAAAAGTGACATTTTCAGTTGAGAATAAGTTTGGGATGCAAACAGATCTCTACAAATATTTTGTTGGGTTAATGTTGACACAAATGTCCAAGATCGATATAAAACGATTTAATCAACTTAATCAACCAGTGCTTGACCCTAGAAACATCTATTGGAAAACGGCGGCAGCAAAGTTGTAGAAATACTATTATTCCCTACAGACACGTCTTCCTTCACAACTATCTTTTGAGACACTGTGACTGAAACAGCTTAGTAGCAAGAACATATTAGCCGCCTCAACAAATAGGAAAAGGCTCAAAGCATTTTGTCGACTCTTGAGGACCTATGGCATCCATTTCTAGCAGTTTTCGGCATCACAAAGGACTAGAGACTTTAGCTGTCCAAATGGGATCTCTTGTGGCTCTTTTCGAAATGATCTGCTCTATAATCTGATCTTCGCTACATATATTATGGTTTTGACAAGGAAAGTGATAGGGAAATTGAGTTCCTGATAAATCACCCGTCGTCTAGAAACCATTATTTCCAATCCGAAAAATATCTCTCCCAATCAACCTGCAGCAGTTAAAGTAGTTCGAAAACATTTCTCCCAATAAAATAGTTTTATAAAAACCAATCTGTTTCGTTGCACTTTCACTTATTAGACCAGCTTAATGCCACGAAGCAAATCATGGTTGGTTGGTTCAAAAGGAGACAAAGAGAGCCTGACCGCAAGCGGCTGCACTCAGACCATCATTAGGCACATTGTGCTACCCACAGGCACCCTAATAAGCGTCACCGAAACAACTCAGTCAATATGAAGAAAGTTCTCAATTTTTCTCATTCCAGCTACCCAATTTCTATTAGGTTGGAGTATTGTGAACCATAGTAAGTATCGCTTCTTAACCGACTGAAGGCTACTCCTTCGCAAAGATAAGACACCGCTTACGCGGTTATAGCCGAGTCCAAAACAGCGCGCCACGCATCCCTCCTTCTGGCAGTTTGGCGTCAATTGGTTATACCAAGCGAAGCCAGGACCCTCTCCACCTGGTCCTTCCATCGGAGTGGAGGTCTCCCTCTTCCTCGGCTTCCACCAGCAGGTACTGCATCGAATCGCTGTTGACATCGTGCACGCTTCTGCACCGTAAAGTAGGACGGGAATGATGAGAGACTTGTAGAGTTTGGTTTTTGTTCGTCGAGAGAGGACTTTACTTTTCAATTGCCTACTTAGTCCATAGTAGCACCTGTTGGCAAGAGTGATTCTGCGTTGGATTTCCAGGCTGACATTGTTATTGCTGTTGATGCTGGTTCCCAGGTAGACGAAACCATCTACAACGTCAAAGTTATGACTGTCAACAGTGACGTGGGAGCCAAGACGCGAGTGCGCTGACTGTTTGTTTGATGACAGGAGATATTTCGTCTCGCCCTCGTTCACCACCAGACCCATACGCTTCGCTTCCTTATCCAGTCTGGAAAAAGCAAAACTAACGGCGCGGGTGATATCGATATCGTCGGCGTACGCCAGTAGCTGTACACTCTTATAGAAGATTGTACCTTCTCTATTTAGCTCTGATAAGGTCCAATCTGATAAGGTACAATCAGTTTGTTGACGGTGGGCTTTAGTCTTTCACACAATACGCTCGACAGAACCTTATACGCGATGTTGAGGAGGCTTATCCCACGGTAATTGGTGCAAATTGTGGGGTTCAACATTAGCTCATAGTAATTTTGTGTTACGAACCGTGTTGCAAGTGTTTCAAGTTCTGAGGTGTTCCTCAAGCATCCATTGAATTCGATAATGTGTGAGGGAGCTGAATGATCTCGGACAGCTTAAGGGAACTTCGTTTCCGGCTGCCTTTGAACGGGCCAACTCATTCGAATTTCAGTACTCAGTTGATATTAACCGAGTTTGCTCCTACTAGTTTATTGATTGCTTCTTTGCATGATCTTACGCAGTGAGACTTCGTATTAGCACAGTGGATAGCAAATCATAAACTATATATTTTTTTAGATGAATAATCCTAAGAAGGCGGCATTCATTACAGCTCGCGGACTTTTTTCTTCTCCAAAATCCATTTAATATCTTGGAAATTTTTATTGAATCTGTCCAAAACTCTAAACCTACACACCAATACAAAGAAATACGAAAATGAAATCGAAAAATCTTCGACACCATTCCTTTTTTTATTATTTGCTATATGCCTACCCTCAGAAATACAAAAAAAAAACATTTCAAAACAAATAAATATTTCTCACGAAGATCTCCAACAATTTTCACGACCACAGCGAAATGAACTCGCTGCTCAACTGCTGAAAATGACATTTCAATTATAAATTCGCCTGCATGAGCATATGTGTGTGTTTGCATGTGTTTTTGTTGTAGACAGAAAATACAACTGTAACGAATATGAAAATACGCTCATTCAGCGTAACGGAAGTATGTCAAACTACCGTTCGACCGCAAAATTTTAATTTGTTAAACGCCGTGATGTATGCTACAGGTATTACGTTACTCAGTGCTGTTGTTGTTTTTGGTTTTATTTTTTTAATTTTTATTTTGCTTTTCGTTGCGTCGCCCAGGCACGCTGATGCACGCAGCTGCGCAAAATTGTGCATGGCAGCCAATTAAATGACTGACCTTACCTGTGAAGCAGCAGCCAATGAAGAATGTAGCCAGATGATGGAAAAATACAAAAATTAAAAATAAAAACAACAACAACAACCGCAATATGAGCGCTGTGCACAAAAAACACGGCGTTGAGTAATGATAATTATAACCGCAGGAGAATATCCAGTGAAGAAGAACAATAAAAATGTTGTAAGCACACACACACAGCCACTCAGCTGCGTATGTGTGAGTTATAAGAGTATAAGAAGAAAAAAAAAAAACGCTACACAGCGAATGCGGCTATAAAGTCTACAGAGAAATTACACGAAACGGCATTAATTAAAAGTGGGCATTAAAGAAAGCTGAGCGAACTGTGGTGGCACGGTATGGGGGGCAGCTGCAAGTTGCACTCAAATTAAGTGCTGCCGCTCATGTGGCAAGCAGTGATGCTGAAATCTCTTGCGGGTCAAGTCCAGCTGTCAAATGCACAGAATTACAGCGCGACTTCATTTGGTTTACTCGCGTTCATTTTTTTTGCGCAAGTTTACTTCTTTGTGCTGCGGCAAGTGTAAAAAGTGGCGTTAATTTCACAAATACGCAAAACTTTTGCGCCAAAAAGCCTAAACGCGCACTTTTGCATCAACCTTAAATGCAAAATGACGCGCACACACATATACAAATACATGAATATGCTTTTTATACAGTGGCGCTACGTTGATGGCGCTTTTGTATTGCGCGCTTTCAGGCGCCCACATGGAAAATCTCGTTAAATGAATAGTGATTAACTTACGGGTGCGCGTTGCAGCAAATGTGCAGAAAAACTATACACAAATACAAAGAGTTAAACTTCTACATACATATGTCAGAGATGCAAATATTTTTTGCATGTGTATACAGTGGAGCTTCCTTCGGAGAACCATATGAGAAAATAATTCTATTATTTATTTTTGATGTTTGTTTAAAAATTGTTAGAAGACATAATTATCTCTTTTAAAAGGCTTTCTCATTAACTAAATTCACAATAGTGTCTTTTTTCATTTTCGAACACCATTTATAAAAAAAATTAACTGAAACAATTGTAAAAGCTTAAAATTAACTGATTTTCGAAATACACACTGTAAAAATCTTTAAAAAGCTATTTTTATTTTATTATTAAATTTTTTTGAAATAATTTAAAAAATAGGTGGCAACCCTTTATTACATTAAAAGCTTAAAATGAACTGATTTACGCATTACAAACTATATATTTTTTAAATTCATTTAAAAGATATGTGGCAACTCTATTACGAAATACTACATTAATTTTTATTTTTAAAGATTTTTCTTTAAATATCTTCTAAATATTTAATTTTTTTATTACCAAAAGCTTTATCTGTCTTTAAAATCTAAATCATTCTCACATAATTTCTTTTCATTTTCATTTTGAAACACGTATAAAAATTCATACATGTATGTATGTACTTGGCGTTGAACCTTTTAGCCGGTTATAGCCGAATCGATGAGAGCGCGCCACTCCTCTCTTTCCTTCGCTGTTCGGCGCCAGTTGGAGATCCCAAGTGTAACCAGGTCGCTCTCCACCTGATCCCTCCAACGGAGTGGAGGCCTTCCCCTTCCTCGGCTTCCTCCGGCGGGTACTGTAACGAACACTTTCAGAGATGGAGTGTTTTCGTCCATTCGGACAACATGACTTAGCCAGCGAAGCCGCTGTCTTTTTATTCGCTGAACCATGTCAATGTCGTCGTATAACTCGTACAGTTCATCGTTTCATTGTCTGCGGTATTCGCCGTTACCAATGTTCTGAGCACCATAAATCTTGCGCAAAATTTTCCTCTCGAAAACTCCTAGTGTCGTCTCATCTGGTGTTGACATCGTCCAAGCTTCTGCACCATAAAGCAGGGCGGGAATGGTAATCGACTTGTCTAGTTTGATTTTGGTTCGTCGAAAGAGGACTTTACTTTTCAATTGCCTACTCAGTTCAAAGTAGCACCTGTTAGCAAGAGTGATTCTGCGCTGGATTTTGAGGCTGACATTGTTCGTGTTGTTGATGCTGGTTCCCAGCAGGAAAAAGCAAAACAAACGGCGCGGTTATTGCTTCCGATGACGTCAATATCCTCGGCGTACGCCAGCAGCTGTACACTCTTATAGAAGATTGTACCTTCTCTATTTAACTCTGCAGCTCGTATAATTTTTTCCAGCATCAGGTTAAAGAAGTCACACGATAGTGCGTCACCTTGTCTGAAACCTCGTTTGGTATCGAACGACTCGGAGAGGTCCTTCCCGATCCTGACGGAGCTTTTGGTGTTACTCAACATCAACTTACACAACCGTATTAGTTTTGCGGGGATACCAAATTCAGACATCGCGGCGTAAAGGCAGCTCCTTTTCGTGCTGTCGAAAGCAGCTTTAAAATCGACGAAAATGTGGTGTGTGTCAATCCTCTTTTCACGGGTCTTCTCCAAGATTTGAAATTCATACATATATACAAAAAAATTGCATTTTTGCCTATTTATAGGCATTACATTTATATTGCTAAAAAATACTTGGCAACCCTATTTAATAACATATCTTAAGGATGCTAAAATGTATTCACACAAAAGCTATAAAATTGAACTTTCAGTATTCTTCAAATCAATTTTCATATTAATCTTGGAAAATATCACAAAAAATATGCGGTAACCCTACTTTGAAAATAATTTCATTACAGCAAAATTTACTCTCAAATATTTCAAAATAAACTCACTTCAGATTTATTATATATACTTATATATAAAACATTTTTCAAATATTTTTTGTTTGTTAAATTCAGCTTTACTCACACTACGTTTCACTGACTTTCACTAAATAATTTATATTAAAATTATATAAAAATTCAAATGTTGGCAACTCTAAAAAATATTATTTTGCAGAATTTTACTGTGAAGTAAAGTATTTACTTAAATTAAGCGCAACTAAAGGATTGCACATTTATATTAAAATTATTTAAAAAATATTTTGACAACCCTTAAAATATATTTTTTGAAGTTTTAAGAAAGAATATTTAGAGGATATTTAACCAAGTCCCACTGTATTATTGCACATGCATGCATCATAAACTGGCATTCACAACATACCCAACGCCCAGACACAGTGTACCTTACATACAAACACACCCATTTACACATGCCCCTCTGTGGCTTAACGCTGTTGTGCCCCGTAAAATATGCAACGAAATGGAAAATGCGCACATTGCAGCTGCCACGCCACGCATTTATAGGCGGCAACCCCCTTTATTTTGACGGCAAAAACATAGAGTTACCAAAAACAGCAAAAACAAACACACACAGAGATAGTGTGGAAAAAGTAAAAGAAAAATAAATATTTTTCACTTTATTTATATGTATGTATAGACTTTTCCGTGTGCACTCACGCACACACAGACTCATCTATGTATGTTTGTCATATGAGTATATAAGTCTCTGTGTTTAAAAGTTTGCGTAATGTGTGCATAAGTTCGCACTTGTTTAACGCCTTTAGTTACACGTTTTTACACGCTTAATGGTGTTGTTGTTGTTTTTCGCACGCGCGCTAAACCTTGCGGCAATTGCTTTACTTACTTTATGCAAAGATGAGTGCAAGCTTTTGCCGCATTTGTATGTGATAGCTATTCACATACATAGTTTTTACACTTATACCCCCCACTACCCCTCTTACATTTCATTTCTCTCATATTTCGCTTCACAAATACCTTCCCCCTTAATGCAGTCTTCAGGCTTGAATGCCAATTTAGTTCATCCATTAGAATTTTCCACTCCTACACACACCCACATCCACTCACTTAATTATTTTATGCGCGTAAAATGCAATGAAATGTGAGAAATGGAATACAAAAATGCCAAAGCGCACTTGCCACCTTTTCATATATGCGCACTTAATTCGCTTGTTTCATAGAAAGGTACTCGTTTTCAACGGCTTTTCAGCTTTTGTGGTGACTGTCTTATATAAAACATTTGTACAATTCGCTAGCATATATATTTATGCTTTTTCATTTAACAAATTAAAAGCTTTCACTTTTCATTGACTTTGTGTTTGTAAATTGTATTTTCATTAGAATTTTATGCGGTTAGCTGGCGGCTTTTACATTTGATTCTAAAATGAGGCTTTTGAAGACGAAATAGGTGTATAAATATTTAACTTAGACACAAACATATACTTTAATAAGTATATATTTATTAAATTCTTACAAAAAGTTTGGCATTTAAGTCAAAATAAATTCCAAAATTTTATTTAAAATTTCAATTTTTATATAAGACATAGAAGTGATCAGATTTAAAGGCCTCTTCAATTGTATTTATACTTTTGACACTCAATATAAGAGCCTTTTGTATAAAAGCTCTTCATTGCTTTTACGATCTTGGGCACAAGATTTAACAGCCGATTTTTTCTTAGCCTTTGAAGTGACAAAGAATCAGAGAAAGGAAATGTAAATTTATCACGCAACCCTCAATTTTGTGACCACCTATAAGTTGAGCATTAACCGTTAACATTAAGGTATAACTTTCCATAGATGGTCTTAAGATAAATTGAACTCAATCATATAAGACAAGGGATAGCACTAAGTTGTCTTTGGGATATAGACGAGCACAATCGAATTTATATGACTGATGAATATTAATGCAAAAACGTTTTCCCAACTTTCGTTCCTCATATTTATCCTTCCCCGCCAATTTTATTATTATAGGCTCAGGGAGCCGGCCGTGGTCTATAATATGACCCACTTTAGCTAGCTAGCTCGAGTTAAGTTTGTACAAATTCTCTAATAAGCTCAGTTAGACACATGAGGACTTAGAGTGGATCGTTGCGAGTTATCTATATAGATTTCTTTTGTAGCTCAATTAGACCCATGAGCTCCAAGAAAGGTTCGTTGACAATTCTCTAATATTTTTTCATACCTCAGTTAGACCCTTATACCATGTTCGCATGAAAAATTTTAAGTGATTAGATTACATTTAATCTCTTCACTAATTTACACTGTTCTCACTGCCGTTGGAGATTTATAAATCAGCTGTTTTTGACTCAACACGTAAAAGTGTTTCTGTACTACTAACTAGTGATAGCTAGCAACGTTTCTGCTGTGAAACTATGAAAACACAAACTATGAGTGTTTGAACTATGTAATTAGAATTCGATTTATATGAAAATACGATACGGGCATGCGTGCACATATTAATTAATTTATTGTTTTTTATTATAAAAACTAATTATTTTGTTTGTCATTTATTTGGTTTAGTTTAAAAGAACTTCAATTTATTCAATATTGTATTGATTCAGTTTTAAAATATAATACGACGTAATTGCCAAAATCTGCAATCAGATGTCTAGCTGATAATTTCTACTAATTTTTAATTTCTTTACTTCCGCTAGCTGTGTTATTTTTGGTACTCTTCTTCTTCCTAAAAGCCAGCAGCAGCCAGCACCTATGTACTATATGTAAAGTAACACCTCGCGGCTGTAGATCGAAGATTTCTTTTTTGACAGTTTGTAGTGAAAATCAGCTGTGATTAAACAAATGTTAGCGCTAAATCAGAGTTGCGCAGTGAGATTTAGAGTGATCCGCTTCAAATCTCCTCGGTGAAGAGATTTAGAAGTGTAACTTTTGTATGACGAAATCTTGTCAAATTCAGTGGATTAGTCAGATCACCTACTTAACAGTCTAAATCTCGTGATTAAGTTTCGTCGGAACATGGTATTAGGCCCCAAAAGAGCTCAAGCTTTATGACTTTATAAAGCTGTATGTACTTCGATTTAAACTCTACTATTGAATTGCGTATGTGAAAATATGAGAGAAGTGGAATTTACTATCGTAGCTTTATCTACTTTTGGACAATTGGAATGAAATAATTCAGTGATTGTTAGGTTAGAGCAAGAACTGCTTTTCAACTCAATGTTAGTCTGATCAACTCATATCACTCCTGAGATTTTAACTATTTCATAGAACATTTGCCTTGAAAGCAGAGAATTACTATAGCGAACTTTAATTTTCTAAAATAAAATATTTTAAAAATATACGGCAACCCTATTGCAAAAGTTATTATAAAAAGAGTTCCACTAATAATATTTTATTATTGATTATTAATTTTACTATCATAAAAATTTTTCAAATTCAATTTTAGATTTGAAGGTTAAAGTAATTTTTTTAAATTGAAATTTTTTTTAAATAGTATGTAAATCAAAAACAGTAATTTAAAATATCCAAAAGGCAACTCTTCATTACACATTTATTTGCCACATAATAATTTCCTGTTTATTTGTCGGCAGCGTTTGACAATAAAGCGCAGCTAAACCGGTGAACCGTGACAGGTGAGTGGGCTTGCAGGAAATGTACTGTAGCTAGCAAATAAATATAACAATTTTATTTACAAACATATTTTCGGAAGTACATATGTACATATGTGGCGGAGTATTTGCTGCATGTGGCAACATAGCATATTGCCATTCGTCAGCCGCGAGCCATGTTAGCGGCAGAAGAAGCACTGAGCAATGCTGAAGAGCAGAAATAATGAAACTCTTGGCAAACTGACAAAGTCAAACACAGATTTACAACAACTGGAAATAAAATAGTGGCACAACACATACAGGTGGCAACGCTGTGCACTCGCGCTTTTGTCACATTTAAGTAAGACAAATTATTTTTACGCCACTCATTTGGCGCTGAGCATAATTTGTGACCAACCAAGTCCGCGAATACTACGTAATGCAGAATCACAGTCGGCCATTCTTGTATGTCTCATGTGTGTGTGATTTATTTTTATATGATTTCGAGTGCATATGTCGGTCGCAGCCACCTTTTATGTCAAACTAATGAATGATTTCTCGACTGCTGTCACGTGTCATCCGCTTTTTCACACCTGCCAACCTAGTTTTTGGTGTGAGTGAGTCTTGTCAGCGCACTTTTGCACCAACTGTAGCCGCTGCCTTAATGTCTGTAATATTTGTAGCATGTGACATAATCTAGATGGATGATGTGCGAGGGTATAGTGAAGAATTATAGCGATTTCCTATGTAAGAGTTTATGAAGAAGGATGAGTAGGGGTATGTATATTTGTTTATAATCGGAGAGTATTTAGTCGCGACATGAGAAGAGTATCAGTTGCCATGTGAAGCATATAAATCCGCGAAGACTTCTGGCTTACTCATGAATTTATTCCTCAATGAATTAATTGTGGATTGTATGTAGAATTCAAGATATTTTCCCCAACATGAACATAGCATATGTAATTGCTTAGCTAGATGTAAAGCATTAAAACGCTTGTGGAACGTATGTGGATTGTATGTGGAACGTGTTTTTTAGTAAAATTTCGAAGCGAAAGTAAGAAAAATTTTAAATAAATGAGCTCTGCAACGTACTGTAAAGATGTGGACGGTATTTCGATTACAGAACATTTTAATATATGAAAAGACACCTTATCAATATTCATAAAATCTTTATAATATAATTAAACTGACTACAAATAAAAATTAACTCCATAACTTAACGTGTCAAACGCCATCATTATTTCAACCCACTCACCTGAAAAACAGCCCAAAACTTGTACGAGCCTTCGGTGATGACAAAGTCGTAGTAGCCCTTCAGTGGATCGCCTTTGATGTAACGACCTTCGCCCACATCAGTCGATTCCGTCACAGCTGTGTCAGTGGTTTGACGTTTCTCACGCTTACCCTCAGCATTTTGGCGCGCCATTGCATCACCCTTTGTGCCGACGTTTCTATTGTTGCCACCACCATCGCTGCCGCTGCTGTTGGCAACCGTCTCTTCCGCTTCGCTGCTCGCCACAAACTCAGTTGAGGTCGTCGTCGTTGTTGTTGTTGTCGTCGTTTTAGGATTTTTAGTCGCTTTGTTGTTTGGCTTAACTCGTTTTGCCGCATTTGTGCCAGCTCCAGTCGTCACTTCGCTGCTCTCCGCGTTGCCGCTGCCACCGCCGGTGCTATTCCTTTGTGTGTATTTATCGTTCGCGCCGATTTTGGGCGGTTTTTTCGAATTGATACGCATTTGTTGTGCGATTTGCTGTTGACGACGTTTCGCTGCCTCTTGTTGTTGTTGCTCTTGCTGTTGCCGGTGTGTCGCGAGCGTATTCCAAGCGGCAGAAAACGCCCGATAAATGTCCCACATGGTTTTGAGGCTTTTCAATGTGGATATGAGTGTATTTTCGGTGGACGGGTTGTTGTTGTTGTTGGTGGTGGATGGTCGATTGTGCGGGTCGGCCTCTTGGACCGCCTGCTGTTGCTGTTGCATTGTAGCGGTCTGTTGTGGGCGGTTTTGCGGTTTATGTTGTACTTGTTGGCGTTTTAATAGTTGTTGTTCGTATTGTTGCTTTTGTGATGGCGTTAGTGCACCCGGATACTCATAATCTTCCATTGGACCATCGGCATCGTAGGCGGCATAGGGATCACTGTAAAATGAAATAAAGGAGTTGAGTGAGGATTTAAGTGTGGAATTTAATAATTTTGAATTTAATTGATAGCGATTAAATGGAGTTCATACTATAGGATAACTATGTACCTCGAGTTCAATTATAAATAGTAAATTATTCTATTAACAATAATTCTAATAAAATCGATACATCCATACATTTGAAATTGTCTCACTAATTATTTATCATCTTTTATCCTAAAATAACAACAAAACGGGGAAAAAATTAGGCGACTGGGATCTCTATATTGTATTTAGAAATGAAGTCTTAATAAGAATGTACAGCGTTGAGAAAAATATTTTGAGCTTCTGAAATAATTTTCTGCTAAAATACAGAAGAAATGACATTTTATAAAAGGTAGTTAGGCAGCACCATATGGAATCTAGAACAGTGACTCGATTCAGGAAGCTTCGAATATTTTTTTGACTACTGAAATCTACACCAAACAGATAACTTCCCTCAGATCTTTCTACAACCATAGAAAGTAGGTTAGGCTGTTCCCCATAGGGAAACACACACAAAGATTAGCTTATTGAAGCCGACAAAGCGTCCTGAACAAACCTGCAGAGACTTTTCATTTCTATATGCGCTATTTCGCGAGCTTGTGAGATTCGAGAAATATTTTTTTTCATCTCCCAAAGTTGGGACATTCCAGAGGAAAGTGATGAGATGATTCCAACTGCTTCTCCTCCATACAGCTTCTACAGTTATCAACCGGTAAGATTTTTAACCTTGCTGCGTGGATCATGATGTGCCAATGACCAGTTAGAACTCCAACGACTATGGAGATATAAACTTTACAGATGGCGAAGAGCTCGGTAGAACTCTCGCGATTCACCTTAGGGCAGAGGATTCTGGTGACTGCGCAAGTGCTAGTGACTGTCCAGTGCTGGTCCAGCTCTACCGAAGCCCAGCTGTTCAGTAGTAAACGGCAGTATGATAAGGGTGCTCCTACATGTTTCCATGCTACTAATAGTGAGACAGACATTCCTGACCTTACAAGCTCATCAGCCTTACAATTTCACGCGATTCCGGAGTGACCTAGAACCCAGTCCAATCTAACCGAATAGTATAATGACGCCAATGATAGTGAAGATAAGCATTCCTTAACGAACCTTGAGCGCTTGGTCAGCGAACTCCAGGATAGTATCACCGCTCTACTATCAGAGTCCTTCCATATTTTAAAAGATTATTATATACCAGAATGAGCTTTTTGTATCAGCCGTTCCTACAGTAGTCAGATATACAAAATTATAATGGAATTAGAATTAGAATGGGTAGGGGTCTAACCCATCCATTGAAGGTTAAAAAATGTTACGCATACGCACTGTGGCACATCACTTTACTTATAAATCTTCACCACTGCTTTCAATTTTAAACTGTTTCAAGGTGAAAATACAAAAAATATGAAAGATTATCGATTTTATGAACACCACAATAACAACTAGAGCCCAAAAATCAAACCTCATTTGGTCAAAGGTACATGCAACACGAATTTAATGAAAATTCTGTTTGTTGTACGTACAACAACATACAAATTACTAATTTGCAATGCACTTGAATCTTTTTCACTTGCATTAAATTACGCGTCCGCTTACAACAACAACACGTTCACAGTTAATTTTGTTGCACAGCGCAATTTTTGATATTTCCGTTGCATTTGCCATATTAGCTGCTGATATTCATGCTAATGTTGCAACATGGTGCACACAAACGGCATTGCAAATATTTGCACTACCACTAGCAGCCATCATTAACCGCACCGTTACGCGGCAGATGAGATGACGTGCACAAGCACACCCACACACACACACCAGCGCAAGTATATTTTAAATAGCTGCTGCTGTTAGTAAGTACATTGGCAAAGCGTGCGGCAAACGAGCATCAGTCACGCGCAACGCCTCCACCAATCAATGTGGTGCACAAGGCCACGCGCACATACACACACGCGCGTATAAAATAGCGTAATGCACACATGACTGCAGTTGATAGTTGCAAGTTTATAGCGCAAGCAAAAATCGACAACTAAATCAGCGTTGCCGCAACCACTGCTGCTGCCACGGTGCCACGGTGCCACTAACACACATACGTATATTTACATGTAAACTATGATGGCAACAACAACAACAACAGCAGCAACCCACATAGTTGCACACTTCAATGCACTCATTCACTCACTTTGCCGCTGCTGCAAAGCTGGAATTTTTCGCTATAATTTTGCTGTTGTTGCCGCCAGCATCATTAAGTTGCAACAGCGTGCATTCCCTGTGCACGACGGTGTGGCACATAGTTTGCTTTCAAGCGTGTTTGTAGCAACACACAACTAATTTCGCTGGTATCGCAGGCGACAGCTTCACCCGCCGTTGCAAACTTGCAACTTGAAGTATAATGATAATATTACGCTGAATTTGACAGGGAATTTCATGCATGCCACACTGTCAGTTTCGCGCACAACTAACTACTTGCACTTTGCGTGTGGAGCTTTTTGTGTGCGAGCGGCATTAGTTGCGCGTTTGTTAAGGTGGTGGTGCAGCAGTTTCGCTGATTTCGCGGCGCTTTAATCAAACTCTGGAAGAAGTTTTTTTTTTTCAAACATCAGAAGTGTAATTAATATACAAGGAAGATGAAGCTTCTTTAATAGAAGTGACGTTGGGTGATGCAATTTTTATTCCAAATAGATGGGAATATTAGAAAGTAAGGAAGGCCTAAGTTTGGGTATAACTGATGATATTTAATTTATTTTCTCCTTTTATTTATTTATAACACACAATTCATTTCGTATATTTGACATAAAATCCACTAAAAAATCATTATATATAGTATAAGGAAGCTGAACTAATTTCTGGCTCGATTTCAACTTTCTTTGGCACCAAGCTACATCATATCTAAGGTTATAAGTTGCCTTAATTTTGCTAAGATCTCACATATTATATATATCTCACATATTAACCGATATATGCCGTATAAAGTGCACCAGAAGTTTGAAAATCCATATATGGCTGCTAGAAGAGGTATTGATTTGCTTTTGCCACAAAGGCACTCTATTATATGAAATGCAATTCCTTTAAATTTCTCTAGACTATCTGAGAGATTTACTGATATTTTCAAAAAAAAACTTTCGCACAAGCAATGAAGTTCTCATATTCGATATCTGGTGCCTTGAATAGTTATAGTCCGATTTTGACTCTTTTTAGACCGACGATGTCACACTAGAAGTGTCTTTGTGCAAAGTTTTATTCCGATATCTTTACTGGTGCTTAACTTTTATATTGAAAAGTAAACCAATCAGATGGAAATCTAAGTTGTGGTTTAAAGAAAGTAGGTTGAAAACTGTTGACCCATTAGTTAATATATACATATAACTATAGTATACGAATGCCAAAAATGAAGCAAATTTCGTTGAAATTGATCTGGTAATTCCTGAGATATGGCTTTTGACCAATAAACAGGCGGAGCCATGCCCATCATCCTTTTTTATGCCAATCTTAGTGCAGCTTTTTTTGTATCTTTACCATAGGATTTGAAGTTTCTGGTATTTTTGCTTGCTGAATTGCAGCAATTTTAGTAGTTTTCAACCTTTGTATGGGTGGTAGGCGTGGTTATTATCCGATTTCATTACTGCATTATTAAGTGACTAAAGGAAACGACTTTAAAAAAAGTTTATTGATATAGCATTATAGCATTGCAGTGGTAATATTTAATAAAAATTAAATGTATTACCTATATGGCAACACTGTTCAACAAAATACATTTGATTTGGTGTCAAAGTCATTTTATTTATAGTTGGCAATCACACTTCCGTCATTCATTCATTTTCAAAAAATCGATTTTTTTATTTATTACTTATTCGATAATTTATACTAAATATTGAGATTAAAAAATATCCTGTGAAATCGGTAAGTTCGTATCTTGAATAGTTTTTGAATGGCAGCGTTCTAAAGAGCGACCGTCTCTTTTCTCGAAACAATTTTTTTCAAAATTGCTGACATCATAACTCAACGCATAATTGACCGGTCGACTTCAAAACTACTAAAGTTAAACTGAGTATTATTAAATATATTTACCATGACCTATTATCTTGATTGGTTAAAAATTATCAATTTGGCTACGCCATTTTGTTAATTTTTGATATTTTTTCAAAATCGTAAGTCATTGTATAGGAAATACCTTCAACTTTAATATCATGTCAGCAATTTGGGAACTTTTTTTGGCACCTCCGAAGAGAGCATATAACTAGGTTATTTTTCAATATTAAAAAAAAAAAATTTAAATATAGCTGGAAATATACTTTATTATGTCCAAAAAATTTGAAACATTCGATCGAGTACTTTCTTATAAAAATATTTACGAAAATCGCCTAATAGTTCATGGGTTACACTGGTATAGCCCCTTAAACCAACTGATAACTCTGCACTAAAATAATTGTATATAAATTTAAGTATTATCTTCTTAAAAAAACTTTTAAGCATTAAAACCCTCTGAACTATTTATATTTATTTCTGCATCTCACATATTAAAAGTGGTCTACTTCCGATTTAAATAACATCAACCTTCTCAAACCACGTTTTATCTTCCTTCTTCCATGAATAAAATCTATCTTGTTTAAAAATTAAATTTTACCCCACCACCATTACTCACTGTCTAACAAACCCCTGTCACCTAAACAATCTTACCCTTCAAAGCCTAAATGCATATAAGTTAATGATTCGAAGTTAATTCCCACTGCCACCACTGCGTATGAGTAATATTATATACGAGTATATCATCCACATGTTCAGCTGTGCCAGCAAGCTTATTATTATTGTTTTCTCATTAGCCCACGCATTTGTGCGGCACATTAAAAACGTATTTACGCGGAAATACATATTATGTCCACACATATATACATGTGAATATGTACATATATATACTATGTATATGTGTGCTTACAAGTAGTTATTTATAAAATACGCGTGATGTAACATGAAACAGAAAATGTTGGATCACATAAAAGTATAGCGAAGAATTAAATATAAAAAGGAAAGTGGAATAAAGAAGACTGATACATATATAAGCGCGTTAAAAAGGCTTAAGCGCACGCAAGTCAACCTTGGCGACAGTTATATGGATATATATATACATAAATATTGTTATATAATTTTAAAGGAGCGCATGAAATGTTTACAGAAAACTTGTAAAAAAAGTTGCTGACGAAAATAATTGCATTAATTGCCAGCGGCGCAGATAAAATATATAACAGATATGAATATGTGGAAAAAAGTATGTTCATACTTAATATATATGTACGTATATATGTATATTATTATAGATATAATGTAACTTCCACATAAAAATATCGTTTGTTAAGCAAGCGTTGGCATACATTACCAATATGGCTAATTAGCCGAGATGAATTAACACACACACACATACAGACTCACATGCATACGCTTATAAGCAGCGCAACAATGCGAAAACATATCAATTTTCCAGGCAGAGCACAGCGCTTGGCAAGTTTAAAACAGAAAAAGCACGAAACGAAAAAAAAGCATTTAATTACTTAAACATAAAAAAGCCACTTGAACGCCTTCAATGCGTGCGCTGAAAACTTTTTCATTTATGAAAATTTCAAAGAAAAACAAAAAATGCGCAAAGTAGCAACAACAACAAATGCGCCTTTTCGTCTCAGTCATATTTATACATATATTTATGTGTGAGCGGTGCTTTGAGTAGCATAAATTTGTGCGCTGCCAGAAGATGGCATACCGTCAGGCGCTTTAGCCAACAAAAAGTTGTTGCTTTTGTTTTCGCTGCTTCAACGCCTTAATACCATTCCTTTTTAATGTTGTTAAATATGCATGCATTAATATCTACATACACACACACACACACACACAGACACAGACACACATCAACATTTATGTTTTATTTATTTCAACTTTCAACGGCAAGCGGATTTTCATGCAAAGCGCCTTTTTTCGGCAGTCAAAATTCAAGTTTGCTTTCGCTTTGTTCGCTTGTTCTTTGGCTCTACTTTATTTCTTTCGCAAACATTTTTTGTATTTTTTGCGCTTTTTTGCTAAGTTTAATTGGCGTTTCTTCTTAATTCGCTAACACTGTTTTCCCATTTTTAATACGCGGATATTGTTTTATTTTTTTTTTGTTTTTGTAGATCTTAATTAAAAACGCGTTAAAATTTATTGGTTGAAAATTATGCTGAGCAAGTTATATGTGCTGTTTTTTTTTCTATAATAATCGTATGAAATAGAGTGTGAGTATAATGGGTGTTTGAATTTGATTTTGTGAAACAGTTGTTTTTATAGATGTGAAGTATTATAATAAATTATATTAAACGCAGAATTCATAATTAGAAAACTTTTCCTAATTTTTATACGAAAATTTTGAATTTAAATAAAATTTAATTGAAAAAAATGATGGCAACTCTAGCACAAAGTATTAAAAATATCGTTATATGTATACAAAAAATCTATCGTTGTTTTATAATTCTTATTCTGCTGCAATTTTTACATAAATTGCTTTGAAATATAAAATTAAAATAAATGGCAACCCTACTCACAAAAGCATCTAAGCTCAAATAAAATATATAAATTATTCGAATAACATTTAACATAATTGAAAATTTTGCTAGAGACAATTTCAATATAAATTTAGACTTTCTTAAAAATTACATGGCAACCCTAGTATTTCGCATTTATATAGCTTTCAATAATTTAGTATTTAGGTATCAATTTTCTAAAATATACATATAATTCAATTTTCTTTAAATAAGGGTAATTTTATAAATTCCCTGTAGAGATAGCAGCCAAGGCTTTATTGAAGTCCCCAAATTGAGGCCACAGGAAAGTCGATCAGCCTCAGGCCATTTGGGAATATTTCGACATGGAGGCTGAATTTTCATACTGACTACTTCAAAAACACCTTCTAAACCTACCCTGTCGCTAAACTCGAAATCCACGTGGGGGGGGGCGGCGTGGTGCAGCGCTCACAAATGCGTTTTATGCGCTCATAGAAAGCATCTTTGCTCACATCGTCCTTCTCTTCCGTTTGAACGTGGATGCAAATCAGCGATATGTTGAAGAATTTAGCTTTGATGCGGATTAGAACTAGACGTTCTTCCACCGGGGTGAATGCCAGGTCTCAGCGACGGAGCCGACTTCAAATCCAACACCAAATTTATACTACTTTATATGGCCGCTGCGTGTCACATAGACACATCTTCCCTCCTTATGCCGTCTATCGCACTTCTTGGATGGCGGTGATGGCAGTCTTTAGTAGTATGAGAACATCAATCAGCTGAGCAGAGGCACCTTCTCAATTATGGGTCCGGACATACCAGGTACATGCCCTCAAAACGTTATCCTTAAAACGTGACGTCCAGGGATCGTCATCAAAAGCAGGGTTTCTAATCCGATGCTATATTGGTGGGTCCCAAATCCTACGCACAACCGCTGAAGCGGATTTCGCCTTATCACTTTAGCTCGCCTCCAAACGAATGTCTGTTGGCTATCCAGAGTATACTTGGTATAAAACCGGAATTCGTGAGCTACTTGAGTCATATGTAAAAGATTCATTACAGGCCACTCCCAGTTGAATGACAGTTAGAAAATTTCCTCACTTGCGTGAACTTCTACTCATGACCCCACCCACTACCAGTATAATATTTAATAATCGTATAATATTTGTTTCGAAAATTTTCTAGTATACTGCCTTTTCAAAAATATATAGCTTTTATTATAAAGGAAACTTTTTCTAACGCCAATGAACCACCCTGTTTCACAGTAAATTATATGCCAGTACATTATCGAAATATACCCCCGAAGTGCTTTCACTTCAGCAGCACTGCTCAAACCGCTTTTAAGAAACATTTAATGCAATTATCACGAACAACAACAACAACAAAACCACTTAATTACAAACAATCAAGCCTTAAATTAAGCGTGACACATTATTACAACTCGCCAGACGGCGAGCGCGCGGCTTCAAACGGTGTGACGCATAAAGGGAAAATCTGTCAAGTGCATGCCTCTATTGATATTACTGTTTGATTTCATATACAAACATAGGCTTATAGCGCCTATGGCGATATGATTTCGATAACAGCGAACTGCTGCAGCAGTTAAGAACGCTTTAAAGTGGATTAAACCAACGCAGACTTCTTGCATACGATTGTGGCAGTCCTTGTACTGCTACTTTATTGAAATCTGAACTGTTTCAGCAAATTAGAAATTCTTGCAAACTCTTAAGCTAGATTAGTTTCAAAGCACTCAATATATCGCTTAGCTCGTCTGTATTAACTTTATTCCTAAGCGATTACGCAATAAATCAGTGAGCAATACGCCCACTTGCAACAAAAGGATACAGTTGTATTGTACTCTTAGAATTTCAATAACTTCGTCAGTCAATTGTGAGTGCTTCTGGTATTTTTCATTTGCAATGCACATGCAGTTATGTGTCTTCAAAGCGTCCAGTGACCCAGTAGGAAAAACTTTAAAATTTTAATTTTTTTATTTTTCAGATAATTGTGATTAATTTAAGATAAATTCTATTACCCTAGCTAATCAATCACATTAAACTAGGTAATCACATTATGAAAAGGTCACAAATTAAAAAAAATCGAGATAAAACGATTAAGATGCAGAATAATATGAATTATTATGCATAGTATATTGCTATATACTCATGTATTATAATAAATAAATATATTTAAAAAAGATAATAAAAATTGTATCACTCATTTTCCAATACTAATTACTCAAATTAATAAATCAAAGATTTTTTTAAATCAAATTATCAGTGAGAAGATCAGAGAGACCTCTAGTGCCAAACATCGGTACTTCAGCATTGATTTAATTTTTTTCGGATTTTTTTTGCATTGAAGAAAAATGATTTAGTTTTATGTAAAAAATAAATAAATTTCATAATGAAAAGAGAAAAAATCCTACAGAGCATTCAAAAAACATATTAACATTTCATTTTTCCTACAGGGTATTGAACACCTCTACACAGCACTGCAGTCTCGCCAGTCTCGTTGTAATAGTCACTACTGTTGCCTCCGCCTTAGTCAAACAACCAATTATCCAACTTCGATGCACAAAAACGAAGTGCAACATGTGCACCCGGGCCCATTCACACACACACACACAAATTTATACAAAAGCATTTGTATGAACAAATAAAAGAAAGCCATAGAAGTAGTAACTACTTTTATAATTGTAGTTATATTAGTGTGTGTGTGTTATGAAAAACAAACTTCAATACAATATATAAAAATATATATTTAATTGTATAAAAATATGAAAACGCATAATATTGCACAACATACCAGTTGCTTCCACAGTCGCCACTGTACCGAAGCTTATTATGCAGCATTTGACTATAAGCAGTCTTTGTTAGGGAAAAATGAGGAGGCTTCTTTATACGCATATATATAAATATAAATATAAATTCATAAATAAAGCCATCAAAAGGATATTAAAATATATACTTGTACGCGTACAATATCCTTTATGGAATTATGCAAAGGCAAATTCCCTGTAGTTGAAAGAAAATGCCAACACAACTTGTATTTGCAACAATATCTCGGGATTCTATTGTTAAGATTTTTTTTCATATTCAGTCAGCTTTTGTTATGGCAGTTTGTATATTTTAAAATATTTTTTACTAGTATTGTGAAAGGATTAATAGAAGAGTGCTGTTTAAAGACTGGGTGAGCGAATAATAAACAAAATAGGTAGGGTGTTTACTGAAGACTACTATTTTCAATAACTGATCCCCAGTCAACAAAAATTATAATTTAATCTGCAAATAAATATTTACATTTGTCATACAGAGCCAAAAGGCTCTATACTATATTACTATATTACTATAATTTTCTTCACTCCATATAAACTGTGGTGTTCCTCTCAGTTGAGACAAATGTTGCACCTACAGCTGCATATACCTTATACATATCACGCTCCTATGTTCTCTGATCCTTAAACTCCTCTTCATGGGACATAACAAATCGGTACAGACTAGCTGGCATCTGGATCTCCTATCCATTCATTAGTTTTATACCACTGAGAAGTGTCCACTATATACAGATGAAGATCGCAAGTAATTTGTGGTCTTCATGTAAAAGTATGCTAAAGTGACGTCACTACAAACTGAAATATTTAACCTACTCACTGACAGATAGTTCATGTCTTTGTATATATTTGTCTATTATAAATGTGTTTAATATACTCCTCTCAATCAATACTCTTTTTGTAGAGTCTACATAACCTTCATTGTATTAAGGGGTTTGGTGGATTTCAGAGGCTAAAAAACAAGCATTAAAAAAATCATTTCCTAACTTTTCGAGAAATTGTATCCACCGACTTCAAAAATTGAGTTTTGAGATAAACCCGTTAAAAGTTTTAAATTGTACCTGATGTAGCCTGATGGACGGAACTTCCAAAGGGTATATCTCTTAGAATTTTACTCAAATTATTTTTATATTTTTGGATATCATTTTAAACATACTATTGTACTATTTAATAATATCTAATATAATAAATAAATAAAATTTTGAAACCCACCTTTAAGGGTTGGCTCGTTTATAAGGTCATTTTTCCAATTGAGAACAAAAGAAGACAAAACCGTCGTTTTGGTTAGTTCGTAGTACTTAATATACCGCCTCATAGTAGAGAAATGGTTTGCTGTCTGAAGGCATGGACTTACTTTTAATATTCCAAAATGTATCTTACATAAATACAACCCTGAGAGAATATATCTCACGAACATTTCTGATAATATTTCTTCATTACGCTTCATACTGATACTGATGTCAGTTTTGCTTTATTAAAGGCCGAACTTCTTATCTCTCTGGCGCTCGATTTTTGTAGAGTTGTATGCAAATCACAAATACTCCGCGAAGGTTTGAGGTTAGGCGTTGTTTATCGAAAGGCAAACACTGTTAAGAAGCTGCAACATTCGATTTTTTTCTTGATAGGGATTTGAACACATGATATATTTCCCGAGAGTGATGCACTCAATTCAATTAGGCACGTTAAATTCACACTGCGTATAAATAAAGTTTCGGGAATAATTTAATGGCGTAAATTATACCACGAGCGTAACACATTAATATTATTATATACAATTTTACGGTATAAAAGCGGAGAAACAATCATTTATTAGCACTTTTCGTCTTACATACATTTGATAGAAATGTTTGTCACTCGACATCTACTCGCCTACATATGCGCAACAATTTTCGCTTTTTACATAATTATTTGTGAAGGTGCACAAGAGGAGGCCTGGAATTGTTTAGAGGACCGATGTTGTTCCATTGATTTTAGCAAAATGTTGGTGTCGGTGGATTTTTTACGTAAGTATGATGAACCAAACTACTATAATTATTTAATGCACTTTTCTAAATTCTTTATTTTTGTAAGCTTAGTGTATGCGTGTGGTACAAGAGTGGATGACGAATGGACGTACAGCTTATTTTTGGACACCGGCGAAGAGATGGACTACATTGCCTATCATCCATATACTAAGTTGGATGAGACACAGTACTGTGGTGAAATTTGTGAGAGAATCATGGTGTGCATCAAATCGAATACATTCACAGTATCAGAGGAATATGGTGGTTCCGCTGAGTGGTGTTTCGAAGGACATGTTGAAGTCAATAATGAGACCTTATATAAGGATGAAAATATTTGTTTGAATTTTAACAACGATGTGATTGATATACCAGCTGATTTGGTTGAATTCCTTTCCACTTCCAATATCTGGTGATTGATTATATATTTTTAATGATACGAAGGGTATATGAATTTTTAAAATCTCTGAACAAGCAATTTTTTGGGTCATTAAGAAATAAATGTAAAAATAAAAAAATGTATATGATACTTGTTTTTTTTTTTAGCTGAGATGTCTTTAAAACAGAAGCAAATACTCGTATATGATTACTGCCTCTGAATATCACTCTTTCTCTCTCTCTCTTTTTCTTTTTATCTAACTCTTTCTCTCTCTCTCTTTCTTTCTCTGTCTCTCTCTTTCTTGCTGCTGGTCTGCTGTAGAATTTAACGGCATAGACTTGAACTCTGAGAAAAATTAATCTTACGAATATTTCTGATAATATCGCTTCATTACGGTTCATAAAAAAAGCACTTCAAAAGTATACTTAACTTTATATACATGTCTTATACACTTTTGCTGTATTTTAGGCCGCTATTCGCATCTCTTTTGTCCTCAATTTTGCAAGGTTTTTACGAGAATTGTTTTGACATCAGAAATACTCCGTGTAGGTCTGAGGTTAGACATTGCTTATCGAGAGTCAAACACTCTTATAAAGCTGCAATTTTAAACTTTGTCTTAGAAGGGATTTGAACCCACGATTTATTACCCGAGAGTAATGCACTCAATTCATTTGGATGCGGTAAATTCACACTACGTATCAATAAAGATTCGGAAATATTTTAATAGCGTAAATGCTTTGACCATAACGCATTAATATTATTATTATTTTACGGTATAAAAACAGGGAAACAATAATTTTTCGACATTTTTACACTATTCGACTTACATGGTAAACGCATTTGATAGAAATGTTCCTCACTAGACGTCTACTCGCCCACGTAAGCGCAATAATTTTCACTCTTTACATAATTATTTGTGAAGGCGGGCAAGAGGAGGCCTGGAATTGTTTAGAGGATCGATGTTGTTCCATTGATTTTAGCAAAATGGTGGTAACGATCGATTTCTTACGTAAGTATGGTGAAACAACTTCAACTTCTGAAATTATATATTTAACGCACTTTTCGAAAAATTTTTGTTTTAATACATTTAGTGTATGCGTGTGGTCAAAAGGTGGAGGACGATTGGACATACAGCTTGTTTTTAGACACCGGAGAAGAGATGGACTACTTGGCCTATCATCCATATACACTGTTGGACGAGACACAGTACTGTGGTGAAATTTGTGAGAAAATCTTGGTTTGCATCAAATCGAATACATTCAAAGTATCAGAGGAAAATGGTGGTTCCGCTGAGTGGTGTTTCGAAGGACATGTTGAAGTCAGTAATGAGACCTTATATAAGGATGAAAATATTTGTTTGAATTTTAACAACGATGTGATTGATATACCAGCTGATTTGGTTGAATTCCTTTCCACTTCCGAGATCTGGTAAATTGAGACCATTTTTGTATAATTTTAAATGGTACGAAGGAAATATTTTTTTTCTTGAAATATGAGCTCACGATATGTCTTTTTTGTAATAAAGATTTAAATGTAAAAAAAAAATAATAATTAAAATATATATATAATTTTTTTTATTAACTGATAAATAAATGTATTTCTCTATTTCTTTTCTCTCTCTCTCTCTGCCATACAAATTACCACAAAGAACGCAACATTTTCTTTTTATTTTGAAGGAATCTTTTTCTTATAATAATAGTGAATGTGTGAAATCGGTACATAACTTCCACTAGCTCCCATAAACCTAATATTATTGTTTTCAAATGTGGTGGACCTTATAACGCATATATTGGTTAATGTGTGAGATATCTTAAGTGGATGTATAGTCTTGTAGTTGCTTCCTTTTCATTGGGGATGTTTTTATGTTTATGTGTCCATCCTCAAAAACTAAACTCTACAAGTCCCTCATCATTCCCGTCCTACTTTACGATGCAGAAGCGTGGACGATGTCAACATCCGATGAGACGGCACTAGGAGTTTTCGAGAGAAAGGTTTTGCGGAAGATTTATGGTCCCTTAATCATTGGCAACGGCGAATACCGCAGAAGATGGAATGATGAGCTATATGTGTTATTCGACGACATAGACATAGTCCAGCGAACAAAAAGACAGCCGCTACACTGGCTAGGTCATGTTGTTCGAATGGACGAAAGTGCTCCAGCTCTGAAAGTGTTCGATGCAGTACCCACTGGTGGAAGCCGAGGAAGAGGGAGACCTCCACTCCGATGGAAGGACCAGGTAGAGGGGGACCTGGCCTCGCTTGGTATAACCAATTAGCGCCAAACAGCCAGAAGGAGAGACGCGTGGCGCGCTGTTGTGGACTCGGCTATAACCGCGTAAGCGTTGTCTACGCAAGTCAAGAAGAAGATAGTCTTGTATATAATGTAGCTTGGTGGTGAATATAAGTGAAATCAGTTGAAGAACTATCTCAGGACTCATATACTATATAGAATGATTCTCCTTATATTAGAGGGCATTATGCTGCATATACGGCTCAAATTGGGTGTTCTCATAATAGAATTACATAAATAAAATAACCAGAGTATACAATATGCGGTGGCACCTGAACATAGCCCTTCATTTCTTATTAAGATTATTAAAATAAGTTGATTAATTTTTTCTATCAAATCGAAAATTGCCGGAACAAAGTTGCCGGTAATTTGATTTTGCATGCCATTTTACAACCTTTTTACATTGCGAATTGCACACACCGAAAACCGAGCGCGAGTTATTGATTCACTTTACTTTCTTCCCTAAACAAATACGATATGTTATTGAATCGTTCCAAACACATACGTTTCTTGTTATTAATCGTGCTAGTCATTGCACTGAGCTTAATACTAATCGAGTCCAAGAAGGAACATGCATGGAAGTGCATGAAAGAAAAGTGTTGCTCCATTGATTTTAGTAAGATGCTAAGGACGGTCGACTATGTGCGTAAGTTACAATTAAAAACAACAAAAAACATATATATTTTTCAGCATATTTAATCCATTACTACTCAATTCTCCCTCTCAAAGTTTACTTTTGTGGCGTAAATACTATAAAGGGCTTGCATTTTAAACTATATCTCGACAGTGGTGGCCCAATGGACTTCCTGGCCTATGAGCCCTCAAAAGAGCTGGATGACACTGAGTACTGTGGCAGTGTGTGTGATATTGCTGATGTTTGTTTCAAGAGTCGAACATTCAAAGTTACTGCTGATAATAACGGTACGGCTGAATGGTGTTTTGAGGGTGGTGTTATAGTGATGAATGAAACCATCTTTCATGAAGAAAATATATGCATTCTATTTTATAATTCAACATTGGAACTTCCAACATATCTAGCGGAGTATATGAGCGCGCATAGACTTTGGTAGAATGCGATAATTTAATAACTAATAATTTTGTTAATAAAATAAATATTTTAAATATATCGGTTTCTCAACTTTTCGGGATTCAGATGAGGATGGGGAATGCTGCTGCTGAAGATATCTATAGGTCAATTTGCTATGAAATTGAGCGAAGCTTATAAGAAAATAATTCTAAAAGCTAATATTCGTTCGAGTGTGTTCCAAGATAATATAATTCTGAAACCTTGTTCCAACCGGAATGTCACTACATTTCACTCTCTCAAAATCAATGTCACGAAATTGTATTCCGCCACGTTCTAAGAATACAGAGTGTTAGTGAAAGCCAACATTTTTCGTTCTCGATTGTTGGTTGCGAAACAGATATTATAAGTTAGTTGCCATCTATATACATTATTAAACAAAAATTTAATAAATTTAAGAATATTTCACTAAATAGTTTTAACGTGAATTACATTTGAAAATTTTAGAATGTTGGTACCTGTTTGGAAATTGTACGAAAAAAATTGATAAATTGAAAATATAAAATATAAACATCAAACGAATAAGTCTTAAGAACGTTTAGAGTTGAACATTTTATTTAAAGAATTTTGCCACCTGTTTGATTTTTTTATGTAAAAAATTTGATAAAGTACAAATATTAAGTACTAGCCGACCGCTCCGGCTTCGCACGGGTTTAAACAAACATTTCAAATGGTATAAATTTTTTTTTCTTGGGTGGGTTCATTTAAAAAAGATTACAGGAAACGGAAGTCTCATAACGGAAGCGGATTTTATACAAACCGAAGTCTTCTATGAACGGGAAACATTTATGTTAAGCCCTGAAGCTGACGCTGCTTCCGTCACTAAGCACTTTCTGGAGAAGGGACGTTTCCTGTCCAATTTCCACTTCCGGCATTTTGACGTCCGCATTATATCGAACATCCGTTTTCGGTAAAATATTTCGGTTAAAGATTTCACCCTGATCACGCGATGACATTTCAAGGTCACGTGATATTTTTGTTTACAGGTCATTGACACCGCCCAGATCACGTGTTGTCAATTCAAGGTCACATGATATTTTTGTTTACATTTTTGAGTGAGATCAATGACCCCACCCTAACCACGTGATGTCATTTCAAGGTCACGTGATATTTTTGTTTACAGGTCATAGACCCCGCCCTGATCACGTGTTGTCAATTCAGGGTCACATGATATTTTTGTTTACATTTTTGAGTGAGATCAATGACCCCACCATAATCACGTGATGTCATTTCAAGGTCACGTGATATTTTTGTTTACAGGTCATTGACCCTACCCTAATCACGTGATGTCAATTCGAGGTCACGTGATATTTTTGTTTACAGGTCATTAACCCCGCCCAGATCACGTGATGTCACATCAAGGTCACGTGATATTTTTGTTTACATTTTTGAGTGTCCGATGAAGTCTTTAGTGTCCGATGTTATTCTCTCGGATTGTGAAGTGAGCTTCACTTTCTTTCTAATACGATTTTCAGTTTCAGATTAAGATTCTTCATCACGGAGTCTTTTTGATACCCTCACCTGGGAACTATTTGCAGAAAGTTTAAATTATAGCGATAAATATAGTATATGTTACTCGAAGTGAATGTAGCTTTCGAATGGTGTAAGGATTTTTGAAATCGGCACAGTAGTTTTTGAGCTTATTCATTACAAACATACATACAAATCTTTCCTCTTTATAATAGTAGTCTAGATAAATATCGAACGAATAAGTTTTAAGAATGTTTAGAGTTGAAAATTTGTTTCGAGAATGTTGCCACCTGTTTGAAAATTAGAAAATTTTAAGTTCAAAAATGAATATATATACGTTTAAGAACATTAAAATGTGGCCACTAAAATGAAAAAAAAGGAAATTTAATATCTGTATATATTTCTGAAGAATATTGCCACCTATAGAAGAGCTTTAATATCATAAAAAAATCATAAAATATACAACATTACAATATGGGAAGCAAACTAAAGAGGTACAAAAATTAAAATTAACAAAATTACTGAACAGAGTTGCCACTTGTTTAAAAGATTACAAAAAAATATATAAATAAAAAAATTCAAGAATTGAAACATTTTAAGTTAGTACACACACTAAAAATTCAAATATTTTAAAACTTTAAAGTCAATACTAAAGACACAATTTAAACTGCAAACATAAGTTCTCGAATTCATAAAATCCCACAAAACTTGCCACCACCTAAATTTCACTTGAAAACCATCTTAAAACCATTTAAATCACCTAACAAACTCGTGAAGGTCACCGCATTGTCGCGTCAATCATTTAGTGTTACACACAAACTTTCTTCGACGCACACACACACACTCCAAAACCCACCACACCGAACCACAACAACAAAAAACAACAACAAAAAAAAATGGAAGATTACTTTATATAAAATATGAGGTGTAAAAATACATAAATAAAGGCATTGGCATGTTGTGCGTGGCCGCTAAACGCAGCGCCGTTGTCTAAAGTTTGTTATTCAGACTCTTCTGCCTTCTTTATTTCATTGACTTCGAGGCAAGTGTGTGTGTGGCATGCACGCACTCACGCCTGCATACAAAATAATCTATAAACTGTTTGGCAAAGTTTGCTCATTGAATGGTTGAAGTGGGAAAAAATAATAAATTTAGTTCTGATATTGCTCATACGACCCGGCATACCTGACACTAGAAAACGTGTAGCTTTTATGTGAAGACGCATATTCATAGATTTTGTGCATTTTTATACTCTCGCAACAAATGTTGCTAAAGAGAGTATTATAGTTTTGTTCACATAACGGTTGTTTGTAACACCCAAAACTAAACGAGTTAGATATAGGGTTATATATACCAAAGTGATCAGGGTGAAGAGTGGAGTTCAAATCCGAATGTCTGTCCGTCCGTCCGTCCGTCCGTCTGTGCAAGCTGTAACTTGAGTAAAAGTTAAGATATCTTGATGAAACTTGGCACACTTATTTCTTGGCACCATAGGAAGGTTGCTTTCGAAAATGAGCAAAATCGGACCACTGCCACGCCCACAAAATGGCGAAAACCAAAAACACATAAAGTGCCATAACTAAGCCATAAATAAAGCTATGGAAATAAAAATTTGGTATGAAGGATCGCACTATGAAGGGGCATATTTGGATGTAATTTTTTTGGGGAAGTGGGCGTGGCCCCGCCCCCTACTGAGTTTTTTGTACATATCTCGCAAACCAATAGAGCTATATAAACCAAACTTTCTGCAGTCATTTTTTTTGGCCACTTCCTAATACAGTTCAAAAATGAAAGAAATCGGATCATAACCACGCCCACCTCCCATACAAAAGTTAGGTTGAAAATTACTAAAAGCGGGTTAACTCATTAACGAAAAACGTCAGAAACACTGAATTTCACATAAGAAATGGCAGATGGAAGCTGCACTCAGATTTTTTTACAAAATGAAAAATGGGCGTGGCGTCGCCCACTTATGGATCAAAAACCATATCTCAGGAACTACTCGACCGATTTCAATGAAACTTGGTTTGTAATAGTTTCCTTACATCCCTATGATATGTTGTGAAAATTGGCCAAATCGGTTCACAACCACGCCTACTTCCTATATACCAGAACTTTGAAGACAATCTGAATCGTTTACTTTACAATATATAAAGTAAGTACTAGTGAAGATATCGGTGCAGAACTTTGCAAAAATACTAAGTTAATAGGTCCATCGGTTTTTACGCCCCATATATCGAGAACGAAGACCTCGGTGCTTCTAACCTAATATTAGAGTTTCCAACTTTCAATGGACTTTATACAATATATATGACGAATATGTGGGTCAAATTGTGTATTATATAATATAAATAAAGTTAAATAAATAAATTGCGAGAGTATAAAATGTTCGGTTACACCCGAACTTAGCCCTTCCTTACCTGTTTTACTTACTTTTTCTTACGTCTTTAGATTTGCTTAAACACTATATAGGGTATACTCGTATTAGCTTCGGTACAGCCGAAGTTAACGTTTTTTCTTGTTTTTTAATTATCTCTTTCTACGACTCATATGATCCATCCGTTGAGTCCAATTTTCGATGACTCGTTCGAGCATTTCACCTGGTAACTGGTGGTGACGCGTGATGTTTTGCTCCAAGGCCTCAATCGAAGCAGGATTGTCCGCATAGACTTTAAACGTTACATATCCCCACAGAAAAAAGTCTAACGATGTGATATCACAAGATCTTGGTAGAAAATCGACCGGCTGTAAACGTGAAATTATCTGCTCACCGAAGAGTTCTCTCAATAAATCTATTGATTGATGCGATGTGTGGGAAATGGATCCGTGTTGTTGAAACCAAATGTCACCGAGATCACGAGCTTCAATTTCAGACATCAAATAGTCGATTATCATGGCACGATAATGATTTTTCACACAAACCACACAAAACCGTTATTTATTCAGGAGGAAATGGCTGCTATTGAATCTCTTCATAATACTCTTCATCCAAATACGGAAATTTTCCTTTTTTATATACCCATTGAGCCAGAAATGGGCCTCATAGCTGAACAGAATTCGGCTCGAAAACTTCGGATCTTCTTGGAACTTTTCAAGAGCCCATAAAGCGATCGATATCACTTGAAAAGGTCGATCGGCTTCAGTTCTTGCAAAAGCTCGAAATTGAGCTTCAATTAAAGATCTCGAAGTTAAATTTGATTGTCGTTAAATATGTCAGTCCAAGTTGCTGCAAACTGAGCCGAATTGACTCTCCTCGGTGTCAACACTTTCAGACCGCAATATTTTCTTCACCGTGTGCTGTACATGGTATATTCGGTCGAATATTATCCAATAATGAATGATGGGTCTCAAGATGGGTGATGGTGTTTCAAATAGTACGCTCAGTGGGCCGATTATATTGACCATAAGTTGAGCGAAGCGCTCGAAACACCTTCTTTACAGAACGTAAAATTTCTTAATAATGAAGTTGAGCAATTTGTAAACGTTGTTCAGACGTAAATTTTTCTATCATGAAATGACAAAGAATACTGAACAAAAATGACAGATTGACACGACTCATTCGCGATCTGTCAAAAAGAGGCTATTGAAAAAAGTAGCTCTACTTGGATTACGCTTTATCACTACTAAAGTGGATGTCTACAGTTCGTCCTTTAGGTATTTTTAACCTTCCAATATTTACTGAGCATATTTTCCTGCCGCAAAAAAATATAATGGAACTACTTTCTATGAGAAAATTTTTAGAAAATTGAGAAGAGTAAGATTAGCACAGATTTTTTGCATATCCAACTCTTCCATACTTATCTCTCTTCTACTAAGTCCTATGCAGATAAATCAAGTAGCAAAATAACTTTCGCAGCAAGCACGAAAAGTACACAAAACTGTGTCATAAAAATATGAAATCATGGATTTAGCATTCACTTCTCAAATACATACATACCAATATGTATCGTATCTGTATGTAGCGGCGCACAAAAGGTCTACTTTATGCGCTAATACCTTTGCAGCGCACTTTTTGGTTTATTCTTGCTTTTTTCTGCCTTCATACCTTCATGGCACCCACTTAAGCGAAAGTTTTTAAGTCGCCTGTGCCTGAAATTGATTTTTGTCGTCGACACGTGAACCTTAAAGCGTCAAACTAGCAAAAGTCACCAGCGCACACGTTACATAAGTTAGCGCAGCAATAAAAACAACAAAAGTTTGTGGAAAGGAAAAAAAAGATAGAAAATTAGAATACGCAAAATTCAAAAGCGAACGAAAACTTTGCAAATGGCAACCTTGTAACTTGCAACACGTCAACGTGCCACACGGTTACGCCGACAGCCAACAGCTAAGAAGTCAAAAATGCGCTGTGAGGACATTGACGAGTAAACGAGGAAAATGGCGAACATAGAAAGTGCAGTAAAGAAGAAAAAGAAGTAGGAAAAAAACAATGTAAACGAAAAACAATTTGAAGACGCTGACGAAAAGATGCGCAGCAAATCGCTTGCAACATACTAACAGCACGCAAAGCGCGCACGAAATTAAGGCACGTCGCATGCGGCATGCAGCGTTGTGAGGAATGGCAAGTAGTGCGCCAATTTATTGAAGAGAAAATCGAGTTGCTGCAGCAATCAGAAAGAAAAAAGCGATGGACATAAACATGCAACATCAAAGGGGTGAGGCAGAAGCAATGCGTTAAAAACTAGAAAATATTTTTTTCTTCGAAAACTAAAGAAAACTAGTTTCAAAAGGTTGCGCACACAATGGAAATTACGTAGACAACAATGATTTTAAAGTAAATTTGCTAAATCATTACACGCTGCTGCTGCCTAGCATTGCCACACACACCGCTAACTCATTGCTAACAACGGTAATTCGAGAAAATTACTTGCGAAAAAAAACAGCGCGCACACTGTTTAAAGAAAACGCTCGCGAAAGAAAAGTTTTGGCAAAGTTGCGCAAACGTGACGTCTTAAAGCAAAGCAGACGTGTTGGCCAAAAGAGAAATGCAACTGCAAAAACAAGCAGCAAAGTAGTTAAGCAGTAATAGTAGTGTACGCTGATGAAGCGCTCGCGCTTTGCTTACCTTTTACTTTGTTTGAGTTTGAGTTACAAAGCGTCTTAGTTGCTAATGACCAGCAAACTTTTTCAACTTCCGCCGTTCCGCGTTCTTTTTTTTTCTGCAACTTGCAATACTTTCTTAATTAATACTTATGACAGTTTGTTGTATGTGCGTACACTTGATTAATTTAATTCAAATACAAGTTTAAGTAATTGAAAAACTACTTTTTTTAAATAAAACATGCATTTTAAACAATAATTTTGAATATTATAGATTTGGTTACGTATACGCCATCTATCTCTTTAAATCTAATCATCAGCTATCAACCTGTTTAGTATTATATAACACTATAAGGAAATCCATTTCCAAATCCACATTTTCATTACCAAAGTACGCTATATCTCACATATTAACCGATGTACATATGCGGAATAAAGCCCACCTTATTTTTGAAAAACCTATATTAAGGTATATAGAAGCTATGGGACGTTTTGACCCGTTTTTTTTTATAGAAAGAACCAATGATAGAAGAAAAAGGTTCCTTTTGAATTTCTCTAAATTTCTGAAACATTTACCGTTATCTTCGGTAGAAAAGTATCCTTAGGCACTGAGTTCTTCATGTTCGATATCTGGGGCCTTGAAGAACTATAGTCCAATTTCGAGAAGTTTTGCACAAGTGATGCCACAGCTCTTCATTGGAGGATGTTGTATCTATACTACTATTATAAAGAGGAAAGATTTGTATGTATGTTTGTAATGAATAAACTCAAAAACTACTGTGCCGATTCAAAAATTCTTTCACCATTGGAAAGCTACATTCACCCCAAGTAACATAGACTACATCTATTGCTGGAATCAAAGGGTATCAAAAAGACTCCGTGATGGAGAATCTTAATCTGAAACAGAAAGTCGTCTTGTAAGTCATTATCTTCGCATCGCAATCGCGTGCCAGAGAGTCGAGTACGGAGCGTGAGCAGCGGCTTGAAGAACAAAATATTACAAACAAAACAAACGAGTAAGTACATATATGTACACGAGAGTGTGTGTAAGTGTGTAAAAACTTATAACTTACGAAATGTTTGTGTGGAGCCAGTGCAGTCTGCTAGTATGTTATAAAGTGATCGAACCAGATGGAATTCAAAATTGTATTATATGTAGGTGTAGTTGGAAACCGATGTACCTAATTTCATTGAAATAGCTTCGTCGTGGTTTTTATCCGATTTCACCCATTTTCATGGCGTATTGGTTTCACCAGATTTCATCAGATACTAGTTAATTTCTCCTAAAATATATTATCCTCTAAAATATATCCTATTTAATTTTGTTATTTTCAATTATTGTATTATTTTTCTAACTTAGTATAGGTTATGTACTGTATAACCTTTATTTGGTCTTATCACGAAGCATACAGTATTTTACAAAGATTAGTCAATCTCGTCTGATATATTTTTTCACTCTATTGTCATTATAATATTTCTAAACTTCCCTCAGTTATCTTAAACTGCATTGCCCAATTTGGTCTTCTCATAAACATTTAGTAATTCATACTACCTTATAAACCCTTATAAAATTCTACACTGAATAGCCAATCTCGCCTAATACATATATTATTTCCATTAAGCAAACTTATTATTGTTGTACAAATTTTTCGCAGCTAATTTAAATTAAATTCAATATAAAAAGGCTTAGTGCTTTTGGTCAGATCAAAATGACAACAATCTACAATTCGTTATAGAAAAAAATTACGACATATATCCGTAGAGAACATATTAAAACATTCTAAGATGATCCTAGCAAGGACACACACCACATCTAGTATAAAACAATATTTAAACTGATCAAGTACTGAATTAAATTATTCAATTTACTTTGTATCCAAATCTCTCTCATTAGACACAATGTATTATTGCTGAGGCTTTTTTATGAATCTATTCATTAAATAATCATGTTATTTACTGTAAGCTTTTGGCGGAGACACACATCAAATATAAATTTAAATTGTATATTTCCTTTAACACAATATCACAACTCCTTAAGCTAAACAAATTGAGCTCAATTTTAATTAAGTCTCATTTAAAGTAGTTCAACTGTATCAGGGTTGCATTTGCTATTGAGAGAGTTACTCAGAAGAAAATAAAATGAAAAAAACTACTTTCAGTCTCTTTATTAAAAACGAAACTGAAATTGAAAGTTCAAATAAAAGAGTCATTCCGAAACTAATATGCCATCAGTGTCAAAATTGCTTCGATCACACCACAACCCAAACGAATAACTCCAAAACTATTCAATCATTTGCACTAGCATTCAGCAAGTCATAATTTCCACAAAATTTACGTATTCAAACTAAGCGCAAATAGTTTTCGCCATTTTGTGTTATTTCATCATGAATTTTCACATTGCATTTTCACATTCGCTTCGCACATTCACATTTGAATGGTTCGCAAATGAAAAATGATGATGCAGGATGCATTATCAAAGTGCAGGAAACACTCAACGAGCGATGTTGTTGTTGTTGCAACTGTTGGTACTGTTGCTTTCGGCATGCCAGTCAACGTTTGTGACTGTAGAGGAAGTGGCAATGTGATTGCGTGTGTAGACGGAAATGTTCGCCGTCAGCGACAGGATATGTTTTGAAGCATTTCAGTTTGTTTTCGGTATTTTTGTTGTTTTTTTGTTGTTGCTTTCATCAGAAATTTGTTTGCTGCATGTTGTTGTTTTTGAGTGTGTAATTTTTGGTTGATTGAACAGTTTTGGAAACACGGATGATTTGGTCTGGTTGACTGACTGAAACGTTGTGCTTTTGTGGTATTTTTCAAGTGGAATGAATTGGGATGACAAATATTTGTTGTTACATATTTTTTTCTCATTAGAAAGGAAGTTTGTCCACTATTTAATGTTTAACACAGAAAACATTTTCAGTAAGTTGTGTGATTCAGAAAAGTTCATTATATTTAGTCCGGTTTTTAGTAAAAGTTAATTAAGTACATATTAAAAAAGTTTAAAAAAAAATTGTATCCACCCTTATAGTGTTTTTAGACATGAGGTAATTGATCAATTAACGGGCCTCTGCTCGATTAAAACGCTTATTAAGATCGATTTACCATACAAAATAAAGTCTACATTTACTTTTAATTGAATTTTAATGGACTTGAAAATGAAATGCAACTCTCAAGGCTCAATTTTTTCATAAAATAAAAGCTACGATAGATGTCGCTGCTAAAAATATCAATCAGCTGATGAAACTTACCAACTTCTTATGAAAAGCAAAAACAAAAGTGTATAACAACTGATCGGTTATCGAGTAGCCGACAGTATAAAAGGCAAAAAAAGGGTTTCTCAATAAAAATTTTAATTGATCAATTAATTTGGCTGTCTAAAAACGCTATTATGTATATAATTTGGTATATTCGAGAGGGGTAGCATTAAAATATATAAGCAAAATGATTTCCAGTATTATGACATATTCTCGAGATTAAATTCAAAAGTACTCCTAGATTACTACCTTTTGATGGCTTTCTATTTTCAAAGTCTCTCTTGTTTCGTATTAATTTGTATTATTTTGCAATACAGCCGTCTTCGATTCGCCATTTCTCAGCTTGCTATCATTGAGCGTTGCTCTCTTATCAGAAAATGTACAGAGAAGAGAGAGGGAGCGGCAGAAGATATGTTGGCGCAAGATTTCACTGCAAATGCTGCCAACCTATTCAATTAATTATTATATATAACTTGTCCAATCCACTACTCTCTAACACATGACGAATTGAAGACAGCTTCATAAGAGCTCGGATTTTGTGCTCACAATAATATTAAAAAAATCGAATTTAAAGTATCCTTAAAAAATATTTTGAGTTTTTAAGCAGGAGCAAGGCTCTCCCAATTAATAATGACATAATCTATCTTAATATATAAAAATCCAGTGTCCGTGTGTATGTTCCGAATGAACTCAAAAACGAGTCAACTGATATTCATGAAAGCTGGCATATACATACATGCAATTTGGTCGCACTTAGATGATACGATAGTTATTATTCAAATTAATCGTCTCCACAATTAATAATTAACATTTTATTTTACTTCTAATTTACAGTTACATACATACATATGTACATATGTAGGTATAATATAAAAATGAATTGCTGTTCTTTAGTCTCGCAAAAAGTCGAAAATGGCTAAACCGATCTGGCTAATTTTAGTCTTGAAATATTCGTGGAAGGCCAGGAAAAGATTAGAGAGTGAGTAAATATGGAAAAATTGCAAGGAAGATAATAATAAGAGAATTTTATTTGTGTTGACAAGAAAAATATAAAAAGAGAAAACAAAAAAATAATATTTTGAAGGTTGTCATTGTTGCTTTGTTCAAATATTTTTGCCAGTGTTTAATTGTATAAGGTTGTGTCCATAGCCTAAAACCATTTGTAACAAATAAGGAAAGGCTAAGTTCGGGTCCAACCGAATATTTTATACTCTCGCAATTTATTGATGTAATTTTATTAAGATAACACAAATTTGACCTATATATTCGGCATAAAGTCCAATAAAAAAAATCATAATATATAGTATATGAGGGCTGATGTAATTCCAGAACCAATTTCACTCATTTTCACCACCAAGGTTAACGGGAATAGGGGCAACTTGGCACCTGTTAGTAGCCAAACAAATGGCACATTCGACCTTGAAATTACTCCTAAATAGCAAATGAACGAAACACTAGTCAGCAAAATCGTCAAAAATTGCGCTATAACGAAGATTTTCCAAATATTCAAGAAGTCACTGGAGGTACTGCACAGGACTTTAAAAGATCTTGATTGTCGATAAACGTTTTTGGTGGAGCCAGGATTCTGTTAGCAGGTGATTTACGCCAAACTCTTCCAATTATTCCTAGATCAATTGTTACTGACGGGCTAATCGCATGCCTAAAGTCATTTAATTTGTGGCGACACATAAAGTATCGCCAATTAACAACTAACATATGAGTGTTTTTGCAACAATATCAAATTGCGATTGTAGAAGCAGTTGGAAATGGTAGGGCCGCAGTTGACACCTCGATGGATTAATAGCATTTCCAACAGATTTCTGTCACTTCCTGACATGAAACCTCAATATGATAACCATAAATGACTGATTGAATGACCTATATTGGTGGTAAAAAAAACAAAGATATCGATGATCTTAATGCGACAATTTAGAATTTCGGTCTAGGAGAGTTAGCACAGCTACAAACCAGGATGACATAGTCAATTATCCCAAACTATTTAAAATTGCCTGTACTATCACCACTCACTTTGCAATTCAAAGTAGTGTGAGTTGTCATCATGCTGCGTAACATTAATCGACCTCGAGTAATCAATATCGTCGCCGAAGCCAAGATTGGACCAACTTAATTTAATGTATACCTTAGCCACAAAAACGTGTGGCCGGGTCTGCTAGTGAAACTATAAATATTTCAATAGTTTGACGTGATAGAACTATGTATCTGGAAAAGTTACTCAGACGAAACAAATTCTATCAAATGATCTATTAATTCCTAGGCTTTCCCAATACTTTCAGAGTTTGAAGTTTTTAAGAGGATTATTTTGGGATACCAAAGAAGACCTGAGCTGTAGAGACGTACGCAAGACTGTAAACGAATGCATCAAAAGCTTAATTTCTAGCCCCGAAAGTGTAAAAGAAAGCTTTTCTGCAGCTTTTAGAAATTCAGGTGAGAGAAAGTTGTCTTTTTTATCAAAATTTCGCTCTTATAGATTTCTCTTTCGAATATTAATTTGATATGTCACATCACTGGCTTCCACTTCCTTCTAAACACACAATAACAAGAACATCATATAAACTGTTAGCCCCGAGTTATATATATTTTCACAAGTATTTGCCAAATATGAATGCTACAAATGCAAATCAAAACAAAATTAATTAAAATATTCCGATGGAAAGAACTACAAAATCACAAAATGCAATATGACAACAAACAAATAAGCCAAATATTTGTGTAATAGAGACAACTTTAGATAACTGTATATATATGTATCTATATAGATTTATGTATATATTCAAACAAAAAAATGCATTTGATGCTATGAAACTGCAACGAAAACTATAAGCTGCAAGTATAAATCAGGATTTGATGAAATTAATTTATACATACAAATATACAGATAAGTTTACATATATACAAAAATACACATTAAGTCATCATATACTTATATTCATATATACATACATATATATCTTCATATAAAGCCTCTTGTCAGTCGAAAGTTTATTTCAAGTACGATTTATATAATAAAATCTGCAACTTGCAACACATTCTTACTTACACAGCCACAACAACAACAACAACATAGATATGTATGCAGATTGTGCAGCTCATTATTTCGCACTCAATGTCAGTCGCGCTCAAGACACGCTGATCCACACTTGGCGAAAGGATGAAGTTGCCGTCCTTGGCAACTTGAAAGCGTACAGCTGCAGCGGCAGTGACGTCGGCGCTTACATAACGTTTGCCAAGTATAATGACAGTTCAATGGGAATTGGTTGGTTGGTTGGTTGAGCAACGCAGAGGCGTTGAAATAATACTTAAATAGACAGCTGCATGCTATAATACACACACACACATACATATAGTACATACACCGAAGTGTATGCGGTGTGTTTGTAGGTTATATTACGCTCAGTTGCTCAAAATGCATATCATATTGGTAATAATATTATCATCATACTTGCTATTGTTATTTCAACTTAAAACTTTATTGTTTTCATTGTGGTTATTGTTGTTGTTGCATGCAGTGCTTGTAAAATCTGCTGAGTATTTGCATAAAATTAAACTGAGCGTAAAAATAAATAAGCGCCGCAGCAAAAGCAGAACTTTATGTGTGTAAATGCAAATTGATAAATGCAAGTTTATTATAAATATATACATTTATATATACTTACACATATGTATGTATGTATTTCAGCATTTTAATATGCGCGGACATATTTGTAAATATGCAGCTGGTATTTTTTGTAATATCACATGCACACTGTAAATATGCATATGCAAGTATGTGAGTATGGATGAGTGTTAATGTGATTTTATGTTAATTCAAGTACAGTATGTGCAAAAAATATGTAGTACACTAAAATTAATAATTTACTTGCACTAGAGAATAATTATTCTATTACACTGTACAAAACCTGGCTGGGCAGTAAAGCAAACTGAGATTTAAAAATAGATAATAAAATTGCATTATCCGATTTTCGAAGTTAGTCTGTAAAAACGAAAGGTTTGTTATAAAAAAGAATATTTCAGGATATAGTTACTAAAAAATCCCAATTAGGGATATAATCTACATTTTCCTCTTAATTTAATAGTGTATTTCGCTCAAGCTTATATAACAGATGATATGAAGGGTCAAAGTTAGATCTTCGAATCACTTATAACATCTGGCATACAAACTTGACGAAACAGTTTTATATACAGTAAAAGCTCCTTATTCGTGCTTCCTTTATTCGCGTTTTCACTATCCGCGGATTAAAAAATGAGACCCAATTTCTATATTGGCGACTAAAATTTTTTTTATTCGCGGATCTAATAAGCACATACATAATAATAAAATTATTCCAATAGGTATCCAACCCAATATTCTTGTCAAATGGACTAATAAAGAAGTAAAATAGATCAAGAACAAGAAAATGTTAAATATTCCACTATTTTCGCAATATGTTTGAACTTTTGGTAATATTTCCATATAGAAGGGGCTCACATGGAACTGAACACAACCTATTGAAGAAGAGGCTTCAACAAGCACTGGAAATGTGGCATTCAATTTGAAAAATCTTAGTGAAGGTTTAAGAATGGCAAATGAGCTCTGCGATTTCTTTATGAACATTGATCCGTCTTTGGAACGAAGTCTAATTTTTAAGAGAGCTTTTGAAAACTAAGCAAGAAAAAATTACAAAATTCTTCAAACCATTGCCTAAGCCTTAAGATAATTAATTAAAATGTTCAAAAACTTCAATTAAATAATTTTTTTATATACCTATTTGTTTTGTTATTTTTTTGTCACCTAGGAACATATCCCCTATAATCCCATATAAATTACCATCCCATATTCACGTTTTCTGTATTCGCGGCATATTTATGGAACATATATCCCGCGAATAAAGAGCTTTTACTGTACCACCGAATTAAGAAGAAAAAATTTAACTATATTTTGGATATTTTAGTAGCTGTATCCTCTAATAATTTTTTTAAATGCGTTTTTCGTACTTCGTATACAGGCATTTCGATGTTGAAGCCTAATTTCGAAAATTGGATTATGCAATTTTTTTACATTTTTTTGTCTCAATCTCCCAGAGAAAACAATTTGGTCCAATACCTAGAAAAAAAAGTCGATTTTGCCGTTAAACAGTAAACAATTTTTAAAAATGCTTCCCTGAGTCTAAATGCAGTTCTTAAGATACGATTCACAATCACATTACTACAAATCAGGGAAGAAAGTAGTTTAATATAGAAAACGTATAGAAAGGAATTTATAAATTGCCAAATCAGTCAGTTTTTGAAACAGAGTTGTCAGTTAATCAAAAAGTTGTAACTTAAAATATTAAAAGAAAAAAACGTGTCGAATAGAATTCGTCTAAAATTATTTCGTGTGTCTTTACCCAGTAGTTCGGCTGGTGTCAAGCGATTACTAGAGCGCTAAATCTACTAGCGATTTCATGCATTACTAGTAATTAGTCTTTTCGCTAATGATTTGTAATGCAACGAGGCATTACTCGAAAAATGAATGTAAAACCCACCCCTAAAAACAGTACTCTTGTTTTTTTCATTTCGCGCTCTCTCTCTCGTATCTTTTGTCACACAATTTTTTTTCCAAAAATTTTACGCGTCATTTCACATTTTTCCGACTAAGAGGAAGATGCGTAATTTGCGTACGGAAAATTATAGAATATTTTTAAATATAGTGAAAAAGTAATATGCAAAAAAGTGTAAAAAAGAATAAATATAATAATACAATAAGAATAAGAACGCAACACGAGAAGAAGGCAAAAAGAACCACGGACGGAGGCCTCAACACCGAATCATCACAAACAACAACAAAATCACCGCAGATCACCCAAACTCTACAACCCATAGAACCATCGCGGGATTATCCACCCATAGATCAGGTTATATACTTAATGTAATTGAAAACATATTATTATAAGTACATCAATTTAACATTATTATACTAAAAACTGATAATATCTTTTATTTTGCACACATATGTATGTGTATTAAATTAATATTAATAAAGAAAATAAATAATTAGTAAATAAGAATAATATAATGTTAGATAATTTTTAAGGACAAAAAAAGGGAGGAGACAGAATATAAGAATAGTAGAAAATAAGGAAATAAATTGAAAATAAATATTTCTACATGAACTAAATAAATATATATTTCTTTGTATTTCGTAAACATTTGTTTTATTTTTTGTAAAAGTGTTGTTTTCAAAAGTTTTTCTCAGGCGTAGAACCACAAGCGTTAATGGACGAGTACAATCGCTAGCGATTTTGAATTAATGAAACCCCTAGCGTGTTCGAATTAGTCAAATCACTAGCCATTTTGAATTAACGAAAACGCTAGTAATTCTGTACTAGCGATTCACTAACGATTTTGGAACTAGTCGTTTCACCAATGACTGGTAATGCAGAGTCGCACCGCTCGATTACTCTCGTAGGACAATGCAATGTAAAAATCGTTAGTCAAATAGCATTGCATGTAATCGGGCTGGGACCGGTGCTAATGATTCGGAATTAGTTATATCGTTAGCTCTTCTCCGATGGGGGGTAATATGGACTACAGGGTAATATGGACTTATTTTAGATTACAGTTGCCAGCTGTTCATAAAAATTAAAAATATTATATGTAAAATTAAAAGATGAAGTTAAACGAAATTTGCTGAAATTAAGCAAAATATGATAACTAGCACCAAATTTTAAATTTCTTTATACGAACCCTAAAAATTGTTTAAAATTATTTTTTTATTATAATTTTTTTTTTGCTGAAAATTCAAAATATTTTTAGCTGCTATTTTGTTTAAATACTTTATAGTATTTTATTTAATATATTTCAAAATAAATTAGCGACACTTATCATTAGCGAAATAAAGTAATAATAAGCTAATTGAAAATTTGTTGCATATTTTCAGACCCTCAATGAAATTTTCCGACGAATAATTCTCTAGAACATTTTCACTCTCTAGCTCCCACCCAAATTAATTTTTTACCGATTTTTAGAAAACGGAACTCAAACAGACCACTTCGTGAAAGAGCTATCGGTGCAGAAAGTACAAAAAAAATTTCAGCATCAATTCTATTCTATTTTTTCGAACAAAGAGGTAATTAATAGCTTTTTCTTAAAATACATAAACTAATTTCTATGAATTGTTTGAACCTCTGGAATCAAATCTCAGGTGTTTTTGTAATTCTTTCAGCCTCTATAAAAGAAAATCTCACAAAGCTGCCGTAATGTAACAATTCACATAATTACATATACATATTTACACAAGTAAATCTTTACAATAACAACAAAAAATACAAATAAGTAAAATAAGTAAAATAAATAAAATCATTGAAGCATATGTATGTGTATAAATATAAAAAAATGCAGGCTTACTGTTTACACATACTTAACAAAAATTAAAGACAGACAACAATATTAAAAAACAACAACAATAACAATAAAAAATTGCAAATAATGCAGTTAAATAAGGGCAAGCGCGCGTGCACACTAGGCTGCGACAGCTGTATGTGTATAGAGCAAGCATGTGTATGAGACAATAAAAGCTCACACAAGCACACAGTTAACTGTAAAAAGTCCACAAACGCATGCGTTGCAGTCGCCACAACACTTTGCAATAAAAGCCTGCAATTATGCGTAATCAACTTGACAGTGAGACTGTGGCGCCTGCAGCAATTGCTTGCACAGCAACAACAACTACGATAATAATAATAAAACAAATTTTCAACTAACAACAATAATTGAAATAATAACAACAGTAACAATGGCAACAACAACAACAAAAACACTCATATACATATACAGTTATATATAAGTATACTTACAACTGTAAACCTCAAGTACAGCTGCCACACAATCTTGTCTCGTACGCCGCGCTGGACAATGGCTGCCATTGATTATGCCAATATGCGCTCACACTCAAATACAGTTATATATATATGTTTGTATTTATATATATTTTATGTATATTTAAATGCTATTTACACGTATGCTTGCCTGCCTTCATTTGTATAATTGTTAATTTAAATTTAACACAGCAAATGTGCGTAAATTTCTGCAAATAAATGAACACACACACACAAACTCACTGACTTTAGCACACAATTTTTATTTGGAAACTTCATTCGCACGGAAATTTCAGTCAATTCCGAAGTGAAATTTAATTGGATTTAAAATTTCTCAATCACTTCCGCTTCATACAATACGACTTTACCATTAAAGTCGCCACAATTTACATATATTTGCATGCATACATACATACATATTTACAAACACATATACATATATTTATGTAATATACAACAAATTCCATTGCATATGTATGCATCTCAGTAATTGTAGTAAATATTCCGTTATTGTAATGTAGCGCCCGAGGATGTAGAATTCAGTAAACGCTGTCACTGCTGTCAGGAAAACGTATTTATATATGTATGTTCTTGCGACTGTATATGTAAGCTTGTAACTACAGCTGTTTATTGGTTTCCTGCACTTGTCCAGTGTTCTTCAAATGCATACAGTTGCCAGTGTTTATTTGTATTTGTATATATATTGCGCTTGACAACCCTGTAGGCATAGCTGTTTTTTTAGAATAAATTATAATTCTGTATCTTTTCTAAATTTTCACAAAGCTTTTTAATTTGAAAATGTTTTTAATATTGCGCCTAGATGTAGGCAACACATTTTTTTATTTCAAAACACATATAACGGTAGTATAATGTGCCAAAAAACGATCAGAAAAATAAAAAATCAATTATTCCTAAAACAATTTGATACACCCTAAATGTATGCTACCCTAAATTTAACTGTTACTAATGGTTAATGGTTTTCGGAAGTATTTTATCTCAAAAAGCTCAAAGCTTACACTAATTTAAAGCAAAAAAGTACTGATTAATATATTCTTTTAGACATATGTTTCACTACAGGGCCCAAAACTCTCGAAGGGAAACCTCATTCAAAAAACTTTGGACCCACAGACTTATAACCGACATCCATGTGCTTAGAAGACTGAACATGTATTTTTTAATTGCTCTCGATTTTTAAGTATAAGGGATAAGCTGAGAACTGCCCTAGAAGGTAGTCTAAGAGTTGAAAATTTGACTGCTCTTATGTATCAGTCCTCCGATAAACGGAAAGCCGTTGGTGAAGCAGTGACTTTTATTATGACAGCACTGAGACGTTTACAACATATTAGGCGTCAGTCGCTCCGTGTGACAGAGGAGACAGAAAATATATAGGCACTCCCACGAAGTAATATTTAAGGGGTTAGGGGTAGTCAGGATTTTCCAAAAAATATTTTTTTTTCGTTAAGAGTAAAATCTTAAAAATATTCTCTGAAAATTTAAAGTTGATCCGATAATTACTTTTCGAGTTATTCGACAAATAACAAAGAGCGCTCAGGCACTCCAACGCACTAGTGTCAAACTTTAAATGCGTTTATCTGAAAACTATGTTTTTTGAACTGGTAACAACTGTAACTCGATAACCGCTCAGTAGATTTTAATGAAATTCATACAGCTTTTAGAATACATAATAAACTCAGGCATGATCCGAAGGATGTTTTTTTTCAAAAATTTCGATGATTTCTGTTGATTTTTCCTGAAAATCTAAAAAAAATTTCCTGAGGCCGCCATTTTGTTAATTTTTGAAAAAAAAAAGCTTCGGATCAGGCAGCAGGATTATCTATTTATAAAACTAATTTTTTTTATCCGATTGATTTTAGATGAATCTCCAAGGACTTATGATTGTCACCGCAAGGACCTTTTTTTGAAACTGGGTCAACACAGACAACTATAACTTTGGAAATTAAAATTTTTTTTTCAAATTTTCGTGACTTAAAGGGGGGGGGGTGGTTGGGTAAGGTTTGTTTCGTCGAAAGAGGACCTTTTTTCATGAATTCTTTTAGAAAAAATTATTGCTGTAGGTTTATTTTACTTATTATTATATGAGGGTACAACATTTGAAGGATACTTCAAAAAAAGTTGTATCGAAAAATAGCGAGGAATAACGGATTTATCGTCGATCTCTGCAGGCACCTCGAAAAAAAGTTGTTGTGCGGTGACCAGCCTACAGCATCACTGGATCATCCGAAACCAAAAAATCAAAATTCTTTCTTTATTTTATTAGTTTATCTTTCAATTGACGTCGAGTTTTTTTTAATTTTTAAATTTTTCAATTTTTGATACCATTTTCAAGCAAAAATTACGATTTTAGACGAAAAAATCGACCTATTTGTTATTGTAAAATTGTTAGTAATTAAAATTTTTGGAAAAACTTGACGTCGAGAGCTATATATATGTAGAATATTTGTTCAACATTTCAAAACGATCGATGCAGTAGTTTTTTCTGTAGGCTGGTCACCGACTTCAAAAATGACATATTTGGGAAAATCGATTCAAAGTTTTGTACACTCAGCGCAGATAGCTGGAGGTACCGTTATTCAACCTGCTGTAACTTCGTTAGTTTTTCTCCGAATGACCTAAAACTTTAACACAATATTCTAGAGATGTTGATGGTTCAGGAAAAAAAATTAAAAAAAAAATGTCATAATGTAAAATAAATATTTAATAGCAAAAAAAATTACTGAAAATTCTAATTTTTTCGTGTCTCTGACTACCCCTAACCCTTTAATCCGGTGATGCCGTGAGAGAGTATTGCCTTGGGAGTAAGTTAGGTTGAGTTGATTAAAGTTCCGCACTCCGCGTTTCGATGCTTTCTCATACTATAAAAAAAGGTCCAAAACTCCACAAAATTTTCTTCTTTTCTTTAATTTCCAAGATATCTTCGAATATGAAGATTTGATTAAAGAAAATATCGGTTATTATATAGTGGTAGTAACATGTAGTATGTCTATATTTCCTTTAGTAAAATTATACATTTTTAATCTATTTAAAGATATATGAAAAAACGTCTATAGAAATGAGAGATCTTCGATAAGTGCTTTAAAAAGTAAAATATTATACTCCTGGTTAAGGTTTTTTGGTTATCAAAAAATTATAACAGTTCTTCAACAAAACATCAAATCGGTGGCTTTTTAATTTCCTACTGGGTAGTGCAAAATCATTTCATTATACCATGGTCAAGTCAATGATGGCTGAATTGGTTGTATATCACGTTGCTCACATACATCGTTATGTAAGTGTATTTGTGTATGTACAGGTATATACACTAAAGCAATTTAATTTGTAGTTAATTATACTGAATTACGCAGTTACTGAAAGTCCTTTTCCGCTCACAAATACACTCACATAAACAAATTGGTTGTAATGTTGTATGTGTATGTGTGTGTGCAATAGGTTTTATGTGACATCTAAATTGCTTTATATTTAATAAATAAATAAATACATTTCAAATGCAATTTACTCGCACATTTACGTGTTAATAATTTATTAAAAATTGTGCTATGAATTTCAAATGAAGTTAGTTATACAGAGTTGTTTGAAAATAGTAATGCAAAAAAATATTTAGAAATTCAAAAACTGCTATTAAATATTTAAGCTCATTTTTGAATTTAAATCTTTGCCTTAAACTAGTGTTGGAACTAAGGTCGCGCTAATTTTTGATTAAAATATGCCCGACACGTTTTAGTACCACTGAAATATTTTTAAAAATTACCTTATTGATATGTGGATCACGTGGACTTTTAGGTCGAATAACTTGAGCCCTTTTTTCGTATTTCTAATACATTATTTAAGAAAATAACGAGGCATTTGTCAAGTGTTTCAGCATTTTGTTTTATATTTCTAATCCTCAAGTGTAATTTAGAGACTCTCTATGTTCTTCATAATATTTTTTAATTAATAAACTTCTGTCTCATCAATGACTATATTAAACAAGTAAGGAAAGGCTAAGTTCGTGTACAACCAAACATTTTATACTCTCGCAATTTATTTAGAGATTTACCTATATTTTCGGTGAAAAATTACCCTTAGGCACTGAGTTCTTCATGTTCTATATGACGGGCCTTGAAAAGTCATGGTCCGATTTTGACAATTTTTCCACAAGTGATGTCACAGCTCAAATATAGTATTTGTGTAAAGTTTTATTCCGCTATCTTCATTGGTTCCTAATGTATATATTATAAAGTGAAGGAATAAGATGGAATTCAAAATTGAGTTATATGGGAAGTAGGCGTAGTGGTGAACCGATTTCGCCCATATTCCACCCGTGTCATCAGGATGTCAAGAAAATATTATATACCGAATTTCATTCGAATCGGTCGAGTAGTTCCTGAGATATGGTTTTTGACCCATAAGTGGGCGACGCAACGCCCATTTTACATTTTGTAAAAAAAATCTGAGTGCAGCTTCCATCTGTCATTTCTTATGTGAAATTTAGTGTTTCTGACGTTTTTCGTTATTGAGTTAACCAACTTCTAGTAGTTTTCAACCTAACCTTTGTATGGGAGGTGGGCGTGGTTATGATCCGATTTCTTTCATTTTTGGACTGTATTAGGAAGTGGTTAAAAAAAACGACTGCAGAAAGCTTGGTTTATATAGCTTTATTAGTTTGCGAGTTATATACAAAAAACCTATTTGGGGGCGGGACGACGCCCACCTCCCCAAAAAAATTACATCCAAATGTGCCCCTCCCTAATGGGATCCTATGTTCCAAATTTCATTTTCATAACTTTATTTATGGCTTAGTTATGACACTGTATAGGTTTTCGGTTTCCGCCATTTTGTAGGCGTGGCAGTGGACCGATTTTGGCCATTTTCGAAGGCAACCTCCTCAGAGTGCCAAGGAACATGTGTTCTAAGTTTCATTAAGATATCTTAATTTTTACTCAAGGTATCGCTTGCACGGACAGACGGACGGACAGACATCGGGATTTCAACTCCACTCGTCATCCTGATCATTTATATATATATAACCCCATATCTAACTCTTTTATTTCTTAGTAACTCGAACAACCGTTATGTGAACAAAACTATAAAACTCTGTGCAACATGTGGCGAGAGTATAAAAATGCTCTCCGAGGTCATTAGCATCAGTCATTCTGAAATCACCTATACCTGTCAATGACCTCAAATGTGGCAATAAGGTATATAGAACAGTTATGTTCCCGGCTCAGATATAAAAATTGATTTTAATTAAAGTAACTGAATATCCAATGAAATTTGTCACTGATGTGTCGATGTGCCCGACATACATATATAAAACCAAGTCAAGAGTAGAACCAAATCAAAAGTAGGAACATTGTAGATCGATAACTTCCAGAAGGCGTACGAAAACGATTCAGTTTCTATTTTACGAACATCGATGATGCAATATTTATACTCTCGCAACAATGTTGCTAAAGAGAGTATTATAGTTTTGTTCACATAACGGTTGGTTGTAAGTCCTAAAACTAAACGAGTTAGATATAGGGTTATATATACCAAAGTGATCAGGGTGAAGAGTGGAGTTCAAATCCGAATGTCTGTCTGTCCGTCCGTCTGTGCAAGCTGTAACTTGAGTAAAAATTAATATATCTTAATGAAACTTGGCACACTTATTTCTTGGCACCATAGGAAGGTTGCTTTCGAAAAGGAGCAAAATCGGACCACTGCCACGCCCACAAAATGGCGAAAACCGAAAACACATAAAGTGCCATAACTAAGCTATAAATAAAGCTATGAAAATAAAATTTGGTATGAAGGATCGCACTATGAAGGGGCATATTTGGATGTAATTTTTTTGGGGAAGTGGGCGTGGCACCGCCCTCTACTAAGTTTTTTGTACATATCTCGCAAACCAATAGAGCTATATAAACCAAACTTTCTGCAGTCTTTTTTTAAGCCACTTCCTAATACAGTCGAAAAATGAAAGAAATCGGATCATAACCACGTCCACCTCCCATACAAAAGTTAGGTTGAAAATTACTAAAAGTGGGTTAACTCACTAACGAAAAACGTCAGAAACACTAAATTTCACATAAGAAATGGCAGATGAAAGCTGCACTCAGATTCTTTTACAAAATGGAAAATAGGCGTGGCGTCGCCCACTTATGGGTCAAAAACCATATCTCAGGAACTACTCGACCGATTTCAATGAAACTTGGTTTGTAATAGTTTCCTTACATCCCAATGATATGTTGTTAAAATAGGCCAAATCGCTTCACAACCACGCCTACTTCCTATATACCAGAACTTTGAAGACAATCTGAATCGTTTTCTTTACAATATATAAAGTAAGCACTAGTGAAGATATCGGTGCAGAACTTTGCACAAATACTATGTTAATAGTGTGGCTGCCCCATTCTAAAAATCGCCGAAATCGGACCATAGGTTTTTAAGGCCCCATATATCGAACACGAGGACCTCGGTGCTTCTAACCTTATATTATGGTTTCCAACTTTCAATGGACTTTATACAATATATATGACAAATATGTGGGTCAAATTGTGTATTATATAATATAAATAAAGATAAATAAACAAATTGCGAGAGTATAAAATGTTCGGTTACACCCGAACTTAGCCCTTCCTTACTTGTTTTTATTTGCTGCTGTGTCATTATTCTAGAAAATACAGCCATTGTTGGTACTATCGACTAATCAAAGTTTAAACTAACCTGGATTGAGGTTGATGATACTATATTAAGCTTCCATATATTTTCATGCATAACTTAAATATAGCCCAGCAAATTTAACATTCCACATCCGCAATTCAGTTTCCATAACATAACCGACCAAACCCGTCGACCAATATGCTTTTAGAAGCAGTATTTGCTTGAAATTTGTTGCAGCATAAGACAAATGAGTTCTTTATTGTGTCATATAAATTTTAAGATTATTTTATATACACATGAATATGTGTGAATTATATGTGAATTCAAGAGATGCGTAAGATAAGTCCCCACTCGTATGCGCATAGACACGTCGTGCTAAATTGTGCCCCAGTAGGACATTTTTCTAAAAGGGAAAGGCAAGAAGTACATACTCTAAATATGTCATCAAGACATATAGTACCAACGAAGGCCTCTTCTACCACAAGTTTCCATAAGATGGACGATCTAAGCTCGTGAGATGATCTATCATCAGATCGCTGCAAAAGTGTATCGTATCGTTCATTCGTTTTGATGATAAACGAAATGCAAACGAAAAGTTTATTTTTATAAGTGTCCCAAAGACAGTCAATACTCAGTAGCATTCCTCAAATGCTTTGGGGAAGTTTTCTGGCACTACTACAACAACAACAACTACTTATAACTTCCAACAAACTCAAAATTTATTTCTGTTTCTTTCCAGGTCCCTTCTCCCACAAAATTTTATGTTCACCCGACTCCCACACATAGAAAGACAGATATCACAATATATGGGAGTATGCAATAATAATGCGAGTGAAATCCAACATGCACCATGCAGCATGCAACATGTATGCACATCATAAATTTGTGGTTGCAACAAAGTAGCAAGAAATGCGTGCGTATGCGTTTTTATTGGCCAACCTATTATGCGGCAGACACAAAGTAGCGTCGGCGAAGAAGCAACAGCAAACAATAGCAACACAACACTAACAACAACAAAAAATTTAAAGCGAGTAAAACTCACAATAATAAACAAAAGTCGCTGACATGCAAGCGCTAGCGGCACGCACGCACGTGCAACATTGTGTTGCAAGTACGCGAACTAACGGAAATATTTAGAAGGGGAGTGTTAATGCAACATAGGTGAGTGGCAGCAACAACAACACTAGCATTATAGCTTATAAATATGTGTATTCAAGTGAAATTAGTTTGCATTGTTGCATTTGTGGCAAGCATGCGTTGCAACCACTGCGTAGTTGTCAACATGCATGCTTCTGTATGTAAGTGTGTAGACGATTTTATTGCTGCATAAACGTAGTTAGTTTGTGCTATGCCTCAGCTTATGTTGCAACATGTGTTGCATGCACAAAATTTGGTGGCAACAAAACAATTGCTAATTGCTTTATAACACACGCACAAATCATAAATATACAATATGTGTCTACGAAATGAGTATGCAACAACAACAACAACAGCAGTAACGTTAAATAAAATTAAATAAAATAAAATTGCAACAAAAGTAGCTACAACGCTGCTTTTATAATAGGAGCAACAACTAGAAGACGTTAATGCAACACTTCTAATAGCAGCATAACTTTTAACAACAACCAACAACTTTTGTTGCAACATGGCTTAGCTTCTGTTCGTGCTTGCAACCGCAATGCTTAATAACCTGCAACATTATGTTGCTTGTTAATTAATGCCACTGCTGTTGCCGCGCTGTGTATTTGAATGAATTGTTGTTGTTTTTTATTTGTATGAGGGTAGTGTTGTTGTAAGTTGGCTTCTTAAAGATTACGAACAAATATTGAGAAGAATCTTGAAAGAGTTTTGAGGATGCGAGTTTATAAATATCATCGGTGCCTCTTTCTCGAGACCCCAGATATTCTCTTTTCTATCAGATTTCACATTAAAATTCAGCGCTGAACAATTTCTCAACATTGGAAGAAACTCCCACAGAACTCAAAACCTGTAAGCCTATCTACAAGTTCTCATGACCGTCTTCTCCTGGCTTTAAATCAGAGATCTCAGTACCTGGTCTTGAGAATATTAACAACAATGCCCAAACAACAAGTTTTACGTTACAGGATTTCATTCGACCAAGTCCAGTTATTTCACCGATCTAACCCTATTTTGAACGGGTCTCGGAGATCAGTGTTTTCTTAACTACATAAGGGTATTCAATCGCAATAATGAAATAGTAAGCATTCTTCTCTTCCCTTCAGTACATTATCTAAAAGCCGCGAAGAAAATGAAGATTCTAACTAGTCTCTCTCGCTCATTTCCATAAAGCTCTCTCTTACTCGTTCTCTCTGCTCTCACATTCTTCTTCGGAGTCACCGATCACAATAATTTCGCTCTCTACAACAACATTCCTCACTTACCGTTCTCCATTCTGCAATTTGCGATTATCGCGCACCTCCCAACCGCCATTTGGACGCTGTATCGGCGCCGGTGTCGCATAATGCCATTGCCGGTAGTATGAGTCATAATTGCCTGCAGCACGTCCCTCACCCACGCTCTCCGCATCATCGCCACCATTCTCCTCAGCAGCATTACTATCAACATTATCACCACCATAATAACCAGCTGTTGGTTGCTGCTCATAAGGATAACCATCAGCGGACTCCTGCGACTCCTCCTCTTCATCGTCATCGTACACAGAACCAGGGCGCGCATAGTAGGCATCCTGATAACCGCTAGGTGGCGCACCAAAATCATCTTGTCGCCGACCAAGCGCGGGCAATGTTTCAGCGTGTACAACTACTGGACGTTGTTCTTCGTAGTAACCTTGTTTAACGGTGCTTTGATTGTTGTTATTTTCATTCACTGTTGTTGTGTTGTTAACATCGCGTTTATTTTTATGTTGTTGTTGTTTTTGCTCTCTTATTGTTGTTGCCAGCAACGTTTGGGTATCATTTTGTTGCTCTATATTGACAAGCAGAAATTTACTATCTTTTTCACCATGCGCTGACTCATGTTGATCGTTGGCGCTCATCAATACTCTCACCACTTTGGCATTAACTTCGTTTTCTGTGGTCTTGGCAAGTCGCTCAGCGCTCGCTGTGTCCTGCAGCGCTTCGGTGAAAGCGAAGGCAGTCACGGATAATACAAATACTAAGGCGAAGAGTGTGGGGCGACATCTGCCGGTGGGCTTTAGATGTGTGGTGAACTTGTGGGTGTGTTGCAGCATTTTTTTAATTTTTGATTTTTTTCGTACACTTTTCGTTTATTTTATGTCTTTTCAATTATTTTTATCTTTTCAAAATTTTTTTTTTGGATTTCGATTTTTTTTTTTTCAAAATTATTTATATTTTTTAAATAATTTTTTTTTTTTTCGAAATAAAAAAATATTTCACGCGCACCTTAAATCACCACTTATGAGTGAGTGATTCTTAAGCTCGTTTTTTTTCTTACTCTCCAGCAACTTTTTAATACCGTTCAGTCTGAGTGCCGGTTTGCAACTGTCTTAAAATCTTGTGGCGAGCTTTGTTGCCTCCAGCAGCTGACAACTAGTGACAACACACATACATTTAAACTGACAGTTACTACAAATACACCTGCAATCACGCACACCAGCTTATAGTCTAAAGAAATCCACCGGAGAATGCTTTAAAAAGGAATCTACGATAAATATTTAAATATTTCTTCGATTCTTCAATTCTCAAAATATCGTCAGTATCTAGAACGATCATCACATGTCCGCCATGCTAAAGCAATTATCAATTACATTTCACTCACACTCACTTAGCAAAGCGGTATATAAACCCTGTAGTAATGCTGTCGTTCACTCTTCAGGTGCTAATTACCAAAGCTCGTGCTAACAACAACAGCACCGGAGCAATATGTAACACATATACAAAAACAATTTTAAAACCGTTCTACTGCTCCAGTTTTGATAGCTAGCTAAGCTAGTAAGCCGAGTTGATCTTGTCGTGTTTAACTCGTCACCGCTTAACGGTTCTTTGAAGGCAATGACTGAATTGACGCAACGTCAGCATTTAGCAGGCACTTAGCACTTTAGCAACATACATATGTATATACTAGCTGCGCAGTACAAACATATTCCAGAAAATATTATTTGAATTTTTTTAACGTTTATTTTTTAAATTTCGATACAACGCCGTTCGTTCACACTTGTTTTGTTGTTGTTTTTGCTATTTCTTACTTTGTAGCTATTTGTTGTAGTACATAACAAGTGGCACTTTTGACCTAAATTCTTTCCGTTAACTGTTGTCAATGACAATACTGGATTCTATTTATTATTCCCGTCCCCTTTCTCGTCTACGCAGACGCATGGAAATCTAATTAAATTGCAATTTTCACTTAATCGCAGTATTTTTGTATTTTATTAGACGGTGAAAGTTGTGTCAACATTTATTTGAGAATTTATTGATGTTCTCAATTTTTTGATTATACAACAAATAGTCGTATTTATGAATTGATCATACTTCCTTAATGCGTTGTTTGTTAATTAAATGATTTGCTTGACATGTATAGAAATAGAAATCTAAAATTTATTATGAGAATTCTTCAGAATGAATCAAAAGTTGGTTGAGCTCCATAATGACAGCATATTTTAAGACCCATTAAGTTTAATAATAAAACAATAAATAAAACAATGTCTTTTAATCTCTTATAAATCCACGCTTTTTATAGTAGACTACTTTCCATAGTATATTATTGAACACCTCTATCCAGATCTCTGGCAACACAGCTCAAAATAAGTATTTTAAATATATTAAGTCCCAAAATTGTTGTTATTGTGGTTTTCGATTATATATATATATATATATATATATATTTGGCGTAGAAACCGCTTAAGCGATTATAGCCGAATCCACCAGAGCGCGCCACTCGTTCCTCCTTTTTTCTTTTTGGCGCCAACTGGATACACCAAGTGAAGCCAGGTCACATTGCACTTGGTCTTTCCACCGGAGTGGAGGTCGTCCTCTACCCAGCGGGTACAGCATCGAACACTTTCAGAGCTGAAGTGTTTTCATCCATTCGTACAACATGACCTAGCCAGCGTAGCCGCTGTCTTTTTATTCGCTGAACTATATCAATGTCGTCGTATAAATCGTACAGCTCATCGTTCCATCGTCTGAGGTATTCACCGTTGCCAATGTTCAGAGGACCATAAATCTTACGCAAAACCTTTCTCTCGAAAACCCCAAGAGTCGTCTCATCGGATGTTGTCACCGTCCACGCTTCGGCGCCATACATCAGGACGAGAATAATGAGCGACTTGTAGAGTTTGGTTTTTGTTCGTCGAGAGAGGACTTTACTTTTCAATTGCCTACTTAGTCCAAAGTAACACCTGTTGGCAAGAGTGATTCTGCGTTGGATTTCAAGGCTGACATTGTTGGTGTTGTTAACGCTGGTTCCCAAGTAGACGAAACTATCTACTACTGATGACAGGAGATATTTCGTCTTGTCCTCATTCACCACCAGACCCATACGCTTCGCCTCTTTATCTAGTCTGGAAAAAGCAAAACAAACGGCGCGGTTGTTGCTTCCGATGATATCAATATCATCGGCATACGCCAGCAGCTGTACTTTCGATTTTATTCCGTCGAATTATCCCTCGTAGAATTGTCTATATTGAGCTCGGATCAGAACGTCCTACATCAGTCGGGTTCACCTATACGAAACGACCCATTGACCAATTTCTGCTAATATTTATAACACGAACCTCATTTCATCACCTTACAGTATAAACACAACCCCTTACGTCTTTGATAACTTCCATATGAATACCGTCCTACGACAACCAAGCAAATGGAACATATGAAAATCCAGTTCAGATAGAGGACCATGGAAAATTCCTCTTCCACATCCTCAATTCAATCTATTCAGTTTTGATAACGTAGGGAAGTAAAATGCTTTTCTTATGGTCAGTGTTACAGTTACAGACTACAAAAACTATAAATATAGAATATTCCTCTGTTCAGAATATCTAAGAATTACATTAAGAATTATAAGTCTCCTCATCTCTATGCGTTCCAGTCTTCAACAGAATAGTGGAGACCAAGAACACCAAAAACTTACATATTTTTATAAATAAAGATTCATTTAGGCACATTGACTTCCAAAAGCCAAGGAACCACCGGTCCAGTTCCAAAAATGCATCCCACCTTTATACTTAACCCGCCCAACTTCTGTGGCACTCTCTAACAATTAATAAAAAAAGTATATCTTCAATAATTATCGTTTAACATAGTTCTTCGAGAACTTTCATAACTAAAATTCTTCCGGAATCGTAGTATTCAACCTAAACTAACTAAAAAAAACGGTGAAATATGTAACGAAAATAGACTAGAAATGTCCAAATACCTCCGTTAAAATATCGCGGTTTGCATTTTTGATCAAATATGTAATAGAGCACCCAAGAAGCAATAAGGTTAGGGTCCTTATAACCAAAAAGTTATGTGAATGGTGGTTTCTTTCAGTATTAAGATATCTATCACCTTTGTTAATTAAGAAACATACATTTAGGAGTTAAACAAAATTCGTAGTGATTATATATGGTGTGTTGGCCGCTTTTAGGTGCTTTAAATGGTTGTTGCCATTAATGGGTTTCCATATTTCTTGTGAGCTTTCTTAAACAAGTTGAAAGCAAAGTATAATGCGCTTCAATTCCTCTCTTATTTACTACTTACTCCAATATGTTATAATTAGAATGAGAATATTTTGTAACATAACACAAATATTGCTCTAAATCACATAGTTGTTGCCTACATTTTGGCGCAATGTGAATAATATGGATACAAAATATTTCCCTTTTTAATGTTATTAAATATTTTTTTATTTTCATTCCAAAATCTTCCAAGAAATTAATTTAAAGCGCCAGTTACCGATTAGTTTTCTCCAACACACAAAATTAGGTGGTTAATTGTGTGCGACAACACCGCCATTAAATAGTTTTTAGGCATTTAACGGCAACAATACTATTCAAAAGGCAACCACCATTAACAGAAGCATAAAATTTGCATATTTCCCATGGCAAAAACCCCAAAATGCTAGGTGAAGGAGTTAAAGCGTAACCACAAATAAACACAAACATCAACACATAAACACACACATATTTACACTCTCTATTGTTACTTGTACGGTAACACCCTGTATCAGACGAGCATTTGCTTCAACACCCTTCCTTTTGAAGCATTTTAATTGCAAATACACACAGGCACAGCAAATGTTTTTTCTACACCCCTACACACCTACACACCCGCCAGCGGCAATTCAAATTCGTGGTCAATAGGCTTTGCGGTTGGCGTTTTCCATTAATGTACGCTACAATTGTATCATTTTAGTTTGCTTTGTTTTAGTTGTTTTTTTACAACAACAAAAGGTGTATTTTAATTGAATTCCATAATACATAGTGAAAATTTTCAACAGCGACAACAACTAAGCTATGCCGCCACAACAACAAGAGCACACAATGAAAAACTACAATCACCGACCACCTGATAGGCATGGTGACCGCAGAAATGGCGACGCCGACGACAGTGGCATTGGCAGCAGAACGTCACAAAAGTAAGAGCGCACAAAGCGCATCTAAAACAAAGCCGAAACTTTGTGGCGAGAAATTCATGTGGCACCATTTTCGTTTTTCGGCCACACTCAAATGTCCGTTTGCCATTTGGCTGCTATATTTATAAGTGTTCGCATATATACTCGTATATATAACGGTACTGTCGAGTGTGTGTATGGGGGGGGGGTCATATGCCACCAATTTAAGCCGATTAAATTCGTATTTCGCTTGTTGCGTCATTTGTGCGGCGCAAGCAGCCTCCAACCTTCGACCGCGCCTCACATGCAACACAAAGACTTCTTTGAATGGCGCTTTTCGTGTCGAAAACAAAGCGTTCGATCGCACGGTCCGTTGGTCGGCCAAGCAAATCCCTGTTACTCGCTCAGCGTTCGCCTGTTGCGCTCCAAATACGCTTTATAAAAGCGCCTTTAGGCTTAATTGCCGACAACCCTTGCTGCAAAACACGGTTCTACACTCATAGGTGGTGCACATATTATATAGTATGTGTATGTGCTTTTGCTGGTCTGTGCCGCCTTTTGTGCCTAGGTGTGGCTTTTTAGGCGTGAAATAAATTAAGCTTTCCGTTTTTGCCTATGGAAACTTCGTAATGGTCTTTATCGTACGCTTGGAAAAGCAATTGAAATGATTGCGAACACTACATAGGCTTTGGAAATGTGGGATATTTGCAGTTTGTACATCAAGTTTTGACTTGTCGAGTTTAGGAACCAGACCTAAACCATCAAAAATTCTAACCTCTCACACATATTTTTCGAAACTAATTTTTACTGGTATTATAAAGCTCCTCAATACCAAAAATGATACGTTCTTCTAATAAGTAAGATTAATTCTTAAACACCAAAATGTTCGATAAATTCAAGTTTATTACATGAACTATATACTCTGGATATCGGAAGAATGTTATCCGTAATGAGATGTCAGGTTTTTTAGTTAGAATAGGTTCTGACCTGGGAACCAGCATTAACAGCAATAACAATGTCAGCCTGGAAATCCAACACAGAATCACTTTTGCCAACAGGTGCTACTATGGACTAAGTAGGCAATTGAAAAGTAAAGTCCTCTCTCGATGAACAAAAACCAAACTCTACAAGTCTCTCATCATTCCCGTCCTACTTTACGGTGCAGAAGCGTGGACGATGTCAACATCCGATGAGACAGCACCAGGAGTTTTCGAGAGAAAGGTTTTGCGGAAGATTTATGGTCCCTTAAACATTGACAACGGCGAATACCGCAGAAGATGGAATGATGAGCTGTATGTGTTATTCGACGACATAGACATAGTCCAGCGAATAAAAAGACAGCGGCTACGCTGGCTAGATCATGTTGTTCGAATGGATGAAAGTGCTCCAGCTCTGAAAGTATTCGATGCAGCACCCGCTGGTGGAAGCCGAGGAAGAGGGAGACCTCCACTCCGATGGTAGGACCAGGTGGAGAGGGACCTGGCTTCGCTTGGAATAACCATTTGGCGCCAAACTGCCAGAAGGCGGGATATGTGGCGCGCTGTTTTGGACTCGGCTATAACCGCGTAAGCGGTGTCTACGCCAGTCAAGAAGAAGAAGAAGGTTCTGACAAAGCTGGCCGAGAATCCATCCAATAAATTACCCAGTATAATAACTGTTAGACTTCAAAGACCTGATCACAATCTAAAACCCATTATCATCACTTTTTTTTTAGAGACCCACCTACAAAATTCGCACCTATTACTTTTATGTAAGATTCTTAAGTTTCGCCTCCTTCTCCTTTAAGAATTATTCAACTACTTGCCAATCATTATCAAGTTCCCGATTCAGTCAGTTCGATCCTAGATCATCCACTTTGCTGCACGAAGAAAATGATGGGTTTAGTTCCCTTTGGATAACCTTTAGAGAGGTGTCGATTAACTTTGATGAACGCTTATCCTCACTATCAGTTTACCATTAGACTGGTCGGGATATCTGGCCACAGCGGAATCTCGGGGAAATTGTAAGACTGATGTCCCTGTTGGAGAAGTACGAGGTGGAATCATCTCATCACTTTCTCCTGAGATGTCCCAATCACGCGATCTAGCGGATATAGAAGTCACAAATCCCTGCAGATTTGTAGTAGGGTGCTTTGTCGAGTCTTAATGGGGGCGATTCTAGTTTCACAAGCACTAAATCTCATGTTCGTAGTTGGAACAATTTTGTCTTTCAACTAAAATTGCTTCAATTCTAGATTTGATATATCTTATCTGCCTCTTTGCCAGAATTCACAACCTTCCAAAAACTATCCAAGATCAAGCCATGGATAATAGAGCATATAGTAATAGGCGAAACTCATGTGGCCTCCAGTCCGAACGAGTTTTCCGAATAGTTTGATTATTTGAAGGTCTCTCAAGAGTACATATGACCATCATCAGATGAAATTAGTGATCATTTTACGCTCATGAATTCGTGCCGCAATGTGAGAACTACATGAGAAAGCTTCGAATCTTTAAAGCTTTAAAGATTTTTTTTTTGGATGAGAATGGAAGGTTAAGCTTCAAAAGTGTACACCAATCCATAAGGCCGTTGGAAGTACTAATTGCTGCCTTCAAACGAGGTCAGTGAAATAGAGATTTAGAATTTCAGTTTCTCAATAATTATAGCTCAAATTATAACAAATATTTATTGATTTAAATCTCTTTAAGCGAAAATATCCAGCGCAATCGACTCACAACCGAAAAAAATAAGATTATCTCGATCTTTGCAAAATGCTCTGCACCACAAACTAAATGGAACGTAAACATTTCCATGCTGCACTTTTAAACGCCAATAAGTGTGCTTCAAAATTTGTTTATGCTTTTGCGGTTTATAAACCACGGCCAGTGTCATTGTCAAAGCTCAGTACGACCAGTGTCAAAACCACTAAACTATTGTTGTTGTCATTTGTTTTTGCATATTTTGCGGCCTTGCTCGACAATGCACTTTTGCGCAGCTTTTGTTAGATAATACGTAATACAATGAAAGCACTTGAAAACAGACGAAAACAAAGATATTTGCATTTTATTTAAAGCAAAGAATAAGAAAAACTCATAAAGACCACGCAGCGATTAAATGAAACCATTACAAGCCGTATAAAATCAAGAGCGCAAGGCTGACGCGAAATAAAAGAAGGCAATTACAACGCTAAGAGCTTTTGTAAGCTTTTATTATTTTCACAGATTATGGAGTTTCTATAAATACAAGGAGCCGCGTATTATTGTTTTCATTTTATCACGATTGTACTTGGACTGCCCACTGTCTAGGCTGCTTGCAATTGTGTTTTTGTCTTATCATCATTAAATGGTTGCCATCATTATCCACTTTTATGTTTACATGTATATTTATAGATAAACTGAATGTGCTACAGCCAGAGAAGTTTTACAACAACAACAACTTTAATAGCGGTATAAAAAATTTACCCTCCGCCAAGAAAACTTGAACTCGGTATAAATTATTTACAACACTTTTAACGAAAGAAGCTTTTAGATTTAAAAAGTTTATATATACGTATGTGACAGGAATTCATATCACATTTTTGATGATAAATTGCTCAACGGGTAATTACAATATTAGATTACAATCCTCAATTCGTCTACAATTCTCAATTCATTAAGAATAAAGTTTATATAAAGCTTATTATTGAGCTTTTGAAAAGCTTTCATTGCAAAGCTTTCGAAAACTGAACGCTTTTGACTACCGTCACACTACTTAAAATGCAATCTTGACCAAATTATTTGCATTGTGATGGCAAAAGAGCTTAAAGCTCAAAGCACTCAATCATGTAAACGTGAAGTTACCAACATGAAAGCTTTTGAAGGCTCTTCAACTTGCAGACCAAAAATTCAAATTATTTGTTAGGAGTATTTAAAATGAAACTTTTTACTAGCTACCTATCTGAAGGGGTTAGGGGTAGTCAGAATTTTCAAAAAATCAATATATATGTATATAAGTATATGACAGGAGTTCATTCAAAATGTTGATGATAAATTGCTTAACGGTTAATTACAATAATAGATTACAATCCTCAATTCGTTAAGAATAAAGTTTATACAAAGCTTATTATTGAGCTTTTGAAAAGCTTTCATTGCAAAGCTTTCGAAACCAAGCCACTTTGACTTACATCATAATACTCTAAATGCAATCTTGACCTGATTATATGCATAGCAATGGCAAATGAGCTTAAAGCTCAAAGCACCCATTCCTACATATCAATCTTGTATTATATATAGCTGGTTCAGCAAAACACAAAATGAGAAGATGTCAATGTGAAGTTACCATCACGAAAGCTTCTGAAAGCTCTTCAGCTTGCAGATCATAAAACCGAGATTATTTGTTCGGAGTATTTAAAATGGAGCTCTTTACTAGCTACCTATCTGAAAGCTTCAAATAGCTTTTCTCCTGGCACATAAAACTAATACCCGAATTGACTCCGGCAAGTGCTTTTCAAATACTTCAGTAAAAGCTTTTTCCGAAAATTTATTTTTCGAAATATTTCCGAATTTTTTTCCGAATATTGAACCTCATCATTTCTGAAAATCCTCACTAAGCCTACTGCTGCTACCAAAAAAAAGCACAGCTGCCCGCTCATTTGCTGCCCCTCGGTTATTTTCGTCGACGAAAGTGAGAGACAAACAAAATAGCACAACACAAAAACAATAGCAACAACAAAAGCCGCAAAGTACTGAACAACGCTTAACATGCTTGAAACTCAAGTGCGTGCTTTGTTTGCCCCGTTTAATGCAGCAACGTGGACTCCACGTGCAACACAAGGGCACCAGCACGCCCACCAACACAATGCCTTACCGCGGCGGCTGAGTCGTTGCTCACATGAGTTTTTTTTTTTTGAGCTCGTTTAGAGCCCTACTCCAGCCTGAGCTGAGGAAGCATGAGCGCATCGTTAGTGTTGCACAATGTGCAAACAATGGTGGCATGCAACGACGTGCTGCCGAAAAAAAAACAACTACAACAACAACAGCGGCAATCAACATAAAAGCGGGTGCGCCTGTTAAGCAGAAACTGCAGCTCCTCATATGAGGGCATGGCGGCGTTGCAGATGCCTGCTGTTGCACGAAAAACCGTTTCATTGTTGTTGTTGGTGTTTTGCAGTAGTTTTTGCTTGTTGTTATTGTATGACACTATTTTAGGCACCTAAATCGCGTAAAACTGGCGCTGTGGGTTGTTGGTGGCAATTTTCGTGAAAAGCGGCAGCAACAACAACAACAGAAACGGTACACAACCCAAACATTTGGTAGAAACAACGGCAAGCAACTGCCGCGCTGTGTTGCATGCAACCAAAGTGGCGAGTGGCTGGCACTGCAGCACAAACCCAAATGAAATGAACTTTTTTAGCGCACTTATAGGCGCATACCAGGTTCTACTCCGTTGCGTGCGTCGATGAGTGTGTGTGTGTGCCACTTTTGACCACATTTTGTGATTTTCGACGATTGCGATTTACCGCGGTCGCGACTTGTAATTTAAGAAATCGCCGAAAAACGAAAATACCCGAGCCCAGCCAGTGCTACCGTTATTTTCTGGCGCTTTTGCATTTTGCTCTGTGCGCTGTGGTTGCAGTTCGCTTCTATTTCTGGTTGCCTCACTGTGTGTGTGTCTCGCCCCTGTTTTTGTTGATTTGTTGCAGTCTTTAGCGTGTTCGCCGCAAAAGTGCTTAGCATTGTAGCCAGCGCTGATATCGGCAGAAAACAACAAAATGCAACAATACAATAACAACAACAACGGCAAGCTTTGGTTACAACCGTTTTGCATGCTGATTGTGCAATTTGTTTGCTTGTTCGCCGCTTGTACTTGCCACTGCCTGCGTGTCTGCGTCTCTATGTGTCTGTGTGTGTGTGTTTTGAACTCTCCAACGTCTACTCGTTTACCGCTATTGTTGTCTGCAATGTTTTTTGTCGCCTTCGCCTTCGCCTCGCGTTTGCCTTCCGTTGGTTGGCGGCAACAAACAATGTCTAAACTAATTGGATTTGTTTTGTTTGCATTTGTTGCAGCTACCACCGCGTGTGTTTGCATACTTTTAGATGCATTGCAAACAACATTTAACCGTAACAAGCCCTGCACTGATTGCAGTTATAAGTAGGTATGCAGATTGTGCATGAAAAAGTAAAGAAAATGCGAAAGCGTATTTCAAACTTAGTATGGGAGTTCTTTTAATTGTTGTTGTTGAAGTGCTTTCGCAGAATGCTGTTGATTTTCATTTGGTTTATTAAAAAACGAATTCATAACTCTTGAACAATTGTGTTATTAACTAGCACGAAAGCGACTTTTGGCGAGCACAATTAATGGACAAATCATCATGTCAAATTGCATGACTGCTGTGAGCATTCTCTGGGTCGTATGAAAGCTTTTTCAAGAGCTTTTTCAGAGCTTTTCGGAGCAAAAAAAAAAGAAACCTAAACGCTATAAACAAAAATTTCTACAAAGCGAATTGATAATATGTAACTAGTTCTATGTTAAGCGTGACTAATTGACAATATACCTTAAATACCAATTAAGACTTCAGGACTTTATATTAAAACATTAAAATTACAGGGTTGATATTTTGAGTTTACTCCATCACTAGTTCATTTGATCATAGAGTGGATAAAGCTTTGTTTCACAATTACTTATAGATTTAAAATCAAAACTTAGTCTAGGAAAGCTTGACCACAGAAACTTTTGGGATTTTAAAGAACTGCACTTTCTATATAAATCTCGTATTGCTTGAAACATATAGAAAGAGATCTGTTAAAGACTTCACATATGTAGCATTTTAGAGCCAGTCTATACTTATAATCCAAAAATAATACATCAATTTCTTGACAGGGAACCTATCATTACAGGATTTAGTCTAGGAAAGCTTGACTGCATAAGCTTTTGAGCTTTTAATGAATTTTATTTACTATATGAATGTCGTGTAGCTTGAAATATATTGAGAATGAATGTTAAAGACATGAGCATCATAAAGCCGACTTATACTTATAAAACTAAAAGGAACCTAGTATTGGAAAGCACGTCTGCAAGCTTTTCATGAATTTCACTTTACATATGAATTTCGTGTAGCTTTAAGGGACTATATTAGTGTGAGACTTTCAAAAAATCGTTTTTTTTTATTTTTTGCATATAAGATAGTCTTCAAATTCAAATCGTCTTCAAATTGAAACTGAGTATTCTTGAATATATTTGAAAATTGTCAAAAAAAAATATTTTTTTATCTAAAAAACGACACGTTTTTCAAAACTACACCATTTTGTTAATTTTTGACATTTTTTAAAAATCGTAGGTCATTGAGGAAATACATTCAACTTTAATAACCTTTCTGAATTATTTTGTTTCATTCGGCCGGAATCATGTCAGCAGTTGGGGAACTTTTTTTTTGTCACTTCCGAAGATAGCACATACCTCCTTTATTTCTCAATATTTTTGTAAAAAAAAAATCTTAAAATAGCTGAAAATACTTAGTAAGGACTATGTCCAAAAAACTTCGAAACATTCGATTGAGTACTTTCTCTTAAAAAAATTCACGAAAATAGGCTAATTTTTCATGGGTTACACTGGTATAGCACCTTTATATATGTATATATATTTGTCGTAGAAACCGCTTTAAGCGATTATAGCCATATAGATATAGACAAACATTCTTATAGCCCCTTTAATAAAACGATAATCAAGATTGAAGCCAGTTTATACAAATTAACCAAAAAATAATACATCCATATCATATCATTTTAGCTAATTGTAGAAAAAACAGTGTTTGCCAAACTTTAATATAAACTTAAAATAGCATAGCATCGATTGAATTTATATATGTATGAGAAAGTCATAATATTATCGTTATTCTAAGACAGATTCAGGGTGATCTAACTAGAGTGCTTTGACATTTATAAACACTTGATTTCTCTGGCGTTCTTACCGAAACATCTGAGAACTACAGCAAAATATAATTATTTTATGCAATCGGGACACATTTAAATAAAAATGCAACTACAAATCCCCAAAATCTGAGAATCACTCAGTTTATAGTGATTTCAGTAGATCGAACAACTCCAAAGACCTGTGAGAGGCATTTAGATATCTTTGAATACTAATTTCAACTATTGAAAGACTGATTCTCAAAAGTTTCTTCTAATGCTCAAAAAAAAAAATATTTTATAAATTCCTACTTAGTAATAGAATTTTCTGATATAATAAATTTAAAAAAATAATAATTTTTATAAAACTAAAAAAAAAATTAATTTTTAATGGAATTAATTGTATTAAAATATTGTAAGCTTTGCTTAAAGAATTCTAAATTTAATCTTATTCATATATTTCACATAAAATAAAATATTTATAATTAAATGCTTTGCATTTTTATATCCTCCTTATTCTACCTCACCAGTTATACTTTTATATTTTATAACTATATAAATATATAAAATTATTAAGTAATGTAAGTAACTTTATATCAGATATTTATATCTTTCCTTTTAAATAGAGATATAATTCTGTTTTTATTTTCATATCGCTATATATCCATCCACCCATTGAATTTAAAACCAATCGTGTCAACAGCAATCCTGACAGCGCCAGCCCTCAATATATAGCCTCGGTGGCGCAGTAGGCAGCGCGTAAGTCTCATAATCTTAAGGTCGTGAGTTCGAGCCTCACCCGGGGCAGTCAATTTTTTTGTTAATTGTAATATTTTTTATTATGATATTTAAAATTTTTTACTTACATAATGTTATTAAATTTTTCTTATTTTTAATACAAAATAAATTATCACATATTATTTATATATATTATATCTTGGCAAGCTTAGTATTATTTTTCCTTATAACTAATATTCCAATGTTAATAATACTAATTTTATAATATACTATATTAAAATACTAAAATTTTTATTAAAAAAATTATGGAGAATACATAAAATAACTTTTGTTGTTTTCTTTTAAAGTATAAATTAGAACAACAACTACAGTGTTCCATTCGAAACTTAAACACACACAACTTAAACAAAAGTACATGTACATGTATGCATATCATATTTTTTTTGTTTTCAAATACTAACAACTCACTTTTACAAATATCACATGGCATAACGTTGGCTTCTGATACCAAAAAAAGAAATCAAAAAAATATGCAAAAACAAATTTTAATCTCAATTTTAGCATTTACTACACCCACGCGCTGCATAAATGCATACATACATATTTACATATGAACATCAATAACGGTACGCTCGTTTCCGGCTAAACTAAATCTGTTTCAACAAGCTTAGAGATTTGCTTTGATTTGTTATACTACACTCTACTTTTTTGTTTCAAAATATTGAACTTTTCTAAGCATTTTTTTCTTTTGCGCAAACATATACTAGATCGCTTTTCATATGTATGTATGTGTATGGAAATTTCAACTGTGAAATGAATATTTTCGGAAACTATTTTTAACTGCAAACATACAGACATTAATATTTGCATTTGTATCATATTTCCGGCTGATGTAGTTAGTGAACTAAAATCACTTTCAATAAAAATACCGCAGGACAAACTGCATACCAACACACACACATATGTAGATATGTATGCATACTTTCATTCGCATGCCATGACACGTAAAAGATAAAGTCAACATACAATTCATATTTGCTTATTGAGTGGCCGGATGTGAGTTAGGGCGGCATGTGTGGGTGTGGGTATGAGTATGCAGTTGACAACTCTTCCATTTTTAATATAAATAAAGTCAACGTTATACGCTCATTGGTGGCAAGCGAGACACATACATGCATCACTGCCCAAAATACACGCAATTACATGCTGGCACATACATATATACACTCTATATATACAGTATTTTTTATATACATACATATATAGTACATACATATATATGCACTGCAATTTTACACAGTCAAAGCGCACTTCCTGCCTGTCTGCGCAATGCAGATTGAATTTTAATTGAACTTCCCGGATAATCTCAGCTCAGGCGTTGGATCAAAAGCGCACACAAACAGACACATATGCAAACATACAGACATATATGTATATATTCAATCGCATATAAAGCAAATACCACTTCAAAACGTGCAATTACAACAAAAATATACAAAAAGTCGCAGATGAAGAAAAAAAATAGATTGCACTTGCACCAGCTGTGCAACCGCTCTAAAATACTCGCTTAACAAATATACATACATACCCACATCCATACATAAGCGCTCACATTAGTGCACATAAGCTGGCGCTGAACGTGTGCTGCATAGTCGAGTGCATAAATTTGTTCAACTGCCAAACACACACATACACACAGGCACTTGTGCTGGCGGCTGCCAGCTTGAAATTACAGTTGAGTTCGAAGTGCATAGATTTCGCCATAAACGAGCGTCTATTGAAGTGTGTAGTTGAGCGGATTGCCGAGTGCAGCATGTCAGGCGCATACACACATACCCTGCCAGGCAGTGCGTTGGCGTTTTTGAAGTTCATTGCAGTGCAGTCAAAGTACATTTGAATCTCCAATAAGTTCAGTTAGTATCGATTATTTTTTATTAAGAATATATAGTAGTGAGTTCAAACATTTATATAAATTTGAATTTTGAGTAATGTACCATATGTTCGATTAAATGTACTTAGAATCAACGCGCAAGCCGAGGTATATTAATCTGTGGGTCTCAAGCAATCCAAGAAGAAATATTTTTCATATTGAACGAACATTTTCAAAAATCCTTTTTTGGCTAAAATTCGTCAGAAACTTACATATTGTTGTTGTTATTATAGCGGAAATTTATTTCTGAGGACGACAGATCCTAAGTCATGTCGCAAAAAGCTTCCAAATAATACGAGTACATCCCGATTCTTCCTTTCTTCTGATGCTCGTAGGTTTCATTCTCGCTGCTACTAACAGAAGTCTTATTTTTCTATTCAAATTACAGAATTTATATAAATCTGGTTGTTGAAAAATAAGGTAACGATTGAGGGAAGAGGCCGCTCTCATCCAAACTGAAAAATAATTGAGCACTTTCTTCTATGATAAGAGAGATCCCCGTTAAAATGTTCATAGCCAGTAGCACCTTCGGTACCAACAAGCATTTAGACAAGGTGATTTCCTCTCAAGCATCTTCTCCAATATATTGCTGAAAAAAGTGATATGCTTCGCTAATATGAACCGCAGTGGATAATGCTATTGGGATATGAGGATGACATTGACATAATACGCCGTATCAACTGAGCTCTTAGTGTAACTTTTTCCAGCGTAGAAAAAGAAGTGAAAGAGATTGCTCTTGACGTCTTATCTTGAGCTAGACAAAGTAGATGGAAGCCGCACACAAAAACTCATCGCGTGTTAGGAACAACGTCACTGTTAGCAGCTATACACTTTTACTTTGAACAAATTAAGGACTTTGTTTCTCACGGAACCAGCATAAATGCCACCAAAAATCTAAGCCTGGGGATCAAGCTCAAAATATCTGTTGCCAACAGGCTCCACTTTGACATCGGTAGGCAATTGAGAAGCAGAACCCTCACTCGACGAACAAAAATTACTCTCTATAAGTCTCTCATCATACCCGTTCTATTATACAACGCAGAAACTTGGACGATAACAACCGGAGAAGAGGAAGTACTGTGAACATTTGTGAGAACTGTTCTACGCAAGATCCTTAAAGCCGTCCGCGTGAGCGAGGAATACCGAAGAAGATGGAAGCATGAACTCTGTGAGATCTTGGAATGTACAACTGGCGAAGTTTTGTGTTCCCGGCCCAAACCGATCCACGGTTGTAGTACCAAAGAAGAAATAATTCATTAGTAGTTTTTTAAGTATAGAATAAAGTCAAAGTGAAAATCAATGTTTCTTACATGTTTCATATTAGATGAGTTCTACTCTGATAGATTTGTCAACTTACCAACCAACGTTTACTCCCACATCCTTTAAAATTGTCGAAGTGTAAAGATGTGTAAAAGTAACTCAATACACTCGCTAAGTAGTGCATTACCATTAAATATTATCGATTTACTCATATATATATATATATATTTAAATATATAGTTACAGGCAATCGAATTGCGTATGCATTGAGGCACTTTCTTTTCAACTAATATCCTTTTGAATTTCCATTTCCGGCGCACTTAGTTGGCGCGACTGCTTTGATAAATGCACAGACATCCGTATAACATCCATACTTATCCTAAGGAATATATATACGTAACATATACTTCAGTGCCTCCGCCAGTGCAATTACCTCCAGGTGGAACTCATCGTAGCGTCAGTCACCTTGTCTGCAAATGATTTTGCATTCCAATTGCATTTCTCACTCAAGCACTAAGCGAAGTGTACTCATCCTTTGGAATTTCATCATACCATATGCCGTCTATAATATGCACTATCATCGAAGATTTTATTCACATAAAATTATTTTATTAGATTATTGTATGGTTGAATATATGTATGTATCTGTAATTCATAGGCTAAGAAGAGTGTTAATCGGTGAAGACTTATAAAATTTATATTGAATTTGAAGATCAGTTATATAATTATTAAATTTGATTTAAAAATAGAGAGATAATTAGAATTAAGTAATATTTTATTTATGCGGTTAAGTCTTCGTATGTTAGGTTAGGTTAACTCTAGTGGTTGTCTGTCGAGACACCTAGGCCTTTAGGAAGCCAATCGTGAACCACCGGGACTGAAATTGCCTTACACTAATATGTCCTCTTTGACTTGAAAATATTATATAACTCGAGAGATTTTATATAAAAAAAAAAATCCAAAAATATAAATCTTCCAAAGGGTCCAAGAAAAAATTTTGATCGAGTTTCCAAGCTAAAGTTTCCTTAGCTAAAATGTGTCCCAGTTTTTAAGACAAGGGCTATTTTCAGTATGAGAATGATGATACTTTGTGTCTCCGATATCGAAATTTCGATATTTTTAAAGAACAAAAAACTCACGAGAGAACCTCTCAACCTTATACAATAAATTCTGATTATACTCGACTCGAATTTTTAAAATTAATAACAATACACGGAGTTAATTCTTATAGTTCATGGAACAGTGATGTCCTTTTCAGTCGTTATAAGACTTTCAGTTCTTGATCGATGACGCCCGGAACTCACAAACTCAAACCTTGGGGCTCCTTTCTATCCTCCAAATTTAAATTTTATGAGTCATTTTGGCCTTACGAATGCCTTTTCAGCATTTCTACTGTATGCCAGAAAACTTGACTGAAATTATTCCCTTTCTTCAGAAATGAGCTCGGACTATATATACAACATATTTCACAATTAACCTCAAAAATCGCCAGTATATTTGGCACAGAATATCTATCACAGCTAATTAAATATGACTGCAGTGGTTTAAGCGAAACAGTGTTGCCACCACGCTATAAATTAATAATATAATAAACTTTCCAAACTACCCATATTTTAATATACACACACATTTATATGTGAATGTGCACAAAATTTACAGCTAAATAAATACATAAATTTAATATCCCACACAGAATCGCGCATAAATCTTATTTAATTTCAGTAAATTTTCATTTTTTACTTCCAACATAATTCATATTAATTGCTGCCAATTAAAACTTCACTTCGTATAATTATTCAAACTGCTTGCGTATTCCCTTTTCTTATGCTGCATAGTTTCGGCATAAATTCACTGCATGGAAATAGTGAATGGCATAATGAATTTCGTGCCATAAATCAATAATAAATGATAAATTTTACTTACACATTTCGAAATTCGCTTAGTTAGAGAATTAGAGAAGACTATTGAATATAGATTTTACACAAATTCTTCAAGCAACAAATTGTAATTAAATAAAAGGAAGAGATTATGCAATTAAATATGGTAATGCTGGCAGTGAAATCAGGCGAAAACTATGTGATAGAATAAGAAGAAGAATGTACTTTGACTAATGTAAATAAACCACTTTGCTGAATTCTTAACAAATGTTAAATAGTTTAAATTTTTTTAGAAACAAATGGGAGAGGGTGATATGACATTATATTTGGAAATAGAAACGACGTTTTTCTTTTTCAAATCGACCTAACTTGACTTGACTTGACTTAACTTGACTTAACTTAACTTAACTTAACTTAAATTAGCTTAACTTAACTTAACTTAGCTTAACGTAAAAATAATATAATTTTTGGAATTGGAAAATCGTCGTTCTTATCTAACCTATTTTTTTCGAAACTACTTAACGTATTCAACTGAACCTTACTTGACTTAACGTAACTTAACTTAACATAACTTAACTTAACTCAACTGAACTGAACTGAACTGAACTTAACTTGACTTGACTTAACTTAACTTGACTTGACTTGACTTAACTTAACTTAACTTAGCTTAACGTAAAAATAATACAATTTTTGGAATTGGAAAATCGTCGTTCTTATCTAACCTATTTTTTTCGAAACTACTTAACGTATTCAACTTAACCTTACTTGACTTAACGTAACATAACATAACTTAGCATAACCTAACTTAGCATAAATTTAAATTTCAAAATAAATTTGACACAACTTAACATTGATCGAATTTAGTCTTAAAGTCTAAAATAATTCATGTCAGACCTAACCTCACTATCCTAGTCTTACTTAATTCAACACAACCCTATATTACCTAACCTAATTTTAACATTTCGCAATTTTAATTGCAATTTACTTCGCTACTTATTTTTAATTAAACTATTTCATCAGCAATTGATTTGCTTTCTTATTGATGAAATACTCGTAGCTGTATTGAATTCCTGCTGCCGACATGTGTTCCGACGGAAGCCACTCACTCAGCTCACGCCTTTTGCACTAATTCAATTACGAATGCCATGGAAAATATAATTTTCTAATCCTCATTGGCTTGGCAGTAAACTGTCCATTAACTTATTTCACAAGCAAACCAGCAGGCTAACAATCTCCGCTCTCCCATCCCTCTGTCATTTATCAAAAGCCTACTTATGCTGGTTGTGACCCAACTGACTGCTGGGTCAACACAACTCAACACTCTCCACTAATTTAGTTGTATTTGTATTCGAAAAAGAGAAATACGCTTGGAAAGCAACAACAATAACAACAAAAACACAAACACAAGCTTTTTACACTTCCGTTAATGGTGGCCATTACTAGTATTGTTACAATGCAGTATACTCTAACAACAACAACTAGTACGGTTAACAACACCCTACACGCCATAGCGCTAAGCAATTACACTCCCTAACGGTAATCCAATTGTGGCCTCTCATGCGGTTGCGGCGGTAGTAAAGTAAACTATTAGTATTCAATTGCATTATAAGTTGGTATATAGCCCCAGCCGCAGCAATAGCAACTAAAACAACAAAAGTAGTTAGTTTCATTCTACATAGTATATACGTAGATATATACTCACCGGATATATAGATAAACTAACTGAAATGAAAGCAACACTAACAATGAGCAAACATTTAAATTGTCTGCCCGCAAAAGTTTCAAACGGAAATAATTGTAACTCTAACCGCCACCTGCTCGTTGCTCATTTCTCTCCCAATACCGCATGCTCACCAAGCCAACAATTTCATTTCCATTTGTAATGCAGGGCAATAGTAGCCGGGGCTGTAGAATTTAAGAGAGCTAGAAATACAAGCACACGAAATGGGCGGTTCCATAGGTCATAAATAAGATTCTAGCCATTTTGCCAACGCTTTAAAGTTGCTAATTTAGTGCTTAATTTGCAAATTTACCCTAATGGTTGGGTTAGCGCTGAATCAATAGGCACCCAATATATTTCTCGCAACACTCTGGCTTGCCTATGTTTCTTTACACGTTCACACTGCAATCGTGAACTGCTGTTTTGGCCTTCTCTATTTATATTGATAAGCCAGAACCTTTGAGGAGTCCTTTTCCACCAACCCGTAAAAATTACAGAGTTCCAAAACGGAAAAAGTCATATCAATCAGTTGCGTCTAAGAACTAGAACTGAAGACTCTTATAAATTTTAAAGACTGGAACGGTTAACATTATTTGCCGATGGTATTCGTCGTTAGAAAAATATTTGTATCCATAATTATAGCCATAGATCTCCACAACAAAGATCGTAATGGGCTCATCTGGGATAACCACGCTCGGCTTGAACACACGGATTTGAGGTAAAAATTGTTGTATCATCGTTCGATCGTTGGATGATCTCCAAAAAAAAAAAAATCGTCGAAATGTGTGGATTAAAGCTCTAAACAACGTTAAAATTTAGAGTTTAGAGGGACCTATATGGGCTTCGAAGAAGATAGCTAAATAAAAAATTTAGAGTTTAGAGGGACCTATATGGGCTTCGAAGAAGATAGCTAAATAAATTTGGCAACTTCCATTATGTTTTTGGATCCTATTCATGGACTTAGGGAATTGAGATTTATTAAGTCCATTTTCAGCACACTTTAATATAAGTATTCGGAATATCTCATATTTGGACTCGGCCAAGAACTGATGCATTCATAGAAAATAGCATTCCCCAATACTATTTGGAGAATACTAAATGCGACTATAAAGTATTTATAATAATATGTATATAAGTTTCGCTTCAAAGTCCAATATATTATGAAGAATTCATCATTAGGACTGTAAAACAAATAGTTTGTACCTAACTCTCTGACACCCACTTTTTGACCAAACAATTGCATTTAACTTTCATAAGTACTATCAAATCGATTTTCAACTGGCAAAAACTATTAAAACTCCACTGAAATTTAAATAAATGCGCAAATACAGGGGCGTAACCACCTATTTCCGTTTACATTAGTTACCTCAGCCACCTGAACGCTATTCACTAGCCAAATCGAATTTCACTCGCTGCAAGCACTTCATTTGTGAGTGTATATTGCAGTGGTACTTCCCAGGAAGTGCGATTGATATCTAAATAGCTTTTGCTTTAGTATTTTTTTATTCCATGCAAGCTTCACCATAGAGAAGCTACTTCAACAATGAAACAATTGAAATGTGGGCTAACTTTGATTGGAGTTGAGTAGCTGTATATAAATAGTGTATATATTTTGTTGTATGTTAATATATTTAATATATAAAACACTTTAAGATAATCTACTGCTAATCGTTCACTTAAACTTCCTACATATAATTTATAGCAGAAAAGATAATGTTGTAGCTAATGTGTCTTGCGGCACAACTTGCTATAAATATGAATACCGGTTCAAGTGTGCTAAACCTTGCCATAAAGAGATTTTACTTGTATTGTTTACATAATAAAATAAAGGTAGATAAATATAAGTGTGTGTGAAGAGTATTTTTAATACAACTTTGCTTCCGCCGTTTTCCAATAGATGTCTCTAGGGTCTGGTCGATTAAATCGTTTTATATCGATCTTAGAAATTTGTATCAACATTAACCCAACAAAATATTTGTAGAGATCTGCTTGCATCCCAAACTTATTCTCAACTGAAAATGTTACTTTTGGAACCCAATTCTCGACGTTTGCGGGAATGTCTCTTGGGTCAAACACAGGTCGATTAAATCGATTTTTTTTTATATCGATCTTGGACATTTGTGTCAACAAATTCTCAACTTTTTAAGCCGAATTCTCGACATTAGCGGGAAATTTTGCTTTTCTTTTTTAATTCCAAGAAAAGTGCGGCTGAGGCTCATCGACATTTGTAACCGTTTTTATTGAAAAAAAACTTAAATTTACAAAAAAACGGCGGAAGCAAAGTTGTAGACCTAATATTTAAAATGATTCTCATATGGCTCCATTACACGCTCGTAGCTGGTTTAAGACTTGTAGAAATTTCCAACAGAATTCATCAATTTTGTAAAATAACTAGATATCATAAAGGTCAAAACCTCTTGTGAAGAAACAGCTCACTAAGTATATTGCAAAGGTTAATACGGCTCCTCCGAAGTATGGTGTTTGGTGTAAAGGTTGATAGACTTTATGTATTTTGGCTTTGTCAAAGAAGGCATTGAATTTGATTTCTTGAAATAGATCATCACTCACAGCATTGGGATTATCGATCGACGAATTGTACGTTTCAAGAGATAAAATAAAGATATATTTTGAAAATAAGAAATCTGTTCACATGAAGCGGCAATTAAGGGGTTAGGAGACACCAAAAAATGAGAATTTTCAGTAGTAATTTTGCTATTAAATCATGTTATTTTACAAAAGTAATAATATGGCATTATTACATAATGTTTCGACTTGAAATCACGACAATTTTGAAAAAAAAAACTATAATTTCCAAAGTTATAGCTATTTGTGTTGACCCAGTTCCAAAAAATGGTGCTTGCGGTGACGATCATAAGTCCTTGGAGATTCATCTAACATCAATCGGATAAGAAAAAAAGTTTTATAAATAGATAATCCTTTTTAGTTTTTCATTTAAATTTTTTTTTAAATTACCAAAATGGCGGCCACAGGAAATGTTTTTCTAGATTTTAGGGAAAAATCTACAGTTAACTCTCTCTTAAACATTTTTGAAAAAAAATAAAAAGCTTCGATCAGGCCCAGGATTATTATGTATTCTAATAAATTTCATTAAAATCTATTGAACTGTTTTCGAGTTAGAGTTGTCACCAGTTCAAAAAAGATCGTTTTGAGAAAAACGCATTTAAAGATTCACCCGAGGATTTTTTAAAATCTACTGAACGGTTTTCGAGTTAGAGTTGTCACCAGTTCAAAAAAGATCGTTTTGAGAAAAACGCATTTAAAGATTCACCCGAGGATTTTTTAAAATCTACTGAACGGTTTTCGAGTTAAAGTTGTCACCAGTTCAAAAAAGATTGTTTTGAGAAAAACGCATTTAAAGTTTCACCTGAGGATTTTGGAGTGCGCGAGCGCTCTTCGTTATTTGACAAATAACTCGAAAAGTTATTATCGGATCAACTTCAAATTTTCAGAGAATATTTTTAAGATGTTACACTTACCAAAAATGCAAAAAGAGACAAAAAATATTTTTTGAAAATCCTGACTACCCCTAAACCCTTAAGCCCTCAGTAACTTTATTATTATTATGCTCATGGAAAAGCTCAAGTGGACTATAATATAAAGAAATAAAATAACAGGAATTTTTCAATTTCCAATTTTCCAAAAGTCCAACTGAATTTTTTTTTAATTCTTTATTATGTTTTTGTTATTTGCACGGTATAGAATTGGGACTGTTTTGAAGACGAACATTTTGAACATTTCATCATCTCCAAAATTACAAATTAACAATCTAATATAAATGAATAATATGAAGAATAGAGTCACCCAAAGCACTTAAGTGATCAGTAAAGACAGCTTAAGCAGAGAAGTGTTTTGTAAATTAGAATAGGTTAGGTTCTATGATGCATCCACAAGATTAGTAGTGCTCTGTAAGTTATTGTATTTTATGAAGGATACGCCTGCGCTTTCTGACTATGTAAGCGACTATATAAAAATAGGAATTGTAGATATTGTTATTGTTTATTTTTAATATTTTTCTTTTTAACGGTAAAGCGGTTATCTAATTTCTTATTAACAAAACAAGCAATTATCATCCAATTACATAACATAACTAACAAACGTAATGTGTTGGAATTCAATTAACCTATTTTGCTGTGGCACCGCAATTTACTGTATTAATTTGATTTGTTTGCCACAACTATTTTGGCCACGTCCACGTAACACCTACAAGCAGGACATACATAGATATATTTGCAACTACAAAAACAAATGTATAAATAAATAAGTAGTGAGTGGCAACGTGGCAACGTGGCACCCTTAACAACTAAACAAAATGTACCGTTGGACAACCTATATATATCTATATATTTCCACATATTTGTATATGTACATATGTATGTATGTATTTAGTGCGAAATGGCGTGTTCGTTTGCATACCGCGTAGGCGGGCAAATAGACAGACATCTGTGCAGACAGTTGAATTGGTTGAACGTTTCTCTTTCACTTTGTGGCATGCCACAATTATTTCCGGATGAGTCTGTCTAAATTTCAGTTTGTCTGCATATTTTGCATGGGCAACCTACTAGGTAATACTAGGTATGGTCAATACCTTTATACTGGCATACATATATACATAGCGAGTGTGCGTGTGTCTATGTGTTTTGCTTGCCACGCTTTAATAGAGCGATCACTGTGTCAAATGCTGCACGTTTGTTTTGTTTGTTTTGGCATTAGTGTGCGCTTCACACGCCGTTTTGTGTGCTTAGGTTTTAATTGAAAAAGTTTGCACATCCTCGACGCGCATACCACACCCCACCTCCTACGCGCTGCACTAAATAAAGTTGGCACGCACACACACACACCAACACATTCTAGCTTTTCAATTATAAATTTCTATTAATTTATTTTTAGCGACGAGTATATATGCGTACTACTCATTTAGATACTCGCTGCAATTAATTACGCTTATTGCTGTTGTAGTTGTTACTGCTATTTATACAGAGTTTTGTTTCTAATTTTAGTTTCTATTATATGGTTTTGATTTTTTGCTTGCCAAACTTTTTACTAATTTGTCAGTTAGTCGAAAGCTTGGTGACTCATTTCGCATATTTTCGATGTAGAAAAGCATTTAGCTGTCTGCGTATATTTATTTTAAATATCCTCGCCATATCTATTTTAAACTACGCTTTTTCCTATTTATTGCTTCTATTCATTTATTTCGCGCTGCATGCGTGTTAGTCGGTTAACCGTTATAGCTAAAACCGCAAAATAATAAAAACTATTGCGCCACAAATGGAAAATTTACTCCGTCTAATAGTTACCAATAACCGATATTTGTGGCGAATATGTAGTTAAGTGAAAATACAACACTTTCAAACGTACTCGCTGATGATTTTTAATGAAACGGTATTAATGTTAAATTATATTTTTGCGGTTTTCATTTAATTTGTGTGCGCAAAAATATTGCTATTTAAAAAAAAAATAAACTTTGTAGTCGAAATGCGAATATTTTATGGTGAAAATTAATTTATATTTATTAATTACAGTCCATATGTTCAAAAAATAACGGTATTTTCATTTTTCGAAAAAAATATTCGAAATTCATTCGTCTACATTAATATTGTTGCCTTTAAAATAGTCCACATTCGATTTTACGCACTTATGTCAGTGCTCCTTCCATTCGTCGAAACACTTCTCAAACCCGAATTTTGGGATGAAAAATTTTCACGAACAAGCAACGAAGTGTGAGCTTTTAATAAACGAAAATCGCCATGCTCATAAAAATAGTCTAACCTTAACGACTGCTACAGTCGAAATAAGCAATGAATAGAGCTGAAAATTTTATCTCAGTTCAGCGGCATGTAATAAATGTCGACATAATAAAATTTGGATAATTGGATTTTCTAAACCAGTGCAATTTTAAATTTTACAATTCCCGTTATTTTTTTGAACACACAATTTATGTCGATACTATGTTGATCTATAAATATCTATGTTGATCTCAAATATAAATTAGAGTATTTAGTTTATATTACCAATTCTCCAAGCTATAGTGTAGAACTTAAACTAACATATTTAAAGCCCGCCTTCTGCTCTGTCTTTACCAACAGGTAACAAAATTTCCGAACTATATTAATCGAGCTAGTCGACAGTCCATGATTAACTTGATTAACTTGCGCTCGAGCGCTGGATATGCAGGCAGCGCGTGAGCTCGCCAGAGCTAGTTGTTGTCCAGCTCATTAGCAGTTGCGAGGTCTTTGTGGGTCGGAGTGGAGCGTAGAAGGTTCCTCGAACTGCATTCCACCAGCAAATACTGCCATATAGGTACACATACGCTGAAACTGTGGATCTTGCTAGACACTAGTTGCCAATGATAAAACTCCTTGGTGGAAACACTTTCGGTGGACCTTACTTGCTGGAATTTACATTAGCCAACTTAAGAGTTATGTGAAAGATTCCAAACTTTCTATGGAATCGTGTGGGTCCTTTCAGTAGTAGTGTTTCTGGAATCACCTCTGCGTGTGCTAAGATCTATCTCTGATCTGACCTTCCTCGTTACACTACGAACATCGTCTCTCAGTAGTCATCAGCAAATGCCCTAGCATTTTGTTAAGGCATATCTTAAAGCTGATCACTGTGGGTAACTAAAACCATCTCCGCTCTATCTGCAGCTAAGATTGATCTATAAATATTTTCGAACTTATATTAGCAACCCAAGATCAAAAAATCTAGAAAATATGGTTTCAAAATGTAGTTCACATTCAATATGAATAACAAGCTTAAGCTCCAGCTTCACCTAACGAAGTTACTGATTTATACGCAATCTTTGAGAGACTCTTATACATATGTATAACTAATAAAATATGAATATCGATATTGAATCAAGGCTAATTTGTAATGCTTTGATATGAGTTATATATAAATGTAGCAGGGTTGCCAACAAATATTTAAAAAATAAAATTTTAATGAGTATTTTTAAACGAAGGTATAGGCTGAAATCAAAATAAAGTATATACAGCTTTAAAATGCATAAATATCAGTCATATAATTAGAATAAATTTAGTTTCAATAACAAGGCTCGTATAGTAGACGGAAATTGTGATATTTATCAATCTGCTGTATTAACAATTTTTGGATGCAGCAGAGATCAGCTGATTTGCGCACTCCAATCCCCTTTTGAGTAATGTATATGAAGCTGTCATTTGCAGAACTAGTTAAAAACTAGAAACAAATAGTATATAAATAAAACTTGACTACCCTACTACAATTTAACCATAACCAATTACATTAATATGAAAAATTAACATTAACATTTCAAGTTGTGCTAGAAATTAATTCACAGTTGACATGAATATCTAACAAAATAAAAGTCTTCCACACGAAATGAAACCCGCATTACAAGTTTGGCTTAAATCACATTCCCTACTACTACTTTGCCTAAATATTTGCACAGCAAAATGGGAGAATGCTTATGAATATGTCTGTGATGCCCACGGCTGCAGTTATCTGGTGAAATTGGACGAAATTGTGGATAAGATTCCACATCAATGTAAGTTTTGAATATTATAAAAAAGAAATAATTTATGCAAATTTATTTTTTCCTTCTGGGAACCTGTATGTGTTGGCAGTATTTTTCGAATGGGAATGGTACGGCTATTATTCCGTATATATGGACGATGAATCGAACAATTTTCAATATGGTCATGAGATATGTGTGGATATGAACGGTTGCAATGGCACATTAATTTGCGCTCAAGTTAATGAAATGACCATATTGAAGAATAAAAAACAGGTGGATCTGATTGTTGCCGGACGTGTGGTTGTAAATAATGTGACCATTTATACAGATGATAAATTGACATTTCGATTTTCAGGCGTTAAGAAATCTATCATAATGCCAATGGATATGAGGGATTTTTTGGTTGAGTTAGGTTACTGAATAAATGTGTGTATAAATGAAAATGGAAAAATTTGTGAAAATATAATTATTTTTTACAGCAAAAATACTGAAATTAAAAATACTGTCAATTGAAGGCAATACACACACTTCATTATCAACTGTTTCTTAAAAACACTCAATACTATCTGCAGTTTATTTTTATAAATATCGTCATATTTTGTTATTTTTAACTACTTGACTCATAGACTACTACTTGACCGATAGACAGCAAAGAGCTTAATAAACTTAAAACACAACAATTGTTAAAGCAGCAGATCATCAAAATTAACTCAGAGAACAATATAGAAACTGAACTAAGAGCTCATACATTTACGGCTTTGAAATATCTCGCACAAAATGTACAGCAAAATGTGTGTCAATATCAGTCCTCGATAGTATAGTGGTCAGTATCCCCGCCTGTCACGCGGGAGACCGGGGTTCAATTCCCCGTCGGGGAGTCCATGTAAAGTTATTACATTTTTTTTAAATCCATTTTACTTTTAGACCTATTTTCTTGATACTTAAATATTTAAAAAGTGCTTAGAAATAATTAACTTTTCCTCCAACTGCACTCACTTATCTCTTGAATTATAGATAACATTTTTACAAATGTATAAAAAAAAGTTCACTACATGTTGTAATACTCCCCGACGGGGAATTGAACCCCGGTCTCCCGCGTGACAGGCGGGGATACTGACCACTATACTATCGAGGACTGATATATAACTTGATATTTTTATGACACATTAAGTACTATTTTAGAATGAATATATGTGTGGCATCTAAGCCACCTTAATTTAATTTATAGTAACGTTTTGTTTCTTATCATTAACCTGGACTCGAAATTTACGTAGCTCAATTTGGATCCCTCGAATTTCAAGTTTGTTTAAAAAATAGGATCTCCAAAAATGAACAAATGATGTAGGATCTTTCTACAATCTGTTCTATCTAAGATCTGCTACTAATTATATCTGTATATCTTTTATCTTATATATATTTAATTTTATCATCGTTTTCTTTGGATATACAGTTGAACTTCCCTAACTCGAATCGACATAATCCACAAAAAAAGTTCGAATTAAAGAGACTTCCGAGTTACGGAAAGTAATTTGTTTGAAATTTGACTTCTATTGCCAATTCAAGAGTTCGAGTTTTGGAGAATTTCGAGTTATAGAAATTCGAGCTATGGAAGTTCAACTGTATTTTTTTTTGCAGCAAATAAAAAACAAATTTCAGATATCTACAGCATTCTCTCATTATAATAAATGACAGGTAATTAATTAAATCTACAATTGTATCATTTTATATTCTGCTGGATTTTTCGAAGTTCTGTCCAAATTTTCATGTATAATTTGATCCTTGATATTTTATTGTTATATAAAAATATTTTCACTTTCTCCCCGACGGGGAATTGAACCCCGGTCTCCCGCGTGACAGGCGGGGATACTGACCACTATACTATCGAGGACTGATATTAAAACTAGAATAAAATATAAATATATATTATTGTGGATTGGTTTGAATTAAAAACAAATGAAAAGTGCCTTATCTATTTCTTAAGGTTTAATTGTTGGCTGTATAGGTTATACTACGAGATAATATTTATATTTTTGATCCAAGTGTTATAATATTGGACTCTATTACCAATACATATATAGCCTTTTAAAAAATACATCTTGAGAACTGTAGCCTGTTGCACCTTGAATTGAGGTCGCGAAGAAGTCGTAGTGTTTGCATATTGTAAGAGGCTAGGAAAATGTCGGTAAAACTTAGAAATGTCTAAGATGTTTCAAAAAACTTTTAAGAAATTTTTGAAAATTTTAATAATTATTATTAAGACTTCTCTCTTAACTAGGGGATATTAAAGAATAAGTCACGTAATACTCGAATCTTCCGAAAAATTTATGAAGTCTTTGTAGAACTAAGATAATGAACCTTTCATGTACTTCTTATCATATACATATTATGGAATTGAATCCTAATAGTATAATACAGAGGACATAGAATTATGCGTATGTAGATTATGATGTTTTAAGGCTAGGCGGCAATTTCGTCTCTTTCCGAGGATGGTCATGTCTTAGATGATTCGTGAACCCTATGAAAACCGGATTGCTTCTAAGCTTAAATAAGTTTGCGGTAAATTGAGTAAAATCTCTTTCTTGAATTTTTTATGAGTTCAACGACCTTAGGTCCGTTGAGATCCATTTGACTTTTAAATAAGATTTCACTTTACTCTTTTTGGACAGTAGCGATTTTCCTAATAGTACCTACGAGGTATTAGAAAATGAGCTAAATATAGCTTAAACTAATTAATAATGCAAGTATGAAGGAAAGTCAAAATAAATATTTACAAAAACTTTGAAATTTGCTTAAAGCTCTGTAAATCAACAAAAGAGTATACTGAGCTTATTTATAAGTTAGTTACAGTTACGGAAATATTGATTTAACCAAAGATACTATAATTCCTATTTACAATGCGTTTATTTGGCAAAGCTTTTAAGAAAATTACAAAGCGTGCATATTGGTGATTTCCGGCTTCGGAGCTTTATATTTTCCCAACACAAATATTTAGTAAGTGTGCGCACAATTAGCACATATTTTTTCTAATTCTGTGTGTATACAAAATGTAAAAGTACACATCAAGTGACACAATTGACACGTTGACAACAGGTGTCGTGTGATAGATGAAAGCTTCGCTAGCGACAAGTGTTGAGACAAGCACGAGTTCATGTTTATGAGTGCGTTAAATGGAAAATGTAGGCTAAATAAATCTTCGAAACTACAGCACCACACATTCTATTTGTATAAGCTCCTGCCACTCTTTTGGCTTCACAAGTTTTGCCCACAAATGTAAGCGTGACAACGAGAAGCTTGTTAAAATAACTCGATAAATGTTTGGCAACTTTGTTGCTACTGTTAATAGTTTATTCAACGTACAATAGTTATACCTTGTTGTTTTTGTTGTTGCGCGTTGACTGGCGTGAAATCGTGCGTAACGCTGCCACAAAGTACGCCTTAGAATTTAGTTTAAAGGAATTGCTAACTAATTGAGTTATCATGCTCCATTGCAAAGCATAGATTTAGTAGCGATACTCAAAAGAATAATTTAATGGAGAAAGTGCACGCATTTTTGGAAAAATATTTTGTTTACTACAAAGTAGAATATTGGTTACAATCAAACACGTGATTTGATGAGAGAAATTTGTGCTTCTGCTTTGGCTTATATAAGATCAAGTCATTATAAAAAGATTTATATGATTTTCTAGACATTTAGACATTAAACATGCGAAAAGGTCTTTGGAGATCATTAGCCTTTAGGAAATACTAAGGTTAAAGAGCTTTTAAGCTTTGGGAACACTAGTCAAAAAGATCGAGAATCAATAATTAACTTTTAGATATCGCCACAGTTGCTTAGTTTATAACACAACACCGAATGATATTTGCGTTACTCTCTGAGGCTTTTTAGGGAGATGCTATATGTTCTTCAGAGCTCTCGATATTCCTAACAGCTGCTTCCGTATTCACTTATCTTGGAAAATGGTAGTTAGAAATGTCACATAATATTTTTATACTCTCGCAACAAAGTTGCTAAGAGAGTATTATAGTTTTGTTCATATAACGGTTGTTTGTAACACCCAAGACTAAACGAGTTAGATATAGAGTATACCAAAGTGATCAGGGCGACGAGGCGAGTCAAAATCTGAATGTCTGTCTGTCCGTCTGCGCAAGCTGTAACTGAGTAAAAATTAAGATATCCTGATGAAACTTGGCACACTAGTTTCTTGGCACCATAGGAAGGTTGCTTTCGAAGGTGGGCAAAATCGGACCACTGCCACGCCCACAAAATGGCGAAGGGGCATATTCGTATGTATTTTTTTTGGGAAAGTGGGCGTGGCCCCGCCCCCAAGTAGGCTTTTTGTACATATCTCGCAAACCAATAAAGCTGTATAAACCAATTCTACATTCGTTTTTTTAGCCACTTCTTAATACAGTCCAAAAATTAAAAAAATCGGATAATAACCACGCCCCATACAAAGGTTAGGTTGAAAATTGCTAAAAGTGGGTTAACTCACTAACGAAACACGTCAGAAACACTAAATTTTACCGAATAAATACCAGAAAGAAGCTGCACTCAGATTTTTTTACAAAATTTAAAATGGGCGTGGCATCGTCCACTTATGGGTCAAAAGCCATATCTCAGGAACTACTCGACAGATTTCAATGAAACTCGGTATCTAATATTTTGACACCCTGATGACACGTGTGGAAAATGGATGAAATCGGTTCACAACTACGACAACTTCCCAGATAACTAAATTTTGAATTCTATCGGATTCCTTCACATTATAAGATATACATAAGGAACCAATGAAGATAGCGAAATGAAAGTTTACACAAATACTGTATATGATCCGTGGCATCCGTCGAAATCGGACTATAACTTTTCAATGCCCCGGATATAGATTATGAAGAACTCAGTGCTTTATGGTAACTCTTCACCGAAAATATCGGTAAATCTCTTTCTAATTTAATTCAGGGGAAATCTTTTTCTTCTAATAGTGTGTCTGTGTATCAGAAATGGTTAAAATCGGTTCATAACTTCCCCTGGCTCCCATATACGCAATAATAGGTTTTTAAAAATTCGATAGTGAAATCGGTTCAGGAATTAACTCAGCCCTCATATACTATATATGATGATTTTCGTTATTCTATTGGACTTTATGCTGACTATATGGGTCAAATTGTTATCTTAATAAAAATATAGCATAAATTGCGAGAGTATAAAATGTTCGGTTGCACCCGAACTTGGCCTTTCCTTACTTGTTTTTACTATATCAGTACAAGATCCTCAACGGTTTAGTTATTTAACAAGAAGAAATCTCTGTGATATCTGGAGTATAAATTATACTTCCGTAGCTCTGATGACTTTCCAAGTTTGGAAATAAAAATAAGTCAAAAGGAGCCACAGCCACGGAGACTAATTCGATTAAATTTGTCCAGTTTTTCTGTCAATTTTCTGATTGACACTCACACATTATAATCAGTAATTAAGAAATAAAATCACCAATTATAATTTATAATTTCATCAAATCACTTCGGCACTCTATTTAGTTTAAAATTAATTTTATTTTATTTTTGCAAAAAGGTCAATTGCGAACACCACTTATCTGCAATAATTGCAGAAGAGGTCAATACTCTAATATTGCGCTTTTGCACTTAAAATATTTACAAAATGTATAATTAAATGATTAGTAAAGTGCACTTAAAGTTTTAATTATAATTGCAAATGTGGATAGACATTAGACATATAATTGCATTTTTAAATAAGCTGAATTGTGGATATTTACATTCACATATTATACTCAACCGATGGTCAGTTATGAAGTGCGAAGTAATTGCTCACAAAGCGAACAAAACTAATCTAAAATTTACATTTATTGTATGTATAAATAATTAATATATAGCGGCACACAAAAGTGTATTTAAATATAAAGGCTCACTGCCTAGGTCTATGTAATGATACAATTTTCACTAATCTAAGGTGAGGGATAGCCTTTATCGAAAGATAAATTTACTACCATGTAGTACATTCTTATTTTTCGGATTTTCGAGCGGGTCAACGCCTCGGCGTACCAAAATCCGCGACCACTGAGGATATCTTTACAAAAGACCATGATTTCGTTTACTTAAGGGGGGATCGATTGAAGATCCACAAAATTGCTGAAACAGTAAAGATCTCAGAAGATTACAAATTGTTATTTAAGCAATTGGAAGAAGACGTTTTGAAACATTGATCAACTGGCATATACCACAGATCAAGGAACAGTCAAAACAATGGACTTCACTCGGTAAACCTGCGAAGGCGAAAACTGTCCAATCCGTTGGCAAAATGATGACCACCATTAACGGAATTCTGGAATTCTCGAAGTGTAATCTATATCGACTATCTGGAGATAAACATCTTTTCGGTCACTGGGTTCTACTATGTCGAATGAACTTGCTAAGGAGAAACTGTCCAATCCGTCGGCAAAGTGATGACCAACATTCACGGAATTCTGGAATTCAAGAAGTGTAATCTACATCGGCTATCTGGAGATAAACATCTTTTTGGTCACTGGGTTCTACTATGTCGAATGAACTTGCGAAGGAGAAACTGTCCAATCCGTCGGCAAAGTGATGACCAACATTCACGGAATTCTGGAATTCAAGAAGTGTAAACTACATCGACTATCTGGAGATAAACATCTTACCGGTCACTGGGCTCTACTATGTCGAATTATTTGGCCGTTTCAAAAAATCAAACCTTTGGCAAAGAAAAAAGTGCCATTCCAGTTCCAAACTTTAAAAAGTCATCCGCAGGGCGAAATTTTAGTAAAATGACGGATCTACAGATATATCTCAACACCATTTCCCCCACATAATCATAGCGTACCCCACTTAAATTTGAATTATATATACTATATACATATACATATATATTTCCACATAAATTGCATAAAGTATTAAGTAAAATATATAAAGGGTGATTTTTTAAGAGCTTGATAACTTTTTTAAAAAAAAAAACGCATAAAATTTGCAAAATCTCATCGGTTCTTTATTTGAAACGTTAGATTGGTTCATGACATTTACTTTTTGAAGATAATTTCATTTAAATGTTGACCGCGGCTGCGTCTTAGGTGGTCCATTCGGAAAGTCCAATTTTGGGCAACTTTTTCGAGCATTTCGGCCGGAATAGCCCGAATTTCTTCGGAAATGTTGTCTTCCAAAGCTGGAATAGTTGCTGGCTTATTTCTGTAGACTTTAGACTTGACGTAGCCCCACAAAAAATAGTCTAAAGGCGTTAAATCGCATGATCTTGGTGGCCAACTTACGGGTCCATTTCTTGAGATGAATTGTTCTCCGAAGTTTTCCCTCAAAATGGCCATAGAATCGCGAGCTGTGTGGCATGTAGCGCCATCTTGTTGAAACCACATGTCAACCAAGTTCAGTTCTTCCATTTTTGGCAACAAAAAGTTTGTTAGCATCGAACGATAGCGATCGCCATTCACCGTAACGTTGCGTCCAACAGCATCTTTGAAAAAATACGGTCCAATGATTCCACCAGCGTACAAACCACACCAAACAGTGCATTTTTCGGGATGCATGGGCAGTTCTTGAACGGCTTCTGGTTGCTCTTCACCCCAAATGCGGCAATTTTGCTTATTTACGTAGCCATTCAACCAGAAATGAGCCTCATCGCTGAACAAAATTTGTCGATAAAAAAGCGGATTTTCTGCCAACTTTTTTTTTTTTTTTTGGTAATAAAATTCAATGATTTGCAAGCGTTGCTCGTTAGTAAGTCTATTCATGATGAAATGTCAAAGCATACTGAGCATCTTTCTCTTTGACACCATGTCTGAAATCCCACGTGATCTGTCAAATACTAATGCATGAAAATCCTAACCTCAAAAAAATCACCCGTTATAAACAATACTATTCTGATCACATTCCAGACTACAACAAAGCTGCATTCTTGTATGAAGCCATAACAATTTACAATGTTTCTATTATTTATGCCAAAAATCATACATGAATATTCATAATTTATTGCCATGCCAATTTTTGTCTATGCAATTTTATTTAATTGTTTATTTATACAATGCAAATCATCCAGCACTGCTGAAAGTTCACAACGAATTCATATGCCGTAAATATTTGATACAAAGCCAAACTCTGTATGGATATACATATGTAAATATGTTTAAGAGCTTGAGGATTAGGTACATGGGGGTTATACAAATGAGATGCAACATTGTATATTATTAAAATCTCGTGTGAAATTTCAAATCCAGAAATTTGTACCGAATCAAAATTGCGGATGCTAGAATTGGCTCGCAAGCTTTTCAGCCAATATATGTATAATATAAGCATCCAATAATCACATTAGGTCAACTATTTATGCATAAAATTTAAATCTGATATAAATATTTTATAGTTGATTTAATTCAATAATAACTATAAGGCTTTTGAAAGCTGCCGAAGCTTGCACTGCTGAAGCAGTGTTCAAACTGTAAACAGTTTAGAACTTAGCTTTCATTAAGTTATGCTCTCTTAATTATTAAAATTTATTTTTCATTTAAAGAGCGTAATAGTGATAGGTAGCTAACAAGCTTTAAACTTTCATTCAAATGATTTTCTATAGTTTTTTTTTAATAAAATTAATCAATCAATGGTTTTTATCACAAACATTGATAAGAAGTCAAATCTTAAAAGAGTCACGAATAAATTCTATAACTTCTGAACTATATATCCTTTATTTGTAGAATTTTTTTCTTAAATAAATAAAATGCTTCTGACAACAAGCTGTTGATTTTGGAAGCCAGTTCAAATGCTTTAATATATACGAGGGTAGCATAAAGGTTTTTAGAAATATTAAATCTATACTATTATTATAAAGTGGAAAGATTTGTATGTATGTTTGTATTGAATAAACACGAAAACTACTGTGCCGATTTCAAAAATTATTTCACCTTTGGAAAGCTACATTCACCCCGAGTAACTAGGCTATATTTATTGCTAGAATCTCAACTTTCTGGAAATAGTTCCCAGCTGAGGGTATCAAAAAGACTCCGTGATGGAGAATCTAAACCTGAAAATGAAAATCGGCCAGAGAGTCAAGTAATGAGTGCTCGCAGCTGCTTGATGAACAAAATTTCAAAACCTGCACCTACCTTTCAAAACCCCTTACGGAGCGTGTGCAGCGGCTGGAAGAACAAAATATTAGGAATATACAAACTCTCACTCTCCAAAGTGATCAGGGTGAAGAGTGGAGTTCAAATCCGAATGTCTGTCTGTCCGTCCGTCCGTCCGTCTGTGCAAGCTGTAACTTGAGTAAAAATTAAGATATCTTGATGAAACTTGGCACACTTATTTCTTGGCACCATATCAAGGTTGCTTTCGAAAATGAGCAAAATCGGACCACTGCCACGCCCACAAAATGGCGAAACACATAAAGTGCCATAACTTAGCCATAAATAAAGCTATGGAAATAAAATTTGGTATGAAGGGGCATATTTGGATGTAATTTTTTTGGGGAAGTGGGCGTGGCCCCGCCCCCAATAGAGCTATATAAACCAAACTTTATGCAGTCGTTTTTTAGCCATTTCTTAATACAGTCCAAAAATTAAAGAAATCGGATAATAACCACGCCCACCTCCCATACAAAGGTTAGGTTGAAAATTACTAAAAGTGGGTTAACTCACTAACGAAAAACGGCAGAAACACTAAATTTCACAAAAGAAATGGCAGATGGAAGCTACACTCAGATTTATTTTACAAAATGGAAAACGGGCGTGGCGTCGCCCACTTATGGGTCAAAAACCATATCTCAGGAACTACTCGACCGAAGACAATCTGAATCGTTTACTTTACAATATATAAAGTAAGCCCTAGTGAAGATATCGGTGCAGAACTTTGCACAAATACTATGTTTATAGTGTGGCAGCCCCATTCTAAAAATCGCCGAAATCGGACCATAGGTTTATAAGGCCCCATATATCGAACACGAGGACCTCGGTGCTTCTAACCTAATATTATGGTTTCCAACTTTCAATGGACTTTATACAATATATATGACGAATATGTGGGTCAAATTGTGTATTATATAATATAAATAAAGTTAAATAAATAAATTGCAAGAGTATAAAATGTTCGGTTACACCCGAACTTAGCCCTTCCTTACTTGTTAATAATAAAAATTGTCTTCAAAATTTATTATCTAACTGTGAAATATTTTGTAACAAGTGCTTATTTCAAAAACTTTTTGGCTGACCCTAGTACAAAAGTTTGAACAATGTTTTTTTTAGTGAGATCGTTACATACTTATTTACTTTCATGAATAACGGTTGTTGATTTTGATTTTAATATCACGTTCGATGCAGAAAATTTATACGAGAACATAGTATGTAAGTAAACGTATCAGTATCATTCGGTATGAAAATGAATGTAGGCGCTAATTTGATGGGTCAATAATAGGCGAAAGTAAGGGAATAAGAATTGGTGCCAAAAAATGTAACGATTGAGGAAGTAGGTGTTTATTTGTGTATGTGAGCGCTTAAGAATTTATTTTTTGTGAATAGAAGCGGATGAAGTGTACATATTTACATACAAATTTGAATTAAGTACTAAATCCCTGTTCAGTTATACTAACGATGATTCGTGTATGAATAGTTAGTGAGTAAAAGTAAAGGCACCCGCGCACATTCAAATAATATTTGCTTTAGTCTGGATATTTGTACAAATAAATTTCTCGACCTATATTTTCATTGAATAAATTACTTCACAGATCCAGTATTTTCTTGCGCAGAAATTTTTAAAATGGTTTAAGCGAGGCCTCAAACTAAACTCAACTGTAAAACAATTAGAAACACGTGTTGCGCTGGGATTTCGAAGCATATGAGTATATGGACTGACAGTCTAATGAACAACAAATTAACATTTGCCAACAAATATGAAAGCCCACAAATTCAATTAAGAACGGCTGTACTAGACTGAAGCTAGAATAAGATGTAGAACCGCATATGGTTCTACAAAGTTGTAAACAATGTAAAAGATTCGCCTACAAAGCGCTAACAAGCAATTACCTATAGTTTGCATGCACTTGCGACTACTTCTTTTAAAGATCTTGTATGTAAATAGAACATTAACATAAATTCTAATGCAATAAGCGTCTTGGAGCAGGTGCAAATTAACACCGTAATCTAATTTGTACTGAGGTTGCAAGGAAAGTGCGCATTCGTTAAACGACTCCATTTTTGTAAATCCTGTGTTAATTGTTCTTTGAATGGGCTTATCTTCGCAGAATGGCATTTGAAGAGCGTTAGCAAAAATATTAATTACAGCATATTTTATGAGAGAATATGGTTTTACTCTGGGTTCTCGGAATATAATGGTTCTCAACTTTGCTACTTTATAATTTTTAAGGGGTTACGCCACCCTGAACGCATGAAAATCGGATGATTTGTTAGGAATATTTTTGACAAAACTATTTAAGATAGAACTTCGTTGCATTTGTTACTAATTTAATACATTAAGATAGCTCATTAGCTTTATAATTATTAAAAAAAAAATTTTAATTAAAATTGGCAGAGATATAAGCATTGGCGTGGATCAATTTTTCCAGAGCACAACTTAATGGTGTACTGATTGGCATATAAATTTTTGTCTGAAACAAGTAAAACAATAATTTTCTTAAAAAGTGATAAATTTTGAACAGAATGACGTTGCCGTTTTTTTAAAACAAATTTTTACACAATTGGAAATATTTAAAAAATGATTTTATATTTTTATTCAATCGGAAAAATCCCACGTCACTCTGGGGAAATTTTTTTAGGATCATGTTTTTTAATTTTTAAGTCAATCGGTTGAATAGTTTTTGAGTTATCGTGTACACCGTCCTTCGTAATTATTGAGATATTGTTTTCGGAGTTTCCAATGATGATAACTTTCGTAATTATCGAGATATTGTTTTCGGTGACATCTCAAAATACTCAATAAAATATAGACTTTGAAATTAAGCGAAACAAATGCAATTTCTTTTAACGTTAGGGTGACGTAACAGATTCTCATTTTCATTACATTTTCCAAACATAAACATATGTATGTATGATTTCAATTTGGAAATTTTCTGATCCATGCATATCTAATTAACACAGTTGGTTCTTCTATATTTTTGATCTGCGCCTTGATTTATTAAGAGTTGTAATCAGTTTCGAGATGATACCTTGAAATGTATGAGATCAACGGCGACAAGGATAAAGGTAAGCGCATAAAAATATAACGAATGCGATGGTTCGGCCATAATGTATGTACGGAAGATTATGCTCCAGTGATAAGCTCCTTAGATTTGATATCCATGGGTGGGTAACGGAAGCAAGGGCGCCCAGGTATCCAATGACCGAAGTACCTAAGAAAAGGAAAAAGAAGCTTTCGACCAGTTTATAGATCTCATGAGGTATGCCGTCGAGGAACGGCCGCTTTATAATATTAGTCCGAAGATGATACTGAAACGAAATTAAGAATAACCTAGTTGAAAAACGACAGTTCTGTCCCAGAGGAGACTGTAGATAAGGTGTTTGATGTTCGAAGGTGCCTACCGCATATTCTTTATGCATATGGGCTTCCTTAAGCCATGTCACGAAGCGTGTATCCACCGACCTGCCTCTGCTGTAAGCACCCTAGGAATTTTCTCCTGATTTCGTCTTTTCGATCATCAACCGGGTTCAAATTCTAAACTTGGTTAGTGAAGTTAAAATTAATTTCGCCAGTAGTTAGTTTGAAAAAAAAAACATAAAATTTCTGTTCTTTAGCGTCTGACGGAGCGTCATTGTATAACATACCTGACGCAAGATATAGCCTGTCTCATTGGAATATTTAACTATGATATAAAAGAAAAATTTGTTTTTTATACCCAAGTACTCCAATTTGTCGACTTTAAAGCTGCTTTCGACAGCACGAAAAGGAGCTTCCTTTATGCCGCGATGTCTGAATTTGGTATCCCCGCAAAACTAATACGACTGTGTAAGCTGACGTTGAGCAACACCAAAAGCTCCGTCAGGATCGGGAATGACCTCTCCGAGCCGTTCGATACCAAACGAGGTTTCAGACAAGGTGACTCGCTATCGTGTGACTTATTTAACCTGATGCTGGGAAAAATGGTTCGAGCCGCAGAGCTAAACAGAGAAGGTACAATTTTTTATAAGAGTGTACAGCTACTGGCGTACGCCGATGATATCGATATCATTGGAAACAACACCCGCGCCGTTAGTTCTGCTTTTTCCCCCCTGGATAGGGAAGCGAAGCGAATGTGTCTGGTGGTGAACGAGGACAAGACGAAATATCTCCTGCCATCAAACAAACAGTCAGCGCATTCGCGTCTTGGCTCCCACATCACTGTTAACAGTCATAACTTTGAAGTTGTAGATAATTTCGTATACCGGGGCACCAGCATAAACACCGATAATAATGTCAGCCTTGAAATCTAACGCAGAATCACTCTTGTCAACAGGTGCTACTATGGACTGAGTAGGCAATTGAAAAGTAAAGTCCTCTCTCGACGAACAAAAACTAAACTCTACAAGTCCCTCATCATTCCCGTCCTGCTTTATGGTGCAGAAGCGTGGACGGTGTCAACATCCGATGAGACGGCACTAAGAGTTTTCGAGAGAAAGGTTTTGCGGAAGATTTATGGTCCTTTAAACAAGGGCAACGACGAATACCGCAGAAGATGAAATGATGAGCTGTATGTGTTGTTCGACGACATAGACATAGTCCAGCGAAAAAAAAGACAGCGGTTACGCAGGCTAGGTCATGTTGTCCGAATGGACGAAAGTGCCCCAGCTCTGAAAGCGTTCGATGCAGTACCCGCTGGTGGAAGCCGAGGAAGAGGGAGACCTCCACTCCGATGGAAGGACCAGGTGGAGAAGGACCTGTCTTCACTTGGTATTACCAATTGGCGCCAAACTGCCAAAAGGAGAGATGTGTTGTGGACTCGGCTATAACCGCGCAAGCGATGTCTACGCCAGTCAAGAAGAAGAAGACTCCAATTAAAATAAAATAGTGACGAAGGATATGCCCAGAGTCCACATGTCTATATGTGCCTAATTAGCGTTACTCAAGATGAGAGATATATGTAGTTCGATTTTGCAGTAAATGACAAGGTACACCATAGAGCACTTTCACTATTGCAATTCGAATGATATAAGAATTCTTTCCGTTTCTAATTTATTATAATTTAACAAAAACTTTAAAGAACGCACACTTTCTCCTCTTAAAAGCTCTCATTTTTTACCAACACCATTAAATAAATACAAAAATTACGCAGGATTATTAACCTTTCAACAACAGATTTATTGTAGAAATCTAATCAGACAATTTACAGTTAACCAAGACTAACCACTACAACCACAAAATATATTGAGCAGCCACATTTCTGTTAAAAAGAAATGCACACACAAACCGAGAGATCTGAGTACAAATTTACATAGTTCTTATTTACCGAAAGAAAAAAACATATTTAGTATATATATTAACTACGCAAGAACATGCCACGAAATGAAAGTAACACCTCACAAACACATTAGCATGGCTATAGCACAAATATCGGCTGAAGTTTTATTTTTATATACAACACACAGGCGCAATATTTATAAGAATGCAAGACCATTTTGTAGCAAATGAAAGCGCAAAACGTAGTAGCTAATAAATAATAAGAAGTAGATCAGTTAAATGATGAAAATTAGTAGGCCAACCAACCAACCAACCAACTGGGACTGCTGTTAACCCCCCAACACAGCAGTGGTGATAAAATATGAAGAATTCATTGGTGCGCTTTCAGTCTAGTTTTAGTATTTCAAACGGTCGCTCAACATTGGTGTGGCGGAAAATTTATTCTAAAAACGATAACGGGTGTTCAGAAAACTAAAAAAAAATTTAATATTAATAAAATTAAATTAAAAAAAAAATAACGATTATTACACGGGAAACGCGTGCGCATGCGCAATTGTGCATTTCCGTTAAAAACAAAAATATTGAGCTTTGTGTATAAAATGCTAGCAGTAACGGAATTTTGTGCGTGAAATAGAAAAATATTCATACGAAAAATCGCTTAATTTTAAATATTACATTAAATACATAACAAAAATGTATCAGTGCCACAGACATTCCACGAAAATAGTGTTCGTGCTCCTAGGCTTCGTCTGCCTTAGTCAACAACTCGCGCATCCACAAGGATATTCTCAAGTGCTGCACAGCGGCAGTGATAGCCCGCACAATGAAGGACCAAAAATCTTTAAAGCGCTTAACATGGATTTAATCTATCCAAGAACGTAGGTATTTTAGTTGGAAGAGAGTGATTTAGAATACTCTTTGGCTTGCGGAGAGAAGTGATGAATATCTATAACCATTTAAATTTTTGAAAATACCAGCTCTTTTTGAGGTTATGTCAATTTCGTGAATCACACTCACCATAGAAAACATAATAACCGGTATTGTTCAACGCACTTTTACATTTTAAATAGCGTTCAAGGGTAGTTTCGAAGATCAATTTCTTGAATTTGGAGATCTCAACTTTATCACGGTATTCTAAACGACCAAATTATTATTAATTCAAAAATTAACCAATTTGCTTTAAATCATGAGAAAAAAATCGAAAATATTTTTATTTGTGGGCTTAATCTCGTAATTAGGAACCTCGTATTTGAATGTGACTCCAAATTTCATAAAATATCATCGAGATTTCTGAGATCTATGAAGAAGTAAAACTCGAATACGAGCAAAGAACTCAAGGATTTGTTCCTCAGCTCTTTAGCCAATACAATTTTTCTGGTTGTCCGAGCTCGGGCTGACGAACCTGATAGATAATTCTAAGATCTCGCTCTCTTCACACATATGATACTCCATTATACCAAATAGTTCTCAAACTCTTGATCGCAATATGGAGTTTCGTTCAGATTTATAACCATATTTCTTTACACTTTTCACTCATTATGATCTCTCCATATTAATCGTACTTTCATTTTCGTTTTTCATACGCAGTTTCAATTCAAGTGAAAATGTAATTTCGACTACCGAAACACCAGTCAAACCAAATGAACCATCCTATGAAGAAGAAACTCACGTGTACGCAGCCGAGCAGCCAATTTTATACGTAACGCCACCAACAGGCCTGAAAGATGATGGTAGCAATATTGAAATTAATTCACCGCATACGGAGGCAGCAACTTTAGCAACACCAACCAACCATAATCCAGTGTTTACCGCTGATAATGAGCAACAGCAATCAGATGCTTATGACATGCCTGCGGCTTCAACGCTGCCGGAGCCATTGCCTGCTTTACAAGAGTATGCTTCAACTGGACGCGCTGTCGATTACAATCGGCCAACATATAATTTTAATCAGCTTATCACGCCTTTAATCAAAAGCCCACCATTACCAGCGCCAACGGTACGTGGACAGCCGGCCACATCCAATATTGGTAAAATAGTCTACCCCCAGGCGTTTAACCAACGTAGGCCACCAAACCAAGCGGAAATTAATAAACTCAGTGGCAAAGGTAAGTGAATTGCAGGGATATAGTATATCGTAGTAGAGGGGGACAGTATTATGAATGATAGGACGTGGGGACTTTTCATTTTTATGACACGTGCATGAAGTCCTGCTCGTATAAGATCAACTTATAAAAAATATATTTCTTCTGTGATATTAATCAGCATTATGCGATTACTTGCTTGTATTAGACACCTGATAGACACTCTAGTATCAGCTACTGAACTCATATACCTAGACATGCTTTCTCTGGTACTGTGTTCAGCTTGCTCATCGGCTCTACACAATCTCGACTCTTTCGCTCACTTTGCTACACCTAGTGTGAAGCCTTCGTGTAATGCACGGTAACAAACAAATGGGGAGATTAACCGAAACAGAAGGGTCTTTAGTAGAGTGGCCTGGCTCTTGTATATCTAGGTTAAGAGTCAGCTGAAGTCTAAGTTAGTGGCTGTCAACGATGGTCTGCCTTAAAATGTACGAGTATTTAAAGGTTGACTGAATCCGGTGCATAGTCTTTCCATTGACAGTCTTTGAAACCATCTTAAAGGGCCCTATAAATGACTTTCTTCACTCTCAAGTAGAATGTACTGATCAATTGTCAAACTTCTGGGAAATTTGAAGTTTAGTCATCAGAATTCGAAATGAGTTCGGCCAATTCGGTATTATTTATATAAAAAATTATTATTTGCAAAACCAATTTCACATTTCTGTCTTATACAATTTACGTCCTTTTACAGCCCAATTTAGTGATCGCTTCACACCCGGTGAAGCAGTCGCTGCTGGCCAATTCGCTAAGCATCATCATAAACACAATCACGCAAATTCCAATTCTGGCAGCAACAAAGTGGCAGCCGCTTCGCAGATTGTGCAACAAACATACAAACCGCCGGAAAATATCTACACATTCCCACCAAACATTGGTTCGCATTACTCGTCACCTTACCAAGATCCCAAAGCGGCTTTACCGTCAAGCAATGTAAATAGTTATGCTGCCGCGCCATCCGGTCCGGTACAACCGAATACCATTACCGCGGCTAGTAACAATGATAACGGTTATAAATACCCGGGACCCACGAACCCCAGCTATCTACCGCCAGCAGGAAAAGATGCCGATGGTGCAAAAATGCCCGCAACAAGCGATGACGGTCCTAGCGACGCGGACTCCGATGATACCATCGGTGTGCTACCGGCCAGCGCCATGGGTGATGGCGATAAAGACGCCGCTACAGCTGACAATAATGCTGGTGGAGATGATATGGGACCAATGACAGATGGTAGGTTTGCTATTACAAATGTACAGTTATATGTATTAATGTATACTCTTTAAAGACAATGATCATGACCAGGAACATCCGCCACCGGTTGATGATACAGAGTACCCGACACCACCACCTGGTTGGGTGGAACAACAACCCGATGCAGCGCCCATTCATGCATTCCCACATGATCATTCCTATCACGATCATTCCTATGGTTTTCACGATCATTTTCCCTCTTATCCACAATACTTTCCACATTATCCTGAAATCATCTATGACGATCATCATCATCATCACGATCATCCACCGCCCACATTACCACCCGTTACGACAGAAATGCCACCACCCGAACCGCCACCGGAACCACGTGTCAAGAAATACAGTTACTTTTATATTGGACGCAAATTGTGGTACATACCGCTCTACTTCACCGTCTGGTTCAGTTTCTACGTACTCTGGCTTATACTCAAATCGATTGCGCGGCATAAGGTAATTAAATATATTCAAATTTTTTTTTTTTTGGAATTTTTGACTAATATAAAACATTTTTAGGTTAATTTACCAAATCACTATGTCAGCAAGCGTAGCTTACCCGATTTTGTTGCGTCTGAGACACACGCAAAGGAGTATATAAATGATCTAACCGTATCGGTGCTGGAGAAGATTGAAAAATTCCAACGGAATTATTTAACATGACCGAAAATTGTTAAATCGAAATGACCACTGAATAGAAAACGCTGTACATTTGTTGAATAAATATTATAAAATTATTTAAATATGCATTTTTTATCGAGAATGTTACGTCACTTGAAGAAATCACGCATTTAGCTGTCGGGTCGGACCAAAGGGAAATGGGTGTTAGCTGTTGGGGTAAATTGGAGATGCAATGGCGAGGTTAGTGCCATGCGAAGACTTTTTACATACGGGAAATATGCCGGGTATGTCGGAGTCCAGTCGGGAAGAGCAGGAGTTACGCGAGGCTCACTCTAGTTTCGCGAGGCAACACGAGCTCGTTTACTGCAATGGGTGTTTACTAGATTCCAAGACCGCAATTCACAGGAAAGCAGTCAAGGAAGGTGTTAATAGCTCCTCTGTGAATGGCGTTCAGTGCTCTGCGTGATCTAGATCCAAAAAATTATTACTTTTTTTCAAATTTTTTATTTTTGAAATTAAAATGTTTATTGCAGTTATTTAACAGACTACATTTATGTACTTAATCAGCTTAAAAAAAAAATTGTAATAAATTATTATTACCGCTGTAACATTAAAAATAATTTTTAAATTTCATTCATTTTATATACATATGTATCTACATATGTTAATTTATTATAATATTAAAAATAAGTATTATTTTTCATTTTAACATTTTTAAAATGCTACATATATTTCAAAACTTAATTTTCAACATTATAAGATGAAGATACACAATGTTGTGTAGCATTCACCTACCAAATCCCTTCAGTTAATTTGTGTTGTATTTGTAATTAATAATTCTTTCTTATATTTCAGCAATAATTTCATATACAACCATTTCATTATCATCATCTTCCTCATCATCATCATCGTCATCACGCAGTAAATCTTCATTCAATTCAATAAACTCTGAGTCGTCGTCACCCTCTAAATGTATAGTAGAAACCGCCGTCGAATGTGTTTCTGTGTCTTCCTCGTGCATTTCAAGTGTAGCATTGGATTGTGTGCCATTCGTGTGCTTCGTGGTTTCGTCACGTTTAGCGCGCTCCTCAGCTGCGATTAACAATTGTCGCATATGCAACGGTAAACCGCCCTGATGACGCTGCACACGACGCGGATTGCCAACAACATTGGTGCTGGAAAACGAAATTATAAAAAAAAATATTAAAAATATTTATTTATTTTATTTCTGCCAATACAACTCACCTCGAACGCAGCTCCTCCAATTTCGGCACAGTTACAGCTTCGGCTTTCTTACCCATGGCCTCTTCTTCGGCCAACTCCTGTGCATGCATTTTCTTTTTGTGCGAACGACAATTGGAGCCATTCGAAAAGGTTTTCTCACAGAAATTACACTTGTATGGCCGCATGCCGGTGTGTAGGATTAAGTGATTTTTCAATGCTTTAGTGCGTTTAAATGCGGCGGGACAGAAATCACACTTGTAACGTTTGGCATCCGAATGCACGAGCATGTGCATTTTTAATGTACGTCGCGTGTTCAACTTAAGGCCGCACTCTGTGCAGATGTAGGAGGAGTCATTGTGTGTCTCCAAATGTACCTAAATAAAATTAAAAAAAAAATGGTTTAAATACACACAAACATTATTTAATATAAAAATAACTACCTTTAATCGTGCTTTATTCTTGAAAGCTCGCTGGCACACTTCGCATTCGAATGGTGTATCATTGGTATGCACTAACTTATGCTCGGCTAATGCCGCTAATGTTTTTAATGAACGCCCACATTCGTCGCAAATATACGGTTTCTTGTTTTCATGTATTCCCTGCACATGTTGCCGCATAACAGACACTTTGGTGAATTTACGTTCACAATATGGACACGGTATATCGAGTTTGTCCTCCAGTGCGAGATGTGTGCGCGCATGTATTTGCAGCTGACGTTCTGTGGGATAGATTTTATTGCAGGTTTCACATTTGAAATCTGGTATATCTGGTTCCTGGTTATGTTTTTCCATAATGTGTTTACGATATGATGTAGGATTTTTGTACTTCTTCTGACATATGCTACACTCATATTTGTATGATGTTTGTGAATTATCATTTGCATCATCATCAGACTCGGCTTCGTCTGGTGCATGTTCTGTACTTGTTTGATATTTAGGTTGTCGTCCTCGTCGTTTCTTTCGCACACGACTACTTGAATCAATTTTATTCACTTGAGCTGATTTCTCACCACCAACATATTCGTCTGTATCATCATTTTGTTCTATATCTTCTTCTTCTTCTAAGTTATAATTTTCACAATCTTCTTCAGCGTTTTCACTTTTCAATTTGTCTTCATGTTCCTCCTTTTTTGTATCTTGCAACTGTTCATTTTCATCTTCCTCCTCATCATCATCTCCTCTTAATTGACGTAGTAGCTCAGCATCATCAAGCTCTTCTTCTGTTGTCATATTCTCGATTATAAAATGTTCTTCTGTATCTTCTTCAGATTCGCCTACTAGTGCACCAAACGTTAAGATATTGTCTCCCTCATTATCTTCCACTTCATCATGTTCAACATCTTGTCGCTTTCTTTTAATTCCACGCTTAACAAGTTCAAAGGAAAAATTTTCACCCGCTTTACGTTTTTTATTTTCTTGTAACTCAAATTCCTCTGTGTCTTCTTTATTATCTTCACCATCCAATTCCCAATCACCACCATCACTGGTTGGTTTCTCACTGTTGGTTTTCTTGTTTTCAATGACTCGTTCAGACTTTATAATATGATCCCATTCCATATCCAATAAACCGTATTGTAGTCTAACTTCATTCAGATTCATTGTACTAGTAGGGTCAGAATTTTGTAATGCGCAGAACATAGCCTGTACTTTATTAACGCGTTCCGTAAACTGCGTCAATGAAGTCACTAATGTGTGACATTCAAGGCATACATAATTCGATAATCCATCGTTTGGTCTTATCTAAAATTATAAAAAGACATATAATTTCACATATGCACATGAACAATTTGTGATATATAGACAGCTTACATTAACCCAGAAAAATTTGCCAATTGTTGTAGCTAAACTACTATCCACTAATTTTCCGGGCTCATTGATTTCTGGAAAGACACACAAATGACTGTCATCATCTTCCTTAGCACATAATCGACACCAATGTTTCCAAGCCATGTCATTAGTTGGTGAACTGGACGCAGTACGCGCCTCTGCACCTATTGCCTTTTGTGGTAATTTAGAGGCAAGCATTGTTCACAATTTCTCCAGCTTTATATTTTTTAACTAAAGGTATCGTTATTTGTACAAATATGAAAGTAATAATCACAATCACTCATTAAATTAAACAGAAATGTTGATAGAATTTTTTATCTTGAAAAATCCAAGCTCCGTAATGTCAAATGCATAAATACAGGGTTGCTTTCTACAACTGTCTGAAACGAGATAAGATGGAACACAGTGCATAACTGTTGACTCAGACAAGCTAAAAAATAATAATTTCTAACATTAAACAATATGTAGATGCTTATTACAAGTATGTGAAAATGAAATTGTTATTTATTTTAAAATTGTTAATTATTAATAAAATTGATTTATTAGTACTAAATAATATTGAATATTATTGAACTCGCAATTATTGCACAGTGTGAACCATATCTATATGACCTGTTCCGTTTTCAGTACAGTTCCTTAATAACTAAACGGTACGTTGTGGTATTGAGATTTTGTTATAAGTTGACAATGGTAAACAATATGAGGGATTCATTAGCTTTAATTGAATAATTAAGCTTTGAAAGAATTTTTAGCATGTCGAAAGTAAAAAATATGGATTTTGATTGGAATATCTGGTGTCGTTTCTGTGCGAAAGCCGATGTAAATAATGTCAACATATTCGCCGCTCAGACCACAAAGTGCAACAAAATGAATATGATTCCTGCAATAAGTAAATTTTTTAATATTCAGGTATATAATTTGTATTTAACAAAATTTCAAATTTGAAATAACTTTCATCTCCAAATAGTTCAACCAGCCAGAAAAGATGCCAGAGGTTGTTTGTTCTGAATGTCTTTTAGTGCTAACATCTTTGGTCACATTTGCTGCTCGTGTATGTAAGGTACAAGAAATGTATAAAGAAATACTAAAATCTGAAGAAGTCACAGCGATAGACTTGAACTCCTTATATAAAAAATATGAAATAGAACAAGATTCATCATCATTCATAAACATGCAAACAGCACCATTTTCAGTCGATTTAGTTGATGAGCTACCTACAGATGGTTTAGAAAGTGAACTTAATCGAAATGTGAATTGTAAAGATCCGTTTGATGAAGACTCCGAATGGGAATGGAGTGGATCAACAGATAGCACAACAACCTTTGAAAGTGATATTCCAGTTACGAAAAATAGGACACAAACGGAAAATTTGAGTAATGAAAATATGCCTGAAAATGCTTTGAATTCTGTTGTGAAGCAAAGTCGTAATGAATATAAGTACCTTTGTAAACATTGTCCAAAACGCTTTCAACAATTCAACAGCTTTAGGTTGCATGTGAAGAAAAAACATGGGCACATACTCCCATTAGAGGAGTTTTCATGTCCTAACTGTGATTTAGTATTTCAAAAGAAGCGTTTGATGGCTCAACACATCAAATCTGTACATGCTGATAAGACGGCTTTTATATGTGAAGAGTGCGGAGAAATTATGGGCAGTAAATCCACATTACGCGACCATATGTACACACACACAAATTATGCGCCTTTCGAATGTAAAGATTGTGGTAAATGTTTTAAGCAGAAGACCCGTCTAAAGGTAAGGCGATTACGCAAATTTTTAAATAATTACTTATCATATCATTTGTAGATACATATGGATATACATGGAGAAAAGCATATTTGTGTTGAGTGTGGCTTGCAATTGAGCTCTCGCGCTACACTCTATAGTCATTCACTTGTTCATTCCGATGTAACGCCACATAAGTGTGACTATTGTGGACGTGCCTTTAAGCGTTCAAAAACATTGAAAAATCATCTTATTCTCCATACTGGACTAAAACCATATTCATGTGATTTTTGTGATAAGACCTTTTCAAATGGTACTAGTTGTCGAACACACAAAAAACGTGTACATCCTGATGAATTTGCTGCTCAGGAGGCTTCTGGAGAAAAACCGAACAAAGCTAAAAATATACCCAAGTTGGCTGTCTTAAAAGCGGTGTAAGTATATTTATACATTATCTGCACATTACAGAATATTCATAAAAAAATTCTTAGTACCCGAACAGCCAAGAACCTTACACCTGTAGCGCCGAAACAGAGCGGGAATTTTTCTCTTGGCAAAAAACCCAAATTAGAGCAAAAACATATAGATACCAATGAAGAAGTTACTGCAAGGAAGAATATGACAATATAACAAAAATAACAATCAATACAATTAATTGTAAAATAAACTATAAATTGATTATATTGTAATAAGTTTTAAAATAAAAATATGTATGTACATACATATTAGCATGCATATGAGTTTTATAATAAATAAATAGTATTATGCTCATTAATTTTGTCTTTTGTCTTGCTTTAGACCGGCATAAAACTATAATTCAATCGAAGATCTGCTAAAAATATGTATAAATGTCATATAAATTATATTTTTCAACCGTTCAAAAAACATTTAATTACAAAAATTGGATATTGAAATCGCAAAAACAACTTAGATAAATTTATCGACATTACAGAAAATCGATAAAAATTTCACATTCCCATTTGTTTTGCACAAATAGTGAATTTCTATGTGAATAAGCTGCTGACGTATTTTGTAAACAATGGATAAAAAGAATAATAAGGATAAACCTCCACTTGAATCCATCTTCATTCCTGCATATCCTATTATCAAAGCACCGTTCTTAAAAACTCAACAACAAATTTTTGTAGCTAGTTTACCTGTAATATGTGAGCCCGACATAGTGATTAAAACAGAAGATGACCAACAGGATGATGATTGCGAAGTTAAAGAAACAAAAAGCGAGAAGCAAACTGTGGAAACGACGCCACCGCCAAGGAGTACAACATTCTTTGATCATGACGATACAAGTAGCAGCAGCGATGACTACGATGCGGACGATAACGACTTTTTTGAAGATGCGAAGTATAGAAGCAAAACAAAAAGCACCGAAAAAGGAAGTATTAGTGAAAATAAACCCTTAAAGGATGCCGACGGAACTGAATATAAAGTTACCTGTAAAATGTGCACAATGGGATTTCAACGGATTAGCAACTACAAAACACACATGAAAAAGAAGCATAAAATTGATTTAAATGAGTCTGAAGACGGTACACGGAGAAAAGTGAAGAAACGTTTATCGACTGCGGAAAGACGTTTGCTGGAACCCAAGATAAAATGCAGTATCTGTTCAATGGGTTTTCAACGTAGTAGCAACTACACAAGTCACATGAAGAAAATACATAAAATAGTTGGCGATGCCACGCCGTTTAGTTGTCCAAATTGTCCGCGAAAATACGAATTTGAGTACGAGTTGAAACGTCACATGAAAAAATACATACCATTGGATGAGAGACTCATATTCCCATGTCCGCAATGTGATAGAAAATTCCAAACAAAAGTTCATGTGACACGACACATCCAATTTGTACACGACAATTCCCGTCCATTTATATGTGAGGAATGCGGCGAGGCTGTCCACACTAGAACCATCTTGCGTGAACATATGCTCACACATACAGACTATTCACCGTATGAATGCAAAGTATGCGGCAAGAGCTTTAAACAAAAGCAAAGACTAAAGGTATTTGAAAACATTTTAACCGGTTAATGTATAGTTAATAAAAAATTTATTTTCATTTATAGCGGCACATGGATATTCATGGAGAAAAGCACATTTGCACAGTATGCGGCAAAGAATTGAGTTCTCGTTGTACACTTAATAAACATTTACTGGTGCACACAGAAGATAAAGCGCACAAATGTGAATTTTGTGGGCGTGCATTCAAACTTATTAAAACTTTAAAAGTGCATTTAAATATTCACACTGGTGAAAAGAGATATGAATGCAATTTTTGCGATAAAGTGTTCTCGGCACCTTCGACGCGTCGTCAACACAAAAAGAAAAAACATCCTGAGAAGCTACTTGAACTAGAGATGTTAAAGGCAAAATCACATATTAAAAACGATGAGACCAGTGGGGATAATTCGCTGTGAGTGAAAACAAAAATTACAATAAATGTGTTTATATCTTTATTCAATTAATTTTTATTTCTATTTGCAGAGCAAGTAATCCAAACGATAAAGGGAATAACGAAGCAATGGATTACTCGTCAAGCATGAATCAGCCAACAACTAGCGCCGCTATGTTTTTTAAAAACGCCGCAATACCGAAAGGTAAGTTTTATAATATCTGTAAGCATGAAGGTTATAACTGTTGTGTTCCTGTTTTAATATTGTTTGATTTTCCTTAGATTATACTCTGCCGGACTTCAGAATGTTGGATTTTGTTGGTAGAATGATGATGGAGTAACAAAAATGTATCGAATAAAGATCGAAATCGAAAAATTAATGTCGAAAAAGCTTTAATATTCATTATATGCTGTCAGTCAGCTTATGGGCATCCATCGAAGGTCTCTGGAATACATATATTCATTGTAACATAATTACAAACACATATGTAAAACTTTATTTTAATTTATATCTAAATAAATCTAGCTACCATATTAGAAAATTATGTACATATATGATCAAGAAACCGAAGTACTTATTTTCGAGAGTCAGATAATTCCAATTCGTCTAATAAGAAAAATAGTCGAAAATCAGAATCCAACGAAAGCGATTTTATCATAATTAGAATTTCTTTATGAACAACAAATTCAAAGTATTGATTATTTATTGTGTGGTCTCCAAGTCGATAGTGAACGTAAACTCAATTTTATCGATATAGATATGTAGATATATCGACATTACTTTGGCATCTCAAAAAGGTTAACAAAACATTTGTTACAAATTACAGAAAAGCACTAATTTAGTAGTGTGTATACATCATTAATATTCATAAGTAAAGAACTTTATTTTAAGTGCAAATAAACGACATTGTGGCGGAATAATAAAGTTCATCAAATATCTATTTTTAATATTGACATACTTTAGAAAAAGTAGGAAGCCATATATGTGTTGTATATTTGAGATAATCTCTAACAGCAACGGAAGGAAAATTAAACTTACAAAAAATGTCGGATATTGAATTGAATCAAAAATATCCCTTGGTACTTGAGGAAACCAATCCTTTCATTGAGGAATGGAAACGTTGGTGTCGGCTCTGTGCAAAGGCTGATGTACAATGTATTAATGTTTTATCAGGACACTGTGTGCAATCCACTCTCGCAAGTGATAATTACAATTCTTTAAACATACTTGCCGCTATAGAAGAATTTTTTCACGTACAAGTAAGTTGGTGTTAATATAAAAGAGATATTTAATAAACATAAACACATTATCCATATTTTTAGATTAAAGAAGATGAGAAGCTCTCACCTTTTGTATGTGCTGAGTGTTACGAGGTGGTAACATCGTTTGTTAAATTTAATGCTAACATCAAAAAGGTCCAGCAATTGTACGATGAGCTTTTGCATAGCGATGATAAAACCAAACTCAATTTATCAGCTTTATATGATAAGTATGGTCTATTCCGGGATGAAGCTATTTTGACACAAAGCAGTACCAAACTACCAGTGGAAGAAATTTTCATTGCTGATTCACCAGTGCCGAAGTGTTCTAATTTTTCGATACAAATAAAAAATGAAAGATCGGATGAATTCCCAGCAGAAGTATTCATTAAAGAATTTGACAAAAAAGAAGAATTTCAAGATCCATTTGGTGAAGAGGAAGTACTTACTGGTATGCAAAACAATTCTCCACTAAATGAAGACGAAAATAATAGCAGAAGTGAAGACTTGAATGTGCCAATGGATACCGAAGATTCAGATGAAGACGTAGAAGAAGAAGAGGAAGTTTGTACAAACAATAGAATTAATAATGACAGTGTGGAATCGGAAGATTCTACCGAAATATCCAAAGGAACTGAATATACTTGTAGTATTTGTTTAATGCGTTTTCATCGTAGAAGTAACTATTCGGTACATGTAAAGAAAAAGCATGATAAAATTGTATGCACGCATTGTCCAAGCTTATTTGATAGTAAACCAAGTTTAAAGCAACACATGAAAGATCATCGACAATTATTCCCCTGCCCGCACTGCGATCGAAAGTTCGTAACAAAAGAATATGTATCGCAACACATAAAATTTATACATGATGATGAACGCCCATTCATTTGCGAGACGTGTGGTGATGCCGTGCGCACGAAAGGACAACTTAAAGAGCACATGTTGACCCACACAGACTATTCTCCCTTTGAATGCAAAGAATGTGGCAAATGTTTCAAGCAAAAGCAACGTTTAAAGGTATTTATAACACAAAAACGCCCAATCAAAAGATATCTTATAAAATGTTTCATACAATTTCAGCGGCATATGCAGATACACGGAGACAAGCATATCTGTACGGAATGTGGCAAGCAACTAAGCACGCGCGCTACACTAAATAGTCACCTACTAGTGCATTCCGACAAGATGCCACACAAATGTGATTATTGTGGACGGCTTTTCAAACGGGCTAAAACGCTTAAAAATCATTTAATTGCACATACTGGCCTTAGACCTTATTCATGTGACTTTTGTGACAAAACCTTTTCAACTGGACCGAGCTGTCGTTTTCACAAGAAAACTATGCATCCAGTTGAATTGGCTGCACAAGAGGCGGCAGGCGTGAAAACATATACGAAGAATATACCAAATTTAGATGTTTTAAAGGCCGTGTAAGTGTATAAAAAAATCTTTTTCAGAATTTATTATGTAATATCTAATTACATTTAACATTTTCAGTTCGCGAACTGCAGAGAATCTTACTCCTCTAGCATCGAAACAAAACGGTTATGCTACATTCGATAGAAAGAAAGAGCCGCCAAAAGCGGATATTGAAACAAAAACGAACGAAGCAATTATGGCAGTTGATGCATAAGAACTTTGCAAAACCAGTGGCATGGAATTGATTTTGAATTAACAATGATGATCTTGCACCGATGAAAAGCTATGCATACATGTGTATGTTTGTAAAGAATATTTATTGTGTTTGAAAAACATTAATATTATTTGATGTATATTTAATATATACAACTAAACAAAAATATATACACATATATATATGTATATAAATACCTATGCACTCTACTCAAAATGCAATAAATTTAATAAAATACAATTAACATTTTATTAAATCACAAATAATCTTGGCGTACAATTTTGCTTTATATTTACATGTCGGTGCTTGAGTATGCGATGCATTTATTTTTAATAATTATTAATTAATTTATACCAAAGAAAATTTGAAAGGCTTCAATAGAAAACTCCCTTTAATAACAAAAAAAATACTTTCTTTAATGAAATAAAGAAAATATAAAAAATATTTAATCAGGAATAAGACGTATGCATATCGATAGATAATCATTTTCTCAATTTATCGCTTATCGAGTATATCCATGTTCCATTTCTAATTTCATGCAACAATAAAATTAATGTGAAACATTTTAGTTTACCGCTGCTTTAAATTGCTAATTTTCCAATTTACATGTTTGTAACCTTTTATGCAAATGGGCAAAATTTGTGAAACACCTTTTGAAGTTAATATTTTTAGTACAAAATAGTAGTTAATTGTCGACCGCCTGTACACGCAAGAACTAAGAATGGCAGATTTTTATAAAAATAATAATGAACATTTTGGCATCATGTCAGAAGACACATTTGCCGATGAATGGAAAAGTTGGTGCCGCCTTTGTGCCCGTGCTGACGCCGAATATATTAATATTATATCCACACAATGGAAATGGCCGATGTCAGCAATTAGTGCATACAACAGCAGTAGTATTGCTACTGTTATAGAAGAACTCTTTCATGTGCAAGTAAATAACAAATGTTTTATACACAAAAACAATGTTTTCATATTTTTCTTACTACTTTTTAGATACAAGAAGATGAGAAGTTGTCGAAAGTAGTTTGTGCAGAATGTTATCAATTAGTTACTTCATGGATAAAATTTAGGGAACGCGTGAAAAGAGTTCAGGAAATGTACAGTGATCTACAAAATCACCATTACTTACACAAGTTGAGTTCAAAATTGTTGTATGAAAAATACAATATAATTGAAAATGAACCATTTTTGACATCAAACACCAATAAACTGCCTGTTGAAGAAATTTTTGTTGCTGATTTACCAATCACAAATATACCAGAGTTAACAGAAATTGAAGTAAAAAGTGAGAAAAAGTCTGATGAAGTTCCGGCTGAAATGCTGTTAACCGACTTTGAAAAGAGCGATGAATTTGTTGATCCAATCGGTGATGTGGATGACGGTATGGATAATCTTGATACTCATATGACTGAGGAAGATGATGGCAGCAGTGATAGTGAACAAAGTGAAAGCAAATTTGAGTGTTTAAATAATGATTCAGAAAACGTTGAAAAAAGAACAGAGAAAATCTTAAAAAATCATAACCAAGACTTTGAATATAATTACACTTGCAAAAAGTGCACACAAGGTTTTCAACGTCTTAAAAACTACATCACTCATATGAAAAAGAAGTATGGCGAAATTAATTGCCCTCAATGCACCGGATCATTTAAAAATGCAATTAAACTAAGGCTGCATATGAAAAGTCATCCAAAAGCGTTTCCATGCTCACTTTGTGATAAAAAGTTTGAAACAAAAACGCGACTAGCAAAGCATATAAGTTGTGCGCACGAAGATGAACAACCGCTGATTTGTGAAGTATGCGGTGTTACTTTGCGCTCGAGAAAGCAACTCAGAGAGCATATGCTCCAACACACTGACTACTCACCGTTTGAATGTAAAGTTTGTGGCACATCTTTTAAAATAAAAAGTCGACTGAAGGTAAGACACCATAGAATGCTTAAACAAATTTTAATCATTAATTTTTTAATTTTCTTTTTAGCGGCACATGCAAATACATGGAGACAAATATATTTGTCCTGAATGTGGTAAACAATTGAGTACGCGTGCTACACTCAAAAGCCACTTGCTTGTTCATTCCGATCAGATGTCACACAAGTGTGATTATTGTGGACGACTCTTTAAGCGAGCCAATACGCTGAAGAACCATTTGATTGCGCATACCGACCTTAGACCGTACGCCTGCGATTTTTGTGATAAAAGATTCTCGACAGGGCCTAGCTGTAGATTTCATAAAAAGACAATGCATCCGAAGGAGTTGGCTGAACTGGAGGCATCCGGAGCTAAAGCATATACCAAAAATATACCAACTTTAAATGTACTAAAGGCAGTGTAAGTTATGCAAGCAAAGCATTAGATTATTGATTAAAAATTCTATATTATATTTTGTTGTTAAAGATCGCGAACGGGTGAGAATTTCAAGCCACTGGCATCGAAACAAAATGGTTGCGTACATTTCGACAAGGACATACAGGCTAAAACTGTAGTTGCGAGTTCAACTACGACTACAAATGCTACAAGCGTTCAAGATTAAAAAATATAAATTTTTAATTCAAGTTGAAAAATAGTACGACGAAAATTTAGTTTTAAAATCTACATATTTTTTATGTTTGCATACATAGTTTGCACTTCAATGAAGTGCTGGTGTGGTATCAGATATTAATTAGTTGTAAGTTTAAATAATTTATATATAATTGTGCTATATTTTTCGACGTATAGAAGTTCTGTGTTATTTTTTAACATTTCGAGTAATTTAGTTTAGTAATGTAAACTACAAGCTTTATTTAATAAACTTTTCAAAAATAAAATAAAAAATATGATCTCTTTGTTAAAAATTAAAGTTGTTTGTTGCTTAATATCCTTCACTGGATTCAACAATTAGTATTTATACCATAATTTTCAACTGTTTACAGTTTCCACCACACTATGAAAGAATCAAATGGTGAATATAGTTGGTTCAAAAATATCGATAAATTATTCACATACCTGAATTTCGGAGATTCATGAAAACGAAAAGTGATAAGTAAACAAACAATAAATTTAAAACGTAAACAAATTCTTTCGTGATGTCGGGTATCCTTTTAACTAAAACTGAACAGTTCTTCAATTCTACCGAACATATTTATGTAGATAAATGGAAAACTTGGTGCCGGCTCTGTGCTAATGATGATGTGGACGGCATTAATATTATTTCGGGGCAGAGCTCACAAGGCCTGAATATAAATAGTGATATCAATGATATTGACATAGTTCATACAGTAGGGGAATTGTTTCATATCCATGTAAGAGTATTGTTTACTATTTTAATGAATTTTGTTAAAATTTGTTGTTTTATAGATACAAGAAGATGAAAAACTTTCTCAAATAATTTGCCTCGAGTGCTACAAATTTGTAAAAAGTATAATTAAATTCAGCGAACGCGTAAACAGAGTCCAACAGTTGTATGCTGAGCTGTATAGTTGCACTGATAAAATAACGCTCGATTTAAGTGTGTTGTTAGATAAATATGGTATTTATAAAGATGAATCACTTATAACGCAGCAAGAAAGCGGCCTGCCAGTTGAGGAAATTTTTGTTGCCGACTTGCCAGTTACAACCGAAGTCGACACCAATTTAAAGAATCAATGTAAAACAGTGCCAGAAAAAGGAGACACGACTGTTCCAATTGGCTGGCAGAAAAATGAATTCAATGATCCAATAGGCGATGTGGACGAAAATTTAGACCAAATGTCATGTAGTTCATCTGTGTCCGTAGACAACAGCTGTAGTGAAGATAATTGCTTTGATAATGATACAGAATCATCAGGTTGCAATATAAAACAAATCAAAGCAATAGTTGAAGTAACTGAGGAGATCGCAAAGGATATAGATCACTTGTGTAGCGTGTGCTCGCAAAGTTTTCAACGTCGATGCAACTATTCTACACATATGAAGAGAAAACATGGTATCATCGTTTGTCCACAATGCCCGAGTTCATACAAAACAGCGTCTCTTCTTAAGAAACATATGGCAGATCACCAAAAGTTATTTAGTTGTCCACAATGTGATGAAAAATTCGAAAGGAAAGGAACTCTTGGTAATCATATAAGAAATGAGCATAAATTGAGTAGCCCTTTTGTCTGTGAAGCATGTGGCGAAGCACTACGTACAAAAAAACAACTGAAACAGCATTTGTTGACACATACCGACTATACACCGTTTGTGTGCAAGGAATGCGGCAAGAGTTTCAAAGAGAAATACAGACTAAAGGTAAGTTAAAATTAAAAAATATATTATAACATAACTGATTTAATCATTTACAATATTACAGCGACACTTGGAAATCCATGGTGATAAACTCATCTGCACTGAATGTGGCAAACAACTGAGTTGCCGTGCAACCTTCAATAGCCACATGTTAGTACATTCCGATAAGATGCCACACAAATGCGACTACTGTGGTCGTGCATTTAAGCGTGCCAAGACACTGAAATATCATTTAATAGCACACACAGGACTCAGACCGTATTCTTGCGACTTTTGTGACAAAACATTTTCAACCGGCTCAAGTTGTCGTTTTCACAAAAAGACTATGCACCCAGTTGAATTGGCGGCCTTAGAAGCGTCTGGCGCAAAGGCCTATACAAAAAATGTGCCAAATTTGGATGCATTACGAGCTGTGTAAGTAAATAATAATAATCGTACTTAGTCGTATATTAAATTTTTGAATTAAATTCTTATAGTGCGCGTACAGGCCAAAATTTTATACCGTTGACATCCAAACAAAATGGTTATGGAAACTTAAAAAATATATAAGCGTTGGTTACCGAAGATTTTATAGTTAGAAATAAGACTACATAATATGATATTAATCTATAATAAATATATATACCTATGTGTACAATATTGTAAGGAAACGAAATATACATATATATACATTAAATATTTTAATATAATTTCGTATTTCAATGTGTTGAGATTTCTCGTTTGGAAAAAGCTGAAACCATTACTAAATCAAAACAATCGAGTTTTTTCGACATCGACAATGTTTAACTGGTTAAATTAATAATATTTAAATCAATTATTATTAGATCAGAAAAATTAAAATAAAATATTTTTAATGCCAATTGGAAAATTTCCGCTTCCGGCAAATAGTTTTTTCTCAGCTATTGCTGAACCGCTTTTGACAGAATTTATTGATAACAAACACAAAATATTTTATTGTAAACAATATATCCGACTGATCATTACAAATTAAAGAATTATTTTACAGTTTATACACATATGAAATTGAAACAAAAATTGGAAAAGTAGTTTTCTACAAAAACATAAATTCTTTAGCACGCATTCATCGATTAATAATTCGTATGATATCGACAAACACCTTACATCTCAAACAAAGGAGTTGTAAACAAAAGCAACCAATATTCTGTGTGCATACATAATTGCAATAATAAACAAATAGTGGGTGCAAAACTGAAACAAATTATTAAATATAAAGTAGAAAATACAATAGCCGCCAAGTGTATCATATTTGAAAAAGTTACTCACAATGTTCTATTAATTTCAACTCAAAGCTACGCTAGACGTACATGTTTCATAAAAATGTCTGATACAAACTTGGGTAAAACAGAATCCTGTACGAATTACAACTTAATTGCTGAATGGAAATGTTGGTGTCGTCTATGTGCTAAACCCAACGCGCAATATATCAATGCTTTAACTGGGCAATGTGTGCCACACACTTTTAATATTTACAATTCAATCAATATAGTTGCCGCTTTAGCCGAATTTTTTCAACTACACGTAAGCCACTGACTTTAATTATTTTTAGTTATATGTTTATATTTACTCCTTATTTTACAGATCAAAGAAGACGAGAAACTTTCACCGCTGATTTGCACAGAGTGCTATAATGTTGTGAAATCATACGTTGATTTTAGTGCAAATATTAGAAAAGTTCAAGAATTTTACGATGACCTGCTACATAGCGATAATAAAATGAAAATAGACTTTTCAGCGCTTTATGAGAAACATGGCTTATTTAGCAAAGAAACACAAATTAGCACTGAACTACCGGTAGAAGAAGTTTTTATTGCAGATTCTCATGCTGCAAGCACTTCACATACATCAAAATTTCCAATAAAAAATGAAAAGTTAACAGAGGCATTATCGCCTGAGGCGCTTATAAAAGAATTTGAAAAAGAAGAAGAAATGCAAGATCCAATTGCCGAAGAAAAATTGCTTTCCAATATGGAAGGTAGTAGAAAAACATCGAAAAATAACAATTGCACAGACAACGATGACTTTGACATGCAAACGGATTCATGGATGATGCTTGAGGAGGATAATCGACTGAATAACGAGAATATTGAATCGGATGATTCTGAAGAAATCGCAAAGGAGTGTAAATACACTTGCAATATTTGTTCACAGGGTTTTCAACGTAGTGGTAATTATGCTGCACATATGATAAAGAAACATGAAAAAATAATATGCCCACATTGCCCTGGCTCATTCGATAGTGAAGCAAATTTAAAGCGTCATATGAAAGAACATCGTGAGTTATATCCGTGTAAACAATGCGATCGCAAATTTCAGCGGAAAGAATATGTAGCGCAACACGTTAAATGTGTACACAACGGTGAGCGCCCATTTATTTGCGAAGCATGCGGCGATGCTTTACGATCAAAAGGACAACTTAAAGAACACATGTTAACGCACACCGACTACTCACCATTCGAATGTAAGGAGTGCGGAAAGTGTTTCAAACAGAAGCAGCGTTTAAAGGTAAACGAGAATATTATATCTTATCTTATTGGTCAAACTTAAAGCATTTATTTATAATTCATAGAGGCACATGCAAATACATGGCGATAAACTAATTTGCAACGAATGTGGCAAACAACTGAGTTGCCGCGCCACATACAATAGTCATATGCTAGTGCATTCCGATAAAATGCAACACAAATGTGACTATTGTGGCCGCGCTTTTAAGCGTGCTAAAACGCTGAAAAACCATTTAATACTACACAGTGGACTGAAACCATATTCTTGCGAATTTTGTGATAGAACCTTCACTAATGGCTCAAATCGACGTACACACATGAAGCGGACACACCCAAATGAATTGGCCGAACTGGAAGCATCAGGCGAAAAAATGTACACCAAAAATATACCAGAATTGGCCGTGCTGAAATCTGTGTAAAATACAAATATTCTATTGTTGTATATTATAAAATATTTAAACAACTTTTTATTTTACAGCATACGGAGGGACGAGAACCTCATACCTGTTGTCTCAAAACAAAGTGGGAATTTTGCTTTCGGCAAAAAGCCAAAAGCCAAGCTTGTAAATACTGCGGACACAACGAACCAAGAATTAAAAAATTAAATTATAATTACATATTAGTAATATTGTATGTATAAATTAGGTAAAAATGGTGTTCTATAAAAAAGAAAACAAACATAACGAAATCAAAATACGGCTATTTAATTGAATTAGTTACCAATTTGTGTATGTAACCCCTATTAATGACTATGACCGGATTGTGCTAGATTACATATATAAGTCACTTAGATACATATTTGCATACTCATATTTACATGATTTGTTTATTATTTAGTTGCTTGTGTGCTATATAGTAATTTGTTGTCTGTTAATTCTGCTTAAAATATTTTATTGTTGTTGTTTTGTATTATCTCATATAAAGTGAAATTATCGACTACAAAAAAATCGATTCTAATCATTTTAATCTATCGACAGATAACTACGGACGCTCATCTTGTATCTTCCCTATCACCTGAGAAAACATCTGTTCATATTTGGTAATTTTTCACTCGCATTTTTATAAACATACGCATTACAAGCAGTTTAAAGAAATATAGTGATATTTTGTTTAACATTTATAGTGCATGGAAAGATGAATATTGTGCACGAATTGGAAACGGATGAAAAGCTCAACACCAATATTGATAAATTTACTTCTTGGCAGCTTTGGTGTCGCTTATGTGCAAAGCAAGATGTTCAAAACATTAGTGTTTTATTCAAAGATGAACATATGGTTACGTCTGCAGGCAACGGAGAACAAAATGAGCATGGTCTCAATCTTGCTATTGCTAAATACTTTTGTGTGCAAGTAAGCTTTTAATTGTATTTCTTGCTAAACTTGTAATATCTAACCGTTTGCTTACAGATAAAATTGAATGATGAGCTGCCGGACCGGTTGTGTACTGAGTGCTTTTCGTTAGTAACGTCTTTAGTAAACTTCAATGAGCGTGTGATAAAGGTGCAGGAAATGTACGAAGCATTTCGCACACTTAGTGGTGTTACAGAAATGAATTACCAAACAATACGTTTAAAGTTTGGTGTGCCAATTGATGATCGTCCGCATGAAATTATATGCCGTACACTAGGGGAGGTACACTTACATGAAGAAAAGCCAAAAATAAATGAATTTGATGAGAAAAGCTTTATGGCAGAAGATGCGATAGATATATTACCAAAAGTGTGTAACAATGTCATCGAAATTAAGGAAGAAAATTCAATTGAGTTAACACCACCGGCCGATGAAGAAGCATACGACTTTGAAAATGGCGACATTTGTGATGAAGACCCCTTTGGCAGTGAAAGCGAAATGAAAAGCGATGAAAGTTCTAGTTCTAGTGAGAGTTCAGTTAATAACTCACCAAAAACACATAAAAAAGTAAGAAATGAGAACGTCAAAGTTGCGTCTAAAATTAATTATTTCAAGAAGTCATCAGTGCAAGAAAATATTTATGCGAAGCAAGCAGAAGAAGTCGGTGATGGCGAATGTAAAGAAATACACACTTGCAAGGAGTGCGCACAGACATTTAAGAGAATCTCTAATTATCGCACGCATATGGAACGGAAACATGGCGAAATTGCGGACGTGCCTAAATTCACATGCACCGATTGTACATTTACATGCAACACACAAGCCCAACTAAATCATCATGCTGTTAAACATTTGCCACTAACAAAACGACGCATTGTGCCCTGTCCGCATTGTGACCACAAATTCCCAACTAAGACTTATGTGGCACAGCACATAAAGTATGTGCATATGAATGAACGTTCCTTTATTTGCGAGGAATGCGGCGAAGCTGTGCGCTCGAAGGGACAACTCAAACAACATATGCTCACACATACAGATTATGCGCCATTCGAGTGTGAAGTGTGTAAGAAAGGCTTTAAAAATCAAGTGCGACTGAAAGTAAGCAACCGTAAATAATTTCAACATAAATGTATACTCATTTAAACAAAATTTGATTATTTACAGAAACATATGGAAACTCATAATCCGAACAAGCACATTTGTGCCGAATGCGGTTTACAATTAAACTCGAGAGCTACTCTAAACCGTCATTTGTTGGTGCATTCCGATGTCATGCAACATAAGTGTGATTTCTGTGGACGCGCATTTAAGCGTGCAAAGGCACTAAAGAATCATCTTATACTGCATACCGGACTAAAACCCTATTCATGTGACTTTTGTGATAGAACATTTGCTAATGGCTCAAATTGTCGTACGCACAAGAGGAAAGCACATCCAGAAGAGTTAGCGGCATTGGAGGCTTCTGGAGAAAAGACATATACCAAAAATATACCCAAATTGTCTGTACTGAAGTCTGTGTGAGTAGCATTTATTTAAACAACGCAATATAAATTAAATATAAAACAAAATTTATTCCTTTACAAACTCTAGCACAAGAGCAGCTGATAATCTTGCGCCCGTTGTTTCCAAACAAAGTGGTAATTTTGCATTCGGCAAAAAACCCAAACTACCACCAGACGGTGTGGGTACTGTGAGCCGAAAACAAGCTAAAACACTTAAACAATCCACAACAACTCCCGCTATAACTGAAACTGCCGCGGCAAGTAACAACAACGCCAGTCCAGCAATACATTCCGAAACGCAGACAAGTCAATCAAATCAGCGTATTGAAGTGGACGCACTCGGTCGCAGTATACCCACAATAGATAATATATATAATCATCTAATGAAACAAACGGCCATCAACAGTGGTTATGACCTAAGCTCCACCGCCATAATGAATCCTATGCACGCGGAACTTAAACGCCCACACAGCGTAGAATCAGCGCCGGCTAACAACAGTTGTGTCGCCATTGATATAACAAATGTCATGGCGCAGCAGCAAACGCCGCTTAATCAGCAAATGTTAATGCCCGCACAAAATGCTGCAGTGCAAAATTTTTGTACGGAATTTATAAAACAACATAAAATCGGTGTAAAGCAGCAGCACACAACCGCGCCACAACAACAACATGAGGAAAACTCCATACACAGTTCAGCAAGTCATATTTCGCAACACACCGAAGAGCTCTCCACCCCCTCAACAAATGCAGCTGAAGCAAACAATTTTTATAGTCATCTGAGACAACATACACCAGATAGTTATATCTAGATGACATTTCATGGCAGTGGGTGTCTTTTTTTCAACTCTTAATGATTGTGAGTGCATATTTTGAGGTAATATGTGTGTGTAGGTCGGTTTGTGCCTCGTATGTGTGAATGTATGGCTTATGATAGCTAGAGAATATATGGTAGCTATAGATAAAGGGTAGCTATAGAATAGTGTTAGTGCAATTATAAGTAATTATGTGAAGTTTTGTTAACGTTACACCAATCTTAAGGTGTACAACATGATCCTTGCCAGTGAAAATCAATGCTATCACAATTGCAAACCAAAATTATGCAATCAAATAAAAATATCAAAACTATATTTATTTGAAATAAAAATAAAAAACATATTTTTTTAAACTATTATTTTTTTATTTTTTTTTTTCATTAAAAAATTCTTATTTTTTATTGTTTTTTAATTAATTTTTTTTTTATTTTTTTTAATTTTTTATTTTTTTAAATTTTTTTTTAATTTTTTTTTTAATTTTTATTTAAATTTTTTTTTTTAATATTATTTTTTTTAATATTACTTTTTTTCAATTTTTTTTCAACTTTAATTTTTTTAACAACAAAACAATAAAAAAATATGATGTAAATTGTTAAAAATTTGTACTATTTTTTTTAAAGAGGTTACTTCATAAATTGTTACTAATTTTAATTATGTCGATGCATGGGAAGTTTTATGAATATTATATATTCAATACTTGTAAAGCGTTAAAAAGAAACTCTCTTTATCAGTCTCCTAGTTTTGATTTAAAAATCTTTGCAATAACGATGACACATAACTTTTTAATAATACTATAGTTGTTAATATTTATTTTTTATATATTTAAGCGAAAAAAACTAATAAGTAGAATAAATAAAAATTTTTAAATCGTAAGAAATTGTAAATATACATAAAAAAGCCAAACGTTTTAAATAAATGTTGGAGAAAAATAAATTTTTGAGATGCATTATTATTAATTTTTATTTTTTTGTTTTGTTATTAAATATTTTCTCATTTTTTCCTTTATAACGCTGAGCAGATAATAAACATAAAAATAAAAACTATAGAAACTATAGTAATCAGGATTTTCAGAATGCATCGCATTTTCGTTAAGTGTAATATCTTTAAAATATTTTCTGAAAAATTGAAGTTCATCCCATAATTACTTTTCGAGTTATTCGACAAATAACAAAATAACACGCACAGGCCTCCAAAACGCTCGGGTGAAGCTTCAAGTGCGTTTTTCTCAAAACATTGTGTTTTGAACTGGTGACAACTGTAACTCGACAACAGCTCAGTAGATTTTAATGAAATTTATACAACTTTTAGAATACATAATAATCCTGGGTCTGATCGAAGCTTTTTTTTAAAAATTTCGATTTTTTATTTAAGACCAATTCTGACTGATTTTTTCCCAAAATCTAGATAAAAAATTCCAGAGGTCGCCATTTTGTTAATTTTTGAAAAGAAACAAAAAAGCTTCGATTAGGACCAGGATTATCTATTTATAAAATTAATTTTTCTTTTCCGATTGATTTTAGTTGAATCTCCAAGGACTTATGATAGTCATCGCAAGGACCTTTTTTTGAAACTGGGTCAACACAGACAGCTATAACTTTGGTAATTGTAATTTATTTTTCAAATTTATATGTCTATAATCTATTGAATATTCAGCAACAACAATAGTAATAACCTTTTAGTTCTTTAGCTTGTGTTACGAATAATATTTCAAAAATTTCCAATCAAAAAAAATCCTTCCTTCCACATAAAAAATATTTAAAGACGTATTCAACTAGTTTTTCCATAACTATGTATCTGTTTATTTGAAATCGCATGCATTAGTTTTATGCAGACTTTATATTTTTATAAATTTGAATTGCTAATTAATTACCTAGTATATTTACTACTTTATTGCGCAATATTTTCGATACATTTCGGGTTTACTCTGTTTATATGTGTACTTGTATGTATTTGGAATTGCTTTTTTAGATTTTCATTACATTTTAAGACTCTGCATGATTAATAATAAGTGAATTATTTCATTACTTTGGTTCAGTATTATATTTTACAATTTCCGTTCGATTTATTTTCATTATCTCATTTTAATTAATAATTCCGTTTGATTTATCATACAATTACAAGAAATATCTCGTATACGGTTGTGCTTAACTGAACTACTTAAGGTAAAAAATGCTTATGTACTTAAAATATAAAAAATATTTTTTAATAAAAAGGTAAATGCCACACAATTTTTCGCTATAAAAAGTAAATATACAAAAAAAAAATTTTATGAAAACTTTTTGAAGTAAATTCAAAAATCGTTCGAAAACTATTGTTGAACCTTTTAAGTTATTTTTTTGCGTTTGCAAATATGCGGTTTCGAGTTAGGTTTTCGACAACTCAAATTTGAGGTTATGTTTGAATCAGCTATGAAAAACTTCCTTTTCAATATTCTTGCTGCTGAATTTTTTTCATTTCAAATTTTCTAATTTATTTTAAAGTTTTCTTAATTCAATATCAATCCTTATCCTACCCTCTTGTGGTATATACTTATACCATACTTCAAATATCATTTACGGTATACCATTGCAGTTTGAAAATTTGAAATTTATAACAAATTACAGTTAAACTTCCATAACTCGAAGTTCTATAAATCGAAGTTCTCCATAACTCAAACTAATTGGCAATAGAAATCAAATTTCATAAAAATTTTCTTCTATAAGTCGGAAGTCTCTCTAACTCGACAATTTTTTGTGGATTATGGTGATTCGAGTTGGGTAAGTTCAACTGTATTTTAAAATTTAATAAAGTTAGACCTGCAACACGTTATTGCTGCCTTAACTATTTGTCTCTCTAATCAGTGATGAAAATAAAACAACAAATTTATTTTTGAAACTTTTAATTTAATAAATATAAAAAATAAAAATTTTATAGTTTTTCGCTAATATGTAACATTTATTGCGCATGCAATGCCTTCTTTGTTGTTGTGCTAACAAACAAATCGGCAATTACATTTCTAATACAATTATAATTATTAAAATTATTGCACCAAAAAATTATATACATACATACAGTTTAGTAGTTGTTGTTGTATACAATTTTTTGTCTATTTAAAATTAAACATAAATGCTTATCGTAATTATTTTGTTCAAATTTTATATACTACGAGAATTTTATATATGAGATATCATAAAATTACATCAATATTGCTTTGCAATTTCTTTACACTTTTTAAGTTATTTGATCCAGTTTAAAAATTATATAGCAACAAAGGGTTTAGTACAATCTTCGACTTACTTGCATTTTTATTTTAATTGTTTTTATTTTTTTATTATTATAATTATTATAATTTTTTTCCAAATTCAACTCTCAAAGCATACCATATACAATATGTCACGTTTCATTAATTTTACTATAACATTTTTAGTTAGAGAATTTCGCAGTGAGCTCAAATAATATTATTAATTAATTTTGATTTTTTAAGTATTTTGAGAAATATTTCTAACAAATTTTCGGTTTTGTCGAGCCGTTAGCCTAACACATACACACAAGTTTTAAAAGAGTATTTTAACGAATTCTACTAATTAGTGGTCAAATACGAAGAGCAGCGACGAGCTACACACGCTTAAATACTCGTTTGCTTGTAAGTCATCGTATTGATAGCAAAAGAAGGGGCCACTTGTAATCAAAAAAATTATAAAATATATGTTAATTTATTAATAAATTCGTGACAATTTTGCGCTTGAGCGTCAAAAAGTAAAATAATTTATAAAAAATGCCTGCTAGTGACAGCGCAGAACATTTCAAGTAAAGGGGTTTTCAATAAGAGCACTACAAAAACGGTTTGGGATATCAATGAAATTATTTATTCCTGTGAAAGTACATTCGATGCCATTATGCATGTATGGAACTCGATTTGTTTTGCATGGCCACCACGGATTCGCTTTTAGAAGTCCAGACGCTACACCCAATTTTCGACGGTTTCCAAGCATAACTTGACCGATACTGCTGCAATTTCACGTTCGAATTTCATCAATCGTCACTGGCTTGTTGGCATAGATCATAGACTTGACGTAGCTTCACAGGAAGTAGTCTAATGGCGTCAAATCACACGACCGAGGCGTCCAATAGACTGGGCCATTTCGTGAGATGACACGTTCATCAAACTTGGTTTTCAATAAATCGATTGTGACATGCGCTATGTGGCTTGTGGGCCGTACTGCTGGAACCACATATTTTTCAAGTCCATATCATCCAATTCGGGCCAAAAATATTCGGTTATTATTGAGCGGTAGCGATTCAGATTCACAGTAACTTGCCGTTCTTGATCATCACGGAAGAAGTACGCCCTAATGACGCCACCGGCCCATAGACCGCACCAAATTGTATTTTTTTCGAGGTGCAATAATGACTCATGGAGTACGTGTGGATTGCTGCCTGACCAATAACACATATTTTACTTATTGACGAAGGCATTCTGCCAGTAATTAGCCTCATCGCTGAAAATGATTTTTCGATGAAAATCCGGATCATTTTCAAGTTGTTGCTCAGCACAATTCACGAACATACGACGATTCTGGTGGTCAAGCGGCTTCAGTATCTTGCGTCAATTTGATCGTTAGGATGTATGCCAAGTTATTTTCGCAAAATTTGACACAACGAGGTCACAGAGATGCCCAACGCTTGAGAACGACGTGTGAGAGATTGATTTGGGTCTTCGTCCATTGATGCTTTAACGGCAGCAATATTCTCGAAAATTTTGAACTGTGACTGTTTGTGAAATTCAAATTTTTCCTTCCTAGACGCTTCCTTTTTCTAGATTAATTGTTGAACTGAGAGGACGATTATGACGACCATAAATTGAACGCAGCGCTCTCAAATTTTAAGCCACTGACTCCGAATTTCGTTAGTAAATTTACCTTGTTGGATCGTATATATTTTCATGTGGAAATGGCAAACCTTACTGAAGAGAAATGTCAAAAGAGCGGGAAATAATCCCTATCAGTCTACTTTTGTCCCGTCCATATTGAAAAACCCTTTACATTACACTTACATTTTTTTAACGAAAATGCTTAATTTGTAGTACAGTCGGTTCGAAAAATATTACAAACAAAATTTAGATTATTTAAATTTAACATTCAAAATATTTAAGAAATAATAAATTTTTTGTAATTTTTTTCCAACTTGCCATTGTATGCGCTATAGTATTAAGCTAACGATATGTGACAAACGTTTTAACGATTTTCATACATGCTTGCTCTGATATTTGTGTTTTTTTTTTGCTTAATTTTGATAATTTTACTTCTCACTCTTTGAGTTTTGTGTTTTTTTATTCTACTAACAAAAATGCACGCTATTAATGTTTAACGCTTTTCAAAAGCAATATTTTTCAACTACTAACAAATAGCATTATTTGTTTTTGTTTTACAAATTAATATTTGATTTTAATATTATATATTTATTTTGTTCGTTTTGTGTGCTTTGAAATAACTTGCATGAATGTTCTATTAATTTATAACTTTTCTTAGTCGCAACTAGATTAAATGTAAACGTTAATGAATGCGTAAAATTGTTAAAATAATTTAACTAATTACTTAGATAATTACATATGTTTGTATGTATGTATGTAACTAGTAAGTATGCATGTATGCCTAGTGTTTTAAACTGTTTGCAAAAAATGCACAACGCCTAAAACTATGCAGTGTAAAAATATCTACGCGTGTTTTTTATTAAGTATTATGCTTGTAAGTATATTACTTGCTTTTTTTAATTTTTAATTTTTAACTAATTAATTAATTCGAGTTTTGTTCAAAATCTTTTTTTCATTTCGTTTAGTTTTAAGTATGCGAACGTAATATTTATGTTAAACTACATAATTAAATTATTACAGTGCTGCACTGTTGATACGTTTTCATGTCGTATGGATAAGTTTGTGTGTGTGTGTGTGTGTTATTGTTGCTGTTGTTGTTGTTGTTATGGGTCTGGGCGGACTTGGGATACGTTAGTTCACTCATTCAGCCTATGTTTTGTTGGAAACACAATAAAAGCAACGCTCTTATTTGTTTCACATATTTCACGACCCGAACTTACTAATTGCTTTTGCGCTAAACGAACTCGTCTTACGAATATCTATATATATATATAGCTAGATATAATTATACTTAATACTAGATACGCATTAATAATTACAAATACTTGCTCTCTCTCTCTCTCTCTCTCTCTCTCTTATGCTGCTGTCGTCTATTTTTAGCAGTTTAGCATAGTAACATTGTTCGTTTTCTTCTTCTTTCTTTTTTTTAATGTTTAACTTCTTCGATATATCACAACAAAATGGTATAAAAAACATATATATATATATATATAAGCGAGATAGCTACAAACAGAGATTAGGAGACAAACGATTTAGGTTTGTTGTAAAATTGTGTGTTTTTGTTGCACAATTGCAACATTCACCATCAACCATATTTGTGTGCAGCACTTCACGAGAACGGTGGCGGCAATTCGATTGGATCAAATGTCGCCTGTTGGAAGTTGGTAAAGTTTTCGATCTTACGATAACCCCACAATTGCATGGCCTCTTCGCAGTTCTTTTGTATATACTGGATCTGTAAAAGAATTTTACAAATTAATTCGATATACAGCCATGTATGAGTATGTATTAGAGCTCCTGCTATTCGACTAAACGAATTAACCGGATAGGGCATTATTCGAATAATAATATTCGGTTTGCAATATCCAGTTAGTCGTAAGTCGTCGACTATTCGATTAGCCGCTCATTTTCGACTATTCGGTTAACCGTTCATTGCGACTACTCGAATAATCGCCGTAGAATGACTATTCGAATAGTCGCAATGTCCGAATAATATTAATCGGTTAATATTCATACGAACGGTTACAAATCGAATATTCGAATAATCGATTTTCAGGTTATTTGAATAATTTTAAGAGTATGTATGTATAACTGTAAGTACATACCTCATCCGGCCGCAGATCTTGCTTCCAATGAAATGGTGCCGATTTTGAGTCACGATAAGTTGAGCTCACACCACCGATATTTACTTTTGTATGCGTGTCGAGAAATTCTTCAACAAGTGGATCAAATGGTAGTCCATAGAATTGTAGCACCTCTTGTGTCATATCGTAGGTATTCAGCGAGAGGTCCTCATAACGTAGTGTTCTGAAATATGAAATGGAATCTTATTATTTTTTTCTTTACACAATTTGGGTTCAATAATACGAGGTGTGTTCGAAAAATAACGGGAATTTTTGAGTTTTGAAAAAAAAAAAATTCTGTATTCGCCTTCAAAATAGTCCCATTCGTTATTATGCACTTATGCCATTGTTTCTTCCAATCCTTGAAACACTTCTCAAACACGGGGTCATGTCTGCCGTACATGGAGTTTGAGGCATTCTTACAGTAGTGGTTTTTGGGAAGAATTCAGGGACAAGATACGACGTGTAAGCTTCTTGGTCTTCTTAAAAAGGAGTATCGGTCAGATAGAAAGCCGTTTGTTTTCCGATTCCGATTATGTAGATATAACTGTTATTTGAGGGATACAACCCTAGGTTCCTCGAACAAGTCTAATAGTATCTTTGACTCACAAATCAGTACTAAACCTCAAAATGCATTTTTTTATTTAAAAAAATCGTCTATTCAAATATATTATAAGATCAGAGGCGTCTTGAAACTTATCCATTGAAGAAAGGTTTAAAAATATTTACGTCAACTTTTGACCCTTTTTAATGTCAAATCTAGAAATTATATGGTTCGAGAAGGAATTCGATTCCATACACTCATAGATACATTGAATTTGGTTGGTTGTAACGAAAATCAGAATATGTTCTTACCTGAATCGTGATGGATGCTCCTTCAGCAGTTCCACAGCAGCATGATAATCGGCAACGAGATCTTGACAGACATAGTGCGGATTCTCGCAATCGCTATTGCCGGCACACCAGTCGCGATGCTTGCGCGATTGCATTGTACCTCGTGGATCGCGCACCAGCAGTATCATACGCACGTTCAAGCTGAAAAATAAACAAGTAGGAAATATTTTAATAAACTATTGGAACGCAGCAGAGCAACAAATAGTATACAATATATGCGCACAAGAGTGAAAATGACGTGTAAAAATGTGACGACAACTCACGTCACTAAATGAAACTAGCGGCAAAAGCCGAATAAAGCAATTGCAGTCACTACCACTCGCACTCCGTCTACCTATTTACAATGATACAAATGCGGATAATGGGTATAGAGTTAAAGAAGCGCATGCTGATCGTAACTGCCATAATCGGTGATTGAGTGAAAATTTTCTAACTGATATGTAGCGGTCAAGTTTCTCTGTTTACATATCAAATACAAAAACAGAAGCAAAAACGTTTTCAAATAACATTCGATCCACATTTTTCATTTACAATAGAAGACTGATAGTTGAAAACTGAAGAAACGCTACAAAGTAGCAATGTTGATAAAGCCTTTAAGTCAACAACGATATCTTTGCACAAATATTGTCTTTCATTTCATTTCTGTATTGTATTTATCTTTATTATGTTATTTTATACTATTTACCAAGCAGCAGCTGCTTACCACTGAACAATCAATTTAAAGTTAAAGTTATTCATGCTTATTTATGCATAAATATTTATTCAATATGTATCACATACACTCATGCGATTGAACAAATATTGAATAAACAGTGTTTATGGTAAACTTTTATTAATTTTTATATTATACTTTTGCAACATGTAGCACACCTAACGGTCGTTTATAATGCTTGGAACTGAACGACATAAATATAGGGTAAATATTAAATTAATCAAGATCATTAAACGAATTATATTCGAGATCTTTGTCAGTCTGTTCAGACAAGGTGACTCACTATCGTACGACTTCTTCAATCTATTGCTGAAAAAAATAATACGAGCTGCAGAGCTAAATATCAAAGGTACAATCTTCTACAAGAGTGTACAGCTGCTGGTGTACGCCGATGATATCGATATCATTGGAAACAACACCCGCGCCGTTAGTTTTGCTTTCTCCAGACTGGATAAGGAAGCGAAGCGTATGGGTCTGGTGGTTAATGAGGACAAGACGAAATTATCAAACAAGCCGTCAGCGCATTCGCGTCTTGGCTCCCACATCACTGTTGACAAACATAACTTTTAAGGCGTAGATAGTTTCGTCTACTTGGGAACCAGCATCAACAACACCAACAATGTCAGCCTCGAAATCTAACGCAGAATCACTTTTGCCAACCGGTGCTACTTTGGACTGCCTACTCATTGAGAAATAAAGTCGTGTCTCGACGAACTAAAATCAAACACTACAAGTCGCTCATTATTCCTGATGAAGCATGGACGACTCATGTGATTTTCGAGAGAAAGGTTTTGCGCAAGAATTATGGTCCTCTGAATATTGGCAATGGCGAATACCGCAGACGATGGAAAGATGAGCTGTATGTGTTATTCGACGACATAGACATAGTTCAGCGAATAAAAAGACAGCAGCTGCGCTGGCTAGGTCGTTTTGTTCGAATAGACGAAAGCGCCCCAGCTTTGAAAGAGTTCGATGCAGTACCCGCTGGTGGAAGCAGAGGAAGACCTCCACTCCGTTGTAAGGATCAGGTGAAAAAGGATCTGGCTTTACATAGTATTACCAAATGGTGCCAAACTGCCAAAAGGAAGAATAAATGGCGCGCTGTTGTAAACTCGTATATAACCGCGTAAGCGTTGCCTACGCCAGTCAAGGAGTATTTAGATCTTGAGGATGCACCACATTCTGGCAGTCCTCTTGAAGGCGATGTGGTCGTTGATCGATACAAATTGTCGACTAACAACTCGAGAGTTGCTGAAAGATTAAAGTTTCCTAAAGCGATCGTTCACAAGCACATGAAACGTCTAGGAAATTTCAAATCTTTACATATGGATTCCTCATTTTCTTACAAAACGAAATTTGCTTCGTCGCATTAACGACTGTGATTTGCTTATCAAAGCCGAAGAAATGATCCATTTTTGAAGCGCATTATTCCTGGCGACGAAAATTGGGTTGTTTGTAAAAATGTAAAGCACAAGAGAATATGGCCTAAAAAATATGAACCAGCTCAAACTATTTCGAAGGCCGATAGTCACCAAAAATTGGATAAGGTGATATCGGATAAAAATTAGATCCACACACCCTACATATAAAGGTTATGTTCACGGTTAAACTATTAAAAATGCAATAACTCACTTAAAAAAACGCCAAACGCCCTACAATTTGGTACCAAAACTATGTCGGTGCACCATCTCCGTATATGACATAAAATAATTCATTTTAATACAGTGGAACTTCTCTAACGCGAATCACCATAATCCACAAAAGAACTTTAAGCTGTAAAATATAGATTTACCCCCAGCAGTTTTAGTGATTTACTTCGCAAAAACTTTTATTAAAATACATTAAAACTTGTATTTTGTTTGTTGCAGTTTGCTATTATTTGGCTCTTGACGTCTGTATCCCCTGTATGCATTTCTTCCAAGATTTATACAATCCATAAGTGTAATATATTTTTGTTCGCCTCCATACGATATAGAGGAATTTCTTAAAATTCTGCCTCGAGGGTACAATTTTAAATTTTTTATTATGACCTGGTCGAAAAGTTCGATTCATGGAAGGAAATTTGTATGAAATTTGATTTCTAAACGCTATTGCCAATTCAAAATTCGAGTTATAGAAGTTCCACTGTATCAATACCGAAAATGGTCACTGTCGTTTCCCAAATTTCCTCCTAATAGCAAAATATTACATATTTTGTTCCGCTCAAACTTAATTTCCTACTTATTTTAATCGATTTCGTTACGGCAATTAACTAATTAAATATGTTTCGCAAACTTAGTTAATTAGATATGAAAAGAACACAGTAAGTAAAGTGATTATAATTTGTAAACTTATTTTTTAACTAATTCAAAGATTACTTTCTTGCTTTTCGTGTTTTACTCCACATGCTATTCTCACATAAGTAAGTAAACATTACGACATTTATTCTTGCTTGATTGTTATATAAAATTTACTGAATCATGGCTCAGAAGAATGAGTTTCGACTTCAGATATCGGATTATTAGGTGTACAGCGCACAAGCAAGCATTGTTTACGCGGTTACGCCGCGGTTAGTGACATTTTCGGCGTGAAATTGAACACAAAAACTGCTTGTTATTTACTAAAAATAGTATCAAACAGCAAAAACAAGCAGAGCAAATACCTAAGTGATAAAGCATACTTCGCGTTTGAAACATAAAAACGAAACATTATAAAAACAACAAAAAAATTAAAAAAAAAAAATATTTATTTAACGGAGGTTGAATAAATATGTCTTGATAAAATGTCGTCTGCTTTGTGGTAATTTCTAAAACGTACCGAATTGTTGGAATTTAAGAAATTTTATCTTGTTTTCTTCAGGACTATTCTACAATAAGCAATGGGAAGGAAGAAAATACAAATGTGAAAAAAAATTTTAAGGGAACTTTATATATAACGACCCACAGTGACACGCCGCAAACAATGACTAAAACGAATTCTAAGCGCGTGACGACTTGAAGTTAGGTGCTGAAGACAGGTGAGAGGAAAGGAGGAGGAGGATATGTGTAACGAATTATATTTGTGAAATTTTTTTGGAATACATTTTACGGTCCACTACTCGTCACTTTAAAAAAAAATGGAATGAACTGCGAACCTGTGACAAAGGTACGATGCTTTTGTACTAGAAGCTGAACAGATCTTGTTTTCAATGTATGGCGCTGTCCAAAAATAAAAATAGAGAGTTCCACACTCTTTTGAACGGTAACTGATACTTATAAGAAGTTTTTATATGTGCTAAAAATGCAGAGAATAGACCTCTATTAAAAAAAATTCCAGCCATACGACCAATAAACCATCACCCAGTAGGTATATATTAAAAAACAAATTAATATTCTTTATGAACACCAAAATTTCCATTATCGCCCTATAATTGTCATTCGGTGTATTAACACATTTTTGTAACTAAATATGAAAATATATATATTTTCTCTAAATGTATAAATTTATCAGAAACAATTATGTATATTCGCCCCCAAAACGTACAATAAAACTCAAAGTACATAAACTGATAAAATTCTATGTACTTTTATAAATGTGTAAATAAATCCCATCCACATTTTGCTACTCACAAACACAATGCAAACGAAAATCGGCACAAATTGTTTAGCTATGAAATACTAAAATGCATTGTGTGTATGTATGTGTGTAATTCGAATTAATTTGAGCTGAAAACAAATCATCAAATGCGTGGGAATTATTTTGTCTGAAAAGCGGAGCAAAACGAATTATGTATGTGGAATAGAAGAAAATAAAAATTTTATTAAATTTTATTTTTTTTATTTGAAAAAATATTGGCGACGCAAATTTTTTTTAAATAAATTATTTTGTTGTTTATTAATCGAAGCAAATGCTCAAGTTGTACGAATTTGACAAAAAAAAAATATTTATTTTTTAATTTTGAGCTCTGTACCAATCATTTTGGCGACATTTAACTCGAAGCTTGCAGCAACCACTTTGAATTGCTGAAAAATCTTAAGCTCCAGATTAGAACCAAACAAACAGATATAGTACACAATTAAGGGTATACATAGGATTATTATTTCGAAACCAAAATAAAATCCTGCGAAGGGGCAAAATACAAATTAATTTTTATAATTTTGTTACAAATCATCGAAAGCGATGCAAACAATAAGAGTTGTGGGAAAATAATTCTTAATTTTTGTAACACGATCCCGATAATTATAGTTGCTAGCACAATTTTCTGTCTGTATTAAATGACATCACTTTTCATCATCAGATCGACCTACACTCATCAATATATAGATGTATGTATGTATCATTAAGAAGAATAAAATATTTCTCACGCATTAGTTGTTTAGTATTTCGATTTAAATTATTGCGAAGCGACTACACAAATGTGGCAGATTTTTAATGTAAGCAGTAAGTATATATGCATTTATAATATACATAAATAAAAAGTCTTTGCACTAAAAGTGTGTGGCGCATTTACCAAATTCTAACGATCGCGTCTAGAAAATTATAATCAAAACTGAAAATATTTTATTTTTGCTTAAAAATAGATTGTGATAATATTAGAAGACTACTTATTTTTAGAATAATAATCAAGTGTTAGAAAAAAAGATTTTATTGTTGCCCATTTCCTCTAAATTTTCTTAAGTTTAGTTTTCATAATCTTTGACGTATCGAAATCTTGAAAATGTAACATTCCACATAAATAAAACAACTACCTACATAATGAAGCTCTTTGAAACAAAAATCAGATTAAAGATTCCTGGCCTTATACTTGATTTTAATGTTTATTTAATGTTAGTGATGTTAGTTAATGATGTTAGTGAAATATCTTTGGCACAGGAAAATATTATGTAACTTTTTTGAAGATTGACAGACAGTCATTTAACTTATTTAACCAGTCTGAAAAGCCTTTGCTGAAGGACTGTTTACAAAAAAGCAATAATATCTACATTCGACTCAATTTTCGTTTTCTAGTTTGGAAACAGAGACATCTGATGGGATACCACCGATCACAGTACTCATCTAATGTACAACTTTATAGAAAAATATCTTGGGATAGTGGCGGCGGCAAACGGCGAGATAAGTATTTATTGTAGATAATAGATAGATAGATAAGTATATTGTAATTATTTTTGTAAAATTAGTTCAAATTTTAGATAAAAAAAAAACAAATAAATAATAATAAATTTAAAAAAAGAAAGAAAGCTCAAAATTTCAACAAAGCTTCTAAATTAGTGTAAGAAATATCATGAATCATGAATTCATATTGACAAGCTCCCTTGCTTGTGCAAATACCGCGAAATAGAGCACGCTACACTAATGCAATTTCTATTTTTACATGGAAATATACATAGACTGGTATATACTATGTGAGGTTGTATTAATTCACAACTTTGGGTGGTTCATTATTGATGCAAATCTCAACATACAATACACACGTACAAGAAATATACGCATGCATATGAAATTTGAGACAATCAAGCAAACAATAAAAATGTATTCCGAATTAGTCGAACAATGTCCCAAAAAAAAGTAGTACTTTATTTTCGAAATAATAAAGCAAAATACAGCTTTCCAAGCGTTTGAAAGCATATTGTTCTCACTTAATTATAAAAAGTTTTGATTTAATTAACTGAGAACAATTCATTAAATTGATATTTTCCCATACGCCTTGCGCAATTGAAGAGACTTTAGACCTTGAAGTTTTTATACTCTCGCAACAAAGTTGCCAAGAGAGTATTATAGTTTTGTTCACATAACGGTTGTTTGTAACACCAAAAACTAAACGAGTTAGATATAAGGTTATATATACCAAAGTTATCAGGGTGAAGAGTGGAGTTCAAATCCGAATGTCTGTCTGTCCGTCCGTCCGTCCGTCTGTGCAAGCTGTAACTTGAGTAAAAATTAAGATATCTTGATGAAACTTGGCACACTTACTTCTTGGCACCATAGGAAGGTTGCTTTCGAAAATGGAACCACTGACACGCCCACAAGATGGCGAAAACTGAAAACACATAACTAAAATTTATTTGGAACAAAGGATCGCACCAGAAAGGGCCAAATTTGGATGTAATTTTTTTGGGAAAGTGGGCGTGGCCCCGCCCCCAAATCCGTTATTTGTATATATCTCGCAAACCAATAGAGCTATATAAACAAAACTATCTGCAGTCGTTTTTTTTAGCCACTTCCTAATACAGTCCAAAAATGAAAGAAATCGGATCATAACCACGCCCACCTCCCATACAAAAGTTAGGTTGAAAATTACTAAAAGTGGGTTAACTCACTAACGAAAAACGTCAGAAACACTAAATTTCACATAAGAAATGGCAGATGGAAGCTGCACTCAGAGTTTTTTACAAAATGGAAAATGGGCGTGGCGTCGCCCACTTATGGGTCAAAAACCATATCACAGGAACTACTCGACCGATTTCAATGAAACTTGGTTTCTAATGGTTTCCTTACATCCCAATGATATGTTGTGAAAATAGGCCAAATCGCTTCACAACCACGCCTACTTCCTATATACCAGAACTTTGAAGACGATCTGAATCGTTTACTTTACAATATATAAAGTAAGCACTAGTGAAGATATCGGTGCAGAACTTTGCACAAATACTATGTTTATAGTGTGGCATCCCCATTCTAAAAATCGCCGAAATCGGACCATAGGTTTTTAAGGCCCCATATATCGAACACGAGGACCTCGGTGCTTCTAGTCTAATATTATGGTTTCCAACTTTCAATGGGCTTTATACAATATATATGACGAATATGTGGGTCAAATTGTGTATTATATAATATTAATAAAGTTAAATAAATAAATTGCGAGAGTATAAAATGTTCGGTTACACCCGAACTTAGCCCTTCCTTACTAGTTATTATTTTATTTTTCTTATGTTTTCCCTAGTGGTGCGTCGTCCGACATACGAGTACCATATACCTATAGCCCTAATGACTCGTCTTAGTTCTGTTGTGGGTCTTTATATTTTCTGAAAAATACAGTGTTATACAAGTTCCAGCTCGATTTGATGGATTTAATATTAAACTTATCTATAACATACCTACATATACGTAAAGCTTGAGATTTTCGATCAATCTTTTGTTTCTTTGAAATTGATTGAAACGCTGCTTTCGTCATTCCATACATATCTATATTTCTATATTGCTAATCGCAACCTTCTATCATATACCAACATTTATCTATAAAAAAAAAATTATCAATGTTGTATTTTTTGTATTATTTACGGACATTGCATTCATGCTTATTTATTTATTTTTTTTATTATTTTCATAAGCTGTTGAAGAGCTCATTAATTTTATGTCAAGGAGTGCTATCGATGCTAAATAATAATACCACTTACTCGCAGTGATTACGCAGAAAATATCGAAACTCATACAGTTGCGTTTAATAGTGGTTTTTTTTTTTTTGTACATTCATATTTAGAGTCATTTCATTATTTTGCAATTTTTCTTCTCTTGTGTCTTCGTTTGTGGCTAAAAAAACTTATTTTTCATTATTTCTTCTTTTTGACTATGAAAAAGCTTGAGAATAAATTGCTAGTTGTTGCTAATATGGATGAGAAGTTAGATAAAAAAGTATCTTAATTTTTGTTTCACAGGCATGGAGTTTGACTGATTAAACGGATTTAATCTTTTCTTGAAACGAAACCAATTTAATTTCTGATTGTGAGTAAAATTGTTATGTTGACAAGTTGCAAATCAATATAAAATGAAACGAATCGATTAGCACGGGTTACAACTGGAATTCTAGAGAAGCTAAGCGAGTTCGGCACAGCTTCGTTGTCATAAAAAGTCAACTATAAGGGAGATCAGATTTGTGGCATATATACTTTCAAAGATATAATCACGTAACACTTAGCTAATAGCTTAGAGAAAAAGTTTCTTCGAATTGAAGTGCGATATGTGGCCACAATTTCTATAAAAACTTGCTAATGTGGAACACTTAAAACCACAAAGCCAAAGTTTACGCTTTATCTAAATTCAACTTCGGTTGTCGTTACTTCTGACCGCAGAATTATAGGAAATACGTTAAAAATCTCAGATATGTATAGCAAAAAAAAATCAAAAAATTTAAGTAGAAAATATATGTAAATTTAAAAGAATTGGTTTCAGTGGTTGGTGGAAAAGAAAAAAATATATTTCTCTTGAAATAATAAAAAAATATATAAAATAAAAATAAAAAATTGAATATTAAAAATAAAAAAATTATCAAATTCAAAATTCTGTTGCGTAATATAGTAACGATAAAGTTAGATGTCCAGCAAACGCTAAAGTTTTTAGGCAAGAATGTTTATAAATATAATACATATGTGAGATTATGATTATACTAGTTTTGTGTTAAGTTTCACAACGTTTTATGTTAGCAGATTGTTTCTATAATATGTTCTATTTAATTGAATTGCTTAAATCACAGCTGTGACTTTAAGTCAACAAAATACTTATGTATATACATATGTATGTAGTAATGTTCAACATCTATAATATAATCAGCTTTGAAAAACATTTATGTTTTCACAATACAATGAAACAGCTTTTCTAGCATGAAACTACAAATGTCTTCTGGAAATGGGGTTGACGATAATACTGCACGACAATTTTCATATTTATGTAGACTTTATTCGAAGCATGCTGCTTTGTGAACGAAAGTGTCGTAAGAATATAATATAAAGATCTCAATATGAGCTTCTCTGTATCTCCGAATTGGCTTATTCGCATATTCAAAAATTATTGCAGACAAAATTGTAAATAAGTAAAATGGTTTTCTCACATAATTTCTTAAAACTAAGTGTTCAAGTAAGAAAGCATGCCCGACGATTGGAATCTCAGTGTTCTCTGCCCAATCCACAAAAAGGGAGACCCTACAATCTGCGCCAATTACCGTGGGATAAGCCTCCTTAACATCGCTTATAAGGTTCTATCGAGCGTACTGTGTGAAAGACTAAAGCCCACCGTTAACAAACTGATTGGATCTTATAAGTGGGGATTTAGACCTGGAAAATCTACATCTGACCAGATATTCACCATGCGCCAAATCTTGGAAAAGACCCGTGAAATGAGGATCGACACACACCATCTCTTTGTCGATTTGGCACAAAAAGGAGTTGCCTCTGCGCCGTTATGTCTGAATTTGGTATTCCCGCAAAACTAATACGGCTGTGTAAGCTGATGTTGAGCAACACCGAAAGCTCCGTCAGGATCGGGAAGGACCTCTCCGAGCCGTTCGATACCAAACCAGGTTTCAGACAAGATGACTCACTATCGTGTGACGTTCACTGTTGACAGTCATAACTTTGAAGTTTTTTTTAATTTCGTACATCTGAGAACCAGCATTGACAGCAATAACAATGTCAGCCTGGAAATCCAACGCAGAATCACTCTTGCCAACAGGTGCTACTAATTGAAAAGTAAAGTCCTCTCTCGACGAACAAAAACCAAACTATACAAGTCTCTCATCATTCCCGTCCTACTTTATGGTGCAGAAGCGTGGACGATGTCAACATCCGATGAGACGGCACTAGGATATTTCGAGAGAAAGGTTTTGCGGAACATTTATGGTCCCTTAAACATTGGAAACGGCGAATACCGCAGAAGATGGAATGATGAGCTGTACGAGTTATACGACGACATAGACATAGTTCAACGAATAAAAAGACAGCGGCTACGCTGGCTAGGTCATGTTGTTCGAATGGACGAAAGTGCTCCAGCTCTGAAAGTGTTCGATGCAGTACCCGCTGGTGGAAGCCGAGGAAGAGGGAGACCTCCGATGGAAGGAGAGGGACCTGGATTCGCTTGGTATAACCAATTGGCGCCAAACTGACAGAAGGAGAGACGCGTGGCGCGCTGTTGTGGACTCGCTTAGCCGCGTAAGCGCTGTCTACGCCAGTCAAGAAGAAGAAGAAGAAGTGTTCAACCAATAATACTACATACATAACTACAGGGTGAATCAAAATCGTTGATAAATCCATAAAGCTAGGTACTGTAAAAGTTTTTAATCAACGATGTTGAATTTAATCAACTTTTAGTAAAAAACTGTTTTAATACAAATTCGCCCCCCCCCCCCCAACAACTAACAGAAACAAATTTCGTACAATCCACTTTTATATTAAAAGGGCAAATTGAAGGTGGTTGCCAGTACGTATGAGTAACATTTTTATTTACAATATAAAAAATTAAAATAAAATCCACAAATTATAATAAAAGTGTATTATATAATAAACCTTAAATACGTATAGTAAAACAAGTTAACTATTTTTTGCATAAAATCAAAAATAAACTTGTTCTTCATAAGGAATTAAACATATTACTGACCTTGATTAACTCAAATAATGAAAGTTGACATGACGTACAATACATAAAAGTAAAAATTTAATGTATATATCGCTCATTTACTTGAATAGTGTCACAACTGGAAAAAGTCGATTTTTCAGGAGAGCGATTTAAAGTTTTCAATTGTCTCTTATTTAGCAAATATATAAAAAATAATCCAACATAACAAGTTTAATAACGGCACATTCTTATTTCACGGTTTATTTTTCTACGCATCGGAATGAAATTTTTATACAATATGGACGCTGAAATTGCGCACATTTCTTGTGACACTATTCAAGTAAATGAGCGATATGTATGTATTCTATGCAAATATATTTACAAGTGATATAAATGTGAAGAAAACCCTTTAAATTTAATATTAACAGATTGCAGTAAACTGGCGACAGTAAAGTGAAACAACGTAAATTACCAGTCTGACAATGCCTTTGAGTAAACTTGTACACGAACAACAATTCTCTGTAGTAAAAGTTGAAAAGCGTGATTTTGCAACTACGCGTGCAGTAAAACATAATCAAATTTCGGCGAAAAGTGTCGAAAAATTTACATACAACAACGCCAAAGAGCTATTTATATATATGCACATACATCTTACAGCAACAACATGGGTGAACGTTACGCAAGCATTGCAAAACAGCAGCGAGCGCACCACCCGACCAATAGGCTATATAAATATGCATTCGTTTCGACTTTTACTTTGCTCCTGCTGCAATGGAATTAAGTCAGTTGGTTATTGTGTTGGCGGATGCATACACACACATAAACCTTAGTTCGGCAGCGGCAATCGTTGCTTTCGTGCGTATAAATGCCACAAATGCAATAAATTGGTTTATGTCGCCGATCTTTGGTGTACATATGCATGCATGTGGGTTGACTTTTGCTTGGCAAAATCAATAAATTTGGAACACTTTTGTAGATTTGTAGATGTGCACTAGGGTGGTACTTAAATACAATTAAATTTCAGTGATCAAAAAGGCTAAACATAATGATGGTTGGTAGTGCCTCATATAAATTTTGATTGGAGATGGCTAAATTGTGTTGAAGATTCGAGATTTTCACATCAAGATTCAAAAAGAGCTAAATGTATATTTTTTATTTTATATAAGTCCAAAAAAACAACACTACACCCTTGAAAATACTTCCTATACATTTTGACCCCAATTGGTAAGTGTATTGGATAACTCAATATTGCCCATCCATCTAAAACGACTTCAAATCTTCAAATCCAGTTCAATAATTATACCTAATATTCAGTAATTTCAGAAATATATTACAAACAATTCTTTTCCACATTTAAGAACCACCCTAATATATATATACACAACTCGCATAAGTGCTTCACCACAAATGCAATTGCAAGCGAGTTGCATTTTGGCGACAAACAACAAAAAAAAAGTTGCAATTTCGACTATAAGAACAGCATCGCAATGACAGTCAAGTTTTTAACTGTGGCAATCAGCAGTTTTCAGGAGTTTTAACTGCATTTAATGGCTCTTTCGCCTGTCATGCGCAGGCCAAGGTAATTGCCAAAGTGTTGTTGTTGCATATTTTCGTAAGCAATTAAATAAATAATATGCACTTGGGAGGATCGTGAGGAGTACTACGAACTAACTATATTTACAAACGTTTTGGTTTTTAACACTCTTCAAGCGAAATAATAAAAGTAAATCAGTAAGTGTAAGACAGGTTTATGGAAATTACCGCTTAAGCGTAAAGATAAATATAAAATGGAATGCTGAAAAGGTTGTAAAACCGTATATCGCTTTGGATTAACATTGTAGTTACAAAAACAAAATTCATAACGGTATTGTAATGCGAAATTATAAATATTTATTAATTTGAAAATTAGTCACTAAAAAGGGATAATGACACACAATGGCTCGTTAATTTTCGCTAAAGATGTAAATGTTTTTTTTTTTTTCAAAATCTTTAGTTATTCGAACTTAAAACTCATAAGACGGAATGGATTTATGGAGTAATAGCAAGAGATACGAACAAAATGCGATTCTATAAAGTTAGGTCCTGCAAATATTAAGCAAATTTCTGAATTATGTTTTTGATGACCAATACATATACGCAGTCATAACTTTGAAGTTCTAGATAATTTCGTATACCTAGGAACCAGCATCAACACCGATAATAATGTCAGCCTTAAAATCCAACGCAGAATCACTCTTGCCAACAGGTGCTACTATGGACTGAGTAGGCAATTGAAAAGTAAAGTCCTCTCTCGGCGAACAAAAACCAAACTCTACAAGTCCCTCATCATTCCCGTCCTACTTTATGGTGCAGAAGCGTGGACGGTGTCAACATCCGATGAGACTGCACTATGAGTTTTGAGAGAAAGTTTTTGCGCAAGACTTATGGTCCCTTAAACATTGGCAACGGCGAATACCGCAGAAGATGCAATGATGAGCTGTACGTGTTGTTCGACGTCATAGACATAGTCCAGCGAATAAGAAGACAGCGGCTACGCTGGCTGGGTCATGCAGGTACCCGCGGTTTCCATGCAGTACCCGCTGGTGGAAGCCGAGGAAGAGGGAGACCTCCACTCCGATGGAAGGACCAGGTGGAGAAGGAACTGTCTTCATTTGGTATTACCAATTGGCGCCAAACTGCCAAAATGAGAGATGCGTGGCGCGCTGTTGTGGACTCGGCTATAACCCCGTAAGCAGTAAACGCCAGTCAAGAAGAAAAGAATTCATATACATTAAAAAAACGGAAATTCCCGTAATTTTGGAACACACCTCCTACTCGAACCACATATCATCGATAAGAACATTATTTCGAATATACCAATGAATCACTTCACTGTATTCTACTCAGTCCACTTCTTATTTTCTTAATACACGGTGTGTTAATATATTATTTGAAAACTATATAGGATAGCAATACAAAATGGAGAAACTGACTAATTTCTGGGAGAAACTTAAAGAAATAATGATGTACAATCAGAGAATAAAAGTGACTTTGATCGGATACCACGACCACACTCAGTTATAAAGAAAAACAAAACCAAACAGCACAGAAGAAGTCTCCCATAATGACTGTAATTATATATGATGTAAAAGCAAGGATAATGATGATATCCGAAGAGCCAATTCTCGGAAAGCTTGGAAGGAAAAATTTGGTAAAAGATTCTGGTACCTACTGGTCACGATAAACGTCGTATAGATTAGAGCAATGCTGTTAATTACTCTCAAAATCTCCCTGTTGGTCGACTATTAACTACATTGTCGCAACAACCGTTATATATTAAAAAAAATCATGCCACAATACCTATAAATTCCACCGATAATTAGATACTAATACTTCGATACTGCATATAACTGTCTAACTATGCCACACCCGTACAAGCAGCATAGTGTTTTCCTGTCATTCATAACTGTCAGGGAACTAAATCAGTGGACTTAAGTTAAGGCTGTTTAAGAGAAGAGTAGGGGCAGCATACATCCAACCTACTGCTCTTTATGGTTTCCGTTGCCTTGATGTTCATTAACGTTGAAAAGCTTTCATTTTAACGCATTCTGACGCTGCCACTGACACTGCATTGTGGTTGACAACAGCAACAGAGGAACTTGTACGGAAATTGACTTACTTTGATATTAATGAAGATTTGCGTTGAATTGCGCCAACAAATCATGCCCAAGCGAGCTGTCTTGCATTACATGCATATATAAGTAGGTATATATGAGTAGAAAGGTGCCAGTAAATACAATGTGTGTGGCACTGCCCACACGTATTTTCAGCAACATCTACATTATATAGGGCACATTGCAGTTCTAATATATTTTTGCATATATATTATGTGTATAAGAACATATGAAAGGTTTATAACTCATGCCACAGCCTCTCTTCAAGCCACAGCCTCTTGTGTGCATGCCACATCATACCATCCAACGCAAACACGCCATTAGTGCAGTATTCCTTTTAGACTCAAGCGCTGCCAATAAATAATTCAACTATGAGTTTTATACACACACTTCAAGTCGAGTGTTGTATGCTTTAGCAATTTCAGCCGCTTTAAATGGCCGCACAACAATCTAGCCAAAAGGCTTCACAAACTAAGTAGACTAAAATACCGCATTTACTTATTTAATGATGTAATGGTCGAATAGAAAGCTTATGAATGTTCAGTCAACAAAAGAGAGTAAGGTGTGTGCGTCCAGTAATGCCAGCTTCGTCGAAATCAGTGAATTTAATGTTCGGTTTCCGAAAAAACGCATACTTTACTTACTACTTTATAGCCTTTTCGCACAGCCAAATTAATTGATCAATTAAATTTTTAATTGAGAAACCACTTTTTGCTCTTCACACTGCCGGCTACTTGATAATCAATCAGCTGTTTTTGCTTTTCATAAGAAGTCATTATTTCAGCATGTAATTACAAATAAGTACATTCTTTGTCGCAGAGTTTCATTTCATTTTCAACTCGATTAAAATTCGTTTAAAAATTTATGTCAAAAAATGAGCTTTTTATTTTGTATGGTAAATCTATGTATATAAATTTGCGCTTTAATCGAGCAAAGGCCGTTTAATTGATCAATTAGCTACTGTTCGAGAGAAAGACTATTACTCACAAGCCTTATGTAGTTTAACATCCCGTTCTTAATTATTTTTTCTAGAATCGCCGTTACTCTACGAGACTTTCTTGAAAAAGTGAATTCCGTAGATTGTCTCAGTAGCCGATATTTTATATCCAAATGTCAATATAAAATCGTATACGAGCCATAAATACTGGAGGATTTTTTTTTGTAGATAATGGTAATAAAAAAATACATAAAAAGCGAAGCAATTTTTCGGACATTACTTATTATAATTCCTGTAGTTATCTCATAGTTCAACTAAGATAACACAAATATATATAAACTATAAATTATATCAATCAGCACTTTAATGCCCCAATTGCTCAATTTATAATATGACTGTAAGTAGTCATATTGACAATTAGCTTAAGGGCTTACCATTGCGCCAATTATCAAACAATTAATATCAATCAAGGTGTTATCAAATGAATTCGTTACACTCACATTACACAATTTAATTTTTTTTTTTCAATTTTTTTCTTATCAACAAAGCATTGTGTTTGCTTTGGTGGTTATGTTGACGGTTATCGGTAGTTAGATAGCTGAGGACTGAGGTAAACCGCAAAACCGTTTGAATTTAAAATTATATTAGGTCTACAACAGACTTTGATGTTACGCCGTTTTCCAATAGTGTCTCTAGGGTCAAGCACTGGTCGATTAAATCGTTTTATATCGACCTTGGACATTTGCGTCAACATTAACCCAACAAAATATTTGTAGAGATCTGTTTGCATCCCAAACTTATCCTCAACTGAAAATGTCACTTTTTGAACGGAATTCTCGACATTTGCGGGAAATTTTGCTTTTCTTTTTTAATTCCAAGAAAAGTGCGGCTGAGGCTCATCGACATTTATAACATCGACATTTGACAAAAAAAAACTTAAATTTACAAAAAGCAAAGTTGTAGACCTAATATATTTATATTTTTTAACTTTATTATGGCGATGTCAACCCAGAGGGTGTATTCTTGATATGAAAAGATATATTAGTCATTCGGATGGGATTTAACCTAGTATTACGAAAATATCCATAAGCTCACTCAAGGGATCTAGTGAGAATTAAAAAATATATTTCTTTTTATTTCATTTTCATAATGCATGTACATGTATTCAAATAAAAATTCTGAAAATTTCAAGTCAATCCGACTGTTATTTTTAAATTACACGCATAATTGTAACCACGCGTGAGACCAGTAATAGACTGGACTTTGACCTTGTTTTTCTCAAAACTATGTTTTGAAAGTCGGTGACCAAGATTTCTCGGATATTGCTGAAATCGTTTCAAAATTTTACACAGGCTTCGGAACTACTATATTTTGTAGTGCATAATCAAATCTTTTTTTTTTGTCGACAAAAATTGTTTTGGCGTATTCCTTCGATTAATTACAAGATTATACATTACTTTAATGAAATCCGTTTTATTTTTTCCGGATCAGGTGATCCACTTCAGAGATACAGTGGTCACCGCAAAACGTCTTTTTTGGGAGGGGTTTCTAGAGATCTGCTGAAGCTGCTTAAAAAACCATTAGTCTTACAAATCATAAATAATTCAATAATCTACAAAGTTAGCATAATATGTGTAGAAATTCTCAGAATTATAAATTTATAAATTTTCTCCGGAAAATAGTTTGAAAAAAAATAATAATTTTTTGGAATTAGATTTTCCTTTAAATTTGCAGTTTTTGTGTCACCCAGCATTCAAAACTAGCACTCGACATATAGATTATAAAATAGAGCTTTTTCACAAACATATCACGACAAATCATATTTCAAATTGTACTTACAATAAATTTTCTAGCCAATCAATGCTTACCTGAAAGTAGAAAAATAGTAGATTAATAGATTATACAGTCATTTATTTAAGCACACACAATCGAAATGAAAGTACATAAATACTAAAGACAGACAGAACAGTGCATTCACGTGACCATATATTATAGAGACATTTCAAAATCACTGGCATCAGCAGCGCAGCAATTGAGGTTATCAAAAGGCTTGCACACAGACAATGGCAAACAGCCTCTCCATGCACTCACGCTCATAAATCACTCACATCATCAAATCAATTATACGCGGTAATACCAGCTTAAACTGAACTACAAATCACAGGCCAAATTATAGACTTGGCGTGTGCAGCACAAAAGGGTTTGTGAGTGGCAGCCGTGGCAACACACGCACACATATACAATGGACTACATAATGTTGCAACACTCTACTGTTACTGCACTACATTGTAATGGCGGCGTTGCAAGGCATACTTGTATGCAGTCTAGTATGCAGGCCGTTGTAAGGAGTGTTGGTTTGAGTGTGTAAATGCAACGGATTTGCTAGAAGAAAAGCGCAATTTTGCTCTGCTTGTATGTATGTATGTATGTGTGTAGCTATAGCAGTCGACAATGTAACGATGAATGGCCCAAACGCAAATGGTAAATGTAGATAATATAGGCTGTAATGCCGCTGAACCTTCCACTTAAGTACATACAAATATAGCATATATCGAGCAGTGTATGTTTGATGAACGCAGGCTGTAGGTGGTGGAGCACACGCTACAATTTCGTATTATTCATACACAACAAAGCGCGTTATTAACAACAGAAGAAAGGTTCCTGGCAGCGCACAATAGTTGCTGTTCACTACAGTGCTTCAACGCGAGGCGGTAAATGCAACCTCAGCAACCGCAAGACACAATGAGCTTTGAATATACTCGTATGTTTGTATGTATGTAGGTAGGAAGGAAGTCTACTTAGTGGCCGCACTCTGGAGCGTATAACAAAGCGGCATGCAAGACATTTTGTAAATCGCACCATGGCACATGACATAATTTAAGTGTGGTGTTGTCTGCCCTCATTTATGCCACACGTTGAACTGAATTTGTGTTTGTAACAAATAAAAATAATAATGAAATACCTACTCTAATGCATATGGCTGCTTATTATGGCCGCAGAAAGAACCTTTGTGCACATTCTTCATTGCAAAGAAAAGTTTGGCACAATTGTGCGAAATGCTTTGAAAAATTACTGGGCTTTGCGAAAAAGTAGTAATGAAGATTAGTTCGCATCAGGGTCTATTGAAATTATGTCCGAGAAAGGAAAAATGGGAAGTAATTTATTTCGCTGCTTTTCAGACAACTTATTTATACAGATTCTTGGTATGTAATTTTATAGATAAAATTTTCGAAAAGTTCAGGTCTTTTTATGAGAGAGATCATAAAGTGTTAAGATCCTCATCAGGATTTGGCTCTTTTTGGACTTTGGAGTTAAGACCTGAGTTAAGAAAAAGTTGGTATATTATGTTGACAATAAGTCAAAACACTCTACACAAGTATCAACCGTTCTCACGACACTCGGGTCTACGCAACTGGAACAGAACCTGACTTTTATCCGTCCAAATACTTTCACCTCGACAATGTTCCTCAAAACCATTTGCGGCATGTCTTCTGTTATTACAAAAACAACAATAATATTATCGAGATAGTATTTGTAAAGCACACTGCTATTAAAGTATATCAAGAAAGATATACAGTAGTTTTCAGAAATAACGAATATTCGTTTTAACGAAAACCGCTTATAACGAACAAGCAAATTTGTTACATTGAGTACCTTAAATAACGAACATCGGGGATTTGTAAGTACTCGAACAACTTGAAGAAGACATATGAAGAAAGAAAAAAAATCAAATAACTCGAACCAGAATTAAAAATAAAACTTGAAAAAATTCAAAAGAAATTTGCAAATTGAAAAAATGTTGAATTTTATAAAAAGCTTAAAATTATTTATCAGCACCAAATAGAAGTATAAGTGTCAGAATTGGTCCATTGGATGAATTCATCCGATTTGAATTGTTCTGCTATGGTTTTTCATTCTTTAAAAAATAATTAATTATTAAATTTATTATTTATTTTATTAAACCGCAATTTACGGATATTTAACTCATTTTTATTGAAAAACATAACACTAAGTGGGTACTCGATTTAACGAAAAATTCGATGTAACGAGCAGGTCTGATAATTAATGTGTTCGTTATTTCGGAAATCTACTGTATGTATCTTGAAAGATATCTTGAAATGTAGTCAAGTAAACACTCTGAAATTTTCAGGACAATCCGACACGCATAATTGTAACGACGCGTCAGAGCATTTGAAAGTAGTAGACCGGTGTGGCTCCTTGTTTTTCTCAAAACTGTGTTTTGAAAGTCGGTGACCAAGATTTCTCGGAAATGGATGAACCGATTAGTCTCAAAGTTTTATACAGCCTTCTGAACTACATTTTCTAGTACTTAATCGAAGCGATAAAAATTGTTTTTTATACACAATTTAAGACCAAAATTATGGCCAAAAATCTATTTTTTTGGAGGCCCCATTTTGTCAAAAAAAATTATTTTACGTATCTTTCGATTAATTACAAGATTAAACATTACTTTAATGAAACCCGTTTAAGTTTTTTCATTTCAGATAATCCACTTCAGAGATATAGTGGTCACTGCAAAACGACTTTTTTGAGAGGGGTTCTGGAGAGCTGCTGTAGCAGCTTCAGTAAGTAAGAGATGTAACCTCTTAAAAAGACTTTCCTTGCTTGGTAGGAAAGTTTAGACTATTTTACTTTAGGTTGAAAGGCGGTTTCACAAAGGGAAACACACGTAGACTAAACTTATTTTACTCTAACTCTTGATATATGTATTAATAAAGATTCAATGATTTCTATACAATTTAACAATTAGCTACTTAAATGCATTTACTTTCTTTTCCGTGTAGTTAAAAATGTTTCCTCCTAACTTGTAGTGCAACTGCTCAACTACTGCTCCACCCATAATATCAGATCGGCACTGCTGATCATTAAGAGCTCCAAAAAAAAAAAAAAAAAGTCAGTATAGTCAATTAAAGATTTCCATTTCAGACTATAACTACAGCAACACTTCCGGCACTTTTCCGTCAATTTACAGATACATGGCGCTCTCTTTTCAAAGTAAAAAAGTGCAAAAACAACTAATTACCTAAAGGTATCCATGCAGCAATAAACTAATGAACGGTTTGCGTATGAACAAAGCCATTGTTTAGGCAATACAAAAAACTAAAAAAATTTAACGGAACAATCAAAAGAATACCGCAAACACTTCGATTCAAGATAAGGCCAAAAACTCTTCAATACCAACAGATCTTTTTTTGCGGTGTACTAAGAAAAGAACTATTAAAAGTTTATAGGTGCACTGAGTAGCTGTGCTTGCAAAGCCCTAATTGGCTGTCGTAGCACAGCGATAAGCATCGGACTTGTGATCGCGGTTCATTCATTGAAATGCCGGTACACTATTATGCGCAACCATTGTAGGTACTCGGAAGTATTGTGCCGCTGTATGCAATTATTGTGAATTATACATAAAATGCAATAATACTGGAGCTGAACTGCAGGTGGAGGTGAATGCCAGTGCACAAGGCAAATATATATAATTTTAGCATCTGCAATGTTAACCATACTTATGTATGTATGAATGTATGCTGCAACAGCATGCCGAGGTGATGGCACAGCAACGGTGCAACACAATTCAATTACAAAGAAGTGTAAAGTGCGTCCATTAACCGCACGTTCTATTAAACACAGTACAATAGAAACACCAGCCTGAGGTGGTTCAAGGAAGCAGTGCACACCCTGTGTCAATGCTTTGGCGCTTTAAGAATACAACTCTGCAGTTATAAGAGTTTGCTTAGCAAACACACATACTTATATATGAAGTAATCAAAAAATAGCATTGCAGCGTTGCTAATTTCTTCACCATTTTACAATTGCAGCATAACAACAATAATAAGTACAAAGAAAATAGAGAAAATTATATGAAAAGCAATGCGAGTAAAAACGGAAGAGATTCTTGCACATTTTTCCGCAATTTTCACCGCTCAACTAGTAGCATTTGCAATCGTTCTGTTGACTGCGCTGGCTAGTAGAGCGGCACGCTTAGTGAGGCGCACAGCATCCATTGTAGGTATGCAGCTCTATAGGAATGCAGCCATCATTATAGATATTAACATAAATTCATCAACAGTAGTAGTAGTAGTAGTAGAATGTGTTGCCAACAAAAAAAAAGAAATAAGCGTAAAGCGGCAAACATCAACTGCAGCAAAACATTAGCATAACGAAAGGCTTTCGTATCGCAACATTAGCGGAATCATCAGCATTATTACTGTCGTCGCGGCAAAAGCGATCAACCAGCTGACATTCCGCAAGCGTCATTACCGTTGCCACTGTGAAACGTGCGCGAAGTTCTTTTTTTGGTTTTGTTACTGTAATATCTACAACTATTTATGTGTTTAGATATATTTATATGGAAAGACATTCATACATATGTACACACCATTAAAATAGAAAGGTCCTTTCCAATCTTAAATCAGTCCAAACGGATTCACTGGAAACTGGTTGCTTTTAAAAAGTTACTTTCCCCTATATTTGCTCTTTTTCACCCGAAAGTTTTCACCACTAGTGACAGTTTCATAAAACCAATGCATAAAACTCTTTTCCTTCTAAGGGGGTATTCTGGTCTGGGATTTTGAAAAAATCGATTTTTTTGCATATTTTGAAAGTTTAGACTTTCAAAAATATGACCTTGGAAGGATTTGTCAAAATACGATTAATTTTCAGAGATACAGCCGATTTTGTGACGTGGCGTCCGAACTCTACTAAACCTTAAAAAACCTTTTTCTCGAAACTACTTTTTTGAGGTGGTTGACATGATATCTACTGAACCGATTCCTTTGAAATTTGGTATATATCTATCATGTCTGCCTTTTGATTTGAAGTATTTTTAAAAAATTCGAAGAGATCGAAAAAATCGGGTAAAAAAAATTTTTTTTTCAAGTCGACGCCGTTTTGTTATTGTTTTTTTTTTGGTCAACCCGATAACGACATCCTTACTAATGAAGAATCTTCTTGTTTTTTGTGTTTTAGATCTCTACAAGGGTTGAAATCACGTCAACCAGGACGCACCGTTTTTTTTTTGAAGCCCCCACTCCACCGGCCCGTATATCGACGAATTTTGGTTTATTTTTCTTTCAATTTTTTTTTATATTATTAAAATGTCAATAAAAAACATATAAAATAAATGGATAGTAAAAATGTTTTTCATTTTTTTATCTTAGTTTAAAAATTGTAAAATTCATGCGTCTAGACCAGAATACCCCTTAAGGTAACAAAAATGTCACAAACTCTCCCGCTTCCTCAGGAAGAATGGCTTATTGTTTATATAAAAGTTATGCAAGTAGTCGAATTTTGACCATATATTTAACTAGATATAATCCGAAACTGTCAGCAACATTTTGGAAACTGAGATAAGAAGTTTAATATTGCGAAATTAGCCCATGGAGGATGCTGAATATAACTATTTTCTGAGAATTTGGTTCGATTTACATTTAGTTTGGTTTAGTTGGGATTATGAAACATGGAAACATGGGGACTTGAGAAGCAGGTTTTAGATAAAAATGCGTCGTAGACCTCTTTTCAATTAGGTCTCTTTTCTGAAGTCTTTTATTGACAGAAATGTACTCAGATGTTTCCAAACAATATTGAAGAGCAATTGTTCTAATGTTCGTCAAGCAGTCCAATCGAACAGTAGCCACAGTATGATAATGCCCATCCTTAAATTGCAACAATGCTGCCACAATAATAAAATAGTTAATCCATAATTGCTGCTGTGAATTAATTATATTCGAATTTGCTATAATATTCATACACAACTACTAACTGTTAGTGTATTAATACTGCATTAATTACGTAATCATTGTCTTCAATTCGCATTTTCTATGTTATCGCTATGTATGAATTTTACCCCCTTGTTAAAAAATTTACAACAACAGAGTTATCCAGTTAAATTCAATACTTGAGAGTAAGTGTATGCGTCATTAAGTGCCATATCCGTTTAGCACTTTAGCTTTTTGATTGTGTCATTCAAAATATGTGATTTATACCAGTTTGTTGATTCTATTCGATTCGATTAGTGATAAAAACAACCACTTGTGTGTTTTTTTTTATTTTTTTTTTTATAAAACAAGAAATTAAGTATACTTAGGCGATAAAATGTACTGAGATTTCATTAATAAAAAAATAATGAATAGAATTACTTGACGGACTACGGACATTTATAAATTTTAAATTAGACAAACATTTACATACATACATACATATATAACTAAATTGTAAATAATTTCGTGGCTTATGTTTCTGCAGAGAAAATCCGTCATTAAAGGGTTTTTATATCTGAATAACAAAGCTTTATTGCAAGTAAATAGCAATAATAAAGTAAAATACCTAATAAATATAAACAAAGGCAGACAATTCAGTATGTAAATGTAAATTCATACAAACATACAAGGGCAGTTCGATAAGTATTCACCGCGCAATGCATAACCGTCTACCAAAAAAACAATTCCGTACTTTTGTCCGCACTCGTAGTAACGTTTTGACCTCGTTTGAGTGCGGGCGTAACCACGGATTTTAGAAAAAAAAGGGTAATATGTGGATAATTCTATTCTTCTATTAAAGGAAATGAGCGAAATCAAAGAGACCTCCTGAAGTATATATTTTCAGAAAGATCCAAGATATCTTGGTGAAGTGTTCAAGTCAAGTAAAGCTAAAATGAGACTAATTTGAGATATTTCCCAATTTTCGCGATTTTCCCAAATATTCGATTTTCCTTTGTCTATTACTTACGTATTGTACGGCTCTCGTACTTACGTCAATATATAAAATATATAATTGTTTGCTTAGTGATTTCGGATTTTATTGCTTGCAAACACATGTGCGGATATAATATATTTATGCTGTAATTTGTCGTAATTGTTCGGGAAATTGTTTATTCGTGATAGAATTCAAGTAGTCTATTGACGCTTTATTTGAACGGAAGCGCACGCTTAACTATTTCGGAAACCCTTTAAACCGTCGAACTGTCATCAGTGGAAATATAGCACGAATTGCTGGTATTGGAAATTCACGCAGTTAAAAATAACGTATTGGAAAGCGTTCAGAGCGGATGTAGGCATTATGTGCTCAGACATTTTTTTGAGAATCAACATAAGGAAATGGAAGTGGAAAATGGATTTAAGTTCTGAATTTTACATTCTTTATGAACGTATTGATCACTTACATAACTATCCACATAATTTCATTGAAGCATAATATCTCATACGACATTAAAGTATTTCATCATATTTACCGACATATATGATATAAAATCAAAAGGAAATCGAAAATCAATATACTGAATATATTGGGAATAGCGGCAGGCAGTGGCGGCTCCATCCACGGGTGGGGTGGGGTTGTGGGCTGATTTTGGTGTTAAAACCCTTTGAGAAAAATATATGTTTGTTGATATGGGTTTGGAATGAGGTTATTCATCAAAAAAATCACATCAAATTATAAGCAATTATAATAATTTACGAAATTTTTGTTGTTATTCATATAATTCGACCTTTCTCTACATTTGTACAAGCAGTATCGTTGAAGCTCAGTGATTAATTGAGGATTACACGGGATCTCAATTCTTCTAGTATTTCATCAACTGACAGATCAATATCCCTACGAATATTCATTGATGCTAGACCATTAAGCCTATCTTGTAAATAGGTTTTAATTTTCTTTAAACTTGAAAAACTTCTTTCCGGTGATGCTATTGAAACAGGTAATAACGCCAATATGCGTAAAATCTTGAAAACATTCCCAAAAGACATTTTGTTCACTGCTTCTAAAGCTTCGAGAGCATTCCGAAAATGCTTGCCTGAACTTCGCTGTTTCCACAATTTCTCCTCCGCAAGAAAGTTTTGTTGTGAACAGTTGATCACGCTTTCATAAAAAGAAAATATTTCAAATTCGTACTTTGGGGAAAAAACACAAAAAAAAATGAATTTTCTCGAGGGAACTGCTATATTACAAATACGTTGAGTAATAAAACTTTTCGTAAAACCCCCCCAAAAAATTTTTCAGGCTCCGCGACTGGCATAAGGAGTAGGCCGATTTCATTCAAACATTGATCGATATTTATAGTATAAAAGCGACAAGAATAAAGAAAATTATTATATTAAGTAATGGAGCTTTTTGAATATTTTTAGTACCCGAACACATTATTATCAGAATAAGACGCTCTACACGTTGACCCATATTTGTAGTATAAAATCGACAAGAATAAAGAAAATCATTATGTTAGGTATATGGAGTCTCTGAAATATGTCTAGTACCAAATCACATTATTGTCAGAAGAAGACGCTCACTTAATCTAGATATGAAGATAGGAATCGTAAATAAGATTTCGGGGGCGTTTTAAACATTTTTAGGAACAAATTATCAAGATATATATAATAAATAGGATCGAAAAGCTTTAAGCGATCATTATTATTTGTGAATACAGTTATATCTTTTAAGTATTTATACTAAATAAATCGATTAAAGATCACAGTGTGTGGTGTATAAAATTACGTTCAAACAGTTATGCCGTTAAATAAAAAAGACATTTACACAGGATGCCGCGCTCATTACAGCTAGACGATCAGCAATCATTTGAAAACTGTTGGCAATTACGATTTCCAGTTAAAAGAAATAAATGAAAGCCGGCTTAAACGGATACAATGTATGTATAAAGAATGAGTGATTGTTTTAGCACTTTGTAAGACGGTGGCATAAACTGAGTAGAAAATGCAGAAAATCAAGCATCACTGCCACTAAAGCGAGAAATGTGTTGACAATTCTTAACAATCAATTAAATTATAGTTTTTTTTCAGTGTTTTCTTTCGCTCTTCCAGTTAATTGTCATTATGGCAATTGTTATTTTAACTATTACCTCTGTGTGTGCGATAATTTGCGACTATAGCCGTTGGCTGTCTATTGCTTGTGGCACTTAATTAAAAGCTTTTGCAGCAGCAGCAGCAGCACCGACAGCATTTTGCGGTTGCGGTTGTGGCAAGTCGTCGTCGTCGTTGGTCAAGGCGTGTCAGTGGCACAAATATGCAACGCTGCGTGAGTGATGGCCACAATGCAATGCTCAACAGATAGGCAGCTAACAAGTGGCATAATGACAGAGTTGCATTTATACGCACATAAATGTATTTAATTAAATGAAATAATAGCGTAGATAACTTATCATACAATAGGTTGCACATTTACATATATGCATACAAATTCATGTTAAATATAACTAGTACTAAATTGCATGGGAGTGCATTTATCTGTAATGCAATTTTTGCTGATTTATACAGCGCCAACCGCACTTTTGACGCCCTTGAACTCATGTCTAGTCCCACACAATCGAGTGGTGCCACTATTTTTTAGTATGTTTGTTTATCACTTTTTCGGTGTACGTACATTTGTATTTTGTAAACAATATGTACGACAGCATTAATACATGGTAACAACAACCGATTATCTTATCTACACTAGCAAGTTTTTCTAGTACGAGTACACTGCACCAACGTACAGTACACTATGTAGTTGATTTTGAGCAAAACTTTTTTTGAATCTAGATTTCCTATGCAAGCGTGATGCAGTCATTCGTGAAATCTTATTTTCTGTGAAAAATTAAATCAATTGTTTGTTCAAAAAATACAAATTCATGGATCTCAATTGCTTAAGGGGCACAGCGAGTGTGAAATTTCAAAAAAATCAATTTTTTTGATTCATATTTCGATAGATTACACCTTTAAAAATAACAAATTAAAATTTCAAATCGATATCTCAAATAGTTTTTGAGTTATAGCAATTTAAAGAGCAGCCGCTCGGTAACAGTGAATACGATCATTTTATCTTTAAACGCGTTTTTCTCGAAACATCATTTTCCGAATTTGCTGCAGTGATTACTCAAAAACAAATGATCCGATCACTATCGAGTTTTTTTTACATGTTCTTTATATAATTCTCCGTACAATGACCTATCGATTTTTGATCTGATCAAAAAATCGAATTTTGGCAGGCCAAAAACGACCAAAATTTTTAAAAAGCCGCCATATTGTCAATTTTTGATTTTTTTTATCGTAGGTCATTGTACAGACAATATTATCTAGTTTATGAATTTTTTTTTTAGATTTCATCCACGGAGAAGGTCGGAATCACTGCAGCAGTGAAGGACTTTTTTTTCGCGCCGTTGGAGATCGACTATAACTTAAAAAATATTTAATTTTTTTTTCAAAAATTTCACTGTATATTCTTGAAACATGTATAAATATATTCTTAAAAATTTGAAATAATTGATAAAGTAGTTTTTTAATAAAAATTCCCAGAAATCACCTTTTTTTAGGCCATTACACTAGGTGTGCCCCTTAAGGAGATATACCCAGTGTGACACTTAAAAAATCGATTTTTATATTTTTTTGGTTATTCGATATCTTGAATGGTTTTTGAATGGCAGTGTTCTAAAGAGTGACCGTTCACAGGTATAAACCGATTAGTTGAAACTTGAAACGCGTTTTCTCGAAAATTTTTCAAATTTACTGGCATCATAACTCAACGAGAAATTGACCGATCGACTTCAAATTGAAACTGAGATTTCTTGAATATATTTACTATATAATAACCTACGATCTTTTTGATTGGTTGAAAACTTTAATAACCTTTTTGAATTTTTTGTCATTTTTTTAATTGTAATTGTCATTGTATAGGACATACCTTCAACTTTAAAAACCTTTTCGAATTTTTTGTTTCAGCTACTCAATCTTTTTGTAAAAAACTTAAAATATAAAAAATCTGAAAATATACCTTTTTATGTTCAAAAAACTTCGAAACATTCAATCGAGTACTTTCTTTTAAAAAAATTCATGAAAATCGTCTAATTTTTCATGGGTTACACTGGTATAGCCCCTTAACAATTCCTTTGGTGGACTCGATTTTGCATTTGTTAACGTTGATTCGTTCAAAAAACGGTTCACCATACAGTTTCAAGACATTTCGTGTATAAAAATTACATTTTTCAAATTTATATAATACTAGCGGACCTGATAGACGTTGTCCTGTATGATATTTCAAGGATATTAAATAAAAAAAAATATTTTTTTGTTTTGTTGTGACAAACTGGAATTAATATATAATTGGATTAAAGATTCGGTACATCGGCAGTAGCGACATCCAATTATAAAATATTTCCCAAAATAATTTTATTACATTTAGGCGGTTTCTGTACAGTAACAACAGCGCTATCTATATTTGGCCCAAAAATCAATAAATTATTATAATTAAATGTAATATTTAGATTGGACCGAATGGTGACTACAAACCATTCACGAATCCAGCTAAAGATACACAAAAACTTTCATTCAAATCGGTCCAGCCGTTTAGGAGGAATTCAGTGACATTACAGAAGATGTGATAGGAACAAATAATTTCGAATTTTTATTGCCAAAAGATATGAGGAAAATGTTTGTAGATAGACAGTTCAATCTCCTTTAACGCAACGTATCCGCATTTTTATCCGGCCAAGAACTGTCAACTCGGCGTCATTGCTCATAATATTGGGGAATGTTTATCAAGCTACATACAACAACAATGGCCAGCAAAAGGTTTGAAGATATACATGTTTTTTCGGTTATTTCATGTGGAATCTTTGACATTACAAGACATTACAAGATATTTAGTAGCAAATTTCTGAAATATTGGATGATGTTCTCCCAAAGATTCTTCTTCTTCTTTTCAAATTTATATTTACGAGTAGTATGAAATTCTAAAAATTTATTGTTTCTAACTTGGCATATTGTATATTTTTTGCCCACCGTACGATCTATGTATTGCATTGTTAGTCAGCACTTATTTTACACATTGCAGCAAGTCTAAATTTCGTGGTCGTTTTTCGGCTTAAAACATCGCTTGTGACGTCCTCGCTTGTGTTCACCTTGGGCTGACAGTTGACAATTCACTGCTTTCTCACCTCTGTGTTGCTTTTTGTCCCTTGACCGCCTCTCATATTGTTTTTTCTTTCGTTCAGACAAGCACCCTTTTTACAAAAATATACAAGAAAATAGATATACATATGTATATCCAACGACTACTATAATATATCATGATGTATGCAATGTATGTATGTTGCATGTTTTTTTCGCTGACAATCGCTTGACCGCAGTTGGTCTCGCAATGTGCTGTAAACAATTAAAACAAGTGCAAGCTCAGCGATAACAATTGCATACAACCATACGATGCTGGATAAAGTGAAAGGAATGTACTGCGAATGCCAAGGGGGCAATGCACTTAAGTACAGCAGGCATTAAAGTATTTTCTAGTTGAACGATTGTTATGTTGTTCGAATCAAGTAAGATGCGATAAATTTCAGGGATTATGAAACTTTAATTAGCTTTAGTGTAATTAATATGAAGTAATTGATTCCGTATTTACTACATTCAACTAGATTTTTGCTTGATATAGCATCAAATTAAAGTTAAATTAAATGCAATTTTCTTCACACGATCTTGCCGAAATTGAGTAGGCCTAGCATTGTTTAAGACAGCATGCACTCGAAAGTTTATAAAAAAAATGTTAAATGGACGTTGCGCCATCCACTTTTGGATGAAAAACCTTATCTCAGGAACTACTAAACCGATTTCAATGAAATTTGGTACATATTTTCATGATACCCTGATATTACAGACGGAAAATGGGTGAAATCTACAAAATTTTGAATTCCATTTTATTCATTAACTTTACAATAAATAAATTACGAGAACGACTAAAGATATCGAAAAAAACCTTATACAAACTCTGCATTTGAGGTATGACATCACTATCATCTTCGGACTATAAATATTTTAAGCCTTTAAGATGTCGAACATGACGACCTCAATGTCAATGGATAATTGTTTACCGATAATACCGGTAAATCTCTGATATTTTAAAGTAACTCAGAGCAAATATTTTTCTTCTAATAATATGTCTCAGTGCCAAAAAAAGGGAAAAACGGGTTATTACTTCCCCTAGCTCAAATATTTCTAATATTATGATTTTCAAACATCCAGTGGGCTTTATAATGTATATATCGGTTAATATGTGCGATATGTTATCAAAATTAAGTGAGCGTATAATCTTGGATATAGTGTAGCTTGGTGGTGAAAATTATTCTAGTGGGCTTTATGTATGTACATATGTCGAATATACTAGATGAATTGTCTGATAATAAAATTACATATGTAAATAAATAGCGAGAGTATGAAATGTTCGGTTCCACAGGAACGTAGACCTGGCTTTCTTGTTATAAACTTGGAATATAAACTTGTATCTTTTGAAAGTTATGTTTTTATGCTATAACAAATAGAGATTTAATTGGCACCCCCCTTAGAAACGATCACTTTTCTGTGTTCAGATAAAACTCCGAAAAAATAAGACTACATCCAATGAAAGATATAAGGGAATTGTTAAATCTTTTATGATGTTATAATTATAAATTATGATCGACAATATAATATAAGATACAGTGGAACTTCTATAACTCGAAGATTTCCATAATTCAAACTTTTGAATTGGCGATAGCGTTTAAAAACAAATTTCCTTCCATAACTTTAACTTCTATAACTCGAAGATCTCCATAACTCGAACACTTGAATTGGCAATAGAAGTCAAATTTCATGCAAATTGCCTTCCCTAAGTCGAATTTCTATAACTCGTAGTTCTCCATAACTCGAACTATTGAAGAGGCAATAGAAGGCAACTTTCATACAAATTTCCTTCCATAAATCGAATTCTTTTTGGTCAGGGCATAATACAAAATTTAAAATTTTACTATCGAGGCAGAATTTTAAAAGAGTCCCTCTATATCATATGGAGATTAATCAAAAATATGATATTACACTTATTGATTGCATAAATCATCTAACAAAGGCATGGATACAGAGGTCAAGAGCCGGACAATTGCAAACTGCAACAAACAAAACTACCGAATACATAAATAAGGCTGGGTATAACCCTACATTTTAAGCCTTCTTGAAAAATTTTATGTTTTGATGAAAATTCTATAACTCGAAGGCTCTCTAACTCGAAGTTTTTTGGTGGATTATGGTGATTCGAGTTAGAAAAGTTCCACTGCGTCATATTTTGTCTTCGAAACCTGATTTATTTTATTTAAGGTCTTATTGGCATGTGGTCGAAAATATTGTAATGACGTATTTAGATAGACTTATGTATGTATGTATGTATATGCGAACATATTGTTCTATTAAATGCACCTAGTTACGTAGCAGCAATTCGTTCCAAAAAAAACAACAACATGCAAATTAAGCTTATGTAAGTATATAAAGTGCGGATAAAAGCAACGAATTGGGTAATCAAAAATCTACATAGTACGTTATAGTTGTTGTTGCTACAAAAAGTGAATAACACAGAAAGTGCTGGAAATAACAAAACAATGCAAGTAACACGAATACCAGGCATGCGACGCAACGCAACGCAAGCACCGCTAGAAAGTGTGGGAGTAGTATGTGCAAGTAAGCGTATGCAGAAGGCTTACTTCCTCCTCATCGCATTATATGGATGTGTGTGTGGCACATTCACTCGAAAAATACGCTCGAATATTTACATAGGTGTGCCATTTGTGCGGATGTGGCAAAATGTTTGCAATGCGAAATGCAATTGCATGTTTTTGTTGCATGCTTTTGTTTTTGTTGCTTTATTTTTGTTGACACAAATTCTAAATTCCGGGAAATAAATACAGCGTAAAAGCGCTGGTGGAATCTATTGTACACATACTCGTGCATTTAAATATGTACGAGTATGTGTGTTTGTTGTATGCAATCAGTTGCTCTATTTATACGTGACTTGCGCAAGATATCTAATACTCTACTAGACTCTAACCTTTATGCATTACAGTGTGTTTGATTGTATTCAATTTTGTAACTAGTTAACTATTCTGACTAGTATTGAAGAATTCTTTTTCAGCAATGTTCTATATTTTGCAAAAAACTTGGAACATCCGTTAAAAACAGTTTTTAGAAATAATACAGAGTTAATAATTTTCAATTTTGTAACTAGTTAACTATTCTGACTAGTATTGAAGAATTCTTTTTCAGCAAAGTTCTATATTTTGCAAAAAACTTGGAAAATCCGTTAAAAACAGTTTTTAGAAATAATACAGAGATAATTGGAAATACAGTGGAACTTCCATAACTCGAACTTCTATAACTCGAATATCTCCAAAACTCGAATTTTTTTGTGGATTATGGTGATTTGAGTTAGAGAAGTCTACTGTAATATTATAAAAGATTTAAAAGTATCTCCAAAAATTTAAAATCTCTCATAAAACTGAGAGAGACTAATTTCGTATTAATTTTAACTGACTGTGATAGTATAAAAACTGAAAAAAAATTTTTCTCTTGGCAACTCTAGTCTTAACTACGTAAAACTAACCTTCAAACTCAATAAATAAAATTTTCTAAAACATTTCTTACTATCTCACTTTATACAGTTTCATTTTCTGCATCGTAAGATAACAAATGACCTCATACTACACACGTTATCAACACTCGCCGGTCCATTGGTGTACATTGAGCGTCACTGAAAGTGGATAAATGTCATCTCGGATATTTGTGATGAATTTATGTGCCCGCAATGTGACTTCATGTGTGAAAGCACTGCTGTATACTTCGTAAGTTATCTTTCTATAATCTGCTTAAACTAGAAATAAAACAAAAATTAATTAGCTGCTGAGAGTGGGTAAATCTGCAACTAACAATCTAAGAGAATTCACAACACCAAGACACAACAGAAAATAGAAATGGGTAACAGCTGCTAAAATAGGAAATAGTCAGATACAGGGTGCATAATTTTATATGTTGGAATACATCTGATCCGTTCACTTAACATACCAATATATAAATCAAGAACCAATAAAGATATCGAAATACAACTTTGTACAAATACCATATTGGAGGTGAGGCATCGCTAATTTAAAACTTTTCGAAATCGGGGTATAAGATAACATGAAAACATCAGTACCTGTGCCTAATTTTTTACCGGAAATATTAGTAAATCTCTCAGATAATTTATAGAAAACCGTTCTCTTCTTTTTCTTGTACCTCTATGCCAAAAATAGTTAAAATCGGGTTATTACTTCCGTAGATCCCATCTATGTACCTAATATTAGGTTTCTGAAAACATACGGTAAGATTTATACCACATATATCGGTTAATATGTGAAATTAAGTGAATATATAGTCTTGGATACTATATAGATTCATGGCGAATATGAGTGAAATCGGTCCTGGAATTATCTCAACCCCTTTATTATTTCGAATATATATATATATAAATATATATATATATATATATTTGGCGTAGGAACCGCTTTAAGCGATTATAGCCGAATCCACCAGAGCGCGCCACTCATTCCTCCTTTTTGCTTTTTGGCGCCAACTGGAAACACCAAGTGAAGCCAGGTCACTTTGCACTTGGTCTTTCCACCGGAGTGGAGGTCGTCCTCTTCCGCGGCTTCCTCCAGCGGGTACTGACTGCATCGAATACTTTCAGAGCTGGAGTGTTTTCTTCCATCCGTACAACATGACCTAGCCAGCGTAGCCGCTGTCCTTTTATTCGCTGAACTATGTCAGTGTCGTCGAATATTTGGGTGAAATTGCGAGAATACAAAATGTTTGGTTACACCCGAAGGAAAGGCCTTGTTAGCGCAAATTCTTCCCTCCTTGAGCTCGTCAATGACTCAAGTATTGCTGGTGTACACTTAGCTTACAAAATAACCCTTCAAAGGAACTCTGTGGTAGTCAGTTCTAAAGATCTGTAAATCTTTAACAACAGACAGTAGCCATCAGTATCATCTTTACGCTTCTCGAGACAAATCGAATGAATGAACATAATTCGATATCGATTAGAAAGTGACTAAAATATATGACGTACCCTGTACAAATTTCTTTACTGAAATACACAAACACTGACAAAGCAAAGTGTGAAACTTTGAAGACAACTTCTATTGGCATTTTTGTTTACTTTAGAAACCAAAAAAAATCAAAAAGTTCTCTCCAACCAATGGAGCGCAGTCGAGCGGCTTCCGCAAACGACTAACTAAATCGTCTAAAACAACCTAAGCAAACTAGTTAACATAAATATATACAGAAGACACAGACAATCGCATTTGAACAAGTAAGTTGGTGAGTCAGTTCTGACCCAGAAAATGGAAAGTTGCCGCTTAGCTAGGAAACAGCAGCCGCAGCATCGGCGGCAAACAGTTGGCAGCAACTATCTGTGTATTTATAGAAGCAGCAACAACAACTATACCTAGCACGTGACCAAAAATGCTCATGCACACAGCATACTTGTTCTGGGTTTTGCTACTCCTTGCAGTCGTTGAGGGTCATCACGCGATTACGTAAAAGTTTCTTTTACAAAACAAATTTGCAGGAAGTGAAAGAGAGAGAGAGAGAGTGAGAAAGTTGTTTGTGCGAAGAAGTACTGCAGTGCAGCAGTAGTAGCAGCTTTTGGAGGCACAGGATGTTCCATAATATATAATATAATATTATTTGTGCTGTGCACATATGTGTGTAACACTCGCGGTTTCGAACTCTCAATAAAGATTTGGCAAGAATATTTTACATTCGTATTATAATTAGCATCGTCGTATAAATCGTACAGCTCATCGTTCCATCGTCTGCGGTATTCGCCGTTGCCAATGTTCAGAGGACCACAAATCTTACGCAAAACTTTTCTCTCGAAAACCCCAAGAGTCATCTCATCGGATGTTGTCACCGTCCACGCTTCGGCGCCATACATCAGGACGGGAATAATGAGCGACTTGTAGAGTTTGATTTTGGTTCGTCGAGAGAGGACTTTACTTTTCATTTTCCTACTCAGTCCAAAGTAACACCTGTTGGCAAGAGTGATTCTGCGTTGGATTTCAAGGCTGACATTGTTGGTGTTGTTAACGCTGGTTCCCAAGTAGACGAAACTATCTACTACTTCAAAGGTATGATTCACCACCAGACTCATAAGCTTCGCTTCTTTATCTAGTCTGGAAAAAGCAGAACAAACGGTGCGGTTGTTGCTTCCGATGATATCAATATCATCGGCATACACCAGCAGCTGGGGGATGGGGTCATATGTGGAAATTCACGCAAGTGAGGAAAGTTTCTGATTGCCATTCACTTGGGAGTGGCCAGGAACGATTCTTTTACATATGACTCAAGCAGCTCACGACTTCCGGTTTTAGACCAAGTATCCCCTGGGTAGCCAACAGACATCCGTTTTATGGCGAGCTAAAGTGAGAAGGCGAAGCCCGCTTTTGCGGTTGTGCGTAGGATTTGGGACCCACCATATAAAAAAACCTCCCCAATGAAAAAACAATCAAATCTATATACAAACCATTAATATATGTAGTTGTTCTTTGTAAATGTAACGCTAAGGCTATCTATAGTCTCCTAAACTCAATAAGAATTCAAAACTAACAAACCCGTAAGGCCGCGGCCACGTAGTAAACGACTGAGCGATGAGCGGCTGAGCGATGAGCGGCTGATCGACGATTTTGAGCGACGTATGGCTTTTTACTGAGCGACTGTTGTTGAGCGATTAGTTGCTAAAATGCCGTTGTCAAGGGCTGTACAGCGTATATTGCTGCTTGAAAATAGATATCATGTTTATAGAATCTTGCTACGTATAAAAAAAAGAAAGTATGGTGTTCATCCTATAAACCAAACAAGATGGAGGTTCGGTGAATTTAATCATTTATATCAAAATCTACGTAAATTTCCAGATAGATTCTTTCAATATCTACGTATGTCTATACAATCTTTAGATATATTGCTTGAAAAAGTTCGGCCTAAATTAACAAAACAAAGGAAAGCAATTCGTGCAGAGCAGAGGCTCGTTTTGACCTTGAGGTAAGTTAAACATAAATTTCATTTTATTCATTTATTTAAGTTAAACATAATATTTCATATATACTTTACTGTTTGTTCTGATTATTGGCAAACGATGTCCGGTATTTGTTTAAAATTACATTTTGTATTTCTCCTCTGACTTCTAATTTTTCAATATTGTTAAACTGCCGCATAAATGGCAAGAAACTTTTAAAAAACTGAAGATCATCATCATCTTCTTCCTTCTTTTCTACCTCAGCTTTTAAAATTTCCATTCGCTCCTTTTCAATTTGGAGAAATTCAGATTCAAACTCGCTTGTTCTTCCCTTTCTTTTCTTTGTTTTTGGTGGCACATTTGTAGAGCAACTGGTGGAAACAGAAGTGCTGGTTTCAGGCATATCAACAGTTTTAAAAACAGAGTCTTCTTCACTTAGTAGATCGTTAATCAAAGTCGAATAATTAGGATTGCAACATTGATATTGCTCTGGTTCCAAAAGATTCCCATCCATAGGATCCGGAACAACGCTTTTTTAATGAAGCTCATCAAATCATAATATGGCCACTTAACTTTAACTGGAAGAGCTTCGGAGCCCGATTTTGCTGGTTGACTCTTTTGCAAATTTCTCCTGTATGTATCTCTTAAATTCTTCCACTTTCCTTTTGTTGCCTCTCCTGAAATGTTATTAGTATATTGAATTAAATTATATTACATATTTGCAGGTTTTTAGCTACAGGACATTCGTTTCGCGATTTAGCTTTTGCTTTTCGCATGGGCAGAAGCACAGTCAGTTTAATTATTTCAGAAACATGCGAAATCATATGGAAAGAACTTTTGGAGGAGTATATGCCTATACCAACAACAGACCGCCTTAAAACTATCATAAATGATTACTACAGGCGTTGGAAATTTCCGAACTGTTTTGGCAGTATTGATGGCAAACACTGTCAAATTAAGTGTCCGGCAAATTCTGGGTCCCATTATTTTAATTATTTGCACTACTTTTCCGTAGTACTGCAAGGTGTAGCAGATGCTGACAAAAAATTTGTAACTATAGAAGTGGGAGGAAGAGGAAAGCAAAGTGATGGCGGTACTTTTTCTGGATCAACATTATTTCGATTGCTTGAAGCGGATAAATTGAATGTTCCTCTTCCCCAAGCATTGTCAAACTCAAATACTATTTTACCTAATTTTCTGATTGGTGATGAAGCTTATCCACTGAAAACATATTTGTTAAGACCTTTTCCACGTAGGAATTTAAATGCGAAAACAGAAAATTTTAATTATCGACTTTCAATAGCAAGAAAATGCATTGAATGCGCATTTGGAATATTAACCAGTAAATGGCGTTTTTTGCAAAAAGCCATTGAAACAACACCAAGAACAGCTATTATTTTAATTAAATGTGCTTGTGTACTGCACAATTTTGTGAGGGAGCGCGATGGCGATAGTGATCTTGATTACTTACAAACAACAACAACTATAAACAATGCTAACGCTCAAACAAATACCGTTGATCGAGAACAACAGCAAAACTTCAACAGAAGCAGCCAAACAGCATTAAATATACGTAATGAATTAACAGAATACTTGTGAGAGTTTGGACATTAAATTCCACTTAAAATTTTAATTTTATCATGTTAATATGTTAACAATAAATTTTTTTTATGAATAAAAAAACACTCACCAGAACAACCACATATTTCTCCCAGTTTTTTCCATATGTTGTCAGTGATATTTTTATTTTTGAAGTCTTTGTGGCTATCCTGCCACAAAACCGGATAGCTTTGCACCTCAGAAATAAGCATTTCAATGTTAAATTTGTCCATTCTTTCTGTTCGTCGCTCAGCAGTCAACTGAAAATTAGAACATGTTTTAATTGTTAAGCGACGTCGCTCAGTCGCAGAGAAATCGCTCAGTCGCTCAGTCGCTCATCGCTTACTGCTTGGCCACTTCAATGGCATTTCATATGTTTAAATTTCGTCGCTCATCGCTCAGCCGCTCATCGCTCAGTGCGTGGCCGCGCACTAAGGCTCAACCCATACCGGATCAGTCAAAACGACAACAGATAGACAGTCTGATACGACAACAGCCCATAGCTTCATTTGTGACAACCCACACCGAACAAGACGAGAAAAAAACGCATGTTCGCTTCGTTTGGGTTAGAGCAAAATACATTTTTGTGTCTTATTAGTCAAAGACGTCTTTGGTTGAGTACAAACGCAGATAAGGGAAATTATATGAAATTGAAGACGATAAATGCAGTTAAAGTAAACTGCTATGTTAGCTTTCATGTCTACAAATTACAGGCATTTGAGTAACAAAACGAATTCCAAAAAAATCTCTAAATTTACCGAACAAGACGAGACAAAAACACACTCTTGGTTTGGGTTAGAGCAAAATACGTTTTTGTGTCTATTAGTCAAAGACGTTTTTGACTAATCCGGCGTGGGTTGAGCCGAGTCGTACAAAGGCAAAGAAGGGAATTTAGGAGCAAAACTTATATGAAATCGAAGACGATAAATGCAGTTAAAGTAAACTGCTATGTTAGCTTCCATGCCTACAAATTACAGGCATTTGAGCAACAAAACGAATTCCAAAAAAAAATCTCTAAATTTACTTAGCTTTTGCACTTTCTTACACAAAATCAATGAATTTCACCTTCACCTGTACAAAGCGGAGCAAACTTAAAACATGGCAAAAATAAACGCATAGTCCGCTGTGTAGGCAGGAGAAACTCGCGCATAATACGCACACAATGTAGGAACTGGATAAAAGCAAAAAAAAAAATTCAAACGAATTGGGAGAGTGAAAACGTTTTCCCCCCCTTCAAGCAACGCATCACGCGCCTGACAGCCACTCCAACCAACAAGCCTTTCGCTGGTGCTGGTGCTTGCGCTGTGCCACTTAACCCCACTACATCTAGCACTCACTTATTTATGCCATCACACTGATTGACGCGCATTCGTTATGCGCCTTCGTAGCACTGCCACCACTTTACTCATATACACGTACATATAGTATAAGTTGAGCCCCCGCAGCCAGTGCGGCCGGACAGGCGCAAACGTTTTAATACCCTTCACTTTTTTGGCACACAGCCAAAAAGTTTCTTTTTCCTACGACTTCAGCACTTTTCATTGCCGGCTAGCTTGCTGACTGGCTGGCTGGCCAGAGTGCAAAATTGAGCCCATACATATTTATATAGAGGCATTGTGCAGTAGAAGAGTTATATAATATATGTATACATTTTGGATACGCGGATAATATAAAAATTAAGTATGTAAAATAAGCTCTAAATAACTCACAATTGAATTTCAAACATACATGAATTTGTTTTTAAATTTTGTCCCCCATAATGAATTTTTGAAAATTAGCATGAGATTCGTAATCAGCGACCCCGAAAACCTTCGAGTTTCAAGTGAATCCGATGCATTTTTCAAAAATGCGTCCATCGTATTGGTTTTTTTTTAGTTATGTCAAACCCCGGACCCTAATCTGGTGGAGTTAAATGAACCTCGAATTTAGATTAAGCGTTCCCAAAAACATAAGACACATATAGTTAGTAAAACCCCCAGATTAGCACCCATTTTTTTGTGGCCAAGATGAGCCAATTTCGAAAAGTCCCCTGTTTTTTTTTTTCTTCTCAATAACGAGGCCGAGGCCACTGACGCTACAAAGACTTTGGAGCAATGCGGACCCTTACGACTCTATTCTCCGTAACACATTTTTACCATACCTTTGACCGACCAAAATCCTGGTCCAATTCTTGAATACTCCGTTTTGAAAGCAATGATTGGAACTGGTGAAAGTGTTCGAAAAAATATATCAAACGTAGGAAAAAGTGTACTGAACATTAGTAAAAAGTACTAGAAATCGACTCCCTATGTTAATTTATAACATAACACCACTAAAAGCACTAAAGCTTGCGGTACAGTAATACAGTGGACTGTATAAGGAAATAGCTAAAATAACGACTACAGAAAGTTTGGTTTATATAGCTTAATTGGTTTGCAAGATATATACAAAAAACCTATTTGGGGGCGACACCACTTGAAAAAAAAACATTACACCCAAATATGCCCCTCCCTAATGTGATCCTCTGTTCCAAATTTTACTTCCGTAACTTTATTTATGACTTAGGAAGTACCCAAAGGACCCAGACTTTCTATGTTCAAGCATTACATAACGTCGAAGTTTTTGATAAATATCCTCATGGCTTCAGAAAACCACTAAAAGCACTAAAGCTTGCGGTACAGTAATTAACAAAAATACAATAAAGTTTTGTCAACTAAATAGTGGTAATAATGCTATGATAACTCTATTTAATATACAATGGCTTATTTATTATATTTACCCATTTAAAAGCGCTCATACGACATAACAAAATTACCGGCGACCGTTGAAGGTCAGGTCACAGTGACGCATTACCACCTACACTTGCCGCGTAGAGCGCTTTCCACATAACCACATAACGTAGCATATCATTTACCTTCCATTAGCACAGTGCATGCAACATTTCATATGCACAGCACAGATCGCTATCTTGAATGTCCTAAAATGCTTGTTGTAGGCGTGGTGGCGGTACTTTCGTATGTACTTTGTCACCAGTACACTTTACACACTCACTCGGACACCTGGAAGGTTAACGAGCACAGCTAATTTGTATGTTTCACTTTTCATTGCATGTTCACGTATATGTATGTCACTGCCTTTATTTTGCTTTTCATTTTCTAAAATGAATTATGTAAACTGTTTTTTTTTTTTATTTCGCTCCTTTCTAGTATTTTTCACTTCATATAGTATTTTTATAATATTCTCTTTCACAATTTCTATTGTATAATTCTTCCATACAAATACGTATGTAACACACACACTTGACGCGTTATTTTTCCTGCAGCAATGCAGTTTTTCTCAACATTTTCAACACTCACAAGCAAATAAATTTGTACAAGTGCCTCTATGGCGTAAATCTTACACCAAAGGTGAAAGGAGAAGCAAAAAAAAAATGTTAGAAGGACAATGAAAACAAGTGGAAGCGTGCATAAAGTTTACAAACCAAGTTGGATCATGTTCTACTCTATGGGGTTATGTTGGGTTTATGGTTCCTTTGAGAATAAGTAAGTAAATATACATTTTTCATAATTACAAATATTCTCAAGAATGTTCCACACACTTAACGGTGTTACAAAAAAGTAGTTTTCGAACACGTAACAGTTTTCTGCCGCTTTTTATGTTGAAAATAATATCACATGCTAACTATTTTTTAGATAACAAACTTTAAATATATTTTCACCAACAGTTAATTTGCATTTTCAATATTTAATTTTTGAAAAATAGCAAACAACTCATTAGCTATTAGAGAGAATGATTAACATTTTTAGATGACTTTTTTCAGTGAATAATTGTTACTAAGGCAATTTTACTCCAAGGAAGAAGCCTTAAAATCACTTCGTGTGTTCTTGGTCTATAATGTATAAATGGAGTTAAAATCTAACAAAACAAATGTAAGTTAGGTCGTTCACTAAGTAAATTAAACACGATTTTTTATCATGGAAAATATTTTATGAAATTACATATTCTCCATTTTGATCCCATACCTCTGACACTTTCGGCAATTTGCATCGACCAACGACTTCATTTTATCCACATCAACTTCAAGAGACCTTCCAGGATATGGTGCATTCTGAAGATCGAAATTGCCGTTACTAAATTTTGCAAACCAATTGTCGTTCAGTCAAAACATCTTCTCCATCAAACCAACTCACATCAAATCACTTAATTTTCACCTTGTAAAATATAACCATTTCGATCTTCCATCATCGATAGGGCACCAAACAAAACCAATTCCAAAAAAATCTAAATTTCGTTTTTACAAAAAGCCTCACTATATCAGCTGTTGAAATATGTATTGGTAAAGCGGTTAACTGTGAAGTTGGCTGCGATAACATGGACGTTACACGTTCAAGAAATTGCTTTCAAGTTTAATACACTCACACATTTTTACTACCACACTCTCACTTTTCGAACTTGAAAGTCGACTTGCTTTCAATTTGTTCAAGCAAGAATCGTTTCAAGTTGATGATCAAGAGTTCTCCAATTTTCAAAGTACAAGTTTCAAAATTTTAAAATTAGCGATGAATAAAGTTGAAATAAGTGAATTATTCCCTTTTATGAAATTGTACACAAACAGTGCATTTTATGGAACATGAATCATCCGACGTATCTACAGTATTATTTACAATTTTGCCATTTTTACGGCATCTTTGTAACTACAATTGAATATCAAGTTGCTTGCAGTCTACGTCATGGCTTTCAATTTATGTCAATTTTAACAATTAGTTCGTATGATCAACTTGAAAGCAAGTTCTTGTCAGTGTAACGGCAGCGTAAAATCAGCTGTTTCCAATATGACAAAATATGCTCCGTATAATTAGCTCTGTTCCGCTTGACAGAACAAGTACTCTAAAAAAAGATTGCAGTCAATTCACCGTCATGATTGGTTCCACTTCAAAATAAGTTAGAAATAATAAATATAAATAATTTAAATTTTGCCGCTAATTGCATAAAAAAATACCGTTAAGGTGGGTTTTTGAGGCTGAGAAAAAGGTGTTTTCATTATTTTTTTTTAATATAATAATAAAATAATATAGTTTACTCAAAAAATTTTAATTTTTTAAATAATTTAAACAAAAAAACACATTCTTTAGTACAATTTCTCCTTCGTTCAATGGCTTAATAATTTTAATTTAAATGTGTGAAAAATTTTAAGAAAATAGCTTCGTTACTTTGCGAGAAATCGTATTCACCGAACTACTTTAAAAAATGAGTTTTAAGATAAATGCGTTAAAATTTTTAAAATGAAACTGTCGTGACCTTCTGAGCGGTACTACCAAGTGATTTTTTTTAATATTCAAACCCACTATTTGTTATGAATTTGTTTTTCGATTACTAGAAACAAGTATTGCGTAGCTTCCCCAGTGTTCTTAGAATTGTTACGTTCGCGTCCACTTATGACAGTATTTTTTATAAGATATGTATCTAATAAACTCTTTACATTGTATGAAGAAATTAATCACGCCTAAAATAATGTACGGCTTTAACCAAATTGTCCACCTTTCCACCCACTTTAACATTTAATAGATTTACATTATTTGAACACGCTTTGAAGGATTATAATTAATTACTTTACAATTATAGTCTTTATATTTGCATAGTATGGGTTTCATATAAAGCTAATTATGTATGTATGTATTTCAATCGGCTTTACACTCTAAATACTCTGATATGACCCACTTTAAACACGATATACTTCTATATGGTATATAGTTATGTGCAGCAAGATTATCTATGTATGCAAATAAAAAACAGTAGCTATTGTGACTAATTTATAAGAGCAATAGCTTTTGAGCATGCGACATATTCACACATGAAGAGATAATTTCACACACGGGTACGAGCGCTTATCGCATCAAAATATACACGAGTATATGTATAAATACGAGCACATTAGACAACAGCAAACAACCGCGTGCAGCAACGTTAAATCGTAATTATTTATTAAACAAGTAAGGAAGGGCTAAGTTCGGGTGTAACCGAACATTTTATACTCTCGCAATTTATTTATTTAACTTTATTAATATTATATAATACACAATTTGACCCACATATTCGTCATATATATTGTATAAAGTCCATTGAAAGTTGAAAACCCTAATATTAGGTTAGAAGTACCGAGGTCCTCATGTTCGATATATGGGGCCTTGACAACCTATGGTCCGATTTCGGTGATTTTTAGAATGGGGCTTCCACACTATAAACGGAGTATTTGTACAAAGTTGTGCATCGATATCTTCACTAGTGCTTACTTTATATATTGTAAAGTTAACGATTCAGATTGTCTTCATAGTTCTGGTATATAGGAAGTAGGCGTGGTTGTGAAGCGATTTGGCCTATTTTCGCAACATATAATTGGGATGTAAGGAAACTGTTACAAACCAAGTTTCATTGAAATCGGTCGAGTAGTTCCTGAGATATGCTTTTTGACCCATAAGTGGGCGACGCCACGCCCATTTTCCATTTTGTAAAAAAATCTGAGTGTAGCTTCTATCTGCCATTTCCTATGTGAAATTTAGTGTTTCTGACGTTTTTGGTTAGTGAGCTAACCCACTTTTAGTAATTTTCAACCCAACCTTTGTATGGGAGGGGGGCGTGGTTATTATCCGATTTCTTTCATTTTTGGACTGTATAAGGAAATGGCTAAAAAAAACGACTGCAGAAAGTTTGGTTTATATAGCTTTATTGGTTTGCAAGATATATACAAAAAACCTATTTGGGGGCGGGGCCACGCCCACTTCCCCAAAAAAATTACATCCAAATATGCCCCTTCATAGTGCGATCCTTCATACCAAATTTTATTCCCATAGCTTTATTTATGGCTTAGTTATGGCACTTTATGTGTTTTCGGTTTTCGCCATTTTGTGGGCGTGGCAGTGGTCCGATTTGGCTGATTTTCGAACTTAACCTTCTTATGGTGCCAAGGAACACGTGTTCCAAGTTTCATTAAGATATCTCAATTTTTACTCAAGTTACAGCTTGCACGGACGGACGGACAGACGGACGGACAGACGGACAGACGGACGGACAGACGGACAGACGGACGGACAGACAGACATCCGGATTTGAACTTTTCTCGTCACCCTGATCATTTTGATATATATAACCCTATATCTAACTCGTTTAGTTTTAGGACTTACAACCAACCGTTATGTGGACAAAACTATAATACTCTCGTAGCAACTTTGTTGCGAGAGTATAATAAAAAAAGAGAAATATGCAGTCAAGCATACCAAGCTACTATATGGGCACCAAACAAAACCTCGAGCAGAATCGCCTTAACAGCCCATAGGCATGTTGGCAAGTAACAGAATGTTAGAAATTTCATACTCGTACTCAAATACATATCGTGTTAAAGCACAATCAGTGTGGCAGACCACGGCTGGGGGATGCATATTTTTAACCTAAATTATATATTATTACATACTACAGCTGTGTTCAAAATAATAATAATGATAAGAAGTCAATATTTGAATTTCTTATAAAAAGTTTATTAATTTTTTTCTGTGTTGAAATTGAGTACGAACATAACAGAAACATTAACTTTTCATATTCAGGCAGGTTCTGTAATTCACTTCCGAGTGAAAATCAAGCAAATTCACTTTCAATCCGATATTTGGTATATATGGTGTACTGAATTTCGATTTTACTTTTCAAATTCCACATTTTTTTTAATTTTTACATTCACTCGGATTGCAGAACCTGCCTGATTATATGGCTCTTATTAATATAAAACCGCAAAATTTTTCAATAACGATCATAAAATTAAAATAGATCGAAAATTCGTTGTTCGAAAACTTAGTAGTATTTCACATCTGGTTTAAAAAAGTATCTGAAACATAGGTAAATCTAAAAATGATGCATAGATACAAAGGAATGGGGTTCAGTACTTGGCCGAAAAGCCCTTACTATATAAAACTACCTTACAGGGATTGCTTTTCTGAATATCACCCCATAGGTTGTTTATGGAATCGAGGTCGGACCATTGAGCAGGCCAAGGCATGACCTTAATCCCTTTGATACGAAACCACACTTTAGCTAGCCGATTTGTATGTTTCGGGTCATTATCCTGCTGGAAGACCAAATTCAGAGGTATTTCGTTTTCAGTTAAAGGTAACATTGTGCTATTCAAAATATCAACGTAGACATGTTGATCCATGACAGTGCAAGTACGATATATGGCAGCATAAAAATAAAAAACTATCTCGAACTAATATTTTTGACCCTCCATGTTTTACCGTTATCGTAGTGTTTCTTAGTCTCCGTTGGACGACGCACATACTGTCGTGAATCTGTGCCTCCAAAAAGAACGAGTTTACTTTAATCTGTACAGAATATATTTCGTCTATTTTCCAATTTCAATGATAAATCTCTAACACACGCGCTATTATTATTTTGAACACAACTGTGCATCAAAAAAGCTACAGGCTTATAATATGTACTTTTTTGTATTTTTTAATAAATGAGCTGTAAATAAATTGACATTAAATGTATTTAGTACGGAAAGGCAACCACCGAGTGACACGCTAACCAAAAGATTCATTAAAACAAAAAACGCGCGCAGTATATGTTGGCTAAAGGTGTTAAATTCTTTATATATGTACATACATATATACTAGATAAATATACAGTTATGTGTAATGAATTGTGACGTATGTACTATTTGCTAGCAAACAGCAATCTAGCGAGCAAAGAAAACAAAAACCAACATAAATAAATAAATAATAATAATCATCAACATCATTTACGAAGAGGAGGCGGTGTCGATTAACTGTTTGGTCGGCTGTTGGTCAGCAAAAGTAGGTAATGACGTCGTCTCGAATATACCTATGTACATCCGTTAATACATACATATGTACAAAAGTCCGTACACTGTCCACTTCACTCGAGGTTAAAATCGTTTGTGCTCATCATTAACCAAAATCAGAAGCAGTTAAGTTTATTTGTGTTAAGCGTTGACCGGCCATAAAAATAACTGCTGCGGTCTACCTTAAGCTAAGCATTTAATTTTCCTTTGTTTTTTTCTTTTTTTTTCTATCTACGGCCTTTCTCTCTTTTGACGTCGCTGTTACCCATTCGAAATTGTGGTAACTCATTGTTGGCCTTTTGGTGGTGCGTTATCAACAAACGGCATACACATACATATATACAATCTGTACACAGAATGCTGTAAATGCCTGAGAAAGCGAACGCTGGCGGTTTGTTGTCTAGTTGGCTGTCTAAAATTACACAGCAGCGTGCTTTTTTCGCTCGTATTTATACATACATATGTACATAGCTGCAAAAAACCACTTAAATGCGGCATCAGCTGTGTCGCATCTGCTCGGCAGCATAATAAACGTAAAAAGCATTTTCTTATTGCTTTCTATTTTGCCAAACCGCTAAATTCGATTGTTTGCAAAGTATTCATTACAATCACAGCACTGCAATCAGCAATGCGTGTTAGGAGGTTACAGTCTACAGCGATAGGACGATCGATTTGAAGTTCAACAAACATTCGCTGTGATTTCTCTGTCGACCACAAACAAACTTTTTGCGCTGCTCTTTACTTTACTTGACTGACTGTTGGCCCAATTTCTAAAATTTTCATTGCAACGTGTTTTTAATTAGAGAATTAAGTAGGTTAAAAACTAATGATGATTGTCTTTTAGTTATGGGGAGTCAAGCGTTTATTTTCTTTGTTTAAAAAATAATTCGCTAAAATTGTGACAATTATTAGCTCTAATTGTGTGAGAAATATATAATTTAGTTAATTTGTGAACATAATTGAAATTTATGTGAGATTATGTCAAGGAAGATACATAGGTGAAATTTAATATAAAATAGTTTGTATTTTGCATACTGTTAAGCCTCATATATTTATAGGAAAGAAATAAGTAACTTTTTGCGATTCCCAACATATTTTTGTTTGTACAAAGTAGAATCCATAATCCAAAAAAAGCGTGGACTAATGTATAAGATTAGCCAAGGTGCTAGTTCCTAAAAAGAGATCGCACTTGTACTGCTTACTAGTTCAAGTTATTAGGTTAAGGGGTAGATCTCCGCAGCTACAGAGAATCTCACTTAGACAGACTCGACTGTCCTTTGTGACACCATGTCTAGGACCCTTATGATACGACAAAGTGCTTGAAATCTATAATAAAGTTCTTAAGTCGGCTAATGTGGATTCCAGTCACTTCACTGGGTTCGCCGAAGATGTGCCTAACGAGGTGCTTTTACTTAAGTATGGCGAATGCTAGAGATTGTTGAAGTTATTAGTTTCGTGCATTTTAATTTTGTTTCGGAAGAAATATTTGGGTTCTCAAAAAATCTATTGGTCGTTCTCAATAATTTCTAAATCCTATATACAGTAGTTTTCCGAAATAACGAACACTTTAATTGTCAGGCCTGTTCGCTATATCGAATTTTTCGTTAATTCGAGTACTCACTTAGAGGTAAGTTTCTCAATAAAAATGAGTTATATATCCGTAAATTGCAGTTTAATAAATTGTTTTATTAATTATTTGTTAAAAAATGAAAAACCATAACAAAACAATTCAACTCCAATAAATTCTTCTAAAATTGATGGTTTTCGTTAAAACGAATATTCGTTATTTCGGAAAAATACTGTATTTATTTTATTGCACTATGCAACAAATTAGACTCTTTTCAGGATTTAGCATCAAATGGAGTCATAAGAATAATTCCTCCAATTTTCGAAATTATATTGAGCCATAAGTTAAAAAATAATTTTCCCGTTTTTCGAAATTCGCGTCGGAAATCGAAATATTATACTTCGAATTTCGAAGTTGAGCTTTTTAAAACATCATTACAAAGTTACTAAACACATATGTATATTATAAAATATTTTCGGTAATGCTAATATGACAGATTCTTCGAACAAATACTAATTTTATATTTCACAAAAATACTTTGACCGATTTTTGAGAATTTGGTATCGTTGAGACAAATCACAGAGCTTAGAATGTGTACATAATTTTATACATTCTTTGTAAAACTTTGGGAACAAAGCATTTAACAAAAAAAAATTTAATATTTATTATTTAAAAAAACTGTGAGATAAATATTTATTAATTTTTTTTATTCCAAAACATGACCCATACTCCATTGTTGACATATGTAAATATGCAGACATATTTTAAAGCAGTAATCACCGTCAAAGTGTCTCTTATCATTTCAAAGAAATTTCAACGCTAAATCACAAAAATGCCTTTCCACCAAAGCGACGGCACCAAGTTCATATTTCCTCAACTACTCAGATTCTTTGTTGTTCCAACGCTAGATGCATAAAAGTAGCCTCATTATTTTCATTTTAGTGCGCGGAACAAAAGCGTGGCATGGAACAATCTACAGTTAAAATACACACAGCTATATACAGAGAACAGTATGAACTTTTACATACATTCACGTAATGCTTGCAACACAAAGCACATAAAACAAAGCATGGAAAATGCAACATAAAATAACCATACTTATATCCACCACAACATTTATATATACACTATACTATATATAAGTATGTATGCATGTATGTGGAATTCTTTGCAGTGCTTTAGAAGTGTGAAAGGCACTCTGTTATTAACTGAAAATGTGTGGTTATTATTATTTAGAGCGTAATGAGTAATTAAAATTAAACATACATATACATATAACAACAATAAAGGTATAGATGAGTCGCTTTTGGTCTACAGCATAGCACTTGCGTTTATGAGCAACACAAAGGTATGTTGCAAGTAGAAGTGTACTTCACCAACGGTTATGTATGTACCATTGTGCAACTGAAAGAAGTTGTTAGTCATAGAAAATGGAAAAATGAGGCAGAAGAGTAGAGGTGAACTCATAATGGGTGTGAACAAAATATAATAATATTTTTTTTTTGGTTTAAAATAGCATAGCAAATCTTTGTCATGGATAAAAGGTCTGAAAATGGCACTAAGCGCGAATTACTTGTAACGGAAATTTTACTTTAGGTTTAATTACTTTAAATATTTATAATACTAAAGGGTTTTTTAAGAGAGTCACTACGAAAGTAGACCAATAGGGACAACAAACGACGCCATATTTATTAAACGACGATTCGAAATTATTAACATTTACTACCGAAATTCGGAGTTAGTGGCCTCAACTTTAAGAGCGCTACGTCCAATTTATGGTCATCATAATCGGTCCTGTCAGATCAACAATAAAGCGTCTAGTGGAAAAAATTTAAATTTCACAAACAGTCACAGTACAAAATGTTCCAGTGTCAGTGAGACAAAGAAGTGTCGAGAATATTGCTGCCGCTAGCCCATCAATGGAGGTAGAACCAAATCGGTCTCTCACACGTCGTTCTCAAGCGTTGGGCATGTTTGTGAGGTCGTTGTGGCGAATTTTACGAAATAATCTTGGCTTACATTCTTACTAGATCAAATTGGTGCAAGAACTGAAACCGCATGACCACCAGGAACCAAATGATCAAGACCGGCACATTACTGTGAATGAGAAAGCGCTACCGCTCAATGATAACCGAATATTTTTGGCATGAATTGGATGATATGGACTTGGACAATATGTTGGAACCATAAGACTGCGCCACAAGTCACACAGCGAATATCACAATCGATTTATTGAAAACCGAGTTTGGTGAACGTGTTATCTCACGAATTGGCCCAGTCAATTGGTCGACTCGGTCGTATGATTTGAAGCCGTTAGACTATTTCCTGTGGGGCTACGTCAAGTCTATGGTTCACAAAGTAAGTGAACTTCATACGAATATCGAATGTGAAATTACAGAAGTATCAGTCAATTTATCTTGAAAACCGTCGAAACTCGGGTTCAGCGTCTGGACTTCTGCAAGCGTGCTCGTGATGGCTATTCAAAAGAAATCGAGTTCCATACATAACGGCATGGAATGTACTTTCACAGGAATAAAGAATTTCATTTATATCCCAATCTTTTGTAGCGCTCTTATTGAAAACCCCTTTATATGTAGATTGGCTCCTTCAAATTTCGAAATATCGTTATAAGCAAGTATTATATCGAAACTGGCTGGGTGCCAAAAATAAGACACACAAAATATTTGAATAAATGTTCCCTGTGGGTAATAAATTAACTAGCTTTCCAAAATACCATGAGTCGAAAACTACTTCACTAGATGCTAACCTAATTGTTGGTATATTTCGACAATTAGAGTGTCTCAAAATCGATTTTTTAGGCTATAATAACCAAGAAACACGACCGAAAGTTCGTCATTGCCTGAATCAGGGCGAAAACTATTATAAAACGCTAAATCACGCCGGTTTCCAACATTGATATCACTTTTCAAAAATGCTCTCACAAATTATCTAGAAAATGTTTATGAAAATTTATTGTGACTTGTTCAAAATCACACAATTTTAGATAGGTAGACTGTAGCCTTTGGTAAAGAAATTATGAACTACTATTACTTGTGCTGTATGGAACCAAACTCAAGGTGATTTCAAATTACTGCAGAGCACTCACTGAATATACAAACATACAAATGTATTTATGTCGTTGCTTGCCAAAGAACACCAAAAGCCAAACCAAAATGCGGTAAGCCATTTCAAACTTAGCGTCATACTTTTTGAGGTTGAACCGTGTCTGGTTTTGCAGAACTGGTATAAAGTGGCGACGAGACGAAAATGTTTCATGGCATTGCTATTCATTTCACATTGGCGTTGTTGTTGTTGTTGTATCAAAGTGTTATTTTTCACTTTTGTCAAAATTGTGTATTAAGCCTGATAAACTATACATTTCCGACAACATGAAAATTGCCAAACCGCTCTCATTACTGGCAGATTGACCCAAATTGTTGTGCATTAAATAACTGAAATGTTGTAAATCTTGTTCGCATATCTGCATTTATTTATTTTCTTTTTTATTTATGTATTTTGTGTACAATTGTTGTTATTAATTATCAGTGCATTAAAACTAACAAGCGGATTATGCTTGTGCTCAATGTACACTCAATTGTGAGTTATGACATAAGCGCTTTAAAGCGATTTCGACTCGAATGTAGTAAAAAATTCAATTTTTATTTTTTTAAAAGGATGGCACAGACAATGTTTATTATCATTCGAAAGAACACTCTTTGGTATTTTTTTAAGATTATCTATTTCAAATGTTGGCCGTGGCTACGTCTCAGTTGGTCCACCCGTGGAATCCAATTTTCGAAGACTCTTTCGAGAATTTCGACAGATAACTGGCGAATAACACGCATGATATTTTGCTCCAAACCCTGAATCAAAGCGGGATTGTCCGCATAGACTTTAGACTTTACATATCCCCACAAGATAAAGTCTAACAGTATGATATATAAACGTGAAATTATCTGCTCACCGAAGTGTTCTCTCAATAAATTCATTGATTGATGCGATGTGTGAGAAGTGGCGCCCTCATGTTGAAACCAAATGTCGCCGAGATCACAAGCTTTAATGTCAGGCATCAAATAGTCGATTATCATGGCGCAATAACGGTCGCCATTGACGGTTACGGTCTCACCGGCTTCATTTTTGTGGAAATATGTCCCAAAAACCACACCAAAACGTTGTATTTTATGGATTTTCATGTCCTATTCGGACGAATATTATCCAATAATGAATGCTGGGTCTCAAGATGGTTGATGGTGTTGCGAATTGTACGCTCAGTAGGCCGATTATATTGACCATAACTTGAGCGAAGCGCGCGAAACACATTATTTACAGAACAATATTTAACAATAATAACAATATTTATTGAAGGAGTGGTAGCTATCAAGTCAGAAAAACGAGAGAACAACTTTCAAATTTTCCAGAAATTTGCATTTAAAATTTGCGTCTGAATGAAGATCACTTTACAATTTCCCGCATAGGAAGAAACTCTCCTTACCTTCCATATTATCTTAATTGGTGCTCTAAAACAATTTATTCGATTAGTCCACTTAAATGAAAATGAAATTACTTTGTAATTTTATTTGAATTTTCAACTAAATGAAATTACATTAATTTATATTAAACTATTTGCAGTTCAACTCTTGAAAGTAATTAAAATGTATGCACTTCAACAGCACTCAGCTAGAGTTCAGTAAGAGCTTTTCCCTCCCTAACAATCCTCAACAATTTCCATTATCATTATTGTATTAAAGCAGTAGAAAGAAATGTTGTTACTTTTGTTGTTGCAATTAAATGCACTTTATATAGAGAGAAAGAAAAACTTTTACTCGTCATTAAAAGTGCTGACAGCCAGAGTAAGACCACTACGAATGCAGTAACAACAATTGTTGGAAATGGCAACATAACCGAATATGAATGTGAACTAACAGCAGCAGCAGCAGGAGCTCTACAACAGCAACAATGCGAAACACTAACTTGCCAGTCATTAAAAGAGCAGCAGCTGCAGTGTGGCCGAGGCAAAGTAAATAGCCAGCATTGCAAATACTGAATAACAGTTAACGTTACATAGTGACAATGAATACTAAAAATACTAAAGTGTAAAAGTAACCGATATGAATATTGAACTGCTATGAGCAGAAATAATAGTGTGACGTTGTTCGAAAAAAAGAAGTAAACTATTGAAAATGAAATATTGCTGCATAGAAATAAAATGATTTACAGCGAAAAGCATAAGCGCAGTCAAATACTAAGAAAGACATTTAGAAAGCCGTCAAATGCAATGCACTCAATCGTTGTGGGGACTCCTTTGTAGTGGCGGAGCTTTTCTAGCAGCAGCTAATGCGAGAAGTGACGAGATTTATAGCTGGCGATTAGAAAGCATTAATACGTGTGAAAATTTCTTCTTCTTTTTTGGTTAGTTGTGTTAGAAATCAGCGTTTAATTGCTGTGAACAATAAAAATGCACATCATTCTTAGTATGAAGAACTAGTGTGATATTTATTTGTTTGTGTTTTTTCCAGGTTTCTAATTGATGGAATTGAGTATCAGAATCAGCTAAATTGCTTATAGTAATGTTTTTACGAAAATCATGGATATTTTCTCAAAATATTTGCTGAAGCCTTAAAATCTGTAAATTTGCTAGCGTGAATAATGGTAAAGCTATTTGTATGAGTTCATTTCAATATTGAAAGCTAAAGATCAAAAGGAAATCACAGACTGATAACTCTATAGAAATTCGTTAAAACACTACATTTTGAAATTAATAGAAATTAGATTATTTGACAACTTTTAAATTGTAAGTATCGAAATACCAGAAAATGCTAATCAGCTCTCATGCTTTGAATTAATTGGGTCCGAGACATTATCTTTCGCAGAGCACTCAAACTAACAAGCAGCTAAAAGTAAGAGAACGAATATTTTACTCGGATAACTGGAAATTCGAGATTGAGAAATAAAGTAATGACTAAACTTACGTTTCAAATGTAAGATGTGAAAGATGATTCACTAATTAATCACTATCCCATGTGAAAAACTGATAAAATTCAATGAATTTTACTAAAATTTAACTTTATTTATCGAATGGTATTTCATACTGCTGAAAATACTTTTTAAACAAGCAGGGAAAGGCTAAGTGCAACCGAATATTTTAGTCTGTCGCAATTTGTTGATCATCAAATATAGTATATGAAGGCTGAGGTAATTCCTGAACTGATTTCACTCATTTTCACCACCAAGGTACACTATATTCAAGACTATACGCTCACTTAATTTGGCTCAGATATTTCACATATTAACCAATATATGCGGAATAAAGCTCACCGTATTTTTGAACAACCTATAATTAGGTACATGGGAGCTACAAGAAGTTATGACCCGATTTTAACAATTTTTGGAACAGAGACACACTATAAGAAGAAAAAGATTCCCTCTAAATTAAATTAAAATATCTGAGAGATTTACCGATATTTTCGGTGAAAAATTACTTATAAGCATCGAGTTCTTCATGTTCTATTTCCTTAAAAAGTATTTCCACAATAAAAATATATTTCAAATACAGTATTTGTGCAAAGTTTTGTTCCGATATCTTCACTGGTGCTTAATTTATAGATTGCTCAGTGAACGAATCAGATAGAATTCAAAATTAAGTTATATAAGAAGTAGGCGTGGTTGTGAACCGATTTCGCCCTTTTTTTATCTGTGTCATTAGGATGACAAAAAAATATTATGTTTTCGAATTTCATTGAAATCGGTCGAGTAGTTTCTGAGATATGGTTTTTGACCCATAAGTGAACTATGCCACGCCCATTTTTCATTTTGTAAAAAAATCTGATTGCAGCTTCTGTCTGCCATTTCTTTTGTACAATTTAGTGTTTCTGCCGTTTTTCAGTTGGGGAGTTAAGGCACATTTAGTAATTTTTTCAACAAACCCTTATATGGGAGATGGGCGTGATTATTATCCGATTTCACCTATTTTCATTGTATGTGGTGGGGTACGTAAGGGAAGTGACTGCAGAAAGTTTGGTTTATATAACTTTGGTAGTTTACGAGATATGAACCAAAAATTTATTAGGGGGCTAACTCGTTTAGTTTTATGACTTAAAAAACAAACGTTATGTGAATAAAACTATTTATAATACTCTCTCTATTGCGAGAGTAAAGAAATACCTTAGTAGATCGGGGGCAACTAACATCTTAGAAGCTTGCTTTTTCGAATAACTTTCAGAGCCATGACACAAATAAATAGAAGAAGGAACTCGACTAAACAGCAACAAAGCAATAAGTGGAAATTTCAGAAGTACGTATGCATATTACTGACGTGCCATTAAAAAATCCTTTCAATTAACGATATTAGTAAAAAACATTACATAATAGGTTACAGCAGTTGTTGAATCAGCTGACGATGACGGTGATGGTGACCTATTGACGGCATAAAAAACCTGATGCAAATGTCAGAGCTAACGTTATTGAAACGAAAAAAACACACACTTTTAACACAACGCAACGCCAAAAGCACAATTTTCATATAATAGAAAAACAAACAGCGGCAGGCGCATGCGCATGCGCAGAACCACAGCACAAATGAAAAACAGGAAAATAACAACAAAACTTAATTTAAACAAATCGCATAGACGTAGTATGTACGAGTACTAGCCAGCACAAGCCATGGCTACAAATAATTGACGACGGTACGAAATAAAATGTTGAAGTCATTGAACCGCACACCACACCAGTACCGGCATGTTGCAGTGTGCGCCCGGCTTTGGTGCTGCTGCCGGTAAACAGTTGACTGTTTTTTCTCAGAGTATTGTGTTGCCTACATGCCCCACCACAGCACATCACATACACCTATGTAATTGTAAAGCGCAATTTTGTATGTGTTATATGCATTATTTAGCTTTTCCAGTCGAGTTTTGGCCCATTCAAATTCACTTGTTTTGTTGTTATGTTTTTATTTTGTATTATTTTTAGTCAAACGAGTTAATATTTTTTTTTATTTAATGTATTTTTTGTCTTTTGTCATTTGGTTTGTCGTTTCGCTTCAACTATGACTGATGACTGCCACACCACGCTCAATACAAGACAACAACTAACCGCCACCGCCGCTGAATGACAATGTTTCTTACGTTTTTTTGCCATTATTTACAGATTGAGTGTCGCGTGGTCAAACCACCGACCTGCCCAACCAACTGTCTTTATATATAGTTATTGAGGTGCCTACCCCCGCATTCAGCAGCCATTAGCGAGTGGCCCCCCCATACCAAAAGCAGTCGCAAAAACCGGCTAATGTTCGAAAGCGTTTAACACATTCAACGGGTGTTCGTTCGTTGCTGCTGTTTGTCTGTCTGTCTGTTCGCATTGCCCATGACTATTAGCTTGCTCAGCTTGTAGATATACAAATAAACACATTTGTAGTTATTGAGGTGCGCCCCTTACTTTTCATATCAGCTGTGTGTGTCGGCATGTTTGCATGTATAAAAAATATATTTATTTGAGCATATGTTCGTATGTATAAACAGTGAAAGTGATTGACTTTTCTTTCACTTTTACGCTGAACAAACACACTCAACGCAACTAAGTTGAGCTCAACTTGTTGTACACATACAGACATACATATGTACATAGTAGGAATGGTGATTTAAAAGTGATTTGCATGGATTTCGCTGTGCATTAACTGGCGCACATACTGCGACTGGGTACTTGAGATTACATTATAGGAATAAATAAATGTAATTTGTAAGTACTTTTGTGTGTATGTATGTATGTGTGTACGACTTGACATGCATGCGACAGCTTGAATCATTTTATTAAGTAGGTAAGTTCCAGCAGCATTAGCAGCAGCTGCGCATACAAATCGTTAGAGTTAATTTTATTTATTTTCATTGTGTGTAGATAACATTTTTTCTATTGTTTGCACTTTCTCACATCAATGGGTTGAATAATGAACTGAAAAAATTGATATGGATGCATAGATATGTTTGTATACTCGTATATGTACATACGTATGTATGTATATGCAGATAAGTAATGCGTTTATAGGACGTACATTGCAAGTATTATGTTTTATATACATATTCATATACATAGATAATATATTAGGTCTACAACTTTGCTACCGACGGTTTCCAATAGATGTCTCTAGGGTCAAGCACTGGTCGATTAAATCGATTAAATCGTTTTATATCGATCTTGGACATTTGTATCAACATTAACCCAACAAAATATTTGTAGAGATCTGTTTGCATCCCAAACTTATTATCAACTGAAAATGTCACTTTTTGAGCCGAATTCTCGACATTTGCGGGAATTTTGCTTTTCTTTTTTAATTCCAAGAAAAGTGCGGCTGAGGTTCATCGAATGCTTTCGAATACGTACGGTGAGGCTGTCCTAAGTGAAAGAACGGCAAAACGGAAAGACGGTTAAACCGAACATTCACGGCGCCAAGGTCATGCTCTGCATTTGGTGGCACCAGCTGGGGGTGATATATTATGAGCTGCTAAAAGCTAAAGTGAAACCATCACAGGAGATCGATACCGAAAGCAATTGATGCGTTTGAGCCGAGCACTAAAAGAAACAGTACGAGGAAAGACACGATAAAGTCATTCTCGAGCATGACAATGTTTGGCCTCACGTCGCAAAGGTGGTCAAAAAATATTTGGAGACGCTGAAATTGAAGATCTTACCCCACCCGCCGTATTCTCCAGACGTTGCTCTATCTGACTACCACTTGTTCCGATCGATGGCACACGGTCTAGCTAACGAGCACTTCAGTTCATATGAAGAAGTCAAAAATTGGATTGATACTTGGATCGACTCGAAAGATGAGGAGTTCTTTCGTCACGGAATACGCATATTTTACGCATATTCGAATGCAAATATATCGATTTTGGAGGCTAACTTCGAACTTACTTATGACTGAATCTACTGGAAAAAATTAGTTTGTTCCAATACCCAGAAAAAAAGTAGATTTTGTCATACAATGTAAGGGATTTTATCTTAAATTTTGACACTATTTATGTAAAGTATCATATTCACTGTGTTTATTGCAGTTCTCAAAGATTTTTTCATATATTCAGAAATAGAGAGAACCATAAAAGAAGATCCGGCTACAATTTAGAAAATAGAAATTACATCGTTGAACTCAAAAGGCATACCAAGAATATAGAAAGTATTTTGATGAGCAATTTATGCCAATTAATATTATTTTAAACTGGTTGATAAAAATGTAGTTATCTTACTTTTTGTACACATCCGCGATATCAGTGTATGTATGTATACAATATGTATAGTATGCATAAGTATGCAGATTATTTACGAGCAAATAAATTTCGATAAATTAAAAAAAATAATTTATTTAAGGGAACGGCAACGTTCTTTAGCGATATAATATATAATATTGAGTATTTTTTTTAACAAAACACGAGTAAATACTTATGACATTAAATACGAAAATTTATTTATAACTAACGGATCATTCTTATATCGGGTGATCCAAGTAGTGATACTTTTTTCAATGGCCTTTTTTTTGACAGATTAAACGCTGTCAGCTGTCATGTTATTTTTGTTCAGCATTGTTTGACATTTCATCATGGAAAGACTTACGCCTGAACAATGTTTACAAATTGTTCAACTTAATTACGAAAATTCTCGTTCTATGAATTGGCTCTTTTCGAGCCAAATTCTGTTCAGCGATGAGGCACTTTCTGGGCTTTTGCTTGCCCATAATTACCGCATTTGGGACGAAGAACAACCCGAAGAGATTCAAGGGCTGCCATTTCATCCAGAAAAAACAACGGATTGGTGTGGTTTGTGAGCCGGTAGAATCGGCGGTCCATATTTCTAGATAAAAAATTATGCCGGTAAGAACATAACCGTCAATGGCGACCGTTATCGAGCATCGTTCTCACGATAGTTGGGTCTACCTAATCGGAACGGACCCGGCCAACGAGTGTCAAATCGCCAGCATTTCTCAAAATTTTTGGGGAATGTTTTATGCTGCTACAACAACAACCATTATCGCGTCATGATAACCGACTATTTGATGTCTGAAATTTAAACTCGTGACAATCAATGATTTTATTGGTGAGCAGATACTTTCACGTTTTGGGCGGGGAATTGGTCACTAAGATAGTGTGATTGAACACCGTTAGACTTTTTCCTGTGGGAATATGTAAATAATGTAGTCTAAAGACTACGCGGACAATCCCGCTTGCATTCAGGCCATGGAGCAAAACATCACGCGTGTCATTCGCCAGTTACCAGTCGAAATGCCCATCGAAAACATCCAACATTTAAAAGATATAATCTTCAAAAACAAAATGCTGAAGTATGTTCTTTCGCATGATTATAAACATTCCCCAGTAAAATTGAATTGTCTGTGGTTTTTCTTTAAAAAAAGTAGGGAACCTCGAAATTAATCAAACTTTTTGTATGTATAAATTATTTTTTTTTATATTTTACAGACTAAACCAAAAAGAATAAATAAATAAAGGAATTTGCAGATAAAAAGTATTCAAATTATTATATATAAATATATATACATATATATTATATACATATGATAAGCGACATTGTGAATATATTTTGCCTCCAAACCATTTCATTAAAAAAAAGTAACAACAAATCAAGCTGAAGTACTTATCTTGACACATGAAACTTGGGTACTCTGTGCTCTAAAACTTTTTATGGAATTGCGAAGAAAAAAAAAATTGGACAAGAATTTGAAAATATTGTAATTTGATATTTTTTAGTTTGACTTGAAAACTTGAGAATGTACATACATACATATATGTTTCTATATAATTGTTAGTAAACAAGCTTAAAACGGAAAAGAAGGAAATAATATTTTTTTAAATTGTCAAGCATAAAATGATATCTCACTGCTGAGTAAACACATACGTTCACATGTACGGTTATGTATAAATGTTAATAAAGTAATAAAAATAAAAACAATATTTACACTGTCAGGCAAATAACTACAATATTTGCTAACAGAGACGTTAAATTAGAATGCCTGTATGTATGTATACATATAGAATAAGTATGTATTCGTATTGCATGGGGACAAGTAAAAAATCAAACTCACTATGTTATAATTAATTTGAAGAAAAATTTAATTGTAAAAAATTTATTGACTTATACATTCCCCAATTAGCACATACAAGAATATACAATGTTGTTGAAGAAGGTCTTTGTTTTGCAATTGAGTAAAACTTAATTTGACAACTAATTTGACAGTTGAATTTTGAGTATAAAAAATATTAAAAACAAATGAAAATATCTTTGTGTTGTTCTGAAGAGAATCCACATTTTACAATTAAGTTTTTTTTTTATGAAAAAAAAAATCTGTTAGAAGAAATCTGTTTTTATTTGTAAATATGCTATTTAAAAAGGATTTATTGGGTAGCTATTGCAATATTTTAAAAATTTTACCGGAAGTGTGGTTAATAAATTATATGACTTTTGACTAGGCCTTCATAACGGGTTTTAGGTATTTCTTCCCAAGAATTCTTCACTATTACGCAAAGTTTGTGATTATTGCTTTTCTGGATCTTACCCCATGGGTTATCTATGGAATCGTGGTCGGACCATTGCGCAGGCCAGGGCATGACATTAATCCCTTTGATACGAAACCACTCCATGGCTAGCCAATTTGTATGTTTCGGGTCATAATCCTGCTGAAGGACCCATTTCAGAGGTATTTCGTTTTTAGTATAAGGTAACATTGTGCTATTCAAAATATCAACGTAGATATGTTGATCCATGACAGTGTAGATACGATATATGGGCCCAGCAACATAAAAATAAATGACAAGCCCAAACAAATAGTTTGTCTAGGGTGATATTCAGTCTTCGGTAGACGATGCACATACTGTCGTGAACCTGTGCCTCCAAAAACAAACGAGTTTACTTTCATCTGTCCATAATATATTTCGTCTCTTTTCCAATTTCAATGATAAGACTCTAACACACACACTGTTATTATTTTGAACACAACTGTTTATGTTTATGTATATTTATATGAATGCATGCATTCTACAAAAAGTAGTTATTAATTAGCATATTGCTGATTTTTAACAATAATTTATATACTCGTACAAATTCACGACCGATGATTATCATTTTTTTTTCTTAAGACTGGAATAACAGCAACTATGTTTCAAAGTAATTGTTAATTAACTTTATTAGAAAATTTATGCCCGTTTAACCACAACCACATACAAACCAAAACTGGTTTTATTGCCGAGTTAGACAAAATTCTATAACATAATGCGTATCGAATATGATTTCATACAGCAAATTTAATAGTTTAGAAATTATTAATTTAATATTATTTTGTATTCTTTTGCACAAAATTCAAGGAATCAAATGTAAAAAAAAAATATGCAAACAATAAAATCTTTAATTAAAATTAGGTACAAAGCTAATAAATCTTCTTTGGCGTGCACGTTTCTATGCATATAACCTTATAAGTACATCGTATGTTTGTATGTATTCAATAAATTAATTGTAGTTCTAAAAACGGGATTCAATATGACAAATAAACAAATATACTTAATTTCATGCATAGCAATTATAATAAAACTATTTATATTCTACACGGTAAAAAGAAGTTATTAAGTATGTACTTATGGTACATATTTGCATACAACCATAGATTGTATGTACATAGTATGTATATATGAATACTTACAGGAAATAACAAACGTGCCTCGAAAACCATATAAATTATTTATGCACACATATAAAGGCACAACTACGTAAGCAATATTCGTATAAGAAATTACATAACAGTACAAAATTTGTGTTTCAACCAAGAAGTCATATCTATTGATTTTTCAAATTCTCTTCCTTACTGTTTTTTTTTTTTTTTCAAAATACAAACATAAATAATACATAGTATGTATGATCTATAGCTAAAAATGGATGTCATACGTACCAGTGTCGGTACATTTTGGTAAAACCTTATAAGGACATAATAATATGTAATTTAATTAAGTGAAATGTCTGCGTATTGCATTTAATGGAGAGTTGTAGTTTTTACTTCTATACTAGAATTTGGGTTGTTTTACATAAATAAAAAAACAGAAAGAAGCTTGAAGGTTGCTCCCCAGTGTGACATTTTCAAAAAATCGAATTTTCTATTTTTTGCTTATTCGATAGTTTATACTTTCAAAAATATCCTGTGAAAGCGGTAAAGTCGTATCTTGAATCGTTGTGGAATGGCACCATTCGAAGAGCGTTTTTCTCGAAACTACATTTTTCAAAATTGCTGATCATAACTCAACGAGAAATTGACCGATTGACTTCAAATTTAAACTGAGTATTCTTAAATATATTTCTATACCATGATCTACGATCTTTTTGATTTGTTGAAAATTGTCAATTTGGCATTAAAAAAACTACCATATGTTTACCCAATAAAACGGCATTTTTTTAGAACTTCGCCCTTTTGTTAATTTTTGATATTTTTCAAAAATCTTAGGTCATTGTATAGGAAATACCTTCAACTTTAATAACCTTTTTTAATTTTCTTGTTTCAGCTACTCATTCGGCCGGAACCAGGTCAACAGTTGGGGAACTTTTTTTGGCACCTTCGAAGACAGCATATAACTTTGATATTTTTCGATATTCAAAAAAAGTACTTTCTTTAAAAAAATACACGAAAATCGCCAAATTTTTCATGGGATGCACTGGACAACAGGTTCACCAAGGAAGAAAAGTCTTTTCGATAACAGAAATATACGATGTCCAACACATCTATCAAAGATTGTTCTTCGAGATAAAGATTGTTGTTGTTTTTATAATAACAGGAAACATTTCCCAAATAAATTTAGAAACAGCCATTAGCCGGAAATAAAACCTAGTCCGTGTTGGTTACACCAACCAAACTGTCATGGAAACGGAGAAGAAGACGGAAAATGCTACTGAAGATACAGCTAATGATAAACGGAAATATAATTTAGTCCGTTCTGAATACGGAAATTGTCATGAAGATGAGTTCGGTCTGTATATGTACATATATGCTTTTTATGAAATTTTTTTTATTGCCCGAAATTATGACAATTGAGGCTAAAACAAACTGTTTGTGTTTGTTGTTGTATTTGTGGCGGCATAAAATATTCCCCAAATAATTTTGAGGAATTCTACCGATTTGACAGTGCTTGGCCGTAAATAAGTCCGGGTGCGTTCCGGTTACGTAGAACCGATTGTCGTGAGAACGGAACTCTTTGCGGTCGTTCAGTTTGTTGGGAAAAAGTTGGACTTTTTATATATTGTATACATATCTATGAATGTTTGTATGTATAATTGGACAAACATTCGAAACAGTTATTATAATATTCGCATTATTATTATTTTGCAACTTATTATGCATTGTTTTTGTTTTAGTTTCACGAACCAAAGCAAAACGGGTCACTGAACACATTTAACTACAGGAATACTCGTATATATTTATACATATGTATGTATGTACTCTTATGTGTACTTTGTGTAAATTTATGCATAACTTCAACGTTAATAAGGTAGCGATTAGCAAACAAACAAGCCAACTAACCAACCAAGCAAAACCGCATATGTAATTTAAGAACCTACTCTAGTTGTTACTTATCACTGTAAGTGCCGTTACAGCTGGAATGTGCAAATGACAAAATACACACAAACAAACAAACAGTGTCTTCTATACAAGAACTTAAAACTTTGACAGCACCCAATAAGAAAATTTAATACCTTGCGACTAGTGATTTTCTAGTGTGTCATTTACACCCATTTGCTTTCGCTATGTCTTATGCCGGCAGTGTATAACGATGTTGCAAATACGTTGTCGAAATGTACCCACTTTTGCACAAAGCAAAGAATGTCTTGTGTGAGAATGTTTTTGTACAGTAATGCTAGCGAGTCTGCTGAAGTAGTCATATTTATGTTAATAATAGACTGCTTGGCTACAGTTCAACGATGGCCGGTGGCCCACTTGAATGTCCACCAACGTTACCAACGTCATTGTCATATAGGTGTCGCAGTGTCTCACATTTGCTCTACTTTTTTACCGTTACGTTTCATTGCCTCATTGTGGCGCACCGCAAATGTTTTTTTTTTGTAATGTATCTTTACTAACTATTATATGTATATTAATTTATTCTTTTTCTTTGTAAATAACAGCGCTGAGGAAGCGGAGGAACACCCCAAGATCATAATACATCCTTACATTCTCATATACGAATGCGATTTGGTGTGAAAACAAATTATAATTCATCGTTAGCAATAGTTGAATATTATTTTTGCACTTAACTGTATTTGTCAACAATATTTGTGTTGCACTCAAATTAAAGATTAACGTTTTTTATTGTTTTTTTTTTCATCAATATAAAAATTTAGAAGTAATATTGTGTTTGAGTTTTTTTTTTTTTTTTTTTTTTTTTTTGAAACACTTTACATTCTCTTTTTTTTATTTTTTTTTTTTATTAATTAGTAAACCACTTACCTTTTGTCATCAAGCAACTCCTTTGCTAAGGACAAACGTAATCGCACGACTTTCATGCTCTGCATAGGAAATAGTTTACAAGTGGGTGATAGAAATTTCGGTCGCCAACAGTAGTGGGGAAACTCTTTGCACACACTCCATAAACGTTCATTATGCTCAAACAGATATGAATGTTCTTTGCCGTAATCGAGATACTCTTGCATATCCGTATAGTTACAATGAAGCAAATGCCGCAGCATATGCAACGCTTCGCTGCCCTCAGAGGCATCGCGTACTTGATTAATACCAAATGATAATAGCGGTTCATAATGATAAAAATTGCCCGGCATGGCATTCAAGATGTCACCCAGAAATGTTGAGCCCGAACGCCAAGTTGTGATGATAACACTCCGTACCGGTGTACCATTTGTTGCCGGTGTCATATCAGATAGTTTTTCCGCATCGACACCAAAACGTCCTTGTGGATATTCGAAGTTTTCCATTTCAGTGAGTATCTTCGCGCGTTGCGCCGCCAGGACATCCGCTATTGTAGCAGTCATATTATATGCTACGCTCGCAGTGCCCACATGATGCCGATCGACATAACCTGTCTGTCCGCCTGATATGTCACCAACGCCAACGGACATGCCGTTAGATATGGTCATAGAGGCAGGTCGATGTTGGGTTGTCGCTATCAGCAATAATATGCACAGGCTGCTAACACCACAAATGCCTATCAGATTAGCTCGACGTGACATTTTTCGTCGTTTTGTTGTTAGGCTGATGCGTTGCTGAGCGCGTGTCCTGCTGACGCTTTCCACAGATGCTCCAGTCAGTAATGAAATGGTTGTTGAATCTGTTTCGGACATGGATTTTAAAGGCACAAAACTTAACGCGAGAACTTAGTATTACATACACTTTAAATTAAAAAAAACAAAAAACAAATAAACACCGCGGCACAATTCCGATTGATTACCTTGGCGGTCACGGTTTGACAACGAATTGTGGTATAAATGGGTTATATTAAATTCAAATTTTCCATTTGTTTATTTGTATTGATTTATGTAGATATGCTAAGTATTCATGCATATTTTTTGTTCAGGTGTTGATGAAAAATTTCAAGTTTTTAACTTTCACACACACGTACCTATATACAATAATACTTCGCATAACGATACTTAACAATGAATTAATGTGTCTACACGTTAAAAAAAAATCATATTGCCCGTTTCAGTTGTTTCGTAGGTGTAGCCTCCTTAGCATTTAATTTCAAAATGTTATACCACAAGCATATAGGCTCTATATATGTGAACCCAAGGAAATTAAAACACTTTTCTAAATTATCGTCCTACATAAAACTCCGCGACATTAAAACATTAAACTAGACGACTCAAGAGCAAACCAATAACAAGAAAACTCCAATTGGCCTCTTCATTATGTTAGCTTACATTTTCTTTTCCACTTTATTTATGTCTCAGACAGCTGTCAAATGTAAACAGCATAAAACGTTGCCAGATGGAAAATATATTAAACCATTATCTTTTAGATAAAATGCAAAATGATTAATTTAAGTGGCATAGTTTTTAGATTAAATATTTTGTTTTTTTTTTTACTTTATAGTATATTTTATGTATTTAAAAACAAAATAACAAATTTTGAAGCTAAATACTAGTAGGAATTTAGTAAATTTAAAATATGTGGTAGTTCTTTTATTTCAACGAGAATACAGATGTTGCATTAAACTGGTTGGCTATAAAATCGTTTTCTTATTAGAATGTTTATGAATTTCAAAGTCTGGTTATGGCATAGTGGCTATTATGTGAGAGTTACCTGACAAACTATCGCTATAGTTGAACTGCGTTATTTTTAATTTCATATATTATTAAAAATAAACAAGTGTAAACATAACCTTTAAAAATGTTTTCAAAGTAACTATTAAATTCTGCGATTAGTTTAAATGTTAATAAATCGCTTACCTTTTATCATTTAACATTTGTCCAATATCTTTAAGCATCATCTTGTACACAATCATTGTTAGAAACGGATACATTTTACACACTTCCGATAGAAATTCTTTGTTCCAACAATGCAAAGGATATTTTCTGCACAACTTCCGCTGATGGCCATAAAGCGAATAAAATGTAAAATGTTTTCTAGCCATCTTCAAGAGTAGGTCCGTTTTATTGTAATCACATTGTAATAATTGCTTTAAATATATCAATGCGTCTGTTATTTCTGGTACTGCACGTATAATTTGATGTTTCGAATCATACAATGGTGAAAAATGTTGATAGTAGCCCGGAGCACGGTGGAAATATTTAACAAGCCGGCTGGAACCCGACAACCAACGTGTGACAATCACGTTTCTAATTGTGTTTTTGTTACCAACTACAATTGACAGATTCGCTGAACGTAAGGAGTTAATTTCATTATTCACAATTTGTCTTTGTTTTAACAACGCTTCCTTCATATTAGGATTCTTGGGGAAAATAGTAAAAAGCGCCACAAACCAAATACAAACTCCACAATATATAAAGAGTTGTATTTTCCACATGGTGAGCCAGTAAATGTTAGTAAATGGCTAATATAAATACATTTGTATATTGATCGTTTTTCATTTAATGTAGAAATAAAACTTGACAAAAAATTCAATGCTTGGAATTGAAAAAAATCTCTCCAACATAGTATCCAACTTCGGTTGAAACATTTTTTTTTTACTCAGCACAAATAAACACTGTATTGAATTTTGTAAAACTAAAAAACAAGTCTATACCTATTAATTCTAGCGCCAAAACAAAAAATAATAATAATTTTTGCGAACTTATTTTAGAAATGAAGCAAACACGATATATGAAAAATGGTAAAAGCAACCATGTATTCTCTACGAAATATCTTTCAAATTCAAATGTCATACAATTCTGCCTCACACCTTTCAAGTAGTAAATACGCCAACCACTCATATTCGCCATGCGTAAAATTCGCTTTTATTCAGATTTCTCATTCCTCAGAGAGGCGGTATGTGGGCACTCTCAGTTTACGGCGAATATCTGTTACAGTTGCGGCGAACAACAACACCAAAATGTCACAAAATGTGTTATTCCAATCGAAAACATCGAATTTTGTTCATTTTCTTCGGGAAAAAATCAAGAAGAAAACAAAACGACTACAATACAATAGACGGCAGCACGGCGAAAATCACATTTAACTCGCGACATATGAATTATTGCACAAGTAGTCAATTATTCGCCGTCGAATGTGGATATTCTCAAGTTGCAGTGCTATTAAAGTGCGCCGGGCCATTAATTCATTCGTTTTTTTTGTGTAAAACAATTAGTATTTCCGAAAACCAGTCGATCACGTAGACATATTTATCGTTTAATTACGCGAGAGTTGCTGTGAAATACAATATTTGAGAAATTTTGCGCGCTGTAAACTTTAATACAGAAGAAGTGTAGGGGCGACTAAAGAGGCAGCCTCATGTGAAAAAGAGGAATATTCGCAGTGAAAAAATGAGTTCTGTGATTGTATTGGATTCCTCGGACGAAGATGAGGTAAAATGGCAACAGAGTAAATAAAAAGAGGGCGATAAAAGTAGTACGAGTATTATAATGACAAACCATGAAACTATGAATACATTTTTAATTTGTACACTCGGTAAGGCCAATTATTTGACGAGTTGTCTGTTGTTGGTGTTAATCTATGCTGCCGACGGCGCACTTTTCTGTGTGTGTTTTGAGTTGGCGCTAATAATTGTAGGCCAATAAGCGCAACTACAGTCAATAGTAGTCGGCGTCATTGACGTGCATTGTGCTCGGTAGTTCGCCTGCAGAAATAATTGGTCAGCAGCGCATTTTACATGTGTTTATTAAGTGTGAATGTTTATGTGTATGTAAAATTTGTACTTGTTCAATTTAAAGGTATAATAAACTCTACAAGGTGTAGTAGCGAAGTTCAGAGTGGAGACTTCAGTTTCCCCGATTGAATGCGAATACCAACAATCGGAATGATGATGGTGATGTTGAATAGTTGAGTGAGCGAAGAACATTACTGAAATGTGTGCACCAACCAAATAGACATATACACACACACAGATCTCCAAAAAGTGCCTCCGAGTAGTTAAATTTCTTGAAAGTGTTGTTAGATTAATGGGAGTAGTCGTTGTCTTTCGCGCTATTAAAGAGGCACTGGTATGCCAGGGTTGCACATAACGTTGTAAATTGTGAGTTTAGTTGTGTGCGGTATACTACAAACGCGGCGAATTCAAAGAAAGATGACAAACAGTTGACAAATGTTTGTTTACATATTTGTGTTTGTTTATGATTTTTAAACTTGCGCACGCATTCATATACATAAATATATAAAATAATAATGACCTATTTTTTATTATTTAACGAAAATGCTGATTACATTGATGCATAATACAAATGTAACTAATTTTGTATTGTTTTATTTTGTAAATTCAGTAACAGAACGCTAATATTTTCCTGATGTGTCTCTTAACATTGTTATCACAAAGTATGTTTTATTATATAAAATCAATCGCAGGGGACATGATTAATCATATTAATCACACTCTTCATATCTTTGTATACAAAAAATTTAACTGAAATTAATGCGTAATTAATACCTGTACTCGCTACAACAATAATTGCAGTTAGCGTACAGCTGTGTTCAAAACTTATATTTTTCTAATGTGTAAAGCTTTTTCGATTGTGTAGCACATGATAATATGTGTTTACATACGTTGACGCTGTTTTAGAGGTACTGCAGTTAACTTTGGCGCCTATATTTTATCAATCAACGCCGACTGCGCAGTCGGTGGGTTGTGTTTACGCTGCCGATGCGATGTTTTCGAAAATGTCTCCACTTTAGCAACTTGCACATGAAGCAGAGACTTTGTTTTGGTCCAAGACAAGTCTCCACTTTAAATTTTCCCGCCTTTTATTTTTGGATGATTTTTGTTGTATGTGGGTGTAAGAGAAACTTTAAGAAAAGAAGGAGGGAGCTGCTAAGCATATATACATATGTATGTATGTACATATTATATATTTCGTTAGTTATTTAATAGTGAATGAATTAAAAAAATACCACAACAAAAAGTGCTGTATTTATTTTAAATAACAAAGCGTACTGGACATAATTTGGTATTTGTATTATTGTCATATAATATATATTTTCCTTTTTATTACAATTTAATTACCTCTACTACTTTTTTTTAGGTACCAACGAAGCGGGCTTTTATTGCTCCATCAATTCCAGCCACAATAACACCAATAAAGGGAACGACCACAAAATGTTCAACAAATGTGGCAGTAAATCAACTAAAACATAAAAAGACGAAACCACGTCCAATTCCTAGCGGCATTACAATCACGCGACGCAGTCCTGTTGATGTTACTTCAACTAACAGCAATGTTGTGGGGCGTATTGCCGTTACAAATGTGAATCAGACAGCGGCAAAAATTTCAGCGGAAACAGTTGCTGCAACTAGTAAAGTAATTTTATCCAAGACTGCTACGGCAAGCCTTTTAAAAATTAATGCAACTCCTACGCTAGCTAATTTGAAAGAAAGACAAACTCCTACGCCACCAAGACATCTACCACAACACATAAACACAAAACAACAACAACAGTTACAAGCTGCTAGCAAACAGCAGCAGCAACAACAGAAACATTTGTCGCAGCAGCAATCACAAGGAGTACATTTGCCACATTTATCACAATTGCCGCAACTGCAGCCATCTCCTTCGGTGTTACGTAAACGTTTATCAACAACAACTTCACCTACGCAACAGTTGCAAATACCACCACAGCAACAGCAACAACCACAGCCACCAAAGTTGCAGAAATCAAAACTGCAGCATAATACGCCGAAAATACAGCAGCCGCAGCAGCAACAACAAAAGCAACAGCAAACAGTGAAACTTGATGCACAAGTGCGAAAACTAAGTACACCCCCTGCTACAATCAGTCCCAGTAGTATTGCAACAACTTCCACATCAAATACTACGATGTTACCATTAATTTCATCCGTTCAATCGATGGCAGCTGGTGCCACACCACCGCTTCAATTGCTGGCCACACCACCACATAGTGCGGCTACGACATTCAGTGATCATCAATTGTTTAGTCCAAAATTGATGCATACCACATGTAGTTTGCCGCCATCGACAACGGTCACGGCTGCACGCACAAAATTGTCCAGCAGCATTAATACAAACATCAACAACAATAATGCGAACAGTAACATTAGTAGTAATTTTAGCAACAATAATAAAAATATTAATAATAATTTTAAAATTATGTTACCACCAAAAACTAGCAATAACAATGTGGTTAGTGTAAATCTATCGACGGCATCGATAACTTCCAGTGCTGTAGCTAGTTCACTAGCCACACCAGTAGCATTGCAACAATCAAGTTCCGGGCCACGTATTGCTTATGTTAATAGTCTTGCCACACAAATCAGTCCAACAATTGCAAAAACAAATAGCAATAATTTTGTAAATTATGCGCAAAAAGCTAAAACTACAACGCCACCTATAGTACCAATAGCAATCACGCCAGTTACAACAATGATTACACCGGGCATGACTACATCCTCAGCTGCAATTACAACAACACCAGCTCCTACAAATGTATTGGCAAGTGTACGTCGTGTGAAGCCGACAACATTATTGCGTAAAAACGACGAAGCTTGGTTGAAACGCGCAGCGACACCAACTACTTCCGCCAAAACGTTTAAAGATGATGATTTGGTATTAGAGCTATTGCCACATGCCACCAGCACTAAAACACAACAGCTTACAACATCAATGACGGTGGAACCTATTAAAAATACTACAAAATCTTCAAAACCGCCGGAGTTAGCAGTGAAATCAACACTAAATAAATCTAAATTTCCACTCAAAATAGACTTAACTGCTTCGCCAGAAAAGACCAGCACTTCTCGGCTCAATGAAATTATTACAATTTCACCAACAACATCACCAACGCAATCGAAATCAGCAAAAAATAAGTCCAACGCTACAATTGCTAACGGTGATGCCAAATTACAGCCCGCTAAATGTACAACACCTGTTTCGGAAAAAAGTGTCAAATCCAGTGAAGAGCGTCTACCGCTCACCAGTGAGTATGAGGAGCTGCTAAAGGTGTGCCGAGAAGCGGATGCGTCGGCTGATATGGAAAAACTTGTGAAGACGAAATTAACAAAATACTATTATAATGTACACCCCGATTTCGTGCGGTCCAAGGGCTTTAGCAAGAATTTGCGTACGGTTATTACAAATATACAAAAAGAACCGGATTTAGTATATTTACATCTAAAGACAATAGTTGATGAGTTAAAAGTACGGAGTAAGAATAAGGAAACATTACAGCCGGTGTTGGTAAAAGACGAGGAGAAGAGTGATAGCCCAAGTGGAGAGAAAGATAAAGATAAAGATAAAGACACTGCAGTAGATGCAGGAGTTGGCAATGAACCGGTCGAAGATATTAGCAGCACCGGCAATAAGCATACAGATGAGCAGATCAAGAAGTTGAATAAAGCATTGTATATACTAACGAAGCGTATCGCGCTATTGGAGTCAGCTGAAGTGGATTGGGATGATGAAGATTCAAGTTATCTGCAAGTGGAGCGTTTTAAAAAACGCGCGTGTCAGGTGTGTATTGAAATTTGAACTCTTTATAACTTATATAATAAAGAGTAAAATATTTATAAATATTATTTTTTTATTTTGTCATCTCTAGATATACGAAAAAATTTGTGATCTTACCGGTGAGAGCAAGAATGCGCATCGTTTGGTTAAAAAGCCCATACATTTTAATGGTACCACATACACACAGTTCAATAAGACATTGCAAGCGTACATTAATCGTACGCGAGAATTTCCCGACTATTTCGATGTGCTACGTATGCTGGAGCACTGCAATCGTCAGTATGAGTATGCTTTGGCAAATTTCGAAATGAAGCGCATCGGTGAGTGCCTGTCGGTGTTGCAGCCGTAAACCGTGTAATACTACTGTTATTTTGTCTATTAATTGCACTAAAGTGTGTGAAAAAATATTTATGAAAATATTTTAAATTTTATTTCAAAATTTTTCTTCTAATTTTTTTTTTTCATAAAGCTCATGATGCATTCGTAAAGGTTGGAAAATTGTTGCAGTCGCGTCGCCGAACTGATCTCTATGAGACCGTTACACATTTTACAGCACACGAAAAGGATCCGGCCACAGTCGATGCGACGCTGCAAGCAAAACTAAGTGAGAATCAAAAGAAGCGTACACGCATTAGTGATGTGATTGAGAAGTGAGTCGTCGAATATTGTATTTTACTATAAATGAAAAGTTCATACAAATAAATTTTGTATTTCTTTATATAACAACAGATATGCGCGCGAACAAGATATGATCAGGGAAGAATTGAAGGAAGCACGTCAAGCAAAAGCTGCCAAGGATTTAAAAGGCGAGAGCAACGATGATGATAATGATGAAGACGATGCGATCGCTAGCACCAGTGCGAATGCGGCGAAAATTGCTGCATTACGCAAAAGCAAACACAAAAAAGTTATTGACGATGCTTTAAGGAGAAATGTCAAGCGAAATGATAATGATGACACCTTAGATGCTGATGAAGAAGAGGACGATGACGACGACGATGAGGATGCAGATGACGAGGACGATGAAGATCAAGTGAATGGTAGTGACTTAGAGGCCGATGTAGAGAAGCTAGCTAATGGTATACTGTCAGACGTCGAATCAGATGTTGAAATTGTAATAAACAGTTCGACAGAAGAAGTGAAAGAAAAAACTGACGAAGTTGCAGCAGATTTTGAAATAAATCACAAAACTGTAACAACTGACAGTTCAGCAGACAACACAACAACCACAACTGCAGCCAGCACTGATTTGGTTGCAGCGAACACACAAACCACTGACACAACCACTGCAAAAACTGTTAAAGAAAGCACAACAACAATGCAAACAAACTATACTGTTAATAATAATTTGTTGAGACAAAAGACTGCAGATCCATTAGCCAACGCTACATCGAATACCGCTATAAAGACAAATGTGACAACAACAGAAACTGATAGCAAACAAACGGTAGCCATAGCCAATGGACTTACAAAGACGGGTGTCACACAAAGTAGCAGCAATAATCCAACAACAATAGCACAAGCACCAAGTATAAAAATAGTTTCAGTTGCCAGCTTAAAAAATGTAAATATTGTGGATATTGAAAATAATGCCAGTATAGTCAAAAAGCCGACCAATCGGAATGCGTTGCAGACGAAAGCGCAAAATCCGATTGTGTCAGTGAATGAGACGATAAAACGACAACGCACAGTTGCAGAAATTGTCATTTCCGATGAGGAATCGTAGTTATGGCTAAAAGCGTTGCAACAACTCACTTAAGTTGACTGCACAGAAAATAATATGTGTGTGTAAATACAGGGTAATGTAGCATAGCTATTGTTTAACAATAATTGTTTAAGCTCAAATTAATTTATTTAATTTACAAGCCAAAAATAGTTTACCACTATCAAATCTCAAATCAAACTAAGCTGCTTTGTACAATAATGCAGCAGAAGAACTTAAACTGTCATAACTCCGAAATTGCATACTTGTTATTGTATTTTTATCAATTGATTTTAATTTATACTTTGCCACACCTACAATATGCCATTCTGGCAACTCGAAATACTATTTTCTACACAAATGGCTTATTTAGCTATTATCTCTTTCGAAACCTCTCAGCTCTATATTTGTAGACTGTAAATAGACTTTAGGTGTATGCATACGTATACTTTTGTTAAACAATTTTTTTATAAAGAAATCGTGACATTTTTTTACTTCAAATAATTATTTTCTATTACCAAAGCATTAAGCTGCATACGTGATAGGCCTGAGCAAATAAAAAATACTATTACAGATCATACAATCTTGATGTACACGGTAACTATGTTTTCGGCATACATACATACATATGCACATATGGATGTAAAACAAATTACTTGGGGTATCACTAGTTATGGCTATTTAACCCATGTCCTTTATATTGCGCGCAAGCAATCAGATATTTAATTACTTTGTATGTATAGTATACATATGTATAAACATACAATGTTTCATTAAATTCAAGTTGGCAAAATTGTGCGACACACTTAAGCACACACACTATTGTGACATATTTAAATTTATCATTTAACTGTAAATTGTAAAATAGTATAGAAATTTAAGTAATTGCTAATTAATAATTAATAATATGCAAGTGAGAATACAGGTGCAGTACGTACATGTGTTAATTAAATGTGTTCTCTATGTCTAAATATAACTATAAATTATTTTTACGTCAAATATACTCTACTATATACATATACTTTAATGTGTCTAACATATATTAGTTATAATTCATATGTATAACAGAATGCATATATATATTTTTTAAAATCTCTTTAGGCCTAAGCACATTTAAACGTATGCGTAATTATTTCAAAACACTAAACGGCAATAAATTTTAAGAATTTATATATAATATAAATATTTAAATGAGTTTTCTTTGCGACGGGAAGATTTAGTGTAAACTATTATTAACGCTGGATGGTTATACTTACTTTACATAAACTAGGGTTATACTTCATTTTCTTGTATCCCTTACAGGAAAACTTTTTGATTAAAAAAAAAACTAATAATTGTTGATAAAATTTTTTATTTAGAATTAAGGAAATAAACATAACAAGAACCTAATTTTTTTTTTTTTGAAAATTATGTACAGCTTTTCCATCTTTTTTTTTTTTTTGAAGAAACGCAGACGGTTTGATGATGTATAACCCCCAGTATATAGTATAGCCTTTCAGGATTAACTGTATATAACAAAATTTTAATTGTTTGTAACAAAAAAAATTAATGCTATGTTTACCTTCAACATAGAACTTTACGATAATGCCGGTCCGATGATAAACATCTACATGAATGAAGGTGCATGCATATGTATGTGGCTACATCGATAGTGTACATGTATATTAGACAATACTATACTATATTATATATGTACACCGCACATACATTCTAATGTTCTTGAGATAAGTTTCTGTCATTTATGAATATACATAACTACACACATATGCACATATCATTAACTCAAATGCGATTAGTTTGAAGATTAAAAACCACAGAAGATTCAAAAAATGTATGAATATTATTAAATAGTAGCAGCAGTTTGTGCCAGAAGTAATAATGTACGCAACAAATATTTGCGGTGATGCTGCCACAATTGATTTGAATAAGGAATATTCGCCTACACTGAATTCAAAGCGTTTTTTAGAAACTGCAGAACCCAATAAAGCCGTAATCGAGCAATTTTTAAAGCTCACAACGGAACGTAAGTTGTTTATATATATACATACATACATTTACTGCATTAGAGCTAAATTTTTTATTTTTATGTTTTTTAGAAACTGCAGCTGCACGCGCAAAATATAAAGTTCGTCAAAATGTTTCTTACGCAAAGCACTTTAAACAAAATGTAAATACTTTGGATAACCAAATGGTGGACATATACTATAAGGATAAAGAAAATGGTTTGATTTGAAGACAATCTGTGTAAATTATAACAAACTCAATTATACATATACATATTTATACAGGCAAACCCATTTTTGTTTATATACACGGTGGTTACTGGCAAGAATTGGATAGAAGTACATCTGGTTCTTTTGTTGCACCATTAGTTGAACAAGGCTTTCGAGTAGTTGCCGTGGATTACAATTTATGTCCCAATGTGACACTTGCTACATTGAACGAACAAATAATGCATTTCTTTGAATGGTTGTATGCATATGCAAGAGACACTGAAGCGAGGTAGGTACATTATACTCAAAATATTTATTAGAATAATAAATTAATTATTAGTAATTAAATATTGCAGCAAAATCTCAATAAGTGGTCACTCAGCAGGCGCCTATTTGACGACTCTATTGTTCAGTAATAGTTTACTGAAACTACCATTTGCTGAGCATACGGTGTCGTTTTTCTTGATCAGTGGAGTTTTTGATTTACGTGAGTGTTGGAATTTACCAAGCGTTAACCCTGCGAACATATTAAGCTTAGATTTATCAAGCGCCGAAGCATTATCACCAATTTGTTGGAAACTGGATACAAAATTCATCGAGTTTGCGAAACAAATTCAACTACGCATTTATGTTTTAGTGGCGGAAAATGACAGTGAAACGTTCAAAGGACAGTCTTTAGAGTTTGCAAAGAAATTGACAGAGGCTGGTCTACGAATTGAATATCAAATATTTGAAGGATATGATCATTTTGATATTATTGAACAGGTGCCTGTCAAAGAATCCGCGATAAATATGTATTTATTAAGAAATTTATTGTAATACATACATACATTAATAAGTAAGAACACATGGACTAGTAAATTCCGTAATGAGACTCATAAGTTTGTGCGGGACACCGCAATTTAATAAAAGCTGCTACTGGTCATGTATTCGGAAGACTATTCCTTTGCTATTTGGTCGTTGCTTTGACCGGAAATAAATTCTGGTTAAATTCGGTTACATTTACGCAATTATCGTGGGAACGAACATTCTCGAATTCTGTAGCCAACATTAAAATTAAATTATGTACAAAATTAAAAGTGAAAGAGAAATATTTGTAATTTTTTCGATTTTGGGCGCATGTCCATCATATTTTTCTGCCTTTTGATCTCTTTGATCTGGTCATTTTATAATCTTTCATACACAATACCTTACTTATTTTTTAAATAAAATCAATTATTTTATGTTATTTTAATAACAGCTAATTTCCAGGACAATCTCAATCTCTTGGAAATAAAAAGCACATAGTTGTTTAATGGATTAAATTCAAATTGTGCGCAAACCTAGCATAACACAAATATTCAAGAGAATACATCATAATTAAATGTATAACACACCCTGTATAAAAATTTGTCACAATTGTGAATAGCGAATTTCATTTGACACTACATTCACATTGTTTTTGTTACACGTCATTTGTGGACAGTTCCAAATATTTTGGCCATCAAAAATTAAATTTTGTTTTTATTAATATTCATACAAAGTATTAGCAAAATGAGTAAAACAGTACAGAACGAAGAAGACACCAATTCTACATTATTCTACGCACGCAATGAGTACTATATTGGAAATTTCATGGGATCTATTAACTTTGTGCTTCCCGAGCAAGGCACAGCCAGCACGGAGCTGCTCTCCTATATGTATCTCTCATACTTAGCTATTGATTCTGGTCGCCTCATTGCAACCGATATAAAGGAGAATAACAATACTGCATTGCTAGCATTACGTTATGTGAATGAAGCTTTTGAGCAGCCTTCAAAAATTGAGGGTTTACTAGAGAAGCTAACTGATAAAATTGCCAGCGAAGAGGATGAAACTAATATTTGGCATATCGCCACCGCAATCGTCTATTGTTATGATGGACAATTTGAAAATGCTTTAAAAATTTTACATGGATCAACAAACCTCGAGTCAATGGCCTTATCCGTGCAGTGTTTGTTGAGGTTGAATCGTATTGATTTGGCAAAGCAATTGGTTGCTAAAATGCAAGAAATTTCAGATGATGCTACGCTAACACAATTGGCCCAGGCATGGATTGCACTAAGTCTTGGCACTGAACAGATACAAGATGCATTCCATATTTTTCAAGAATTCTGTGAAAAACACAATCCTACCCCATTGCTCTTAAATGGTCAGGCAGTCGTTCATTTGGGTTTGGAAAGGTATGAAGAAGCTGAAGCTGTTCTACGTGACGCTTTAACTAAAAAGCACAATGATTACGACACTCTAATCAACATGATGGTACTGGCGCACTTGACAGGAAAGTCACATGAAACGATTGCTCGTTATTGGGAACAATTGAAACAGTTTCATCCAAAAAGTGAATTTGTTGCCGATCTAGACAAGAAGTCAACGGAATTTGATAAGCTTTGTTTACAATATTCATTGAGTGGAGACGAAGCTGCACAAGCATAGAAATATTTAACTTGTAAACTAAACTACTACCTTAACCATTCTTGTATACATTTCAAATAAATATATATTAATGATTTGAAATTAATTAATCTTGTTTACTTTTCGTTTGAAGTTATATTAGACTACATATTACATTTACATATTTTGTGGATTGAAGTATAAAATATAGACGTATAATATCCAATGTTAATAGCTGAAAATATAAATGGAGGTGTATGTTAGAAATATAACAATTATTAAAAAAATATGTATGTGTTACTTTTGTTTGAATCCATATTTTTTCCGTTCATAGAACAGATCTGTTTTGGAACTGCCAAGGTTTACAATCTTCGGACATCCGTCACGCTATAAATATTATTGTTATTTGACAGGTTAATTATCATATGTGAATACTCACGTCTTTTTCCTGAATTGTGCACTCTTTGCAATAATAAGCGTCGGAAACACCTGGTCCACCACATATAACACATCGTCCTTGATAAGAACCATAATTGCACTCATCACAGATACGTACTAAGGTACATGGCCGAACATAAGAATCGCAAATAACACATTTGCCATCACATTTTTCGCACAATCGACCAATGGCTACAAACATGTGTAAATAAACATTATAAAATTTTGAAATTGGAAATTATAGAAAACTTACCAACACCAGGTTGCTTACGACAAAATATTAAATCTGGATGATGTTTCGCCATTTATTTAATTTTAATATTAAATTTATTTTATTTGTTTACCTTCACCGGCTGGAATTGAGTGGATAATAAAGTTGCACGTTGTTACTAAATTAATTGAAACGATTGTGAATGGAACACAAAGGACAGTACATTTAATCTATTACATTCGCCTCAGGCAACAATTGTATTTTTTTAAACCATTTTAATTTCTAAAAACATAAAAACATTAAAAATAAAAACTTTCTTTCAAGCCGACGATCAGACATTACTGGGAATTACTATTTATACATGAATTAGTGAAAATAATTCAATTTCGTACCTAACCAAGAAAATGCATTCTAAAGAAGTCAATGCATTGACCAGAGATAAAGCATTGACCATGGTTATAACAACAAGAATAACAACATTTACTCATTTATATCTACACAACAAATAAAATTATTTCCTGTGGAATCTGTGTTTATTTAAATTCATTCACTACTTAAAGCCATATACATAACTTCTGTTAGTAAGCAAGTAAGTATTTATATTAAGTAGGAAAATATTTAATTATATATTGTGTTTGAATAAAACGATTTGAAATCCACTATTACAAGTGTCAAATCTACAATTTGTTTTTGTTTCCGCCTATAGTATCACATTTTGAAAGTTTACAACAGAAAACTATAATACTTTTATGGTCAAAAAGTAATTAAGCAATTTATGATAAATATTGTTATTAAATAATCTTATAGTAAAATTATAAGTAGTAACGCAGATTATTTATTTCATATTGTGCACTTACAATGTTAAAATATTGCAAAAGTCGTAAGCGGCTCATACACACATCATCTTACCAGATGCTACTCTCGAACATTTCTTCACACTCGAAAACGTGATAACGTAGGACGTTGAAATTAAATAATATATATGCACGTTATAAACAACGGCGCAAATATGTTTTACTTTAATCATATTTAGAGGAATTAGCACCCATAATAGAACGAATTGAACCGGTTGGTGAGCCACTGTCAGTGACAGTTTCCAAACCATTACCGCCCTTATAAGGCCGTGATAAACAATTATTAATAAATGAACATACACAATGGATGTATTGTGACGGATATTTTGTATAAATCTTTACATGCTCAGCGTCTTCAAAACATGCTGCCGATACATCCACACCACGCTCTTGTCGGACTTTAATGAATTTTTCAATGTCCTATATATAAGCAAAATTTAATAAATTTATTATTATTTTCTCATGTTGGTGATTCTTGGTAAGAACGTACCTGATAAGGAATAACCACATCTCCCTTGGAATACACGAACAATTGTGGAAATTGAGTGGCCTCATTTTTCAAATCGCTGAAAGGATTTGTTTGTACCGGTTCAGATTTGAAAAATAAGCTTTTAAAAGCGGCAAACGTTTCCTGGTAAATATTATTATATAAATCATTACAATAATTGCAAAAAATATTATCATTAGCTCCACTACGTATGCGGTATCCATACTCACCTCAACAAACCACATAATGCTTAAAGTCAAAGTAATAATTAGCGCTGTTACAGAGTGGCACTTCTTCCGCTCTTTTCCATAAATTGCTGTAACAGCACGATATAAACCCAAAATACGACGTTCACCAGGTGCAGAATCGAAAATCATGCCCCGTATTTGTATGGGAGTCTTATGTTTACGCATTGCTAACGATATGTGTTGATATAGGTAAGCGCCACCATTCGAAAAAATATGCACAATCACTGGATGTGAGTCAAAATTCATATCATACATTAGTTTCAGTATTTTTTCACCAATAGGAATCATTGCGGTGCGTTTCCAAAAGAGCGTATCCACTGGTGCGGTATAACGAACGGTAATTAAACTGAAAAGAAATTTATTATGGTAATAAATATTTGAAAATAGCATGCAGATGTACAGCTAAATGGAAGTAGAGTCATAAATTATTAAATTGCCACCAACAAATAAATTGTTGTAATTATTATGTACTAACATTGAAAATGAGTAGAGATGGGCGCGAGTGATAAGATAATCATTACAAACTAATCAATTGCTACACACATTTTGAATATAAATATATGTATGTATATAACCTTAAATTTATCAAAAATTTTATATATTTGATATTCTAAGCGCATAACATCTCTCTTACCCACGGTCTTCATATATCTTCGAATATTTCATTAGGTAACGATCCTGACAGCCAGCCCAACCGAGCAACATGACTATAGGAACATTTGTATCATTGTACACAAATACAAAGTCCGACTCGCCGGTATCCATTGCATCGCTGCGATAATTTGGTGTGGGAAACTTAATAAAATACTCCAAGTTATCCTCATTCTGTACAACGTCACTATATTGTTGTTGACGTTGTGCAATCTGCAATGTGCGCTTCGGTGAAGCGTTTTCTTCACGTTGTGGTTGCTGCGGATTTTGTGAATTATATTGATTTGCAGGCATATTGCGTTTATTAGGAGCAGCAGAGTCTAGACGTCGTATATTAGTAGCAGCTCCTTTCTGCTTGGCACCGTCAATGGGTGGTATTGTTGCGTTCGTTGAGGCAGCAGTGGCGGCGGCAGCAGCCGGTACACCATACGGATGATTAAAGGAATTCGTCGCGGCCATTCTTGAATAGTTAGTTTTCTAATATATTTAAAAAATTACGGTTAAATTGTTGAGTTAAGTTGTATTTTCTTTTTAGTAGGTTAGGTTAGGTTAATCTGGTAGGCCTTCCTCTTTGGTAACAGAGCCACTGATTTTCGTAGTTTATTTAATAATTTGAATATTTCGCTAGCGACGTGTGCTGAAAAATACATAAAAAATAATGTGTTGAATTTAAAACTGTTAGTTTTGACATACGATTGTATGTATTTTGATTTGATGCACACAAATTTTCAAAACATCGAGAGAAATATTTGTAAACGAATATGTATATTTTCTATTATATATTAGCTTTTGTTTTTTTTTTGTAATAACATATTTACGCACTTGACCTTTTAGTTTTAAGATGATTGAAATATTTATATTAATATGAATCACATTCAAATGAAATAGTATTGTATAAACGTACTTTTTCATCGATTTTACTGAAGTTGTAGTTACGTTTTTAACGTTTATATCAAAATCGTATATCGTTTTATATGTAAATCAATTATTAGGCAATCATTCGATTTTCAGGTAATTTCGATTTTCCGCAGGTTTCTTTCAGATTTTACAGCCTACTTTTAGGCTACAGCACTCACAAATACGCTGTTGCTAAGTTTATATTTACCGTAGATTTCCGTATCCTTAGACACTTTATTTTTATTTGTTTAAATATTATTTCAAATCTACTCGCATAAATTTAACCTTACTCTTTCGCCGCAAATAATAAATATTCACTGAATGTCTGCAGCAATTTGGACGTGCCGTAGTATATGTGAATATTCTTGACCTTCTTACTGTCAAACTTCTTCACCTATTTCTCGCCAACCACCCATTAGAAAGCCGACATTTAACGCAATCACTTTATAAAATAAATACCCAGAGCACATGTGATATTATATATTTTTCCATAGGAAAAGTTGTTAATATTTCTTGCGTATTTATACTCACTAAATAACTTTTATATAAAACTTACAATTATTTTAAATTCTGCGTATATATTTACATAGATTTGTACATATGTAACATATGTAGAAGTACTGCTGAAACCGCTGCCAATAATCAAATTATGAACTTGCTTACGTGTTTTTGGACAAAACTCCTGTCACCATTATCACCAAGGTAGCAGCAGTGTAACTGCGAATCCGAATTGCTTTGACTGTGTTGAAACCTAACCATATTGTAATAAAACAATTAGAACAACAACTACTCCAAACATGTTTTCACAATTCGTCATTTATGTGCATATGTAAATAGCGAAAAATCAAACATTGCACATGCGCCAAAAAATGGTAATTCATTGAAGTTTCCATGACATTCGTAAAAGTTATCAAGGAAAAAAATATATATTTAAATATATGTATATATATATAAAAACTGTCCCATGTACTTAGTCTATGTGATAGCGTGTATAATATTAACAATCCAGAAACAAAAACCAAATTAAATGGTTGTTCTTCTTCTTTTCAAAGTATCTACTAACTATTTTTTATAAAATAAATGCTTGCGTAGTTTAACGAAAGTCAATAAACTAACAATTTTAATTTAATAAATCACCACATGTACGCATTTATTATTTTAAACATTTAAAGCGTAACTCCATATATAAACAAATACTAAAGAGCAACTACGTTTGTCAACATAACTACCTTTACCATTTAATATTTAGCGCAGTATTCATTTTCTCCACTGCATGGTAGCTTGTGTGTAATAACATTTTTGCCTTGTCAGTATGTGCGCCATCGAAGAATTTGTTATAAATTTGTCTGGTATCTTCATTTTCTGGTTGTGATTTCGGTAACTGTTTGTAAAGTTCTTCTAGCTGTTGGTTCAATTCATGTATGGGAACACCAGTGGGTGGTCGTACTTGTGCACCACCATTAATACAACCTAAAAAGAAATGAAAAGTTATAAATAATTTACAATAGAATATTAAATAAACTTAAATCACATACCAGAAGGACAAGCCATGACCTCAACAAAATGATATGGTGCTTTCCCACGTTTAAGCTTTTGCACCAAATTTTGTATGTTACGGAAACCATTGGCAATAGCAAACTTAAGTACAACTTGACCATCACGCTCTAACGTGATCTCACGAAAATCTGGGTTTCTGACAATTTTATATAGCAGAAAATATTTAAATATAGTTGTGAGAAGTTGTGATATTAATTTAACAACGTACCTCAAATTTTTATACTCCAGTACTTCCACACCTTCATCAAAGAGTTCTTTAGCAGCATATTTGAAGATGTGATCGGCATAACCACCTGAAGTCGAAAATTCATGTGCCCATATAGAAGCTTCTGGCCTACCAATTTTCCATGGCCAGTCGATCTCCGATGGAGCATATGTAGGTAACGGCGTATCTTCACTTAAAAGCATTTGCTCAATTTCGACTTATTAAAAGAAAAGTTAAAGAAATATGTTACAAATTATAAAACTGAAATTTAATGCAAAATGTAAAAATTGAACCCTATTCAAGTATTTTTACAGATTTATATGTATACGATTCACTTACTTGTCGTAATAACGCAATCCACATCACGCGAGTTATTCGCCTCACTGTAAAAGTCCTCACGCGAGGCTTCCAACTTCTTGTCATAACATGGCATTAACGTTACATGATATATTTGTTCTGCTGGAACATCTAACTTCCTTGCTAACCATTGTTTCACCAGTACGCCCATTATTTGCTGCGGTGAACGTGTGGTAGCAATGTAAGGCAAAATGAAATTACCATGTGTTTTCTCAGCATAACAAACCCAACCCGGGCAAGAAGATGAAAGCATTGGCAACGGCGTTGCGGCAGCTGCATCAGCGCTTGTAGAATCACGAAAACGTTCAACGAATTCATTACGACACTCAAGTAACGCCAGATCATCAGCTATTTTTGTGTTCAACACATAATCCGCACCGAGCGAACGAAAATAACCGCTTAAGTGTTTAGCAGCCTCCTCTGGCTTTAAGTTGTAGCGTTGCGCTAAGCTAATGACAGGCTGTGGTGAAATTGTTACAACAATTGTACGTACACCTTCGCTGGCACTTTGATTTTTCAATGCGACATTTTCGCGTAGCACTCTTAATAGCTCCTCTTGACTTTGTTGGGTAATAAGTACACCTTCGGCGGATGTGATACAACCAGAGCATGCGAGACAATCTTGTAGTGTTATTTCTACTTTTTGTAGTTTTTGTTTGCCAGCCTGTAGTATACAAAGAATTTAGATCATCGAAATTAATAAGTCTTATGTATATGTACCGCAGTCTCTTCATAATAACCATCTCCCTGTATCGTAATTTTAGCACCAGTTTTTGACTTGCTCTTTTCTATGGGTACCGGCTTGATGCATTCCTGTCAATTTATGATTCATGTTATGCTATTTTTTAATAAACAAATATTTATAAAATATGCTTGCCTGTGATGGAGTTATGAAATCATCCAGATCAGTTAATTGCAATGCTCCACTGAAGCGCGACATTTTCTCACATTTATTTCACTTTGTTTATCAGAAGTAGTTTCGGAAAGCTGCAGCGAATGAACTAATTCTTATCGCCAGCTGTTTTCCATATGACCAACAGAGTGGCCAGAGCTATTAATGGACTCATATGCACTTTAGATATTTACAAATTAAAAAAAAATACATATATATATAATTAAACTTAAATATAAAACACTTAATAATATAAAAAATAGATAAATATATACAAACTAAAATAATTTTAACGCTAATTTCAATTAAATATTTTTTAGCATGGCACTCAAACTATAAAAGTTGCACAAGCACTGGACAAACTATTTACACATGCACTATACATACACGTATTTATGTTCTAATAAGTTTCTAACTAGTATAGCATATCACTTGAAAACATTCTAAACTGGCACAAAAATGACGACGAGTTCTTTAAGGCAGCGAAGCACTGGAAATAAACAAAAGTTGTATCAAAATGTTAATGCTACCGCGAATGGTGGCACCACAAAGCTTCAGAGTAAACTGTAAGTTTTTATTTAATTCAATAGTAAATTAAACATGCCTATTGATTTTCCACTTTTTCTCGAAACAACATTAGAGCAACCATTAGTGCCGAATTGCAGCATGCGACACAGGCTTCAACACATCGTTTATGGACTCGTGCCGTGATTGCTGCCTCTGTCATGATTGTTGTTTATTTTTATTCTCAACAACATAACAGTAAAGAAACAAAATTTGCCTTAATCAAAGAGAAACTGCCATTACGGATACAGAAATTTGAATGTTCAAAAAGCTACAAATCGGAGATACGTCGATATCCGAATTGTGTACCAAAAAAATGTGGACGCTTTGTCAGTGATCAATTGGTAGAGGAAAAGGAAGTAGATACTCTTTTAAATTTGGCGCGTACCATACTATCAATGGCGGGCTCGTCTGGTGGTGCTTCCATTTTAAATTTACACACTGGTGCTCTTTCGTATAAGGAACAATTTGTAAATGCATACCGGGTGCCAAAAGTCGTAGCCGAATTGCAAGAACACCACTTACTGGTATATAATGTAAGTAGATACTGGTAACTCTTAATATGACTTATTAACATATTAATAATTCTAGGCTGTTAAAGACAAAATCAAAAAAGCTATAGCCGAGCAATTTGAAATACCTGCCGGAAGTCTATATTTGACTGATCCTACATTTTTCTCACGACTCACTAACGCAACCGCTAGAACAATGAATGATGAATATTGGCATGAACATGTCGATAAGGTAAGTCGAAAGGGAATTAAAAATGAGAAAGTTTCAAAAAATTCCATTTTTTTGTTTTGCAGGAAACTTATGAATCATTTCACTACACATCGTTGCTTTATTTGAATACTTATCAAAAAGATTATAATGGTGGGCGTTTCATTTTCATTGATGGCAGTAATGCAAATCTTACTAAGTCAGCCATTGAGCCAAAAAAATCGCGTGTTAGCGCATTTACTTCGGGCGCTGAAAATTTACATCACGTTGAACAAGTTACCGAAGGAGAAAGGTAATGTGGTCTGGTAACTTGTAATTACTTCTTAAATAACTTTTTTGTTTTTTTGTATATGATAGATATGCCATTACCATTTCATTTACTTGTGATCCCGATCGGGCGATATCTGACCTCCACATTAAGAAACCTCAGTTATAAAGTATTTAATTCAGTTACAAGTATTAAACTAAACAAATGAAGACTAAATAGAAAATGCAGTTGTAGACAAAGTAAAAAAAAAAAACATAGAATTACACATACACGTATATATTAACTAGTAAAATGCACTAAATTTACAAAAACTGTACTATAGTTTTTAATTGAAATGTATCCCAAGTATTAAAAATGTAATAGTTGTTGTTATTTAATTTGATGAAGAATTTTACAAATAAAACCTAATAATAATAATATCTAATAGTTGATTAATCAATTTAATGTAATTGAAAACTTTTGAATTTGTCAAAATTATAGAAACCAGCTCGCACTTGACGTCCACCAAAGAAACGACCGTTCAAATCAACCACCGCTGTTAAAAAATAATATAGAGTTTAGGTTTAGGTATTTAGTTACAAAGCATTTACACAATGTAATGTAATATTTACCTTTAATGGCGCTTTCGATTCGTTTAAATTCAACGAATATTTTCACTGCTTCTTCTGGTGTCGTTCCAAATGCCTCATGTATAATAACATTAGCCACTTCACCATATTTAGTATTGCATTCGTCTTTAACTTCGGGTTCCAAATCTTCATCAACATCTCCTGGACCGACCATATTCTGTAATACAGAGCGTAAAATTTAAAAACCAACTTTTAAATAATTATATACAAATTACCCTTAATAAAACCACTTTGCTGGGTTCTTTCATGATTTCTGTAATGCTAGGTTCAGACGCTGGTACTTCAGCTACGGCTTGCGCTAATGTTAGGGAGGGCGTTATTGGGGCTGGTATTGCTGGTGGTGCCATGCTTGCAGGTGGACTGTTAGGCGCTGGTGGTGGTGGCAAGAACACATCCTTTTCATGTATTATGCGACCACCACGCTTTGAAGTCTTTTCCACCTGCAAGGCCATGGACATACCCTGCTCCTGTTTGCCCAGTCCCTGACCATCTTTAAAGCCGTATTTTGCCATAATTTTTGCAGCAACAGAGCTAGCAGAATAGGGTATGGTTACATTTGAAGAGCCATCACCGTTTTCGTTATTTATAGAGATTTCTTGCAGCGAAGGTGGTGGCGCAATTGCAGCACCACCTTTACTGGACACAGACCCTTGGGGAGGTGGACTATAATTCTCTTCTTCAGATTGACGTTGACCAAAACCAGAAAACTTAACTGGCGGTGATGAATCTCGTTGGTTATTTCGTCCCCGACCTCGTTTTCGTTCACTACCTCGTCCTCCACCTCCTCCACTACCGCTTTTATGTTCTTTCTCCTTATTTTGATTTTTATCCTTTAGTTTTTCATACTCATTCGGCCACATAGGATCATATTCATCTACGAAATCCCAGCAATCATCTGATTTTACATTTTCAATTACTGGTTCTAAGGGTTTTGCTGTAATAACTGGTTTAGGTGTCATTGGAGATGTTTCTATCTTGGTGCTGCTCAAATTGTTCGCTTCTGCTTCTGCTGCAGCTTTTTTTGCGCGCAAGTTGACCACTGGTGTCATCAACTGCGTAATATTACGTGTATTTGTCAATCATATAAAACAATTATAATAAAACTTGTAACTAAATAGATCTGCAAAGTTTACCGGTTTCTTGGGCGGCTCTTTTGGTCCTTGTGCCTTTTTAATTGCCAATTGTGTTTGCAGCATTTTGATACCCGAGGACCAACCATCGATTTGACTGGCGCGCGGTTTTGTGTCAATATCATCATACAAGTCCATTATTATTAACTTTTTTAATAAATTACATAGAAGACAAAATCCATAAAGTTAACTCAAAAAAACTCTTTTACTATATAACCAAGTTGACATTTCTGTTTATAGCGTAAAGGCGACAATTCGGTCACTAAACGATAACATAGTTGCATTTGCTGAATATAATAAAATTGAAAATTCGACAATTTGTGTTTTTAGATAAACATTTATGTTTATAATTCGTATTAAATTTATGTAATTTCTAATTATGACATTATGATATTTAATATTTGGTACATAACTGCTTGTGTTTTGTTTTTTGCACACTGGTAAGTTTACTTTTGAAATTGAGCTTCTATTGAAATAATTAATTATTAATGTACTGCACTATCATATACCAATTAAAAATTAATTCACCATAAATGATATACAAATAATTTGGCATTTGTTGAAGAGAAGATGAATTTGATGACAAATTTCATAAAATAAAATAAAATTCATAATATTAATCGATGCAGCCCTGTGTACGAAAAAAGGCGAGAAGTCGCCATCTTGGAAATTAGACAAAAAGCAGTGGAAGAAGAAGAAAAATCGAAACAATTGACAGCGCCAGCGAGCAGAAAATCGCGTCAAAAATTTAGTTATTTCTTACAATTAGCTAAAATTCCGTCACCAAAAACATTTCCAAGCAGATAAAAACGAATTGGCAAACGGGCTAACTGAAAATTGTGTAAAAACAGCTTAAAACTGGAGCAACAGAAGAGGCGAAAAAAAGTTGAAGAAGCAGCTCTTAAAAGCAGAAAAGAAAAAATTGCGAAGCGACGAGTAGGAAAAAGTTTCGTTTTCCCCTTTTACGTTGCTTTTGCCGTTGCGTTTTCCGCCAGCAGAAAAGAAATTATCATTTGCAAGTGTTTGGAAATAAACGCATTGCAAACAATATTAAGTTAGCCTACAACGTGCTTACTTTTATCCTTAGTATAGTGTGAAACACTTTTATTAACGGTACTGGATTTTCACTTGTGTTATTGGAACGCCAATCGGAAAAAAGGGGAGAACGACGGTATTCATTCGTTTCATATACTGCTGCCAATCAATCTGTCAAAGCCTCCATCCCTTTTGAAGCATCGTACGTTAAGTGATACATTCGTTCATATGTACATTCATAATTATTAATCTTCTTATGGGTACGATTAGAAAACTGCAGTAATTGCAGAACTACCGTTGTGGAATCGCTGCGATAGCATTACAAATACTATCTACATACTCAACATCATATGCGGTCAATTTCATTCCAAAAGCTGCAACAAATACAACATTTAACACTGTGGCTGAGAGGTTACAGCAAATCAGCTTATTAAGTTGTTCATCACATGCGACACATTCGAAGATAATCATTTGAAAGGAAACAATCATAATATACTTCAAATTACTGTTTGTTTCAACAGTGAAGTTTATCCATAGCTTAACAAAAATTCGGGTTCTATTGGACTATGTCTGAGCATTTGCATCGTCGAGTACAAACACACACATAGCCATGGCTGCGACGAGAAAGTTGCAAGGTGAGCAATCATCACTATCAGTTACTAGGTATTAACATGTAAATATGAGTATCAGCTGATTTTCTTAGCATCTATATTACGACAACGTATTTGATGTATATATGTATATTCTATATAAGCCCGGAGGGCTAGGTGTAAATGAAAAGCAATGATATTTGTTAAGAATTCGTATATATACAATAGCTCTAAAATAATAAGCGCTATCTTATAAGTTTAAGTATACTCGGCTTAACAATTGCATCAAGTTACTGATCTAGTTAATTTCCATCTAAACGAAAGAAAAACAGCTTCATTCTAACGGTATGCCACACGTAACAAATTTTTTTTTGTTGATAATTGCCTGACAACTTAATATATCAGATTTGAAATATGACTAATGTACCTATTTCTTATAATCTTGAAATCATACTATTATTCTTGCAATTCGTACTCAGTTTAACTAAAAATTATTATTTTTAGTACGAATTTTGCTTGTGTGACACATTCTACTGTTTTTTGTATAAGAAGTACATTGCTTGAAATCATAAAATCACCATAATTTTTTTTTACTTGTATTAATTTGTATCAAAAGTAAGCTCGGTGAAGGTCTCTCCCGCAGGAACATATTTATTTGTTTATTTTTTAAGTGTTCGTTTAAGTTTTGTTATATTCACACCTTTTTGTTTGAAGTGATTTGTTTTCATTTACTTTACCTTCTTTTTTTATATAAATTTTTTGTTAGTGGATTGTCGGATGGAATGATATGATTAGTAATAATTAACTATATTTTTTATAAAAAATTTTGGAGAATGTGTGTCTTATCGGCTTTTAAATTGTTGAAAAAATTGGGTCATTGCAATTGTCTGTGCCATGACATTAATATTATATATGTACTCGTATATTTGTAGGTATAATACCCATGCACATATATATTCATTGTATTAATCCACACGTAGCGTTGAATGAATACTTAGTGCATGCGCACGGATTGAGTTGTGATAAATTCGCTTTAAATATTTGCGAAAGTCTTGTCATTATTAGTATAATAATAATTACAATATTTTTTTTTTCATTTATGAAATAATAAGTATATATGTTTATTTATATATTTTTTTTTCAATAAATTTTGTTGAAACATTTTTTTTTTCATTATGTATTTTAATATCAAAAGTGTGTTTAGTGTCATACGTATCTATCCAATAATCAGCACTTATAGTACATGCAGCAATCAATGTTGCATTTCTAAGCAAGTAATTACTCCAACTCACAAAAGAACAAACGTATTTGATACATATGTACATATGTAGTTGACAACGGTAGTGAAGCAATTTTGCCACCCACTCGCTGCCCCAACTGACCCCATCAGGCATATAAACAAACGAGTAAGAAACTACCCGTCTCACGTGTGCACTCGTATATTTGTGTTTTTGCTCGTTCAACCCTTGGTTGTGCTTGCATTCGTGACCAATGGGTATCTTAAACTCAACTTTACCACAATAATGTACGCATTGAAGATAACACATCATATAGAAACTCTGTAAACTATTTTGCGCTTAAATTCTTTATGCAAACAATTTTATGTGCTGAAATGCGCGGCACCATATTTACATATAAATCAGTGGTCGGCACGAGAGGAATTGTGACTGTATAGGTGAGCACGAAATAATGAATACCCAGTGAGAACTCTGTAGCCTAACATTTTAAGAATGTTTTTAATTTTTTCATAAAACATGAATTTTTGTGCTCATTTATTCATTTTAGTTATTTTATTATTTAAACAAATATATTAGAACACAAAAGCATTAACTTTTCTGTCTTTAAATAGCTTAAAACCATAAATATAATACATAACATAAAACGACATTCATAAAAGTAGGCATTTCGCGCAGGGCACTTATTCAAAGTGCCACAGCCATGCGCGATGTTTATTCGTTGCTGGTTCGACAACGACTGAATGATAGAGCGTAAGCGTACGTGTGACTTGAGTCGGCACATTTGTGGTATGGAGTGCCGACCACTGATATAAATACATGTATCATATAAAAATCGCATATCACTTATATTGATAGTAAATATATATTTTTTTCAGGTGAAATTGACAGATGTCTGAAAAAAGTTGCTGAAGGGGTGGAAACATTCGAGGATATATGGAAAAAAGTGCATAATGCTACAAACAGTAATCAGAAGGTACGTCAATTCCATGTTGTTTGCACAGTATGAAAGATTTTTATATGTGTAACTATGTAGCTTTGTAAGTGTGCAGTATTTAACTGCCAATGGTAGAATTTATAGACATAATTGGCCAATGCGTCAGCTGTAAATAACTTGTATATGTATGTTTTGCGGGTTTTCTATAAAATATAATGTTATTTGTAGCCAGTTGTTAATTTAATAAACCATATTACGATTTATAAGAGGATGATACTATTTTGTTTAAGGAAAAGTATGAAGCGGATCTTAAAAAAGAAATCAAGAAGTTGCAAAGGCTTCGAGATCAAATCAAATCATGGATTGCATCTGGGGAGATTAAAGATAAAAGCCAGCTGTTGGAGAATAGGCGTCTCATAGAAACGGTGAGCATTTCTTACATATATAATATTTTAATAGAATTATTCAATATTATTGTTTTATAAATTTTATGATGATTTCAAAATCAGCAAATGGAACGTTTCAAAATCGTAGAACGTGAAACGAAAACGAAAGCGTATTCGAAAGAAGGACTGGGCGCTGCACAAAAAACAGATCCAGCTCAACGTAAGAAAGATGAGGCACGTAACTGGTTAACATCGTCTATTAGTTCATTGCAACTGCAAATAGATCAATATGAAAGTGAGATTGAATCCTTATTGGCGGCAAAAAAGAAGCGCCTCGATCGCGACAAACAAGATCGCATGGATGAGTTTCGCGCTAAGTTGGATCGTAATAAATTCCACGTTATGAAACTGGAAACAGTGTTAAGATTACTCGACAATGACGGTGTTGAAGCAGAACAAGTTAGTAAACTAGTTGATTTAGTAATCAATAAAAATGTGCTATACTATTTCATTACATACATATACCACATTCCACAGGTAAATAAAATTAAGGATGATGTTGAATATTACATTGAATCCTCACAAGAGCCGAATTTCGAAGAGAATGAGTTTCTTTATGATGACATTATTGGCCTGGACGATGTGGAGTTATCTGGCACAGGTGAGTTGTGTGCGGTGGAGATTTTTGTGTGAATGATTATATAGTTATATTAGAACATAATGTTAGGTATAATGAAATGTAGCGTCATGCAAAGCATGTTTTCGTGCATACAAACGATATCTCTTTCGTCGTTGTGTGTGTGCATATGCGTTAGCCTTTATTTTAGATAAAAAAAAAGAAAATTAATACATATTTACACTTTGAAAGTTTATTGTGCAGACGTATACTTATACATATATATATGTTTCTGCCTTTATTTTCATATTTTACTCTGAATATCATCCACATCAACGGCTTAACATAATTATGTTCTCAATGTGATTAAAAACCACAATATCCACAAAAAAAAAATAAAAATATAAAAAACTCCCGTAAAATGTGTTGAATGAAAATGATTTGATTTGTTGAACAACAACGTCCATCCATCGGCCATCTAACAACTCACAACAAATACACAAATTATGTTTTGGCAATGCAACCGAATTTGCGCGTCAATTTGTGTGCATTATTTATATTACCACAACATTATCTAACGAATAACTGTATGTCGTATGCTATACAATATATTAATAACAATTATTAAATACACACAAAAAAAAATAATAATAAACAATAAACAACAAATAAACGAAATCATATGATTTCGCTTAACTTATCTAAAACGCTGTGGATCCTGTGCTACTACAACAACAAATGTTGTCTGAATGATGTTGAATGAATGACGGATTTGTGGTGTTGATTGAATTAATTCTACTAAAGGTGTTTCACTTGGTATTCCATCATCAGCCACTACCGACAGCAATAACAGCAACGAGACCAGCGGTTCGCCAAGCAGTATAACATCGGGTGGCAGTCCTGTGCAATCGCCAGCGCCAGCAACTGGTACACAACAGCCGCTGCAACAACAATCTGCGACAGCGGCGGCGACAACGACGTTGGCGTCAACAATGAATACGACGGCAGCGGCAGTAACAACGGCGCAACAACAACAACAGCAGCAAAATAATAACAGCAACAGCATGAATTACGCAGCGGAAGCAGCTGCGGCGGCGGCGGCGGCAGCCACAGCGTCGGCGAATAGTAATACAGATGCGACAGCCAGCGATAAAAGGAACAAAAATGAGAGTAATTCTAGTAGCAAAACAAAAGTGAGTAGACGCTGTTATAAAAAATGTGCGCAAAACTTTATTTATATTAAACAACCGGGTTTTCTTTTCTTTTACACTATAGCAACCTGTAAAGCCAACGGCAGTGCGTGCAGCAAATAGCAGCGGTAAACCTTCTAGTGGCTCAACATCAGAAAGTTCGTTTCACATTTGTAGTTGCAGTGTGTAGTAGTATAGACTATTTTTAATGTGTGCTTTCTTTTATTTGCAGCGTCTTCAAATAAAGCCGTTAGTTCGACGCCCAATAAGAATCATAACCAACAACAACAACAACAGCAACAGCCCACCGCAGCGGCAATAGTGGCAGCAGCAATGGGTGGTCAAACAGCGCCAACGCTGGTGACGAGCACGGCAAATAGCATAGTTGGTGGTGCGCCCACGTTGGCGGCCACCGTTGCCGCCATGGCTGCTGGCCATAGTCCTGCACTGCAACAACATGCGCCAGCGCCCAGCTTAAATGCGACAAATGCAACGGCAACGATTGGTGGTGGTGCGACAACGGTGACAGCCGCAGTGGTCGCTAATAATGGTAGCAGTAACAGTAACAACAACATTCAAGGCCAATCTGTGATTCAAGCGACGCCAATTATTGCATTTGCGGCTGTAGCGAAAAATAACACATGTAAGTGGGTGGGCATGCGAATATCTGCAAAAAAACATTAAATTACTCCAACATTTTAATTAATTATATTAACATTCTGTATATCACATCATTTAACAACATTTTTTTTTTTTTTTTTAATTTAGCACATCTTGAAAACGGGCCTGTGCATACGGCGACTTCATACGGAATGACTGCACCCACGGTAGTAACCAATTCACAGCATCAGCAACAACAACAACAGCAACAATTATCCAATCTTCAAACGAATTCCTCACATTTACAAAACGGTTTGTTTATATCTACATTACATACGCATGTCCATCTTTATGTGTTATCATAAATGTTGTTGTTCTTTTTGTTGTTCTGTAGCGCATAATAACACTTCCAATAACAACGCATCAAATAGTTTAGCGAATGCTGTGCAGCAAGGAAGCGCAGCAGCCGCAGCTGCCGGTATGGTGGTGAATAATGTTGGCGGTAATAATTTGGTAAATTGCATTTCTCCAAACGGTATATCGCAAGTAATTGGCGCACAGCAACAGCAACAGCAACAACAACAGCAGCAGCAACAACAACAACAAGTTATTGGTGTAACTAACAATGGCACGCGGGTTTCACCGGGTTTGCTGTCACCGAAGCATATGAATGGCATGCCTGTGTCCGCAGCCAATATAAACAACAATAATAACAACAACAACAATAATAATAATTCGATGGATGCGATTTCATTAAAGACAATAGCTCAGGAAGCTATTAATCGGTCGGTAATCGATACCAATTCATTGACGCAAGGACCCGGACAACAGATTGACAATAGGCAACAGCAGCAGCAACAACAACAACAACAACAGCAGCAGCAAGCGCCACAATCACAGCAGGTCTTACAGCATTTCTCAACCGATACAACTGCCAATCAGCAACAACAACAACAACAACAATCTGGTGGTTTAGCAGCAGCCGCGGTAGCCTTTGCTGCAGCAGCCGCCGCAACAAATGGACCAGCAACAGCGGGTGCGGGCCCAGTCGGCAGTGCAGTGCAAAGTGGTTTAGGCGGTATGACGAATGCAGCGGTGGGTCAACCAGGCGCTAGTAATAGCGGTGTTAATGCACCAGTGGGTAGCAAACCACTGCAACAGCAGCAGCAACAGCAACAGCAACAACAACCCACAAATGAAGCGCATATAACGCCACTACTTGGCGTAGCACCGCTTGGCACATTGCCGCTACATAAAGATCATCAATTGCAATTCAAAATGATGGAAGCCGCTTACTATCACCTCCCGACACCAGCCGACTCGGAAAGATTGAATATATATCTGCCGCGTACGCCAGTGCCGACACCACTGCATTATCCTCAGGTTGGTGTGAATATTGCATTTATGCTATCTTGGTTAAATATATAAACATATATTCTTACATAACAACAGCAACAGCTTCCACTCTACGATACCGTTGAATTTTATCAACGACTCTCAACCGAAACGCTCTTCTTTGTTTTCTATTATATGGAAGGTTCGAAGGCGCAATATTTAGCAGCGAAAGCATTGAAAAAGCAAAGCTGGCGATTTCACACAAAGTACATGATGTGGTTCCAAAGGCATGAGGAACCAAAAATTATTAACGATGATTACGAACAGGTATGTTACATGTATTATAGCTATGTGTATACCAATGGAAGTTACCGCATTTCGAGTTTATACTTTTGTTGTTGCTGTTATTTGTATTGTTTTTTATTTTTATTTTGATGTTATTGTTATTTTTATTTTATTCATTTCGTAATGCTAATTCATTGTTTTATAATCACTCCTAGGGTACGTACATCTATTTTGATTACGAGAAATGGAGTCAACGCAAAAAGGAGGGATTTACTTTTGAATACAAGTACTTAGAAGACAAGGAGTTGAATTGAACGCTGTATGCTGCAGCCAATGTATAAAAGAAAAAACACTTTTGTTATAAAAACATGCATAACTTCTAAGTTACATCAGCCAACAACAGCAACAAAAACATCTCTACCACCACCTCTTTTAACAGCTAACAACAACAGCGCAATTTATGAAACTACCAACTAGAACGAACAAGAAGTACTGCAAACGTTTGCAAATACCTGTCGACTTTTTCCATATGTTGTTCCTTTTTTTTTGAATTTGCTATGTTCACTTTTTTACTGTTTATGAGTTAAAACGAGAAAAGAAAGCGAAAAATATCAAATTTACAACATACAATCATACATCATATAAAAAATAGTACATAAAATTTACTGAAAATTCTAAAAAAAGCAAAGAATTATGATTTGTTAAACCTGAGAAAATATGCTAGGTCTTCAGTAAGAGTCGTAATTAAACATAGAACACTACTACAACAACACAGATTAATTTGCGGCGAAAATGTTACTTTAGTTTAAAATTCGCATTTAACACAAACATTTTAGCATTTGTCGGAAATTAACTGAAACACAAGTAGTTACAATTGTAGTAAATCGTTAAAAAGGAACATGACCTCTCACGAGGAGGAAGCAGTGGCAGCTGCTGCCAACAAATTCCTCTATGGTTTCTGCAGCAGTTGCGCGAACGCAAGCGTTGAAGAAACACACATTTTATGCCAAGCAGTGAGTCATCAATACGTTTATGCTGTCACCGCATTCATTACCTCCTTACTCAATTATACATACATACAACTATGGAATGAGTTCCCCCCATAAACAAATGTTGCTTCATTTCCTTCCTTGCCCCCCGCCCCCCAAACCGCACTTACTATCCCTTCACACAAATTTATACAAAACTTTACTTGGACGCATTATATGTCGCCCGACTACGATTACCTAATTTCTCTAGGTCTACTTTTTAGTTTTTCCATTTTGTATTCATTCATTGAACATTAAATATTATACATTTTGCAATTAGAGAAAAAATGGAAAAACTCCCAACTATACATATATGATACTTTATAAAAGATGAAAATGTTTTACAAGCAAACAACAAGAAAGAAAAAAATCGAAAAAAATGGTAAAAAAAGAGGTGAAGTTAAAAGAATATTATAACAAAGAACTTTGAAGAACAAAAATCATCAAATGAAAAGTAAATACAAAGCAAAACAACAAAAAAAAAGAAAATTTAAATCTTTTGAAAAAAGGATTTAAGCTAATTTTTAAAATAAAAATTTAAAATATTATTACAAAAAAATGCCTGTCTTATGTCTTATTTAAAATGTTTTCTTTGGCTCATCATGCAACATCACATTTTCTTTTTTATTTACACCTTAACATTTTGTGTTCAATTTTGACGGATTTTAGCGATTTTAGTATATAGAATAATATACTTAAAGTAAATATCAGCGGCTTTAAAATTTAGATGGGTGTTGTTGCTAAAAATGTAGGAAGAATTTTCGGAAAATTTAAACAAATTTTGACAGAAGCCTTTCATAAACGATAAGCCGTATTATTTTTAGTAATGCATCCCAAAGTTTCGTGTACGATTATGTTTATGAGTAAAATATCGGCAATATATACGAAGTACATAAGCTCATAGCCCAAATTTGAAGAAAATCTGTGAGATAACTGTTTTCTTAACTGTGAAATAACTGTTTTCAGATCTATGAAATGAGTGTTTTCAGATCTGTGAAATAACTGTTTTCTGATTTACGACCTGTGAAAAGCTACAACCGATCTCAGAAATATATTTGTGCCGATAAGTGGTGTATATAGCACAGCAAACAACTACAACAGCAATGAGAAATGTTGGTACAATATTAATGCATAGAAAAACGTGCATGTTTTAAAAATATACAAGTAAGTTTTTTAGAGTTAGAGATTCCCACTTTTAAAGAGTACACCACAGAGTAGCGTGCTAGCGCATTAAAGCATTTAATAATGTTATAACACTATTTTGTATATTTATAAATTTTTTTTGTTTACTGCATCTTTCATAAAATAATTAAAGTTTTTCTTTTTTCATTATTAAATTCATATTTTTTTAATTGAAATTAATATTTTTTAGCTGAAAATTTTAACCAATAACAAGAATTTTATTGTTTAATGTTGTATAAATAATAGAAATTCAATACAGACCAATTGCATTTGTAGATATTTGTAACTGATGTGAAAATTCGAAAATTATTGAGAAATTTGAGATAAACAAAATTATATATAATTATGAATGAGAAAAAAAGATATAAAAACAATTTTTTCAAAATTTTTCTTATTTTAATTTCTGCTTTATATTTTTATATTTCAATTTACAACCAAAATTATAATAATAATACTGCGAGAAGTACCTTTTAAAAAGTTTACTTAGAAGAAAATATAATTGCAAAAATGATTTTAATTAATTGCTCACTAATTTATGACTATTAAACTTTGGGGAAGTCCTTTAAGGGGTTAGGGGTAGTCAGAAACACGAAAAAATGAGAATTTTCAGTATTTTTTTGGTATTAAATCATGTTATCTTACAAAAGTAATAATGTGACACTATTACACACTTTTTTTTTGACTTGGAAGTCACGAAAATTGCAAAAAAAAATTATAACTTCCAAAGTTATAGCTATTTGTGTTGACCCAATTCCAAAAAAAAAGACAATTGCGGTGACTATCATAAGTCCCTTTAGATTCATCTAAACTCAATTGGATAAGAAAAAATAGTTTTATAAATAGATAATCTTTTATATTTAAATTTTTTTCAAAATTAATTTTTTCAAAAATTAACAAAGTGGTGGCCTCAAGAATTTTTTTTCTAGATTTTCGCGATCGAAAGTTTTGAAAAAAAGGCTTCGATCCGCTCCAGAATAATTATGTATTCTAGAAGCTGTAAAAATTTCATTAAAATCAACTGTGCGGTTTTCAAGTTACAGTTGTCACCAGTTCAAAACACATAGTTTTTGAAAAAAAGGTTACAAGTTACAGTTGTCACCAGTTCAAAACACATAGTTTTGAGAAAAACGCATTTAATGTTTCACTCGAGCGTTTTGGAGTACCCGAGCGCTCTTTGTTATCTGTCGAATAACTCGAAAAGTAAATTTCAAATTCCAAATTTTCAGAGAATACTTTTAAGTTACTACACTTAATGAAAATGCAAAAATTTTTTGACCGACTACCCCTAACCTCTTAATCGTAGTAAATAGTAAAATTTTCAAGTAAACGCTGAGAAAGCCGAATTGTAGAAAATTTCTGCCAAGCACAGATCGTTAGTATTTATGAATTTTTAATGACCCTCCGTAGAGTTAAAATTCAAATACTGTAATGAATCGGAAGTATACATATATGAAAAATGATCGAAAACATATTTCGCTGATACAAAATTCAAATATATAATTTATATTACTTTCATTAAAATTGTTGCATGAAAAAAATAAATTGAGAAAATGCATACATACATACATACATGTCTAATAAATTAAACGCTTTTCATGAGAACTCATACACTCAACGGAGTAAATCATCTCGTATTTATTATACATACTCGAGCACCTGACAATTTGCTGCTGATCTAGATTTAGGAAAATTGCGAACACAAGCACTTGCGCAGCTGTACACGTTTGCACAGTCAAATGGAATGAATACAATTTGCCACAAATCATTACTAATAGTATTAAAGCAAAAATATCTTTGTTGATTGAGTCGATTCACTCCATATAGCTGCATTGTTTTTGAGCATTTGATCACACTGTACGCATGCGTGACAGTATTAGCACTTTTAATGATTTGAAATCAAGTAGCATTATATAAACAATATAGACAATTTAAACGACATAAATTGTGAACAATTATAAATATGTATGTATGTACATTTTTTTAGCACGACAGTGCACCAAACACATGTTTCGTTCATGTAAAAATTAATTCGTATTTAATGATGCTAATTAATAAAGTAGGCGCATGACAATATTTTTATTGTCAATACAACACTGCATTAGTTTTGTAGTAGCGCATAGTTGACAAAAACAAAAAACAAAAATATATACATATTTAAACAAATTTTTAACATGAAAAACGTAAATTTACAAAAAATAAATTGAAACAAAATACAAAAAATATAAAACCAGTAGTGCAGCATATGTATAAAGCGTTTAGCTAATGTCTTCAGAAAATTTTTGGAAATCGAATATAGCAAAGAACACACAAACAAGTATGTTTAATAAATAAAAATTCAAATGCGCAACATTGAACAATTTTTAGTAAACTGAAACATACAAAAAAAAATTGAAAATTATTTAAAAGTAACATATTTATGAAATATACCAAAGTATTTGAGAGAAAAATGAAGAACGAGAAGTGTTTTACTAAAAATCTAAACAACAAAAGGAGCACAACAAAACATTGGACAGATTGAAATAATAGTAATTAAACACATTGGCGTTGAAGAGATCAACAATAAGGGGCTAACCATTGTGATATTTCAAAAAAAAAAAATTTTCATTTCATAACTCAATGAGAAATTGAACCGATCAACAGAGTATTTTTGAATCTATTTACTATACAATGAGCTACGATTTTTTTGATTTGTTCAAAATTGTTAATTTGACAGTAAAAACTTAAATTTTTTTAACCCCAAAATAACGTGTTTTTCATAACTTTCCATTTTGATGTTTTTTCAAAAATCGTAGGTCATTGTATAGGACCCTCAACTTTAATAACATTTTTGATTTTTTTGTTTCAGCTACTCATTCGGCTGGAATCATGTCAGCAGTTGGGGAACTTTACCCAACAACTAACAGCACATAACTCCTTAGTTTTTCAATATTTTTGTAAAGAAAAAATCTTAAGATATAGCTGAAAATATACCTGATAATGTCCAAAAAATCGAAACATTTGCCCGAGTACTTTCTTAAAAAAAATTCACGAAAATTGCCTAATTTTACATGGGTTACACTGATATAGCCCCTTAACGTCTTACTAACCTGGCGATATACATAATTCTGGTTGTTAACAAACTAAACATTTTTTTTTGACCAATCAAACAGAGAATACAATGTTTAAAATGTGAATTCGGCAAAAAACGTATCTGTAATATAATTTATATATTTATATATAGGTTCTCTGCATAAACAATTCGCGTGTAAGTTCTAGCTGATGCATACTTTTAGGCTGCAATGTATATGTTCACAGGAATATTATAACTATAATAACAATGAAAATGGGTAGTAGAAAATCTAAATTAGAATATCAATTATTTAGAATCTCTCCAGTTGAGTTAAAACACATTTTTTCATGGTAAAATACCAATTTACTAATTGTTTAATATTTTTAATTGGTCAAGTTTATATACTTATTTTGATTCACTTTACTTTTACTAAAATGAATGTATCTACAGCAATGTTTTTTCGTGTGGTTGAAACATCTTTAACTTTTCCGTTAATTTGAAAGCAATAATGCAAATGACAATCAAGTGGATTAGTAGCAATGCCACCAAAACGCATTATTTTAAAGTGACAAATTATATCCGTGCACTTTTTACAGGCGCAATTGCTAGTTTAACTAAATACAAAAATAACATATGGACAATTTTAACAAATTTCAACTTTCTGGTAAACTGCCGACATTTGTGGACACAGTTTACATTTGCGACATTGCAAAACATTAGACGAGTTTAGCAAAGTATTATTCCTTCCACACATCCTCCACATCATCGTCCATGCCCCAGCCGTCACCACCGGCCGCAATATCATCCGCATGCATTGTCACTGCGGCAAATCGACTATTATCGATTACGATAACTTCATTTTCGCTTTTATTTGGCAATTTCGTTGTAGTTGAAGTTGAATTTGTTGTTAAAATCCCTGTGTCCATTATTTTGTTGCTTTTTGACGCGATAACGGGTTCCATGTCTTTAAAGAAGTCGAACTCAGCACTCTGCTCATTTGTTGTCGTCGCCGTCTTTTGCACAATGATATCGAATGCGTTGAGATCATCGTTGATTTTTAGTTTACTCCGCTCCGCTTTGCTACTTGCCTGTGTTTTAGGAAAGGGGATATGAATAAATGTATGCATCTGATTACAATATGACATTTACCTCTAATTTATTATCACTCACATTTTTGGGTTTTGCTGGCAGCGCTGCAGCTTCAACACTATTCAAAGGCAGTGTGGTTGAAAGTTGATGTGAAGCGGTCTCAATTGTATGCGCAGTAGGCGACGCATCAGCTTCTGTGGTTTGATTAAGTTTTTGTAATTCATCTGTTTCCCAATCGGACCATTCTTCAATTTCGTCATCATCGCTATTTTCAACAACGTTGTGACCATGAAAACCATTAATGGACGCCTTTTCAACGTCTTCTCCGTTCGCGCTTGGTTTATCTATAGACAAGTCTAAGCTGGTATTTATATTTTGGTTAACACTTTGATTAATTAAATCCGTTGCATCACCGTTGGTTAGCATTTCTAGCTCCTCTATCGTTTCATTCGTATTTTCCACATCATCTTCTTGTTGTTGAGTTAAGCCAACAATTACACCGTCGCCAATAACAACACTTTTATTATCTTCACCACCGTCTGGACTTAAACGTGGTGGCATATCGGAGGTCTCACTCAATTCCACCTGCGGCAGTGAATTGAAACTGCTACTCAAATCCACGTGATCTGGCAGTGGACTATCTGATACCATGTAGTCTATGTTGTTACCCATCACTGGTGTAATGGAACGTGGTTCCACCCAATGTGTTGTGGCATCTGAAACAGCTGCATGTGGACGACCATCGGAGAAGATGCGCGTACGATTCCCAGCAATTACTGTGGACGCACCGAGTATGGGTACTAAATCAGCCATACAACGTAGTGTCTTCGCAACTAGCACATCGTTCGTATCATTCATACCTTCTAGTAAATAAGGTAGTATGCACTCTAGAAGTTCTTCTTTTGAAAGTAAGCGTACAAATTCCATAAAATACTCGAGCAATATTAAACGTATTTGCGCATCACGCAAACGAAACATTTTCTTTATATGCGGCATAATGTAGCGCACGTATGTGTGATTGGAAAATAATGCCGCCGAGTGGTCGATTTTCGTTTTCAACACATACGGTGTAACGCACAACTGTGCTGTGGGGTCCAGCAACACCATACGTGAAAGTAGATCCGCAGCTAATTGCGCACCCACAACTTCCTCATTGAAATAGCGCAAACGATCGATGAGACCGGTAAAAAAATCCTGCTTCTCTTGCATACTTTTCAAAGGCAATTCGAATAGGAAGGAATGTATAAGTACGAATTCGTGATTGAAATATGGATGTAATAGCACTGCCGACAGACGTGGCCGCAGTTGGGCATTACTGTGTTTGAGGTGGGTGGCGCAATATTCACGAAACTCTTGCGCGTGTGGTGTCTCAGTGGTCTCCTTTTTGCTGCATTTATTCAATACCTCTTCACATAGTGTTGCAAAGGCAAACTGTTCAATAGCATCACTACTATTGTCTTTACCTTCATTGGTGTCGACTGCAACAGCATAGCGATATGTCTTTACTAAATCTAGTAATGATTTTGTAATCTCTTTATGCTTCCACACATATTCAAAGCCAGCTAATCGCCAGCTACCATCGTCTGTGACGTAAATTGATGAGATACAAATGTTAAGGTGGCGTCCCATAGCCTATGGAATTATTTTCGTTAATTGAGTTTTTGAAAAGCAAGTAATGCAGAATTTCAGTTTTTTTTTTAATTTAAATCAAATACAAAACAAATTTATAAGGCATTATAGTGACTTTAAGTTGCAAATTCCAGAAATACCAACTCACCTTCTCAACCAAGAATATCAAACTGCAGAGAATTGTTCGTAATCCAAGACAAACTTGTAGACTGTTTTGTGTGGATAATACCATACTTAGAGGACGTACTCTTTCTGTAGCTAAATGCTTTTGGCCACCTTGTTCCCAAGTAGTTACATATTTCAATATATATGGATGGCGATATATCATTAAATTCTAATTGGAAATTTTGGTGTTTAAAGATTTTGACTTGAAGTTTATATTTTGTTTATTTTTTTACCTTTATAGCGCGTTCTAATGGCACCTGTATTACCCATAATTGTCCATTTACTACGGCTTCACCTTGAAATATGGAAAGTAGTTGTCGCCCATCCTCATTTGAAGTAGTTGGTGATTCGGCATTGTATAGTGTCCAGAAGTCGTTTGCTTCCACAGAATTCTTATCAATCACTAATCCCTTTAGACGGCTGGTATCATTGCCCATCACTACTGCTTTGTCCGTAACGGCACCTCACACAAAAGCGTATGTACAATTATATTATTATTATTGTTGCTAGGTTTAATTTCGCTTGATACATTTACTTTAATTTAATATTTTTTCATTATAATTTATTAGTATACAATTGGATTTAAAATCTTTCCACATACACAATTTGACAACTTTCGACATACTTCATTTTTGACATTTGCACTATGTTTGTTGACTATGTGTACGAGACTCGTTTAAACAGCTGTTGGGAAAGTTTATAATTTTAGCGAATTAAAAATGTAAAATAATATAAACTTTAGCTAAAATATATAATTTCACTTTTAATTTGATAATTTTTTATGAACGAAAAGTTTTGAATTAAATAACGTTTTTTATTGTAAAAATTGTATTTTTCCTTAATTACAACCCTGTAATAATTGAACGAAGTTGGCTGTGCTTCGTTTTTGTGTTTTTGCTTCCGTTCTGTCAAAGTAATAAGCTATGTTGTCATCCTTTTCTTTTCTCCCTCTTTTTTCTTTCACCTACGTGTGAAGACATCGCGTATTTCACGTCGGTGTATATTAAATATTAAATTTCGTGAAAATGGTGAGTTAACAAATTAAAATTTTGCAACAATTATTGCCGCGATATTATAGTGAAATCAAATAAAGTGAAATTCTTAAAAAATTTGTGTAGATGTTTTTGAAAATCATTGATTGAAAATCTTGTCTTAGTTTTCATATGTGTGTATGGTGGCTAATCAGACAATTTATATTTTTGCAGGGTTTCGTTAAAGTAGTCAAGAACAAGCAGTACTTCAAGCGCTACCAGGTCAAATTCCGCAGGCGTCGTGAAGGTAAAACTGATTACTATGCCCGGAAACGTTTGATCTTCCAAGACAAGAACAAGTACAACACACCCAAATACCGTTTGATTGTACGTCTGTCCAATAAGGATATCACCGTACAAATCGCCTATGCCAGAATTGAAGGCGATCGTGTTGTATGCGCTGCCTATTCCCATGAGTTGCCCAATTACGGCGTTAAGGTAAGCAATTGAAAGCATGGTCTATAAAAGTCGTTTGATAGAAAACGGTGAACAATTAGGTTATGTACTATTGTTGATATGAGTGCATGCATTAATACGGTCTTGTTTTTTCTTTGTTTTAGGTCGGTTTGACCAACTATGCTGCAGCTTACTGTACTGGTTTGTTGGTTGCTCGTCGCATTCTCAACAAATTGGGTCTGGATACCCTTTATGGTGGTTGCACTGAAGTGACCGGTGAGGAATACAATGTTGAACCTGTCGATGACGGTCCAGGCGCTTTCCGTTGCTACTTGGATGTCGGTCTTGCACGTACAACCACTGGTGCTCGTGTGTTCGGTGCCATGAAAGGTGCTGTCGATGGTGGTTTGAACATCCCTCACTCCGTCAAGCGTTTCCCCGGCTACAATGCTGAGGCTAAGAACTTCAACGCTGATGTGCACCGTGCCCATATTTTCGGTCAACACGTTGCCGATTACATGCGCACTCTAGAAGAGAACGATGAGGAGAGCTTCAAGCGCCAATTCAGCCGTTACATCAAATTGGGAATCCGTGCTGATGATGTGAGTATGCGTGTGTTTTATTGATATGTTAAAAATGAATATGTACGTCCATTTTCAAAATTACCGCTGTGTCTTGTTACCCACGACGCTGGCTGTGCCAAAAGTGGACCACATTAAATCTAGGGACCTGTGTTCGAAATCTATCCATATTCAATATGATACATTTCCTGTTATGGTCGCACATTATTTACATACATACATTATGCTGTAGTCTAGCCTTATATGATGAATGTAGTATACTGATGGTAATTCTCTTTTGTTTTGTTTTACAGCTTGAAACTATCTATAAGAAAGCCCACCAATCTATTCGCTCTGATCCTACCCACAAGAAGAAGGACCAGAAGAGCGGCGGTGTCAAGAAACGGTGGAATGCTAAGAAACTCACGAATGAACAGCGTAAGGTTAAGGTGGCCGAACACAAGGCTGCTTATATTGCCAAGCTGAAGTCCGAGTCTGAAGCTTAAATAAGTTTTAGCGGATTTTGTGGGAAAAAAATTGGAAATGCTTTTCTCTAAAATTCTATTATTATTATGAAAATAATATAGGCTTTTATTTACAATAAAATTTGTTTTGTTATTTAATTGGTGGCTTCGTTAAAACATTAGCTAAATCAATACTGGTCTTGTCGACGTTGTTGTTGTAGCGGCACGAGATTTCTAAAATATTTTTGAGTAGTATGCTACCGAAATGCCAGTCTTTGGCTAGATAAAAATCCAATTCCGTTCTGCATACGTAGTAGCGTTACTGAATAGATATAGGTGTCTCAAACTGATAACACTCCAAATTGAATAAATAAAATTTTAGAATTTTCGATATAAAAAGCTTTATTTAAAAAATAATTTCGTAGGAATATTTAAATAAATTGCATATATTTACATATGTACGTATGCTCTATGCTATAGTTGTGGGCAAAAATAATGAAAAAGGTTAAAGTAAGGTTATCAAGGTAACACGAAAAGCGAGAAAGACTTGCTTAAGCGTATTTGCTTAAGGCATATAATACATTGTGCAGAATTTTCGACTTTTTGGCTTAAATTATGTTGTAAGGTCCCTTTACGGAAATTGCGTTAAAAAATGACATAGGCGTAGTCTTTTAATTAAATTCAGCGCCAACGATTTGCTGTGGTTTAACTTCCAACTCGTTGGTTTTGAGAAACTAGTGTTTTTGTATATTCTCGCTATTCTAAAAGTAGTGCAAAGCCCTCTTCTTTGTTAAAATCACTAGGATTGCAAAGTTCACAATGCTCATTGTCCGGGCCACCAGGCACACAATTTGTATGGTAAATATGACCACATAGGAAAGTCACAACATCACTCAGTGGTGGAATGTGTTCATTCATGCTAATAAGAGGACGATTACATTTTAAACAGCGCTCTGAAGTGGGTACACAGCGACCACGATTTTGTGTTCGCACCACTCTGGCATGACGGTTATAATAAAACTCCCATTGGATTTTTTGTGCACTCTTGCGTATTTGTACCTAAAGAGGAACAACATTTTAGTAGTGTGCATATAGGGATTATATTATACACATACCTGCAAACGATAGTCCCACAAAAGTTTGACGACGGCATCGCGCAAACCAGGTATATTTTGTCCCAGTTTGATTTTCTCAACAACAGCAACGGGATCGACGTAGTCTATCAAAGTTATTAAAAAGTCATTATACAACTTGCAATTAAATATTAAGGCAATAAATAGTATGCCTTATTAAAGATTTCACAGCCACACAAAAAAATGTAACCTGGCATGTCATGTAATTAGCGACCACGAAAACCGCCGAGTTACGAGATTCAAGCGATTCCGTTGAATTTTTCACAAAAGGGTCCGTCATATTGTATCCGTCATTTTGAATTTTGAAAACCGACACAGGATTCGTATTTAGCGACTCAGAAAACCCATAGGGACTTTTATGCGAATCCGATGAATTTAAAAAATCGCTGTCCGTCATATTGATTTACTAGGTTATCTCAAAACCACGAACTGATGGTGTTAAATGGATGGTTAATTTTGGATTCAGCGACCCCAAAAACATGTAGTACACATAGTAAGATCCCCAGGTCATAATATTTTTTTTTGTGTGGCTGTGTTATCTTCATTAATCTATTCGTGGTCTCCATCTGTATACATATATGTAATCAAGCATACATACCAACTATGCCATCCAACAGCTTCAGTACGATAGTGGGCTCTTTAACCGACTCATCAATCAATATGTTCCATAAATCCGAGTCATTGTGCTCTTTACAAAACTCAATAGCCATTTCAATGTCTTGAATCTGCAAGCATTTTGCTAACTAATTGTATATAATATGTAAAATGCAACTTTCTTTCATTACCTTTTCAATAATTATGTTTAAGGCCTCTATAGTATTGCCCATTTGACCTAACAAATATACCATCTCAGGATAGAATAATTCACGCTTGCACACATCCAAAGCTTCTTGCATGGGATAGTGATTGGAACGTTTCAGAAATGGTAATAACTTTTGCGGCTCATATTTCGCATAGAGATTTACCAATTTCCAATGGTATTTACCACTCTTATCCACCTTATCTAAGGCATCTAAATACTATAGAAATAATGCGTATTTAGTAAAATATTTAATTTGTGATTTGCACTACAACAACTCACCCAATATAAATACTCTTGATTTTGCTCCAATTGTTGCACAACAATTTCAGGTGAAATCTTATTCTTTTCGAATAAAACTTTAAAGGCACGCTCACGATTCAGCTGTATGAGTGGTATTATCATTTTGTGTATGGAATCATAGAGATCATAACGTCGTATCATTTCGAAAACATCAGCATTTTGTAGCCTGTAATTAAAAAAAAATATATATTAATTTACGTTATGTTAAATAAATAATAATAAAAAATGCATTACTACTCACTTTAAGTACATTCGCAGTGCACTCTCATAGTCGCGCTGATGCAAATAAAGTATAGCCAAAGCTTCCAACAATTCATTCGCATTTTGCTTACGAAAATTGTCATGTATTGCGTTGATGACTGCTGCGCAATTGTATAAGTTGGATGGCCATTCTTTAATAAGATTCAAAAATCCTTTGGCATCGTGCTTCAGGTATTCATATAATACCAACTCGTAAATGTGAGGATCAAGTTTACAGTCATCGGAGGTAGGTAGATAAGCACTAACTGAACGCAATTGCTGGCGTTCGAAGAATTTGAATACTTCCTCTTCCCATAACGATTTCTTATTGCCCAAAACGCGTAAACACAACTTCGCAGCAGCGTCAAATTGATTCAGCGCCAATAAATGATTTATATATAACCTGTTGGTAACATTTAAAATATTTTCAGAGTTACAATTGAAATAAAAGAAAATCTGTATGGAATGTACTTAGCAACTGTTAGCAACGACCAGCTGCCGCCATGTGTCGATATCACTTCCATTGCTTCCTCGAATTTTCTAGAATATAAGAAAAACTCTTAAATAGTCAAAATATTAAAATTATTTAAGTTAAAGATATGGAAGCATTCTTATTTCCTTTAACAATGCTGCCCCTTTAACAGTAGTCTACAACGGAAGTAAATTTATGCACGTAAATACTTAAATACCAGCAACGTGGCAACGCTATATTTACTTTTGTCAATAAAACAAATGGAAAAATCGGTAGCAAGTGAATTTTGGCCAGCGCGTATTATAAACGCATATTTAATAGTTTTATGTGTTGGTATGTAATAATTTATAATATTAATGTCTTTAACTTAATAATGTTTTATATATTTCAGTTGAAATAGCTGTAAATGCACTTTGAACGCAACATGTAAGGTTTAGTCAAAAAGTATTGCTATTACACATACACACACATACGATAACATATGAATTCGAGTGCCAGGCTCCGGGACACAGTGCGAGCATAAGTCAAATAGACTTTAAACAACAACAGTTGCACCAAAAGCTTCAAAATTATTCGTCCAACTGCACGTACGCACCAAACACGCCAGACGGAGCGTGAATGTAAGCCTGCCAAAACTGTTCATACACACAAAATGCGGCGTATGAATAACTTAATAACACTTTTTACCGCAATGGTAGCTTTTTTCTTTGGCTGCTTTTTGAGTAATATGTTAAATAAAGCCGAAAAGTGTGTGACCCACAAAAGCGGTGTTAGCCGAATGGATCCACATCCGGATATTTTCCTTATGATATTAGTTACAACAGCGCCACAAAATGTTAATCGTCGCTTAACTATGCGTCAAACATGGTTGCGACTCGGGCAGCCATTGGAAATGACTTACTACCCTGAGAATTTAATTTACCTGCCAAAATACGACGAGAGTGGTCAGTTGCAAATGGAAAGCGTGACTGATCAATCGAACCGTTTGGCGGCGTATCTGCATTGGCACGACAATAATTTGAATAATCCTGAAACAACGCGTAGATTCATTAAAGTGAAACATGTCTTTGCTGTTGGTACGGCGGATATGCCTGCTGGCTTACGTGCAGAATTGGACCGCGAACAGAAACTTTATGGTGATATGTTGCTTTTGCCGCGCTTGAAGGATAACTTTGAAAATTTAACGGAAAAGATGTTGCATTCGATAGAAGCGCTCACACATCACTACGAATACAGTTATCTACTTAAAACTGACGACGATACATATGTAAAGTTAGACATTTTGCTTAATGAACTGATATCGTATGATCGTAAATTGGTACGTAAAACTCAAGAATATAATGGACAACCTTTGCCGGCGCTCTATTGGGGCTACTTCCTCGGCAGAGCCAATGTAAAGACAAAGGGGAAGTGGCGTGATTTAAATTACCATCTATCAACGCATTACATAACATATGCCCTGGGTGGGGGTTATTTAATTTCACGTAAAATTTGTGAGCATATTTCTGAAAATGCTCAATCACTTTCTGCCTATACTAATGAGGATATTTCTATGGGTTTATGGGTGGCACCTTTTCGATATGTCTATCGACGACATGATCCACGTTTCGACACACAATATAAACCACGTAAATGTCGACGTTATCATATAGTATTACATAAACTTAATGAAGAGGAAATGCAGCAAATTGATGATGGCAGCGTTTGTATAAGAGGCGACAAAGAAGAGGAAAAAGAAGATGAACAAAGCAAAACTTTAAGGCCATATTTCTATGATTGGACAAAATCGGCTGACAAATGCTGTGATACATACGTAAAATAAAAACTTTGCACAATATACAGCATACAAAAGCAGCGATAATTATGTAGCACATGTATATAAGCAGATATGAGCATAAACGGCGCAGTAGATAGTAGTTAAAAAATTCGTGTCTCTAGTGAATACTTAATAAAAAAATCAATACCAAATATAAATATAAATAAAATAAGCTTAACTGAGTAAACTGGTGTTTTTTATAAAAAAAAATATTCACAGTTTTTTAAATCGAGATTTAAATCTTAATCTTTCGCATATTAGTTATATACGTTATAAAATAAAATAAAAAATGGTATAGCACTTACCGATGGTCTACGAGCCATTTAACTCTATCATCTGTTTCGTATAGACCAGCAACAACTATATCCTTTGGTGCAACTATGAAGTAGCGATTTTCTTCTATAATACAACCCAAACTATAATCATTGACAGTATATTCTTGGTAACTGAAATAAACAATAATTTACAAGTTAATTTTGGCATATGCAATTTTTTGGTTGCAATGAATATACAAATGCTCACCCGCGCAATGAGAGACTATCGGTGCAAATTTCCTCACTGCTATTTAATTTATATTCCATAACACACAGTACTGGCCTTAACGACTTTCGTTCGGCATCTTTCTCTTTTGGACAACCCAGCACAACCAATTGATTGGAGGTGAGTGGTGCTAGGCCCGAAATGTAAAATGTGGTTTGAAATGTTGATACTGAAAGCAGAAGTACATATTTATTTTCTAAGAAATTGTTCAATAAAAATTCATTTACTTGGATCAACTATAAAGCCTGGCAAGTCTCTGGAAGCTACTTCTATTGAATTTCGCTTACGTATAACACAAATGCGTATTGTATCGACCCAGCCTATCAGCAATGTCGTAGCATTTGACCAACGAAAATTGCAGCGGAAATTCTCCAAGCGTGCACTAAAATCAAGTAAAACATATTAAAAAATATACAAAAGAATAATTAAAAAACATACTTGACAGGTTCCTCCCATTTCATGAGACCAAGCGAACACTTTTCATTTAGATCGTAGACACGCACCCCTAGATAGCTTGCCCAAGCAACAAAGGAACCATTCCAGCAAACGGATAATACATAACCCTCAGCACTAGATAACACTGTTGTTTTTAATTTTTTAAGAAAATTTCTTTCATATAACGTGAGTTTGTCGTCACCTACACATATCAGAAAAAAGTATTTGATTTCTTTATGTGCAATTCATTTAGCAATCTGTAATATTAATTCTGCTTACCGACGACAAATCTTTTACCAGCTACTGCTTTGGTATCTGGATCGAGTGCCACAGCTTTTATCGATTTCCCAAAGTTCAAATTTTGATTGTTTTCGTCGCTAAATAAACCAGTAATATTTACCTGAAATAATATTGAAAAAAAATGTTTTTTTTTGCAAACAAATTCAAACTTTTTTTAAACAACCTTTCCATCATCAGAGCAAGTGGCCACATATTCTGCTTTTGCGTCTACATCAATATGATTGACGGCAACCGTATGAGAAAAATCATTTGGTCCATCTGAGAGATGTGATGTCACAGAATTGCCTTGATGATCGAACAGATAGACACGCCCCAAAAATGTGCCAAATATTAAAAACTATAAGAAAAGTTGGAATAACTTTTAGTTGGTGCACAAACTTTATCCAATTCGTCAAACCTTTGGGTGCACCGCACTACAGGTGACCACGTCGGTGTTTAAGATTTTCCTCAGGTCATTGGCAATACGTTGGTATTTGAACTTTGGTTCAATTTCATCCTCAGTGCTTTCTGTTTCCGTATCCTATAAATAATTATTTTTAATGTGAAGACTTTCGCAGATTTTTAGTGATTACACTTTTCACTTACACTATTATTAACAGCTTCCTGTTCTGCCATGACAAAGTAGGAAAACGAGAGTTTTAGTGAAAAACTTTTGTGAGTATAAAAATGTTATGCTATTGATTTTTTCACCATTTAATTCATCTTCCGATTTAATTTTAAATATAAAACTACAAAAACTCCGATTTGTTGGATCAAAACAAAATTTATATGAAAATACTCAATTAATCAGCTGTTTCAGAAAGTGAACAGTGTTGCTGTTACGATTTTTTTGCCCGTTAAAGAGATTTTTCATCCACTACATTCCAACCAGCGTATGTAATTTGGTTGAGGTATTCAGCGTTTTTGCTCAGAATGAAAAATAAATTGAGACAAAAATATATTTATTTGTAGTGGAGGTGGTTAAAAACAATAAATGGACACCGAATTTTAACGCAAGCGAATCGAGGCTGCTTAAGTCTACCTTTTTCAGCACGATTTCTATGTTTTCACTTAAGCACAACCTTAGTACGGACTGCGATGTTGATGATGAGGAAAGCACCACGACCAGTGGTCTATTTGCCCTCTCCAAGTCTACAGCGCCTCCCAGTACCCTGACAAATTCCAGGATGGTACTTGGAGTAAGTGAGACGATGCGTTCCTTTGTTGGGATGGTATATCCGGACTGTGAAACCGGACATAAGTATTTTCTAAGTTTTTTAATCCATCCTTGTTAGCACTTAATATTAATTCAGCCAGTAAATTTGTAAATAAAACACATTTTATTTTTTTATTTCCTTTATTTTTGATTTAAATAGTTTTTTTAGCACTTTCTAATAACTTTGCTTCGTTAAATTTTTTAATTCTTTCGTAGCGCTCTATATATTCTATGTGTATGTATGTATATGTAAAATTTCATTTTTCAAAATACAATAAACGTTTATAAATAGGTATTATGTTTTGTTTTTCTTTTATTTTAGTTGCTATTTATATTTTATTTTTAAGTTTTTTTTGCTACTGTATTATATGTTTTTTTTTTATGTTTCAAATACTAATAAGAAATATGTGCACTACTTAATTACATGAAGTAGTCATGTACAGTATGTATATGCACTCATATATGTATGTATGTAGATATAAGAAAAAGTGGACCTTTTGTGTGACACTACTAAAAATGTTAATTGTGACCAATATACTTTTTATTAACTGCTGCTTAACATTATGTGTTCGTTTGAATTTTGTGAATTTTTTGGATAAAAAGTAAATTTTTTTAGCTACTAAACGGATTTAAAACAGTTCATTATTTAAAATTATATTGTTTAAAATTATATCGTTTAAAATTAACAGCAATGTGGCTTGTATGTGATTGAAGTGTGCTTATTTCAATCTGTTATTCTTCTAACTCTAGCAGAGAAGTTATTAAGCTCATCATTTTTGAAACTCGTTGTCCGATCCTAACAACTATTACCACTTTACACACATGTATGCGTTAAGGGCAGTTATTTGTAAAAAAGGAATGACAATATTTACTTTTTAACGTTTTAGTTTACGCGCAGAAATTAGTAAACATACAAAGCACAAATACCGTTGAACTATTGAAAACTTCGAATTCGAATTCAAAGTTGTATAAACATTTTATAAATATTTTTATGCTTAATAAACGTATAAGTGTTTTTTATTACTTCTTTCTTTAAAAATACTAATTTATACACTTAGCGTATAATTCGCAAAAAAAAATCAGTAACCAAAACTCAAAACACAGCAGTTTGGTAAGTTGCAAAGTTGCAAAAAAAAACCAAATACTTTAAAATAGATAAAATAATACAATTCTTATGTTTCAAATTATTATTTAATAATTCATATTTAATATAATAAGTATGTATGCATACAAAACTCTAATCAGTAGTTAAATAGCATTTTAAGGGACATATTTTTTCGCATTTAAAATGAAAATTAAAATATATATAACAACACAAAACGTAAAAAGTATTATACAACTAACCCTTATCGCAGTAGCACTAACAGTAAACATTTGAATAGAAAATAATACACAAAGTGAATAAAATAGTTAGATCTGTATAAAAATATCAGCCTGGGACAGTTAGTAAATGTTGGATGTTGCTTACAATAAAAACCAATTAAAATTTACGTACAAAATATTTATATAAAAAATATACACAAATATGTTGGTGTTTTTTCTTTTTCGTTAGCGTTAGCGTTTCGCTTTGTTACTTTTTTTGAATTCGTACAATTTTGCTGCTACAGTGACTCTCTAATTCGCCGGCTACTGGGTTTTCATAACATAATAGCGCGTCTTTTTCACGTATTTCTCGTTTTAAACAATTTTGCCACAACTTACGTAAATGTGCTTTAAGTTTGCCTTAATTTGTAGCAAAAATTATGAATACTACAGTTTAATAAAATACTTAAGCATACATATATGCGCTTGTGTGTATATATGCATGTAAGTTCGTGATTTATGTATGTATGTATAATGCATGTATTTAGTTAAGTCGCTGTTAATCGAAATGTGGCGTTGTTTTTTAAAGATACGCCACCACAAATTTTAGCGCCTATGAAACTCTTCAATAATTTCGTTTGTTTTACTCTTTTCTTCTTTGCTTTGCATTAGTTGTTAACAACGTATCAGCTTTGCATTGTTGCATTTGCAATTTTTTTGCCGCATATAAATAAATTTTCGTTAATTATAATTTTTAATAAGCAATTAAATACATAATACTAAAACTACGCCCCCAGCAACTAAACCTATATGTATGTATATATATATAATGTTTACGTCGACAAACAAGCAGCTTCCTAAACTAGCTATAGACCTAAAATGTGATCATAACATGTTTGTTTTTGTTGTTTGCAACGTCTTCCCACCCGTTGTTCCGCCGCATTGTGGCAGTAAATTCAACTGCTATACTCATTGCATTCACCCAGTGTCCAGTAGTGATCCAATATATCCTCGCTGGTAAAACGTACTTCGGGATCCGATTGCAGCATGTTAGCAATTAGATCGCGTACACCATCACCAATGTCCGACCAGTAAGGTTCAGGGAATTCATATACACCGGATATAATGGCATCGAATAGCGGTTCCTGTTGATTATCGGGCGAAACGAATGGTGGAAAGCCACAAAGCAAGATGTACAGTATTATGCCAGCAGCCCAAACATCGATCTGTAAAAATCGTAAATATTGTGTTTAAAATATTATAAAATATGATAAAATTAACCGTTTTTGTAACTTACCTTTAGACCGTAACCGGTTTCCATTAGTATCTCTGGTGCAACATAGGTTGGCGTGCCACATACAGCAAACAATGGTTCAGTCACCTCGCATGCCAAACCAAAATCAGCCAATTTCAGTTCGGTTACATAGCCATTGGCATCCAGCTCAACCTGTATTATATATAAGTGAACAAATCAATACAATTTCAGAAGCTATATACAGTTGAACTTCTATAACTCGAACTTCTATAAATCTAAGTTTTCCATAAATCAAACTCTTGAATTGACAATAGAAGTCAAATTGCATACAAATTATCTTCCGTGACTCTGAAGTCTCTCTAACTCGAAGTTTTTTTTTGTGGATTATGATGATTCAAGTTAGGGAAGCTTAGCTGTATTTATACCGTAAACTTACCAATAGATTCTCGGGCTTAATGTCACGATGCACAATGCTCATGGAATGTAAATAGGCCATGGCTGAGGCCAAATGCTTAATCATGACACGTGATTGATTCTCAGAGAAGCGTGTTACACGTGTTATAGCATCGAAAAGATCACCACCTATACAACAGAAACAAATAAACATATAAAATACATACATTACATAAAAACATTTAAAATTGTTATTAATTAATTAAATTAATTTTCCATTATTATATATTATTTTTCTTTTTAACTCACCGCTTACATACTCCAATACCAAGTACATATTCGCTTGCTGATCGACATCCATAATTAATGAGATAATATGTGGATGTTGTAATTTCTTCATTACACGCACCTCAGCATCGATGTAATGTTCCTTGCCTTTGCATTTGCTTTTATCGATGATTTTCAACGCATATGGCAAACCGCTTTGGCGATCTTTGATCTTTAATACAACAGCGAAATTGCCATCGCCTATAATCTGTCCCAATGCGTAACGTTCACGTATGACACCCGGCAGTTCGCTGGCATCGATGCCACTCTCATTTAACGCGGCCAAATCTTCGTCAACAATTTGATCACACGGTTCTTGTTGATGATTTTGCTGATGTTTGGCGCTATTTAGATTTTTACTTTTTACTGGCATTTTCGGTTTGGGGCCCTTGTATGTCGTACCTGCTGTACGCAGTGACTTTCGTATGGCCTGTATGGCTTTGTGTTCGTCAGGTTCGAGTTTGAAATCATCAGGGTTATTAACACGTTCTGTGCCATAGGCAAAGAAAATGTCATCGGGACCGAAGAAATCGGCCAACTGTACAACCGGACTGCCAGAGAGCGTAAACACTTTGCGTACATAACCTGTATCAAGGCGTACCACTTGCGTGATGGCGGTTAATACATGATCAAAGCTCGGGCTATTGCGTTTATTTAACAGTAGACGCATAATCTATAAAGCACAACGATGAAGTAGGTGTAATGTGTGCAAAAATACATAAAAATGTAATATTTTTATAAAATAAAAATAAATTGCTTTACTTACAGTTCGTGGCTTAGTGCCATTCCTTATCAGTGTCACAATGCGGGGATGTACCACACGGTCGCGCTCGCTCAGTTTTAGCACTGGACTACCATTAGTAGCACCAGCTGTGGCATTTGTGCCATTACCGGTTACACCACCCCCAGCTACACCACCACCACCGCTATTATAAGTGGCCGTACCATTCTTAAGTGGTGAAGATGGACGATAAGCTTTGGACAAACGATTATTTGTCTTATTGGAGAGTGTTAAATTGGCCAGCGGTTGTGAGGAGGTGTTGTATTCGATTTTCTTGAAATTCTCATTATTACAGGAACAAATATAACTTTGGCCATCTTCGAGTTCGTCCAAAGTGGAGATCTGGAAGAAATAAAAATTAATATAGAAAAAGCTTGTTACAAAAACGAAAATACCACACACCTTTTTGCCACACATGGTATAAATGGTGCGCACAGCCCCTGGAATTTTTACGTTATCCTCTAATAAACGTGTTAAGTCTTCAAAAAGGCTCTCAAATGATCTGTAGCAAGACAATAATTATGTAAATAATATTTAAATCAATTACTAAATAATAGTACAACGTACCTATAACGCTCATTTGAGACTGGAATGGTTATACCCGGATAGAAGCGATCGCCATTGCGATAGAATTTTATTCGTCTCGCTTTGCGTGTTGGTGTTCGGCTGCTAGAAATACGCTTCTTCACCTGTGACACTGCCAAAGTATTAATTGTTGTATTTGTAGCGTCAGCACCATTGCCATTGATTAAGGCTTCAGTTGACGAAGTGGTTTTTATACCGGCTGCAGCTGCTGCGGTGGTCACTGACGTTGTTAGGCCCGTTGTCGAGCTGGTGGTGGAGGCACCGCTTAACGAACCATTTGATTTACAATTAAGATCGGCACCCAAACTGACGCTGCCACTATTCAGTGAACTATTTAAGTCCAAATCTTGCAGCTCTTTTTCGATTTCTGAATTCGAACTGGCCGGACTGTTACTGCGACTAAGTGTGATGATACTGTTATTCAATTGCGCTTGTTGTGATTGTGACAAGGCTGGCGGTGATATGAGGGAATTATTTAGGTGATTATTCACCGTCTGAACTTCCATTCTAGAAAGAAATTAAAACAAAAATTGTTTAAAAATATAAAAAAAATTTACTGTTATAAGCAAACTGGTTTTGTATAAAAATAATTCTTTATTATATACACACATTCATATACTCGTATGTTTGTTTGTTTGTACTACAAAGCTACATTGCAAAACCGGCATAATTTCAGTAATTTTAGCACAATGTAGTTTGTGCTTAAAAATGTATGTTAATTGTTGAGACATATAGTATGTGTTATTAATGTATGTACATATAATTCTCTTACGTGCTCTTTATCTATTATCTTTTTTAAATTATTTTATCAACTTTAGTGGCGTATACTTGAAATCGTGGGAAATATAATAGCAATAAATTATAAATAAAGTTGGATAAAATACGTGGAAGCTTAAAGTTTGCATGTACGCAGATCTTCACAGAAATATTGTTTTAAAGGAACAACAAAATTACATTTCTTACTTCATTAATGTTTTATATGTTTCAATTGAATTTGTATTTATACATACGATTAAAAATAAATCAGAGCTGTGTTCTTACGTCAATTTTGAATTGTAGCTAAATATTAAAGTTTTCAATGAAAATCGTGAATGAAAAAGTATATATGTATATAATATTTAAAGGCTTCTACGTTCAGTTTTTCTGGATAATGTACAATCACAAATGACTAACCAGATAACCGCTACAACAACAACTGATGTTCTTAGCTGTCCAAGTGAGATTCTTTGTGACTCTTGTAGAGAGGACCCTCATCTAGCTAAGGATGATTAAGGAGCTATACCAGTGTGATACTTTCAAAAAATCAATTTTTTTATTTTGCTTTATACTCATTCAAAAATGTCCTGTGAAATCGGCAAGGCCGTAGTTTTTGAATGACAGCGTTCTAAAGAGCGACCGCTCGCAGTTATAAACCTCTATAGTTGAAGCTTTAAACGCGTTTTTTTTCGAAACGACATTTTTCAAAATTGCTGACATCATTACTCAACGAAAATTTAACCGATCCATTTCAAATGACCGAACCAATCGAATAAACTTAGTATTATTTTTGATTGGTTGAAATTTATCAATTTGGCATTAAAAAACGACACTTTTTAGAACTACGCCATTTTGTTAATTTATGAAATTTTCCAAAAATCAGAGGTTATTTTATAAGAATTCTCCGAAAATTTGAAGTTGATCCTTTAATAACTTTTCGAGTTATTCGACAAATAACAAAGAGCGCTCGGGCACTCCAATACGCTAGTGTGAAACTGCATTTTTCTCAAAACTACAGCTTTTAGAATACATAATAAACTCAGGCCTGATCGAAGGATTTTTTTTTTTTCAAAAATTTCGATTTGTTAAGACCAATTATCTGTTGATTTTTTCCCGAAAATCTAGAAAAAAATTTCCTGAGGCAGCCATTCTGTTAATTAAAAAAAAGCTTCGGTCAGGCCCAGGGTTATCTATTAATAAAACTATTTTTTTTATCTGATTGATTTTAGATGAATCTCCAAGGACTTATTATTATCACCGCAATGACCTTTTTTTGAAACTGGGTCAACACAGACAGCTATAACTTTGGAAATTATAATTTTTTTTTTCAAATTTTCGTGACTTTAAGTCAAAACATTTTATAATAATGCCATATTATTACTTTTGTAAAATAACATGATTTAATAGCAAAAAAAATTACTGAAAATTCTCATTTTTTCGTGTCTCTGACTACCCCTAACCGCTTAATAATCTTTTAGAATTTTTTTGTTTCAGCTACTCATTCGACCGGAATCATGTCGGCAGTTGATGAACTTTTATTTGACACCTTCGAAGACAGCACTTAACTTCAAATATTGCTGAAAATTTACCTTATGATCTCCAAAAAATGTTTAAACTTTCGTTCGAGTACTTTCTTTTAAAAAAATTCACGAAAATTGCCTAATTTTTAATATATTACACTGTTATAGCCCCTTAAGGATGGAATGAGCTTGCAGACAGTACCAGAGAGAAGATATAAATAATATGGACAACTATAAATACCGTTATTGTAATAAAAAAAGTTGCTGTTAATTAATTTTTTTTTATGTGTTTAATGTAGTTATATTACATATATAAAATATTTTTTTTGTATTTATTGAATTTTTTATTTCCATTTGTGCACTGAGAAATTCACCACTTTAGCAAACTTAATGTTCATACTAAGCAAAATGCACTCAACTATGTCGACAGCTCGTACATAGACATTTTAATATAAGTAAATGTGTGTAATATTTTTAAATAATACATGCACTCAACAATTTTGCACTGAAATTCGTACAAACTGGTTTGGCAAAACGTGGGTGGGTTGTTGTAGGTGAAATGCGCTCGCAGACAGCCTGTCTGCTTAGCAAACCCAAAAAAAAATAAAACTAATTTGATTCATTTCAAATGTTTCTTACATAAATAATACATAGTAAATATATGTATGTATGTAAAGCTATGAATACTACTTTCACTTAATACTTGCGCTGCAGTTAAGCCGATTTGCAACACAATAATTGAGTGAATCAGTCACACTTCGGTATTGATATGAAACCAAAGGGAGGTCGTCCTATTATCAGCATTATTAAACTCACATTTTCGCCGTATATGCATTTAAGTATTTGAACATTTTCTTCTCTCCACAATTGATAATTGATTACGTTATAAAGTACACATCGTAAATGCACGCACATATCATATCACATATGTATATAATCGATATGATATACATATACACTATCAAATTATTAGCACTTTCATTCGCGTTTTCATTACTTTGTGTGCGTTTTTCTTTTTGTTTTCATTAAAACGTCCAAAAATATAACGATTGCAGTTAATCACAGTAATCAAGTTATAAAATTTGAATTGCTATGTGAATGTGTGTGCACAAACGGTTTTATTGCCGCCATAAAATATGCATATATGTAAGTGCACAGCAACAAAGTATGCATATGTGGAAAATTATTGAGTTTATGCAATATTGTGCGCTGGAAAAGTCACACATTATAAATTATAAGCAGTAAAAGCGGTGCTGGTTGATGAGTGTTGATTTAATTGCAAATATGCATACAAAGATATTTGTGAAACTATAAAAATCAGACCGCTAATGGCATTAGTTATAGATTAAGGTATTTCGATTTGCAGTATTTCACTGTTAGATTTTTACGATTTGATCGCCCAATGGTTTTGTTGGACCTTGACTGAAATGAAAACATAATTGATTTTATTTAGGCAAAAAACTGTGATTTTGAGAGGAAAGGCCTATCGCAAATATTTTAATATAGAAGGCAATATAATATATACATATAGCTATGTTCAAAATAATAAGAAGTGAATATTTGAATTTCTTATAAAAAGTTTATTAAATTTTTTTGTGTTGAAATTGAGTATCTGAAACATAGGTAAATCTAAAAATTATATATAGATACAAGGAAATGGGGTTCAGTATTTGGTAGAAAACCGCCTATTATATAAAACTGCCTTACAGGAATGCGGCATAAAGTTTACTAGGACTTCATAACGAGTTTTAGGTATTTCTCCCCAAGAATCCTTCATTATTACCCAAAGTTCGCGATTATTGTTTTTTTGAATATCACCCCATAAGTTGTCTATGGAATTGAGGTCGGACCATTGTGCAGGCCAAGGCATGAACTTAATCCCTTTGATACGAAACCACTCCTTGGCTAGCCAACTTGTATGTTTCGGGTCCTGCTAGAAGATCTATTTCAGAGGCTTTTCATGTTCAGTTTAAGGCAACATTGTAGTATTCAAAATATCAACGTAGACATTTTGATCCATGACAGTGTAGATACGATTTATGGGCCCAGCACCATAAAAATAAAATACAAGCCCAAACTAATATGTTTGACCCTCCATGTTTTACCGTTATCGTAGTGTGTCTAGGATGGTACTCAGTCTACGGTGGACGATGCACATACTGTCATGAACCTGTGCCTCCAAAAAGAACGAGTTTACTATCATCTGTCCATAATATATTTCGTCTCTTTTACAATTTCAATGATAAGACTCTAACACACCCACTATTATTATTTTGAACACAACTGTGTATAATAATTCTATTCAGGTCATTATGACCACAATTTATTCTGAGTTTCGGAACATTAGAATATTAATTGAAGCGCAACTGCTTCTATGAAGTCTTTTATAAATGCGCCGAAATGTAGGCAACAATTATGTACTAGTGCGATATGTATGATAATCTGTTCTGTATTATTTTGAAGTGCAAAAATACAGTAATATTTTCAAAAAAATACAGAAAACACCTCTGGCGTCTCCTTAACATTCCTGAAACCAACTTTTTCATAATATTATACATGCATACATATGTGACAGAATCATATTAGCATACTCGCTCATCGTGAACGCCATTTTTGCGTGCTAAATGGAAATTTTTCTAACAAAATCAACGAAATTGTACACATTTCCCAACGCATTTCTGATCGGTTTAAAATTCGTAACACATAATTTTAACTGACCTCATTTAAGTTCAACAAACTCTCTAAGGACATTCAGTGGCAACGAATCACATGTAAAACGGCAGTGTTGGACGACGTGATAATCAGCTTAATGGAATATTTACGCACACCTAGTTTACATATGCATGTTTTGCAAGAATGTATGTATGACAAAAGTGAGGTTATCTTTAGGAGGAAGAAGAGTGTTTACTTATGAAAACAACAAAAAAATAGAATATAATAAGTATATATTAGTAGCTTCATGAGTATTAAGGATGGCATGAATATGCAACGCTTGATGATACCTACACAGTTATTTTAAATTCGTTATAAAAATTGGGAAGATTAGGTTGATTACGAAGACGTTAATGTCTCCGGTCCTAGAAACGAATGAAAACAAGTAAGGAAGGGCTAAGTTCGGGTGTAACCGAACATTTTATACTCTCGCAATTTATTTATTTAACTTAATTAATATTATATAATACACAATTTGACCCACATATTCGTCATATATATTGTATAAAGTCCATTGGAAGTAGGAAACCATAATATTAGGTTAGAAGCACCGAGGTCCTGATGTGTGATATATGGGGCCTTGAAAACCTATGGTCCGATTTCGGCGATTTTTAGAAATGGGCTGCCACACTATAAATACAGTATTTGTGCAAAGTTTTGCACCGATATCTTCACTAGTACTTACTTTATATATTGTAAAGTAAACGATTCAGATAGTCTTCAAAGTTCTGGTATATAGGAAGTAGGCGTGGTTGTGAAGTGATTTGGCCAATTTTCACAACATATTATTGGGAGGTAAGGAAACTATTACAAACCAAGTTTCATTGAAATCGGTCGAGTAGTTCCTGAGATATGGTTTTTGACCCATAAGTGGGCGACGCCACGCCCATTTTCCATTTTGTAAAAAATTCTGTGTGCAGCTTTCATCTGCCATTTCTTATGTGAAATTTAGTGTTTCTGACGTTTTTCGTTAGTGAGTTAACCCACTTTAAGTAATTTTCAACCTAACCTTTGTATGGGAGGTGGGCGTGGTTATGATCCGATTTCTTTCATTTTTGGACTGTATTAGGAAGTGGCTAAAAAAAACGACTGCAGAAAGTTTGGTTTATATAGCTCTATTGGTTTGCGAGATATGTGCAAAAAACTTAGTAGGGGGCGGGGCCACGCCCACTTCCCCAAAAAAATTACATCCAAATATGCCCCTTCATAGTGCGATCCTTCATACCAAATTTTATTTCCATAGCTTTATTTATGGCTTAGTTATGGCACTTTATGTGTTTTCGGTTTTCGCCATTTTGTGGGCGTGGCAGTGGTCCGATTTTGCTCATTTTCGAAAGCAACCTTCCTATGGTGCCAAGAAATAAGTGTGCCAAGTTTCATCAAGATATCTTAATTTTTACTCAAGTTACAGCTTGCACAGACGGACGGACGGACGGACGGACGGACAGACAGACATTCGGATTTGAACTCCACTCTTCACCCTGATCACTTTGGTATATATAACCCTATATCTAACTCGTTTAGTTTTGGGTGTTACAAACAACCGTTATGTGAACAAAACTATAATACTCTCTAGCAACTTCGTTGTTGCGAGAGTATAAAAATTAGGTAACGGAATTGCAATCATACATCCATTCAATAGAGGGGGAAGCTCAATTAAATAGTCTCTAGCTATGTAAATTTAACTCTTTTCTGATCATTTTAATAGAATATTTAGTAGGTCTACAAAACTATAATACCAATTCAAATTCTAGAAAAATAAAGAAGATATACTTGAACTATTTTCAACCGACTTTTTATTAGCCTACCTAGTATTCCTTTGCTAATATATGTCACGGAAGCGAAAACTAATTAAACTCTCCTATAAAGTGTGCCACATAACGCTAAAAGCATAGTATAATTTTCCAGCAAGTGACTAAACATATACGAGTATACAAAAGACATTATAACACACAATTATCACACCAACTACTGGACTCCGGGGCATCCTTAGCCTACTCTGTTATATTAACAGCTAGAAATAATTACAAAAGCTTGCATATATTTACATAGACGCACCTTTTTCAGTATTATCATGGCATATACAACTTCAGTCAGCTATCTATGAAGGCAGCAGCACAAAATTAGAACGAAATTAAAAACCAACATTAAATGTTTGCCCCTACAAAGTATACATTACGTTGCGCGCCAAGTGCCTTTCAGACTCACCATCTTACAATTATATGTAGTAAGCTTTGTAAAGCGTTACGCGCCCAGTGTCCTAATTTGCACCTTCAACAATATTTATTAACTGATGGTTTTCTATATAGTCACGCCTTGAAATGACGGATGCGAAAGAATGCAACGAAGGAATGGGTAAACTAACGAGTATAAGAGCGAATAAGCACAAAAATAACAGTGCAAAAAAGAAACTAAAAGTTTAAGTAGAGCAATCGACAGTAGTCCGTCCAGGAATATGGTAGGTAGAGTGTAAGTAAAAGCTCACTGATTAACAGACTTATAACCTTAGGGCTTTTAGCGAATTTCACGCCATTTTTACGCTTAACGCGCACAAAATGCAAAAGACGCACCCATATTGGTCTCATTCAACTCAAGGCGACTGGGAGAAGGTAGTTGAGATTTTTCATTTTTCTCTTTAGTGAATGGCGTTTTTTCACACTTTAGATAGTCGCTAAATGGCGAATGGCCAAAAAGGTAGTGGTCATAACGACTCTGCGCTTTTACATATAAATATATTTGCCCACAGTGGTGGTATTTTAATTGGGACGAGTTTAATAGAATATATTTATAATAATAATTAACATTTAAATTCATTATCATAATTGAAAATCAAATTAAATCTCGAACCAAAAAAAAAATCGGCTTTCGAATTTCGTATTAAAAATACAGTTGAACTTCCATAACTCCAAGTCCTCCATAACTCGAGCTCTTGTATTGGCAATAGAAGTTAAATTTCATACAAATTACCTTCCGTAACTCGCAAGTTTATCTAACTCGAAGATTTTTGTGGATTATGGTGATTCAGGTTAGGAAAGTTCAACTGTATATGTAATCGACAAACTCAGATTTATTAGAAAGATGTTAAATTTAAAGTAGAGGTTAGATACTTAAAACTTTGTTCACTGCATTTTTAATTTCAGCAAATTGTTTCTTGTTTTAAGGCAACCACTGTAACCATGTACATATATATAAATTTTGCTTTATTTACAAAGGTAAATGCCTGGAATTCATTTCGAATTAATAGATGTGGTGTTAAACCTCAATTTGTGCTATAAAAAACTGCATTAGAGTAATTACACAGCCTTTAATGATTTTAGCGGCGCTATTAAGACTATTAGAAAATTAAAATTTCAGCATTTTATTATTAGTGAAATTGAAATATGTATGTTGAGTGCAGTAGAAGAAGGTGAATGTGAAACTAACTAAACTATAAATTTGGCAGTTGAAAGTTTGAGCATTTTATATATTAAATATTAACCTGAAATCTTACATTGCGCATAACATATATGCTCACATAATGATGCGCGAATACGTAAATTAAATAAACTAACGAAATCATAAATACCAAATGTAAGCCTGATGTAATATTATTTTTTATTATTTTTCTTAAATTTTTGAAGCACTCATCCCATGAGAACCGCCCACAATTTTCATGCTGCAATCAACTGGTTGCATGAACGGAAAACTGGTTTCCATTATATGTACATACTTGTATGTAGTGGATTTATGACTCATGACTAATGCTGCAACATTAATGCAACCGAGCCGGCGAACTGAAGCTGCCTTTTACTTTTCTCAAAAAATAAAATAAACATAAGAACAAGTAAGGAAGGGCTAAGTTCGGGTGTAACCGAACATTTTATACTCTCGCAATTTATTTATTTAATTTTATTTATATTATATAATACACAATTTGACCCACATATTCGTCATATATATTGTATAAAGTCCATTGAAAGTTGGAAACCATAATATTAGGTTAGAAGCACCGTGGTCTTCGTGTTCGATATATGGGGCCTTAAAAACCTATAGTCCGATTTCGGCGATTTTTAGAATGGGGCTGCCACACTATTAACATAGTATTTGTGCAAAGTTCTGCACCGATATCTTCACTAGTGCTTACTTTATATATTGTAAAGTAAACGATTCACATCGTCTTCAAAGTTCTGGTATATAGGAAGTAGGCGTGGTTGTGAAGCGATTTGGCCTATTTTCACAACATATCATTGGGATGTAAGGAAACTATTACAAACCAAGTTTCATTGAAATCGGTCGAGTAGTTCCTGAGATATGGTTTTTGACCCATAAGTGGGCGACGCCACGCCCATTTTCCATTTTGTAAAAAAATCTGAGTGCAGATTCCTTCTGCCATTCCTTATGTGAAATTTAGTGTTTCTGACGTTTTTCGTTCGTGAGTTAACCCACTTTTAGTAATTTTCAACCTAACTTTTGTATGGGAGGTGGGCGTGGTTATGATCCAATTTCTTTCATTTTTGGACTGTATAAGGAAGTGGCTTAAAAAAACGACTGCAGAAAGTTTGGTTTATATAGCTCTATTGGTTTTCGAGATATGTGCAAAAAACTTAGTAGGGGGCGGGGCCACGCCCACTTCCCCAAAAAATTACATCCAGATATGCCCCTTCATAGTGCGATCCTTCATACCAAATTTTATTTCCATAGCTTTATTTATGGCTTAGTTATGGCACTTTATGTGTTTTCGGTTTTCGCCATTTTGTGGGCGTGGCAGTGGTCCGATTTTGCTCATTTTCGAAAGCAACCTTCCTATGGTGCCAAGAAATAAGTGTGCCAAGTTTCATCAAGATATCTTAATTTTTACTCAAGTTACAGCTTGCACAGACGGACGGACGGACAGACAGACATTCGGATTTGAACTCCACTCTTCACCCTGATCACTTTGGTATATATAACCCTATATCTAACTCGTTTAGTTTTGGGTGTTACAAACAACCGTTATGTGAACAAAACTATAATACTCTCTTCAGCAACATTTGTTGCGAGAGTATAAAAATCAGCGATAAATGATTATGTTGTGCTTTCTTGCACTTCACGATCATTAATACATACTATATAGTATAATACAATGCGGCAACTCAATTCCTCCGCAATATAAACATAAACAAGTAAGGAAAGGCTAAGTTCGGGTGTAACCGAACATTTTATACTCTCGCAATTTATTTATTTAACTTTATTTATATTAATAATACACAATTTGACCCACATATTCATCATATATATTGTATAAAGTCCATTGAAAGTTGGAAAACCTAATATTAGGTTAGAAGCACCGAGGTCCTCATGTTCGATACATGGGGCCTTGAAAACCTAGGGTCCGATTTCGGCGATTTTTAGAATGGGGCTTCCACACTATAAAGGTAGTATTTGTGCAAAGTTCTGCATCGATATCTTCACTAGTGCTTCCTTTATATATTGTAAAGTTAACGATTCAGATCGTCTTCAAAGTTCTGGTATATAGGAAGTAGGCGTGGTTGTGAAGCGATTTGGACTATTTTCACAACATATCATTTGGATGTAAGGAAACTATTACAAACCAAGTTTCATTGAAATCGGTCGAGTAGTTCCTGAGATATGGTTTTTGACCCATAAGTGGGCGATGCCACGCCCATTTTCCATTTTGTAAAAAAATCTGAGTGCAGCTTCTATCTGCCATTTCTTATGTGAAATTTAGTGTTTCTGACGTTTTTCGTTACTGAGTTAACTCACTTTTAGTAATTTTCAACCTAACCTTTGTATGGGAGGTGGGCGTGGTTATTATCCGATTTCTTTCATTTTTGGACTGTATAAGGAAATGGCTAAAAGAAATGACTGCAGAAAGTTTGGTTTATATAGCTCTATTGGTTTGGGAGTTATATACAAAAAACATATTTGGGGGCGGGGTCACGCCCACTTTTCCAAAAAAATTACATCCAAATGTGCCCCTCCCTAATGGGATCCTATGTTCCAAATTTCATTTTCATAACTTTATTTATGTCTTAGTTATGACACTGTATAGGTTTTCGGTTTCCACCATTTTGTGGGCGTGGCAGTGGACCGATTTTGCCCATTTTCGAAAGCAACCTCCTCAGGGTGCCAAGGAACATGTGTTCCAAGTTTCATTAAGATATCTTAATTTTTACTCAAGTTATCGCTTGCACGGACAGACGGACAGACGGACAGACGGACAGACGGACGGACGGACAGACGGACGGACAGACATCCGGATTTCAAATCTACTCGTCATCCTGATCATTTATGTATATATAACCCCGTATCTAACTCTTATATTTCTTGGTGACACAAACAACCGTTAGGTGAACAAAACTATTATACTCTGTGCAACAGGTTGCGAGAGTATAAAAATGTATGAGTGTGTTCGTGAATATATTTAATGTACATATTGTGTTAGGCGTATAACTTACATAACAAACACAAAAATAGAAGCCATACATACAACATTATCGTATTAATGCAATACGACTTAAATCCTTTTTCGTTTGTTTTTTTTATTTTTTTTTATTTCCCACATTAAATTCACGTTTTGCACGCTTTCATTGAAGCTCAACTCTGTTTATATGTATGTGTCTGTGTATGTAAGACTTTATGGTCGAAGTCAAAGCTCAATTGCGGCGACGCCTCATTCCTGTTTATGGACATTGGATGGGCAGACGAAAAATACGCGCATAGAGACAAGTTACTTGAAAGCATATTGTTTTCGTAAAAGTACGTGTATGTCCGAATTTTCGTATTCGTCATATGTAAAATTGATTTATTAACGTAATAAATTTGATATATTTGATATGGGTGTGTGCTTTATTTAATTCGTTTTTATTTCTTAATGCAAATTTTGCTTGATGAGCAATGAAGTGATTTCTTGAAAGAGAACGTCATAAAATCGGTACATACGTGTTTCGAAATTATAAGTATACCTAATAAACTGAAAACAAAGTCGATATCGTAGCCTCTTCGAGAACTCGAGAAAAATTAGTTTTTCAGATATATATGTATATAATATATTTTTTATACTCTCGCAACAAAGTTGCTAAAGAGAGTATTATAGTTTTGTTCACATACCGGTTGTTTGTAACACCCAAAACTAAACGAGTTAGATATAGGGTTATGTATACCAAAGTGATCAGAGTGAAGAGTGGAGTTCAAATCCGAATGTCTGTCTGTCCGTCCGTCCGTCTGTGCAAGCTGTAACTTGAGTAAAAATTAAGATATCTTGATGAAACTTGGCACACTTATTTCTTGGCACCATAGGAAGGTTGCTTTCGAAAATGCAAAATCGGACCACTGCCTACAAAATGGTGAAAACCGAAAAAACATAGTGCCATAACTAAGCCATAAATAAAGCTATGGAAATAAAATTTGGTATGAAGGATAACACTATGAAGGGGCATATTTGGATGCAATTTTTTTGGGGAATTGGGCGTGGCCCCGCCCTAAATAGGTTTTTTGTACATATATCTCAAACCAATAGAGCTATATAAACGAAACTTTCTGCAGTCGTTTTTTTAGTCACTTCTTAATACAGTCCAAAAATGAAAGAAATCAAATAATAACCACGCCCACCTCCCATACAAAGGTTAGATTGAAAATTACTAAAAGTGGGTTAACTAACTAACGAAAAACGTCAGAAACACTAAATATCACATAAGAAATGGCAGATGAAAGCTGCACTCAGATTTTTTTATAAAACAGAAAATGGGCGTGCGTCGCCCACTTATGGGTGAAAAACCATATCTCAGGAACTACTCGACCGATTTCAATGAAACTTGGTTTGTAATAGTTTCCTTACATCCCAATGATATGTTGTGAAAATAAGCCAAATCGCTTCACAACCACGCCTACTTTCTATATACCAGAACTTTGAAGACGATCTGAATTGTTTACTCACAATATATAAAGTAAGCACTAGTGAAGATATCGGTGCAGAACTTTGTACAAATACTATGTTTATAGTGTGGCAGCCCTATTCTAAAAATCGCCGAAATCGGACCATAGGTTTTTAAGGCCCCATATATCGAACACGAGGACCTCAGTGCTTCTAACCTAATATTATGGTTTCCAACTTTCAATGGACTTTATAAAATATATATGACGAATATGTTGGTCAAATTGTGTATTATATAATATAAATAAAGTTAAATAAATAAATTGCGAGAGTATAAAATGTTCGGTTACACCCGAACTTAGCCCTTCCTTACTTGTTTAATTTAAGGTTATTTTTTTAATTTTAAATTTTTTTTAAAACTTATAAATAATTTTTTTTCGATAATCTTTTCTGCATTTAAAATTCTGTTAAAACTGAGAATCTGATTTATAATTGTTATTATAGACAAAATATAACTTCCAGTTTCGAATAGATTGCTATCAATTTAAACTATTTCCATTAAGTTAAAAACGTTGTCTTAGCGGCTGTGCAATTTATATAAGAAGCTTTTTAAATTCGGAAAGTAATCTCTAACACATTTTTAACTTTTGTTTATGTGAAGATATAAAATCATAAGCCATCGAGCGGCAGTTGAAATTAATTTTTATGAGTCGGCATGAATAAATATGGTTATGTCTTCTGATGCAATTTGATCTTTAAGAATAATAAATATGGCATAATGAACATAGCATTAAATTTCGTTAATATGGCATAGCTGGAGTGCATTTTCAATTATAAAAATTCCGCTTAGGAAATCAACTTTATTTCCTCCGTTTTTAGGTTAGGTACTCAAGTACACAACCATCTCAATTTGTTAAATATTCAAATGTACATACCACACATACACATTCATTTCCCTAAAAAAGATTACTTCCTGCCGTGCTATTCACAACTTGGCGTTTCTTGAAAACACAGTTGTTTCATATCACTTTCATGGCGATCTGATTATTTAGACTAAAGCTTTTTCCCGCAGTTTTCCATGATTACGCACATGTTTGCTTTCCGCTGTCATGCTGCATTTCCTACATTTTTTGTTTGGTTGCATTTTCTCTTTAGACTAGAGGAATATTGAAATAGTTTTTCTTATTTGACCTATTTTAGTTTTCTTCCAACACACACAATTTTCAAACACATATAAGCATAGCGGTATGTACGCATATGGCGCGTGTGGCATACATATGGCGGCATGCCACATAAATGACTGTGGCATATTCAATAGAAAAGTGTATTATATGAAAACTATATGTTGTGTTGTTGAACGGAATCAGGTGTTTGTTGGCATGCGAGTATGCACAGTGTGAGAAGAAACTGAATTCAGTGAATAAAATTCTATAAATTGAATTAAAAAATTCTATAAAATGTAGTAACTCAAAAAAATCGTAAGATAACAAAATGTTCTTCAAAGATGATTTTGGTAAAATTTAGCTTTATATTTTTTTTCGGCAAACGGGGACTATTTTCTCAAAAACACTACTTTTTCATCTGATGAAATGTTTAAACGAAAAAATGAAAGGACGCGGCAAATAAATTATAAACAATTGGAAAAAAAAATAAAAATAAATTGAAATCGGTTGAAATCTTTCGGCAATCCAAGTCACCGCAACGACGTTTTCGGAAAAACATGATTTCGAGATAATCGCGCTTACAGTTTCAAGTACACTTTTGTCTAGTATAGCAAGCAAGATGCTATAACTTCGTTTCTACTGCTTAAATCTCTATAAAAATTTGAGATTACATTCTTAAGAACGTATACTTTAAGATAAAATAATAAATAAATTTTAGATTTCTTCAACTTCAACATATATAACCACCTAAGAAAATTCAGTTAATTATTCGATATTTTAAAAAGCCGTCACTAAAATCCATACCTTCTCCAGTTTAGTTTATCTCAGTACGAACGAGAGCACCAAATAGTCCGTGTTGAGGTTACCAAAATCACTCAGTTAAGTTACTAAATTTGCACAGTTTAACCTCAATTTTGTCCAACTGTGCAGATTTTCAATTTAAATTCGTATGTCTTCAGATTTCAAATATTATTTATAGAAATCTAGACTATTTTTAATATTGTTAATAAAAAAAAATAAAATACAACAAAAGAAAGAACCTAATAAAAATACATATTTGCTACAGAAAATATAAAATAATTATTATAATCAACTAAATATAGTAAACTGTTAGAACTACATTTAAAATTATCTAAATACATATTTGCTTTGCACCAACAACATTGTACCCCAGCTACTCTTATTAAAGTTATTAAAGCATTCTGGTAATAGCAACGCAATCAAATTAACCGCAATTACCTTGTCAGCGGTACGATAGGATCATCTGAGTTCCAACTATATTTTCTATATTTGCGATAACGCATATTCTAGTACTGGTTAAACGAAAAATTACTTGTAGCAGAAATTGATTGATGACTTTAAGGCAAACTCGTTGTTGCTTTATATATGTAGCTTTATGTGCACCTCAAGGGCACTGCTGCTTGACCGGCTTATATGAACACTTCACTGATTGCCAGCCAAGACGAATTGTATGATTACTTCTGTTCTTCTTTGGTAAACTATTTATCACACAGCTAATCGCAAGGGCTTACATTATTTGTTTTTGCTATATGCACTATATTTTGTTGGTATTGGATTGTCAATTTGCAACAACACAGAGCACTTTATATATGAGTGGTGAACTTATTTGTAGATTTTGATTTCTTTATTATACGTTGATTTTTTTTAGTTTTGTTTGCTTTGGGATGGGGTAGCGCACTTTGTTACTTAATCGTCTTCAATCAAAGCAGCGTTGAGGCATTGGTAAAACGGCTTGAACTTGTGACATTTCAGTGTCAGTTTGACTTTTATTTTTATTGCTTTATTTACTTATACTTGCACACACACGTTTCGCATTTCATATTGATTTTTGCATGGAGTTATTTATTCATGATACCCAATTGAAAGGGAAATGGCAATGGTAGTGGTCGTTGTGGCGCTGGAAAATCGAGTAAATGATTTAGTACAACAAAAATAAGCGAATGGAAGAAAGGAGTGTATGTTTCTGTTTGCGTTGTGTAAATAATGAATTTTATATATCGAAATATAGTCGTTATAAAACTGATCAATAGTATATGAGGAAGTAACTCATATAAGAGATATGGGCTCCACTGTTTATTAATCAGTTTTTTCATTTTTTTAATTCTGTCTGCCTGTAATGAAGTGAGTATTTTAAATCCAACATTCACTCGTTTCCATGAAATTTGCCTTCGTCAAACTCTGCATTTATTCATAAACGCGCAAATTATTATATTCATATATTTCTTCCGAATATTTTCAAATATGATATTTCATGACAAATCCGAATACGTGATTTTGCAAAGGTTCGCTACAGTTCAATAGCTTTGATGCAATGCTTTTATTACATTAAATCATGCCTTGAAATCACTGGAAAAGATAAGATATAACCAATGTTGTGGTTTATCATCGACAAGCGCACTGGGTTACGCTTAATACAAAAAAAATTATGTTTTTAGGTAATGATTCAAATGGCATTTGTTGATTTCTGTTAATATTTCATAATTCTGACTTAAAAATTATATGAAAAAGCTTATGAGACTTATAACGAATTATCGAACAATTAGGTCGTGAAGTATCTTTGCTGTAGTTCTATAAAAAAATACCGGCTTTATCCACAACAAAAGACGAATTCATCGTTTTTATTGTTATAAAACTTGGCTGGCGGTGTATTATATGAATATGTTTTGTTTTCTATAAAAATATATTACCTACCACTTGCATAAAAATTATGAAACATGAGTATTACAAGCAAATCACTCAGCATTTTACGACCTCAAAACACGATTTCTTGCAACCACATGATTAGCTTTTACATTATTACGATTATTTACAACAAAATGGTCGAAGAAACACACCTCGAAACTCATGTTAGAATTGGACTTGAAATTATAAATGAAAATATGAAGTAACCACGATAAAATCTAAAACCAAAGTAGTGAAATTATATACGGTACATATAATATAACTGTACATACTAAACTACAATAACACGCAACGTTAGCATGAAAGTTTCCACTATTACTTGCAACAAATCGATAAGAGTAAAACAGCGAAAAGTTTCATGTGCGACACTTAATGGACAAGTATTACTAGAAAGTAATACAAAGTGAGCACAGAGAGAAAGTGTAAAGAAATTTGGCAACGTCATAGTTGAACTTTTGCTTGTTAAGGGCACGACAAGAATTGGCTGCTGACGCTTTTAAATTGAATGCAAGAATGTCAGAATGTTGTCGCGAAGATATGTATATAAATACATACATGTATAGACATAAATATATAATATACAAGTTTGTGTTTGTTAAAGTTTATGGTATATTGTGTGCCATGTGAAAGTAGCACAAAGAACAGTTGGAATTGCTGTTGACTTATTAAAAAATTTACATACAAATGATATGCAGATGAATGGAATCGATATTATTGTAGTATTGTTTCAAAGTCAAGGAACTAAAAACTGATTGAAGCAAAGACATAACTATAGGAGTTGTAGCGAAGATGTTAAAATAATTTAGCAAATAGTTTTAGTGCTACTTTTTACTAGTAAATAATATAAGTTGAAGAAAGTAGTAACTTAATTAATTTATAGTTAATTTTAGCTAATTGTTGAAAATTTATCGTTGATTTGAAAATATTTCAGATTTTCAGTGAATATTTTAATTTAATTCGTAAAAAAAACTTTGGAAAATCAAGCTTAATTTCAGAACATTTATCAAATTAATGTTTAGAAGTAAGTAATCACTTCTTTTGTCACAACGACAGGCTTGATTTTGAGAACAGTTGGCTGAAACTAACCATAATTGTAGATTAAAGTACGGTTTGGGACTTGAATTTGTATTGTTCTCCAAGCTTTGAAGCACCTAAAAGTAGAACGCTTGCAAATTAAATATTACAATTTTTAGGGATCTAGCTCCGTGTGCCTTGACTCTAGTTTATCAAAAGAGTATTTAAGCTTTGATGATAATACACATATATTGCGGTGATTTCAACAGATAACTGGGATATGTGTTGGACAGGTTTTTAGGGCATGCCTTAATCCTCATCTCATCCCATGTGCCGGCCTTTTTTATGGATTTTTTAGAATTTTTTCTAAATTGATTGGAATATCGGAAACAAAAAATATTAGCGAATATACCAAAAATTGGACTTTTGGTAGACAAAAACATTGCGAATTTGTTTTATTTTTTTGGAATTTTTGTTTGATAATATGGAACGCTATATTATATTTTCGTGGAAAAAGTCGCAGATTATCCTGATAGATAAACCTGGGAAAGACTTGACACAGCCGTCTTCATACAGACCAATCAGTCTTCTACCCTGCCTTTCGAAAATATTTGAAAAGGTGCTACTAGCAAAGATGTCTCCTTTCCTCCACGAAAATAATGTAATACCAGCGCATCAATTCGGGTTTCGTGCAAAACATAGCACGATAGAGCAAGTAAATAGAATAACTAACGAAATAAGAAAAGCATTCGAGCACAGAGAGTACTGCTCAGCTATATTTCTAGACGTAGCTCAGGCATTTGATAAGGTGTGGCATGAAGGGCTTTTATATAAGATTAAAAACATTCTACCTTTAGAATTGTATAAAATATTGGAGTCTTATTTAAAAAATAGACAATTTACGGTTAAAGTGGGAGACTTCATATCTGATGAACGACAAATAAGGGCTGGTGTACCACAAGGCAGTGTTTTAGGCCCAACTCTGTACATCATATATACTGCTGATCTTCCAACAGCTAATAATGTTTTGACATCAACTTTCGCGGATGACACAGCTTTAGTGAGCCGTAACAAATGCCACATTATAGCATCAAGAATATTATCGGAGCACTTAAGATCTGTCGAAGAATGGCTATCCAACTGGCGTATAAATGTGAATGAACAAAAGTGTAAGCACGTTACATTTTCGCTAAGACCAAAAATGTGCCCGGCAGTAAAAATGAACAATATTCCAGTGCCTCAAGCGAATGAAGTTACCTATCTTGGTATTCATCTAGATAGAAGGCTTACGTGGAGAAAACATATATCTAGTAAAATAACGTGCATGAAGATAAGAGCTGCAAATTTAAATTGGCTTTTAAATAAAAACTCTAAACTTAGCCTAGACAACAAAGTGCTTTTATACAATGCGGTCATAAAGCCGATTTGGATGTATGGCATTCAACTGTGGGGTACGACCTGTGCAACTAATATTGATATAATACAAAGGTTCCAATCGAAAATGCTTAGATCAATCACGTGCTCACCATGGTACATTCGCAATGAAAATATCCATAAAGATCTTGGTATCCCTATGGTGAAGAAAGCAGTAGAGGACAGCAGATTGAAATATATATCTAAACTCCGTGATCACCCAAACCCATTGGCTAATGCCTTAGTACATTCCTGCGATCAAACACGCCTAAAAAGAAGGGATATGCCTGCGTACTAAAGAGCAACGTTTCACCAATACAGCTCAATCACTTGTTTGAGCTTGTCTAGTTTTTAAATAGATTTAAGATTTTATAACTTATTGTTAGGCTTAAAGAAAAAGCAGATTCAATAAATAAAGAAATATTGAAAAAAAAAAAAAATATTATATGTGCCAAGTGCATCCAACAAATTTCAAGTCATAGGGTAAAGCCGTTTTTGAGATACGATGGAGGAAAATTTGAGAAACACAGTTTTGAAAAAAAAAAACAGTTTTGAAAAAAATTTGCAACTGCCAAATCAGCGCTTAGAAGAGCTCCTTCTTCTAACTGCTGTATCTTTGAAACGACTTCGACATTTTAAAAATCACTTCACTACCGTATTCTAGACATGTTTAGAAAACAATTTATGATAAAAAAGATAGCAAATGAAAATAAATAAAGGAACTATATCTTAATAGGACTCTGTTATCGTCAGTAACTGAAAAAAAACACTAAAATGCCGTATAGAGTATATTAGGATACTTATATTATAACGACCTTATAACAATCTACGGTTTCCAAGTTCAACCTCTCGACTAACAAATGGTTTTTTCTGTGGACTCTTATTACAGTATGGCAAATGTTGGAGTACGCTATTTATCCCAAGAAAATGTTCTTCTCAAAATAAAACAGATATTCGGAGGATTATGAATTAATATGTGATGGGATAATATCCGATCGAAGCCGAAATAAATATATGTACATGCAGAAATATTATATAGCAGATTTATATAAAGAGAAGTCATTGATCTTACTGAATACACACCTCAAGTGTACTGATCTAAACTGGGTTGTTTCACAATTTACCTTTCGTTTTAACAATGATATGCACTGTTTGTAAGCTTTTATTATCCAATTTACCTGGAAAGAGAAGAACATAAATAATTATTTTTAAACATTTCATTATCAAAACATAAAGTAAAATACTTAAGAAAGCGAACGCTAAAAATTTAACTAAGATAATGTTTACATGTAATAATAATGATTTATTTGTCATAAAAATTGCATTACCAGATACCATTTTTCGAATGACCAAAGGCAATAACAGCAATTGTAAAATAAGCAAAAAAAATCACAACTTGTTTTCGAACACTATTTATAAATGTCTGCTTGAAAATTGAATTATTCCAAATTTGCATGTATCATTAAAAGAATTATGCAGGTTGAATTGAATAAATTTTGGCAATGCCACACCTAAATATCCACACCCACTATGCCATAAACAGTTACAACACCAATAAACTGCAAGATGACAAAATCGAACGACCGAGTGGGTGCACGAGAAGACAGCACTTGACGGAAACAGCAAGTGTCGCTATGCGGCAAATAACCTTCAGTGGCTATGGAAATGTGGGAAACTTAAAATATGTCTGTCGTAATGTCTCGAGTGCAGCTAACTGTGTGCGTGTGTCTATAATCATTGAAATGAGAATTTTCGAATGTCTAGAGTATGTTTGGGTATTCGTCAGAAGCGGAAAGCGTTTTGTTTTTGTCGTGACTGCTGTTGCTACTGCAATTTCGTTAGGTTGTGCATTTCATGAAATGCCAAAGTTCGCGCTGACTTCAGCAAAAGACTGACTGCGCTAACACACTTATGTTTATTACATTGCTTACGATAGTTATAAAGTTACACTATAGATTTATAGAAGAGAGAAAGCTTTGCTGTCAATTTTGTAGTTTACAATAACAAAATTAATTAAAATTTTCAGCGTAAATTGCAAACGTATTTCTTTATACTGAATTTTCAATTGGATTGCAATTATGAGAGTGGAAAATGAGCGCGTTAAACATTATTTTCTTCAAATTATTAAGTTATGGATTCGCATAAAATTGTTTCTTCAAATTCACAAATTTCAGAAAATTCGACACAACAATCCGCTTTATTCTTCTTCTTTAACATGTCTCTAAAATATTTGCTAGTTGTTTGCGAAGATGCCCTTGGTGACGGCGATAACCTCTTTCTTTAACTCCAATTTATGCATGACGAAACTTTTTTATTGTTTGGAAACAAAAATAACTGTATTTGAAGAATACAGATTTTGGTGAAATTTCGTCAGGAGCGCTTGGCTCATCAAAAACCGTCCTCCGACACCGTTTAAACCTGTTAAACCATTTTTTGACGATCTCCGACGAAGGAGAAGAGTCATCGCCGTTGCAAGACTGTCGGGTCTTTGTAACCGTGATGGACACGAATTTTTATCCCGCCAAGGACTGTCAACTCGGCAGCATTCCTCAGAGCAAAACTTGAAGTCTGATTCGGCTAAAATTTTGACAGTAGCCGTCTAGAATGACCCTACCCTACTCGAAAGTAGTTTTCTTCAGATAGTGGGCATTCCTACATATCGTACCACTCTCGTATGTTTAAATTCTAAATATCGAAAAATTTATTTTAGTTATGATTTGAGGATTCGTTTTATATACAGTGGAACTTCCATAACTCGAAGTTCTCCATAACTCGAACACTTGAATTGGCAATAGCGTTTAGAAGCCAAATTTCATACAAATTTCCATCCCTAACTCGAATTTCTATAACTCGAAGTTCTCCATAACTGAAGTGGCAATAGAAGACAACTTTCATACAAATTTCCTTCCATAAATCGAACTTTTTGGTCAGGGCATAATACAAAAATTAATCAGATTCCCTATATATCATGTGGAGGCGAACAAAAAATATGATTTTACATTTAAGAATTTCAAAAATTATATAACAAAGACATAGGATACAGACGTCAAGAGCCAAACAATAGCAAACTGCAACCAACAAAATTACAGAATACATGTTTTAACGTATGAATATAAAACTTTTTGCGAAGTAAATAATTTAAACTGTGTATAAATCTATATTTTTTTTGTCAGTTTTTTGACAAATTATATGCTTTAATGAAAATTCTATAACTCGAAGTTCTTTTGTGAATTATGGTGATTCGAATTAGAGAAGCTCCACTGTATTTTAGACGCTGTCAATAAGAAAGGTAAATAATTTCCTTCAAATCTTTTTTTATAAAATGGTCTACAATCAGTATAATATTCACGGATTCTATTGAAAGCAGTGGACAGATTTAATATTTATTATACATATATAGTAAATTATACTAACACATCGCCTGATCTTATATACACCATTGCGTCTTTATTTTCAAGCATATCTTCGCTTAATCGTAAAATAATGGAATATTTCTTCGAACATGCATTTAATTAAATTTAATAACTCAACAAAGCCCAAAATGCAAGTCATGCAAAAGATGCAAATGTCCACCACTTCGCGTGCAGTGAAGAAATTAACTTTGACTGCAACTGATTAATCAATATTTTAATTGGCAACAAACAATAATAAAGAAATGCAAAATAAATAAATGTATCTCAAGTCTTGGCACATTTACTTTTACTGAAAAAAGTGCTTCTGGCTTAACTGATTAACTAACGATTTCTACACAATTGCCTTTACTTCGCTGATATATCTCGCTTTTTGCTTTTCACTTTGCCTGTGACAAATAAAAATCATTGTTCCATTGAGCGCACAATCACAACGCATGCCGGCGGTAATGAAAACGCGGATACAAAAAAAGCGATACTTTAAAAAGGAATGAGATGCATAATCAAGGTGAAGCAAACGAAATAAATAAACAATAAACAAACCTCAAAAAACAGTGCCAACAACAAATACAGGTAAACAGACAAACCGGCGAACCGGCAAACCAATAGATGTGTGCGCATGGCAAGAAAGAATGCAAAGCTTTCGCATACGATTTAGTTTCTAAGCCGCAATGCGGCAGTAAATACACCGTTGATTAATTTTCGATAAGGGAGCAAATACCTATGCGAATATTTATGTGGGTATGCATGAGTACGAGTATATGTAAAATGTCTTTGCATACGAACATTTCAGCAATTTTACAACGCAAGCTTAAGAAAGTGGAATAATGCATTACGAGTGTATGGAAAATTGTTATAACGCGGGTGGTTGAACATTGCACCGTAATCTAGAGTGTGTCGCTGCGCACTCACCGTGTGGGTGAACTGTAGATAGGTACGTATGCCTCAAGCCGCATGCAGGTTACATTAGCTGTAATGCTTTACTTCGCTTGGTTGGTTCGCCTGCTGGCTGGTTAGCCATTGGCGTAACAGTCTACAGTAATGCGCGGAAGACATTTTCAATACCATGGCACACAAATGTCATGATTAGGCTTTCGCATTAGCTATTCACCTTTCTTTACACGAAGACTAAATTTCAGTACTAAATTCCACGAGTTCATATTAGGGTGATCAGTAGCAATTTTTGAAACGAATATTCTTTATCTTTTTTGGTTTTGCAAAGTAAATATTTCTGCTTTTCCAGACTGGATAAGGAAGCGAAGCGAATTGGTCTGGTGGTAAACGAGGACAAGACGAAATATCTCCTGTCATCACACAAACAGTCAACGCAATCGCGCCTTGGCTCCCACGTCACTGTTGACAGTCATAATTTTGAAGTCGTAGATAGTTTCATCTGCTTGGGCACAACGTCAACAATGTCAGCCTCGAAATCCAACGCAGAATCACCTGTTGGCCTGTGTATGCAATTGAAAAGAGTCCTCTCTCGACGAACCAAAATAAAACTCTAAGTCGCTCATTATCCCCGTCCTGATGTATGGCGCAGAAACGTGGACGATGACAACATCCGATGAGATGACTCTTGGAATTTTCGAAAGAAAGTTTTTGCGGAAGATTTACGGCCCCTTAAACACTGGCAACGGCGAATACCGCAGACGATGGAATGATGAGCTATATGTGTTATACGACGATATAAATATAGTTCAGGAAATAAAAAGACGGCGGTTGTTCGAATGGACGAAAGCGCTCCAGCTGTGAAAGTTCCAAAAGGAGGAGGAAGCTATAACCGCGTAAGCGATGTCCTCGCCAGCCAATAAGAAAAAACATTTTAATTTATTATCCAATTAGTAGAGTTCGACCAGTATCGTCCAAAAAATTCAGCTTACAATATTTTTTTAAACTGACTTTTTTAATATACTCACTTAAATAAAATTCTCAAAATTAAAAACAAAAATCACCCTAATAGCCGCCACATTGCAATATGAGTATGACTTTCAAGTGCAAAAGGCGTCTGATGATCACAACTTCATTGTTTAGTTGTTGTTATTGTTCTTCATGTGCCATGACAAATGCCACTGAGTGGTAAGACATTTATTTCCTACATAAATTGTGCTTATACTGTTGTCACCGGCTTTGTGAAGTTGGCCTTTAAATACATGGGACTGGAAGTATAAGCCTGCTTTAAACAAGTAATTTTAGTGGTTGCATACGCCGGCAACGTTGATTCTATGAGAGTATATATATTCTACTATATTTTAGCCGTTAGCGCCAATATGCACATGCACCCTCAGTAGCGGCACCGCAGGCAGTGGCACAATTACTTGTATTCTTTACATAAATTTTGTTCCAATGGAGATTCGTGTTTAAATGCATTTATGCAAAAACGCGTTTTTATTCCAAATAAAAAATGACAATGATTTTGTGATACGAACAGCGTTATTTCTCGGGACAAGAAATTCACAATACTTGAATAGAAATAGGTTCTTCTTCAAATTAATTCTTATTATTCTACTCATACTTTTATCTTGTTCCCTCATTTTACAGCGAAGAAGTATCATTTTATAGCTAGCATATAAAAACCGGCGATTGAGCTTTTTATTGTCCTTTCGTTGCAGTTTTATTGAAAATATTGTATTTTCTTGATTTTTATTATTATTAAGCATTTAAATTGGCTTTATAATGGTTGACTATATCTTCAAGATCAAAACGATAAATTTTAATCTTAAAATATAATAAATAAATACAGCAGTGGTCATAAAAATTTGTATATTTGAGTTTCATAAATGAAATGCAGTTTATTATTTTTAAATAACAATAAATAGCAACGATTTCCCGAGGAAACATCGAATAAAATAAATTGCTGAAACTTCCAGGACTGAAACTATCGGGAGATCCAAGTCGATGTACTTTTTTCAATAGCCTTTTTTGTGTCGCAACATGCAACATAATCGGCCTACTAAGCGTACTATTCGCAATCTATGTCGAGATCTTAAATTGAAAGCGTATAAGAATTGAAATTGCTCGAATTTCTTAAGCGACCTTTAGGCTCTTGAAAATTTCCAAGAAAATCCGATGTTTTCGAACCAAATTCTGTTCAGCCACCAAGATCATGTGATATCACACCGTTACACATTTTTCTGTGGGGATATGTAAAGTTTCAAGCCTATGCGGACAATCTCGCTTCGATTCAGGCCTTGGAGCAAAACATCACCCGTGTTATTCGTGAGTTACCAGTCGAAATGATCGAACGACTTATTGAAAATTGGACTCAACGGATGGACGTGGCCGCGGCCAACATTTAACATAATCTTTAAAAAATAAATGCAAAATAATGTTCTTCCTTTAGTGAAAATAAAAGTATCATGTACAAAGCTTCTTCTAAACAAGTGCGGAAGGGCTAAGTTCGGTTGTGACCGAACATTTTATACTCTCGCAATTTATTTATTTAAAATTATATAATACACAATTTGACCCATATATTCGTCATATATATGGTATAAAATCCATTGAAAGTTGGAAACCCTAACATTAGGTTAGAAGCACAGAGTTCCTCATGTTCGATATATGGGGCCTTGAAAACCTGTGGTCCGATTTCGGTGTTTTCCGTTACTGAATTAAAGCATTTTTAGTTGTTTTCAACATAACCTTTGTTGCGAGAGTATAAAAAATATGTTGGGAAAAATGTTAAGAGTTGACTTTTCTGGGATGCAAACTGTGCTAGAAATATATTATAGCGCAAATGTCTCCAATTTTCTATAAGCCACTGTAGTTGTAATCTGCTCAATAGAAAGCGATCACAATAAATAATGGTGCATGGCATCAATTAAAAACGATTAAAAATTAATTGTGAACTTCGATCGAAATAAAAACCTTATGAGCCAATAAATACCGAGCTAAAGGTTTAAGAGCGAGCTTACATTTATACTATAGAAATGCATAATTTAATGTACATTAAAAACATGGAAAAAAGCTGAATATATTGAAAATGTAGTTTAATAGCGGTTAATGCTTCGTGGTCTTCGATTTAGATATAATAAACCAACAGTCACATAGACGCCATTAAAACTGCAAAGCAAAAGTCAAGCGGCGACCGCAGTAGCCTAGTAGATGACTCATGGCTTGGCTGATCGTGGTTTTAAATATATTTTTAAAGCAGAAAAATTTTTCCTCGGCAAGCAATACGTCAGACGGTCGGAAACTGTAATAAAACTCGATATATATACATATTTTATATATTAAATATTTCACTCTCTCTCTTTCTCGAACTCTCTATCTCTCTCTTTGCTAAAATGACCTTATTAACTTTCTAAATAAGGCAGATATTATTACGAAATGTTGACGAATTAATGATGAATGAATATTAATGAAAATGCCCACAAAGGTTTTAGACAAGCCACATTATTAGCGTCTTCAGGTCTGCACTTATGCCTAAGTTACGAAAATTAACCCAAAACAAAAGTGTGTTAGCTTAATTAACTAAATATGTATGTAAGTTAAAAGGTACGCACTTCACCTATGATGCTTAAATCTTAATTATTCAAAATGGTGCAAAGAGTTTAGCGCATGAGCTGTGAGTAATTACGTGTTAACAAAGAGTGTATTAGTAAGAAAAAGTATATGTAGGGGTCTTCAATGTCGCTAATGACATACGACGTGGCTGCATGTATGGTAACGACGTTAGAAAAAGTTACGGAAAAGCGTGAGCAAAGTAATGCAAACAAAACTTAGCCATTTAAGAATATAGAAAAAGCTGCAGACAAGCAAAGATTATAGTATTTATTGATATTAATATTAGATATGCGTATGCAAACACACTAAAAGGCGCACACAAAAAGTTCAAAGTGAAAGGTAGTAAATGGTTTAGAAAAAGAAACGTATGTATATAACACACAGCAGAAAGGCACGCAAGGTCATTTAAGAGGCGACGATTACGTCTTTGTTAATGACCGCAACATTTCGAAAAAAAGTGTATTTTTTTTTAACCGCAACGAATAAATGTGTGTAATACGTTTACAAAGCTAAAACTTTGGAATTTTTTATTTAATTACCACAGCACATTTTCACTCCGCATGCATCGCGTGACAAACGTCTGCATTAGAAATGTATGACGAGCGCAAATCCTTGAACTTTTCACATACTTTCGATAGTTTTAATGCCATGCTACAAGCACATATCTACAAACATATGTATGTATACAGTATATATAGAATACTCAAACATTTAGCAACTAACAATGTATAATGCACAGCTGAGCGCGCAAGGAAGCACTCATCACAGCAGCATCCATTGTTACTTGTGCGAAACTATCCGTAACCTAACCTAGCTTTTACCATATTTTTTCTTTTTTTTTTTTTGGGTTGGCGCTTGGCAATGTGCGTTGGCAAACAAGTGCTGGCATTATTATTTTTGTTTTTGATTGTGTTTTAGTTTTACGTTTTGCATTCTTATGTGTATATTTTAAGAACAAAAACGTTTCTCATTGCAAAATCCAGTGCTGATGCAGAGCATGCGAGAAATCATATGATATAATGCAACATTAGAGTGGAGATGAATAGAAGAACCGAAAGCGCGTTGGAAGATGGTTCTTTTGTGTACGGACGAGTACATGGTTGCGTTTAAAAATTTAATCCATAGTCTAAATTTGCATTCATATTTGCAGCTCTGTATTAACTGTAATAAATTCACACGCCGCATAGTTTAGTCTATTTTATTTTAATTTCTAGGCATCTTGTTGTATTTGTTGAAGCGGTAACCTAATGAATCGGCAAGCCTATATCAATTGTCATCTAACGGGAGGTCCAGGAAACGAGTTGTTTCGATAGGGTCTGAACAAAGAAAAATGGGTGTTAGTTGAGTGCGGTTTACTTGGAATGCAAAGAGGTGGTTATTGTCATGCGGGGACTCATATATGTAGGACATATATTGGGTATGTCGGGGTTCAGTCTGGATAGGTGGGAGTTTAAGCTGCTACATTATCCAGATCGAAATTGAGTGAGGGTCACTTTAGTTTCGCGAGGCAACTTAAGCTCGGTGCTACAATAGGTGCTGATTTATTTCCAAGTACACCAAGTTCACGGGAAGGAAGACGATGTAAGTGTTAATGGCTCCTCTGTGAATGAATCGAAAGTCGAATTCCGGTCGGTATATTTCTGTAAGCCTTAGGCCTCGTCGTTGCTTACTGTTTATGAATTGAACTTACATGTTTCTATAAAATTTTAATGATAGGTTAGGTTTCAGTTTAAAATTTTCAGAATGAGTTAAACTATTCTAAAATGTCCAGAAACAAAAAACGAATGCATTTAATATGTCTTAAAAGAGTTAGATCAGTCTAAGATGTCTCTCTTGCATTTCCTATAATATACGCAAAAAGATAGCCGAGTTGAAGTGTTCGTTTTTCACTCGGATACATGAGAATGCATTTTAAATTGCATCTAAACACTCATAAAGCAATTGAGCGTAAATTACAACGTTAATTTAACATGACTCAGCATTTAAAATCAATTTATGCTTATCTCTTTCCGTATCATCTTCGTCTCACTATAAATAATAATAATTTATTAACACGTTTGTAGCGCTTGTATTATTTACCTTTTAAGATCCTATGCATGAGAATGAGAAAAGGCTGTGGGATAGCGTCTAAATGATGAATTCAATAGAAGATTGTAAGTATTTTTAAACAGTGACTAAATAAGCAATTTTTATTATCATAAAATAGCATATAAAGCGAAGAAAGCGAGACGCCTACTTTGTAGATACTCGTATAAGTGTCGTACTTTGCACAGCCGACGCATTGACACAAAGCAGTCCGCATTTAACAATGAATTCGCTCATATTTACTTACAATATTTGTATTATAAATGGCTGTAATAATCAGTGTACAGTGTATAGTGTTAACGAACTCAAGTTCAATTGCCAACACACAAAGCACAAAGTAAACTGACTAGCCGACTGACTATCCACTGGAGAAGCGAGACACTGAGCTGAGCATTCTTCAGGCAATAAAAAACGAAAATCACAATAATAAATATTATTAAAAGAGTAATAGTAGGCTTAACAAAATAACAATTATTTTTTCAATTATGCCGTTCCATTTGAATTTGCACATGACACATGTAAATTGCAATGCTTTTTAGCGACAATTTAGTATAATAAAACGGGAAACACAACTCTGTATGCATTGACTTTTTGAACATTCATCTATCTACTCGTACTAATATTTTTAAAAATTTGCTATTTTTAGTGCATATGATAATTAATACGCCTAACACACTTGCAATATTTGATAAAACAATTTACTTCGTCTGTTGCCAATATTTACATGTGCACTTGCCATTTTATATCTTTATGGCTTGAACTGGACATTAGCAAGTCATCAATTCATTTTGACAGCTAGCAGATAATGATATTCAAATAACTCAAGTATAAATTGAGTGGAAACTGTCGTGTCAACATTAATGGGAAGTGAGTGAAGTTATCAATAATGTAATGCTAGAAAAGTGAATAAAGTGGAAACCCTGATTGGTTGGTTGGTTGAAAATAGAGGTTGCAAATGCGCCTTATAGCAAGCAGCCCTTTTTCAAGCTCTCATTAGGACTTAATAAACTTTTCGCACAGGAGTTAATTGAACAATTAACCGGCCTTTGCTCGATTAAAGCGCTGATCGATTTACCATACAAAATAAATATCTAGTTTTTTTCTTAATTCTTAATCGAATACAAATCGAGTTGTAAATGCAATGAAACTGTGCTGGTTGTTGAACGCTTAAAATTTGGCTGTATTTTTTGATAAAATATCAGTATTGTAATTCGACGGTAGATATCGCTGCTGGAAATAATGGTTATTGATATAAAAACGATCAGCTGATGAAACTTATCAACTTTTTATAAACAGCAAAAACAAAAATGTATAATAGCTGATCGTTAAACGAGTAGCCGGCAGTGCGAATCGCAAAAACTAGTTTCTCAATTATAATCTAATGTATCAAATTAATTTGACTGTGAGAAAAGGCTATTACAATATTAGCAAAAGATATTCTAGTGCTTAATTTCCCATTATTTTCCGAATTATATCGTTAACATGTGAGTTCTGAAACATTTTTAAAAAATGTTGTTAAAATTGATAAAAAATTAAACCGGAAAATTTCTAACTGCAAAACTGTCACTGTCAATATATCATATGATTGGTAGAAATCACTGTAGTCGCGACCGTTATTTTCTTAGTGTGACAAACTTGCTTTTTTAAAGAAAAAAATTATAAATTTATGTTTACTATGCAAATGTTTTTCACCTCAGACATTTAGCGCTATTTTATTGACGTAAATACAATGTCAGCGGAATTTTCACCTATTTGCTAATTTTTGGAATACTTTATGAATTGAGAGGTCTTCACACATATTTACATAAATTTCACTAACTGCTAATAACATGAGCGCAAACAGCAAACTGTAGAAACTGCTTACTAAAAATATTTCCAAGATTTGTCATTGCATGGATTTGTTTTTTTCAAGAATTAGTTAAATAATAGTGCTAATTTTAATAATATTTATGTTACAATGTATTTGACGCTTTAAAACACACGCTTCTTGAATTATTCTATTTTAAAGGTTAGGTTCACCTAAATTTTTGTTTAAAATTACTTTAAACAAGTAAGGAAGGGCTAAGTTCGGGTGTAACCGAATATTTTATACTCTCGCAATTTATTTATTTACCTTTATTTATATTATATAATACACAATTTGACCCACATATTCGTCGTATATATTGTATAAAGTCCATTGAATGTTGGAAACCATAATATTAGGTTAGAAGCACCGAGGTCCTCATGTTTGATATATGGGGCCTTAAAAACCTATGGTCCGATTTCGGCGATTTTTAGAATGGGGCTGCCACACTATTAACATAGTATTTGTGCAAAGTTCTGCACCGATATCTTCACTAGTACTTACTTTATATATTGTAAAGTTAACGATTCAGATCGTCTTCAAAGTTCTTGTATATAGGAAGTAGGCGTGGTTGTGAAGCGATTTGGCCTATTTTCACAACATGTCATTGGGATGTAAGGGAACTATTACAAACCAAGTTTCATTGAAATCGGTCGAGTAGTTCCTAAGATATGGTTTTTGACCCATAAGTGGGCGACGCCACGCCCACTTCCCTAAAAAAATTACATCCAAATTTTATTTCCATAGCTTTATTTATGGGTTAGTTATGGCACTTTATGTGTTTTCGGTTTTCGCCATTTTGTGGGCGTGGTAGTGGTCCGATTTTGCTCATTTTCTCTTTAGCAACATTTGCTGCGAGAGTATAAAAATTTTAAATCAGTTATTATTGGAGTGAATTATTTTAACTTCCACTTTATCAAAGCGTGTACCATAAATATTTTGTTAATCTTTCTTAGGAAACTCACTTTTTATGCAGGAAACACATTGATAACAAATAATATACCGATAAGTGTCTTTTCCACAAAATTTCCTAAAATACATTGCATTATCTAACGCTAGTCGTTGTCTATTCTCAATTCGAAATTATTATTCATTATCAACGTCACTACGTACGCGTTTATCGATTTTAGACACATGCCTTTCGATTATTTATTGGACAGTGTGATAAGATTGTGCCATTACACATACACAAACAACACAAATATTTCCCAAATAAATAATTGAATCAAATGCTATACTATAATTATGGAAAAGCGAGCACATGCAAACAGGTCACTAGTGATTAACAAATATTTAATGCACGCACGCACAACAATAGCAACAATAAGCAGCAAAATGCGTTACAGCAAACACACAGACGTATAATTAGAGTTAGGCAAGGTCGGAAATGGCGTTAATCAATACAACTTAAATAAGTCACGTAAATTATAACTATAATATTTGTAAGCGACAAAAATATACGTGTGATTTTTTTCGTTGTACAATTGTCCTTCAGCCGAAAGCCTATGATGCTAGCGCTGCGTACTTTAGTTTATTTAATAATTTGTTTATTATGTAAGCTTTAATAAAATAAAAAAAAAAATACAATTGTCCTGTCGGCGTGTGAACATGCAGACCTCAGCAGTTTTGGACTTTTCGTCCTTTGTACAACAGTAAACAATAAATAAATAGTATTAATAGCTATCCTTCATTAATTATTGTATAACGTGCGTGAGTTTTGGTATAATATGCTTTTCTTTACTGCTATTGTGTTCTCACGTTTTATTTATTTTATTTCCGTCATTTTTGTATGCTTTGTATACGCTTAATACTGGGAAAAAGTAGATTAGGTCAGCTTGTGCTTTTCCACCAAAAGTGGATTAGATCAAACTCATACATAAATTATTGCGCTTATTGTTATTAGTTTTGGTTTGTTTATAACGCTTTTGCTACTTAAATGCGCTTAACTGCGATACGTGCACGTATTATGGAACGAAGTGATTGGTAAAATAAAAAAAGTAAATATATATGTATGTATAAGAGTTTTTGTATGGTAAAAAGAAAAAAATTATTAGCTACCAGTAATTCTTTTCATTTACCAATTTTAGTTACCATCTCACGGATTTCTTTATTAGGTGAATTCATGTGAGTAAGAGTTTAATTCTGATATTTGCATATGGCGGTGAAAGTTTTGAAACACGGAAATAATGACTTACTTAAGTCTTTTGCGCATTTAAGAACAAAAATATTTGACGATTTGATAGTTGTAATAGAATTTTAGCTAACTACAAAATAACACTGATTTTCAGAATGAGTTAACGTTAGCTTTTTTGTATTTTACTATATTCATAAACCTATAGATCTAATTAACGGCAAGCTTGAAAAAATTCCAGCACTTGATTATCTAGTAATCTGGTTCAAATTATTTTTATTTTTAAGTTGATAATTCCGTTGAAAGTGAATTGCGACTACCGAAACATAACCGGTTACTCGCTCGCTCTCTTATCAAAATGTTGTTATTGTGTCAGAAAGAGTGTATGTAATTGTATGAGTAATTATTACAATTCCTTATTATTCTATCTCTATTTGATAAAGACAGTCCATCTGATTTATGATGATTAAAAGTTTAAAATAACAATGGTTTGGTGAGGCGGGTCTCGTGGCAAGTCAAAAACAGTTGCATTGGAAAGCGTAGCAATTAGCGAGTTAGGAAAAGTGACATGTTGGGTATAAATACCACTAATATTATTACACTATACACCAAAATTCAAATCTGGGTATTGAACCAAACACAATTTTTTCAGGAGATTGAGTTTTCTCTGATATTCGAAGTTAGCCTCCAAAATCGAAATATTTGGTTTCTCTGATTTTCGAACTTAATCCCCTACGAACGAAATATTTGGATTCGAAAAAAGGACTTTTGAAAAAAATTGTTAGCCTCCGAAATCGAAATATTTGAATTCGATTGAGTCATAGGTAAAAAAAATTTTATTCTCTGATATTCGAAGTTAGCCTCCAAAATCGAAATATTTGGATTCTCTGACTTTCGACCTTAAACCCCTACAAACGAAATATTTGGATTCGAAGTTCGAAAAAAGGACTTTTGAAAAAAATTGTTATTAATTCTAGGATATAGCAACTAAAACATCAAAAAAATATATATATTTGGATTTCCTGACTTTCGAAGTTAGCCTCTAAAATCGAAATATTTGGATTCAAAGTTCGAAAACAGGACTTTTTAAAAAAATTAGTATTAATTCTAGGATATAGCAACTAAAAAATCCAAAATATAGATGAAATCTAAATTCCGTCAAGCATATATGATAGATGTTATGAAGGATCAAAGTTTGATCTTCGAAAAAAAAAATAAAAAATGCATATGTATATCGAAAAATACTAGACCCCTTATAACATCTGGACATTAGTTTGGTCCAATACCCAGCTGAGCGTTGTGTACGTTATTATATAACCAAAAGAGAACATTCTTATTTATACATATAGATTGAAACTTTCTCCAGCATTAACTGTGGAATGCAAGAACATTAGTATTTCCTTACATAAAAAATTAAATCTTTAACTTACTAACAGAATTAAATTAAAGCCACGCTTCCATACTTATATACACATATACAACATTACCCAGAAGCATGTCTGATAAAATGATTTTTCATTTTGTACGCCACACTTAACGTTAAACCCTCAGGTAATTCATATTCCCGCAGTGAGTGTGGCATACAATAAAAACAAGAAGATACATACACAGAATAAGAAACACGCATAGGTAAACATAATATGTAGGTTAGAAAGTGGAAAGAGATTCCAGACAAATGTACCAGAAGTACCAATGCATGTAAGAGGAAGTTAATTTTAAATTCCAAGCACATCTTCTGCCGTCAGCTTCTGAAGTGTGTTTTGCATGAGAAAGTAACGCACAATTCAAGAGTATACATAAAGTTAGGTACAAATTAACAGTATAGTATAGGTATATTGTACATATTTTCATAGATAAGGTTATGTTTTTTTAGGAAATATATTTTTAAAATTTAATTATTTTCATGTATTAAAAGGTTTAAAATTTTTTAAGAGATAAGCATTCAAAAATAAAAAAAAAAAAATATTTTTTATTTCTAAAAAATATTTTAATTTTAAACAATTGAAATAAAAATATATATTGAGTATACCCAAAATACTCCAACCTAACCTTAAAAACTGGCATCTGTTTCACTGTATATGTACAAATGTATCAATTTTAAACGAAAGGACATTGGAAAATGAGGAAACCGAAAACGGAAGACGATAAGAATGTCATGGTGGTAAAAAATAAATAATTAAAAGTCCAACTTTGCTCAACGCAAACAAAACAGAAATGTGTAATAAAAAGTAGAAATAATAAAAATAAAGATGAAAAGAAAAGAAAATAAAATTCAACAAAAGACCAGTTGTTGGATGCAACAATGCTTGTGTATTCATATATACTCAAATATGTTTTTTTACGACTGACATGTCACATAGCGTGCAGCAAATACAAAGTTGATGGGATGTCACGTTTATGTTGCACACTAAATAACTCAGCATTTACCGAAAACGAATTGTTTTAAACACGCTTGCAACGCAAACTCATAAACCTATTGGACAGCTGCTGAGAGTGGAGCAAATGCATGCGACATTGGTAGCTTTTCCATAGACGACGCTGTGAATGTCTGCTTTTGACTGAATGGGTATTTATATTCGTTACAAAAATATGTATGTTTTCTTTTTTGGTTTTGTAAAGACATGACAGCTATGGCGCTAATATAAGTATACACCCTCCTACAACCTAACGCCTGTCTAGCGGTGCTTTTCATTTGTAAACATACATATGTACGTAGCTATTTTCTTGTGTGCGACAAAGCTTTAAATGCTGATACTTCCTTTTTTGGTAAAACAAAAGCCGCATGAAGACAAAGCAATGCGCCAAGTAGAGTCGGTAATCCTACCAGTGGAGATAAACGTATTGGTATGTCAATTTCTTTATACCGTCTGTCTTTTGGACTGTCTGTCCAATGCAACTGTCTGGTTGGAGCATCTGCAAGTTTGTCAACACAAATTGTAGATTACATTGTGGGGATGTTTGGCGATATGTGTGCAGGCAATTACGTAGACATTGGCCTTGATATATGGATATATATATTATTAGGTACATATGTATGTACATTACTGATATGCGTTATATGCGTACGTAGCTATGGATGAAAGTCGTCGAGCGCCGATGATGACTGGACCTGCTGCCGTAACCTTAGTCTACTTTGATATATCTCCACTTCAGCATCTGTTAACATTTTTTTGGTTGCATGTCAACGCGACACATGAAAGAAAAATAAACGCACTCCGATTCTTGTATTTGTGGTTGTAGAAATTGAAACTTTTTTCTTGTTTATTTCCTCTTTCTTTATCCAAATTATTATTTGCGGTTGACCATCAGTGGTAAGTTAGATAAGTCATACATAAAGCGTAAATCGCTTTGTCGAACGTTTGGCTAATCCGATGTAGAATATAATTATATATAGTAAAACTGTATTTAGAACGAAAATATATAACATTTATTATTTATTGCAGATAAATCCCATTATCTCCATCGCATTTTTGTAATACAATACAATAATCACTAATGAAATAAGCTTAGCTTATCGTAATCACTGCAACAAATACTGACAGAATTTCTGCCAAATTAAGAATTTGTGTTTACAAAATAACCACCGTATAAACAGGTATTCGGTAAACAAGTTGAAAGGTATGCCATATAGTATTAACAAAAAATAATTATCGGTTTAATGGCAAAGTTTATCAGTTGCTGACAAGCTTTGTCTATATACATGCAGACATAGATACGTGGTTGTAAGTAGGTGTGTATATATGCACGTGAAGATAAAGTTATATTAATATACAATTATAGCTACTGCTATGATGGCCAATTGGAAATCGTGTCTGCAAATGTAAAGCGAAGATGTCGAAGAATTTATAAGCACAATCAGTTTTTACCAAAATATCCACATCGTGCCACAAATTAAACTTATAAAATACTCCATTTCGAAATTTTGAAGAAAACATTCACGAAAATCTAATAATATTTCTTAATATATAAGATGTTGCCCGGAACCGCCCATTGGTGTTCTGGATGAGGGAGATCCCGAAGACAGAATCCCCAGAATCCAATGGAAATGAGTGCGCTGGGTAACGTGGCTCTGGAAGTGATATTAAGCAATTCAAGTCCACCGCCATCAATCAAGCACAGATGTCGGTTTGTAACAGGTCCAAATCAAAATAGTAGATTGTGACGACGAGCGATCGGTCTAGCTCTACAAAGCCGCTATAGCGAAAGTGGGAGCAGCTAACGAGTGGCTCGATTGAATCGCTGAACGAAAGTGGTGGTGAAATTAATTATGGCTTCCCTAAGGTCAAAGTGAAAACATGAAAATCGGATGCCGGCGTTATGAACAAAGTGAGTGCTCCTCCGGATCTAAACTAGTGGACAGGATCTCTAAAATATATAACGAGAAAGAGCTTTTAAGCGATTCTCAAGAGGATTTTTAATCGCATGCCAACTGATCGGCCTGACTTTATTCTCATTCAGGAGCCATGTGTTAATGGAGGAAATAGATATAGTATCAGAAGATAAGATACGATAGGCAATTAACAGTTTTAACCCTGCATTACTGCATAATCTGCCAACAAATAGAAGAAGAAGAAACTAGTTATAACACATCTTCTATGCGGATGTAGTCTCTGTTTCCTCGATGATGTGGGCTGAAATTATGTTCAAATATTATCAAATTATGTGAATTATTTCATTTTATAAAGAGCATAGGGTGGTTCAAAGAGGGCTTAATAGTGTGAGGAGATCGCAGTCCCGGTGGTGTCACAATGGGCCTCCTAAAGGCCTAGGTGCGTCAATTGACAATCACTTAAACTAACTGAAACCTAACCTAACGAAATGTCAACTTAAAATCTATTACGACAATATATTTTAAACTTCAGATTACAAAGCATATTAGTTTTGCAATCAACAACTACATTTATAGATAAAAACGTCCATAAACTCGCATTACTCATAATACACCAAGGACCTGCTAATAAACAATTACCCACGGTTGCAATTTAATTAATTCGCAATATTCATGGGTGCGGCGAAAATCAATGACTACTTCACTTTTTTTTGTATATTTCAATTATGGCGCAAATGGCAATAATAAAAAATTATCAAAGTAAGCAATTTAGCGTTTTATCTATTTCCGTTATTTACCAACATGGATTTATGTGTGTAATATGCATTTACTTAATTTGCCATTTCAGCAAACGGTAAACAAGAAATGTCATTATTGATTTTTCTTCCAAATGAACTTCGTTAAATGCAACTGACAAATATCACGGGAAATGCACTTTTTGCAAAAACTACAGACCATCACTGGTTTTAATAGTTTTTTTTTTATTATTTTTTATTTTTATTTATTTATTAATTTTTATTTTTTCCTTTAAGCTCATTTTCGCTGCGGCGCTATGATTTGTTAACATAATTTTAGCGTCAAAGTTCAATGAATTCTTAAGCTTTTCCCTATAGTATTTTGCACTCATTCGTTGTGTTGCAACGACATTAGCCGAAAGTAGCACATAGAATGACTGAATGAATGATTGACTGTGCTTAATGCGGCGGATTCAGGGTGTGTTTGTGTGGCATTTTTGCAGACACATACTCATTGCTATTGTTCTAACCGTTGAACAAGCAGAGCGCACGATTTTTAGTCAATCTGACTAGCGCGTAGCGCAGGTTTTGCATTTACCCAAGTGGTAAAAGAAAGATGCTAAAAGAAATGAGCGCAAAGTAAATGTAAATTATACCCATGAGCAATACGCAAAACATTATGTATGTTGTATGTGCGTACTTGAGGTTCATTTCTTTCTCTTTGGTCATTTTTGTGCTAAGGTAAATCATTTTTTTGTTTTTGCTTTTATTTTTACTGCTACTATTTATGTTTTAAAAGCAAACGTATGTGAGTACTTAGTATCTGAGTGCTTTGTGCGGCAAACCACTTCAAAAATCATCGAACTCATGCTTGTGGCGACACGAATATGTTGGAGAAGATTTATGAATGTATATTTCTCGTTTAATTTATGCTTAATGCAGTAGTCAAATTTTGAAAAAAGGTACTGAGATTGTTATATACTATAGTATATTTCATTAAATGCGCACATACTTACATATGTAGTAACCTAAATAACTCTTGAGGTGAAATTAAAAAAAAATCCACTTCAACGAATTTCCCAGCCAAAACGAAAAAGAATGAGCCAAAAGTGAAGTCATAAAAAAATCTAACGACTTTCTATATCACGTGCCAAAATCATTAGAGCCATGCTGTATCACAACAAGTGACAGCGTAGTCAGCGCATCACTAAGTGATGGGAGAAAGGTAGTATGTACCTAACTAGACAACTAAGCGAAAGGCAGGCAAGCACTGAGCTAATGCTGGAAATCATAATTTATTTAAGGTATTTTTTTTTGCACCACCAGTACTTGAAGTTCGTATCGTATATTTTTGTTTCCATAATGTATAAAAGTTCATGTTAAATAGCCAATAATTTCGTCGTCGTGAGAGTTAAAGTAATGTGAAACAGCTGCCAGCTATGTTACATTGGATGAATATGAAAAAATATTCACAATCGCACATATGAATGCATGTACATTTGTATATACTTACATATAAGTATGCATATAGTAGCAGCGATAGCTACTTATAATGAAAAAAAAAAAACTTTTGTTCACTAACATGAGAAAGTTTTATAATGCATATGTAAATAATGAAAGCTTTTAATGAATGAATATGTGACAAGAATATAATTCACTTTGAGTCATATGCAAATATTTGAACTAATTACACATGTCAACGTACATATTTATAAAAAAAAATCAAACACCTTTTTTTAAATATAAATTAAATTAAAAAAATATAAATTAAATAAAAAAAAATAAATTAAATAAAAATTAAAATAATGAAAAAAATAATTATTATATAAAATTTATTAAAAACTAAAATAGTAGTTTAAAGATTAAAAAACAATTGCATGTAATAAAGTTAATTTTTTTTTTCAAAACATTTATAAATTCGCAGATTTTAGAAATTTTGAATCCAAAATGTAGTTATTTTGGTTTTAAGAGAAATCTTGAACTTCCATAACTCGGATCAGCATAGTCCACAAAAAAACTTCGAGTTAGAGAGACTTCGAGTATCCGAGTAATTTGTGTGAAATGTGACTTCTAATGCCTATTCAAGAGTTCAAGTTATGGCGAACTTCGAGTTTTGGAACTTCAACGGTATTACCTTTACTCTGTATTACCTTTGAACAGATTGGAGATGATTTTGACATGTCGCTCAGTCGGTTTTACGTAAGCAACGGATTTTCAACCGCCTAAGGACTGTCCGCTCGGTAAGATTCCTTCACATTATTTGTGACCACATTTAACATCTTCAATTGTGTAAAAAATTAGTAATTTTGATCAAATTTGAGGATCAATATAATAATTTAGGTCTACAACTTTGCTTCCGCCGTTTTCCAATAAATGTCTCTAGGGTGAAGCACTGGTCGATTAAATCGATTTTTTTTATATCGATCTTGGACATTTGTGTCAACATTAACCCAACAAAATATTTGTAGAGATCTGTTTGCATCCGAAACTTATTCTCAACTGAAAATGTCACTTTTTGAGCCGAATTCTCGACATTTGCGGGAAATTTTGCTTTTCTTTTTTAATTCCAAGAAAAGTGCATCTGAGGCTCATCGACATTTGTAACCGTTTTTATACAAAAAAACTTAAATTTACAAAAAAACGGGGGAAGCAAAGTTGTAGACCTGACATATTACTGGCATATTTTAATTCATATAAATTATTATTATTTTCTTAAGGGTTAAGGGCAAAATCATTTTTGAACTGGTGACAACTGTAACTCGAAAACCGCTCAGCTCAGCAGAACTTAAAGAAATGTATACAGCTTTTAGAATACCGGTTTAGGCCGGTACCAGCCGGTTTCACGAAAATAATTTAAGTGAAAAATTATCTATTTCAGTTTCACCATTTGACTTAAATTTTATTTAAATGATCATGCTTTTATTCTTTTTAACATTCATGCCTTTTAATTTTTTGTATGTCAATTTTGAATGATGGTGAAAACCAGAAAACTTAAATACAAAGTTAAATAAAATTTAAAATTAAAATTAAATTAAACTTAATTTTCAATGAAAAATTATCGTGAAACCGGCTGTTAGTAACAAAAAAAATTACTAAATATTCTAATTTTTTCACAATTTTTACGAGGGCGTTCTTTTTTGTCAATAAATTAATTTATGTTTAAAAAATTGTCTACGCAATTTTATTTTAAAAATTTTTAATTACAATTTTGTTAAACAATAATAACAAGAAATAAGAGTTTATGTATATACATACAACTCTAATGTGCTCATGATAATGAATATTAGTTTTTTGGCATTTCGAGTTATAAATGTAAGACAATCAATGTGTCATCGTATGACTTTTATGTAATAGCCTACAAGTCAAACCACTTGTCAAGCACATTTGTTGTTTATATTTCTATTTTGTGGATGAGTAATATGACATTGCAGTTGTTGTTGCAAGCGTGCGTGGTGATATAAAGAAAATGCAGTGAAAACAAAGTAAACGCATGCAGATAAATCCAACGCAAAATAAAAATCTGACAATCATTTTGTATGTGACGAAACCAGAAAAGGTGTACCACCGAAGAGTCAAAAACATATGTATGTATGTATTTATGTGTATACGCACGCTAAAACAAAACAGACGTGGGCCAACGTAACGTATGAGCTGTCATAGGAATTTCTTAGTTTTTTTTTATTTTTTCTAAGCGTAAGTCAACAGTCAATGCGTATGGTGTGTTTGCATTCAAATGCGTTTATATGCAACGTTGATAGTAGTACAGGGGATGGGCAGTGCAACGCTACCTGGTCTGCTCAAGCAAGTGGCAATGATTGCGTGCCATAGTCAGCGTTACAATCAGCTGCATATTGTCTTGAAAAACAAAAAATAACAAAAAAAAAAAACAAAAAAGCATAAATGACTACACGTCACTTTTAATGTGTTTTGTTTTTATAGCGTTGTTGCACATTGCGTGACGTGTTTTCAAGTGATTATTTTTTATTGCACGTTTTACATTTTTTTCTTGCCGCTCTGCTCTGCCAGACTGCATTCCACTGAAGTGCAGTGATCTGTATTGGCGCTGGCATGAACACCACACCACCTTTATTTTATTTTTTTCTACAAAATTGGCAACATGATGCAAAACCATATGTATTTATTTATGCACTTACACATACATACATATGTACATTTATATTTATAAATAGCTACGCGTGTATATACATCTATAAATATTTAAATATATAGTGTAAGTAAGCGCAAATATGTTGGCAACTTAAGAAGCTAACGGTTTGCGCTTGTCAAACAGCTGTTTGTGTTTACCTTTCGCAACTGTTCGTTGCGCATTCATGAATATTGGCGCTATAGATACTAATGTAAGGCAATTCAATACACGCAGACTCTATTATACGCAATTATGTACATGCACACACGTATCCGAGTGATCGAGTTTGTGCAAATAAGTCTTGTGAGTTGGCTGTTGCGTATATACACGCGATGCGTATTACTAATGCAGTATTCTCTGGCTTAATTGCACTATGAAATTAGCAAAAACAAATTATTTTTTCAATTAATGTGAAATCAAGTAGACGATACCCCAACAGTTCGGTCAATTATTAGAATACCGAGTATTTGAGAACTATTTTTTAATGTTACTTAAATATTGTAATAACTTTGTTGAATACAATCTCATTTAGTGTGGTATTTTAAGAATATTTTTTCACAATTACACTTATTTTCCTCGATAACACACATTTTCTGTCCACTATGCCGATATGTATTTTGTACACAATATTTCACTTTCACGGATCACGTGACGCAAATAACTGGGAGTATGTCTTAACCAGGCATTACTGTATATATATAATTGTTTGTTTTTTACATTTTTATTATGAATATTCACCAATTTATTAGCAGCAGTCTTTTGTGTAACTTTGCTATACATTTTATCCTATTTATTATATTTCATCCTACTTTCACTTTTCACTCACGAAATAGTCTGCATGTTGCATATATTGTTTGCACAGGCTGTAGCGCGTTCCTAACTTTCGATTCCTACTCATTTTCACACTGATCTGTTATTTAGTGTGTTACACCAGTATTTATGTATGCATTTATAAGAAATATATTTTAACACTTAAGACGCACCTTCATCCCATGTGATGGGGTCAAAAAATATTTTTTTTTCAAACTTTCCTCCATTATATCTTAAAAAATCTCTTGGGTGCACTCAGCACGCATAGAACTCTCTATTATTAATCAAAAATTCCAAAAACTTATAACAGAAAACTAAAAAAACGCACAATTCGCAATTTTTTTCAAATGTCTACAAAAACTCCAATTTTTGGTTACATTTTTAGCTTAAGGGGTTACATGGGTTTTGTCGCGTAAAAGATATTTATTTAATTCAAACTTTTTTCTGTCTTATAGATACATATTTAAAGAATAATTTCTGAAATTTTCAAAAAAAAAGTAAAACTCCTCCATTGCGACGTCATTTCCAGTGACCCCTCGAAAAAAAGGTGCGTCAGCGTTATTGCAGGATCATCCAAAATGAAAAAAACAAAAATAGGTGTTTTAGGTAAGACCATAATCTCGTGCTTGAACGAAGGAAAGACAAAAAAGTGACAACTGGAATTTTGGCAGACATTTTTCAAAAAAAAAAAAAAAAAAAAATTCCGAAGGCTGTATCTCCAAAACTATTATTCGGATCGAAATATTGTAGAAATAAATAAGCCAAAAAACAAACAAAAAATCGATTTTTTGAATCCACGAAACCCATGTAACCCCTTAAACTTATATTTATATTGTCGAAATATGTATATGTTAATAAATGACAATAAACTTAAGGATGCATCTTTTTACTGGTCGTAGAAAAAAAATTCTAAAAAATCACTAAAAAAAGGTCGTCGCATGGAATGATCCCCTTGAGTTTCTTTTTTTTACGAAAATATTCTCATAAAAATCTTAATAATATAGAGCTGTTGCAAAAACAATAACGACATTAATTTCGTAATGGAAAATTTTGTGTGAATCTTTAACTTTCTACTTCCCACAAGGTTAACAGTTTTGATGCGCTTTTTACGTACGACAAAATGACCTTATTTGCGAAATATAAGTAAAACAAAGCAAAAGAAACCAATTTGCAAATTTATAGTGAGCACCATTTAGGTACCAGCAGAAGGTGTTAACTAACAGAGACGAGCTTAAAATGTACAAAACAGTGAGAAATTAAGAAATACAAGCTAAACAAAGTAGAAATCCAAAGACGTTGTATAATCACGAAACTACAGCAATAATTATAAAACAGGATATACTTAATTACATAAATACATACATATACAAAACCTTAACCTAACTAAATAAACTTTTATATGAGCACTCCTTCGCCTTCAAAGCTCACTATAGGTTGCGCTATCAGCGTTTTGTTGAAGCGTCATCAACACATACGATCAGCACCAAGGCGTTGATATGACAAACAGCTGCAGTTTTAAAAACATTGACACTGCATATTCATATTTCATTGTATATATTTTTTATTTATTTTGTTAACTGAAGCGACTGACGCCCGCTACAGCGAGACGTCAATGAAAGTTGACAACTAGCAGGGAAAACATGATATTGGGCGAATCGTTGTGGGTTTTTTATAGTAAAACTGAAACTTTTTCGCACAACATGCTTATAGCAACACGTAGTCATTGCGAATATAACGGTAAAAATAACAGTTGTTGCTAATAATAAACCATATTACCACAAAGTTAGCAACAACAACAGCAACAAGGTAACTGTTGACAACAATCCACACATTGCTGACATTTGAAATCTGATCTCAATATCATTGAAGCGGCGAGGGCGTTGAAGCTGAAGTTGGTTGATGAGCTTATACATACGCTTGATAGACGAATCTACCTACGAACATAGGTCAGTATGTACATATTTACAGTTGCGTTCAAAATAATAATAGTGCGTGTGTTAGAGTCTTATCATTGAAATTGGAAATGAGACGAAATATATTATGTACAGATGAAAGTAAAACAAAATGCCTCTGAAATGAGACTTCCTGCGTAATGGTCCGACCTCAATTCCATAGATAACCTATGGGGTGATATTCAGAAAAGCCAAACCAGGCAATAATCGCGAACTTTGGGTAATAGTGAAGGATTCTTGGGAAGAAATACCTAAAACCCGTTATGAAGGCCTAGTCAGCTCTATACCGTCTCCCTGTAAGGCAGATTTATATAATAGGAGTTTTTCGTCCAAATATTAAACCCCATTTCTTTGGATCTATAGATAATTTTAGGACTTACCTATGTTTCAGATACTTTTAAAAACAGATGTGAAATACTACTATTTTGTTGAATAATGAATTTTCGAGCTATTTCAGTTCTTTATCGGTTTTATATTAATAGAAGTCATATAATATGTAAAATTATTGTTTCCGTTATGTTCGTACTCAATTCCAAAACAGAAAAAAAATTAACAACTTTTTATAAGAAATTCAAACATTGACTTCTTAGCACTATTATTATTTTGAACACAGATGTATGTACATATTATGTGCAAAAATGCCATCATATGATGTGCATTGTCTGGCCGAAGTAAAAATAAAAATATTCACATGAGAAAAAATGTGAGATATAATAAATTTAAAAAAGGCATACATAAATTCAAAACAATAAAGTTTAGTTTTTCTTCTTCGCAAAATATTTAAATTACTGTTTGGTATTATTGGCTAATTTTAGTAATATGCTAATATCTACATAAGTATAGAGTGGATTATGGATTATGTTTTTCATTTTTGTAATTTCTTTAAAATTATAACAAATTTTTGTTGTTAAAATTTCAATAATTTTTTCGATCATCTTTTTGAAAGATTGGGATGTCATTATGCCCCGAATTACCCCTACTTGACATAGTAGTTTGTTCGCTGGTGTCCATCACTAAACCTCGCTAGATCTCTATAACGTATACGCCGGTTATTGGAACCTTATTTTTTTGAATTTCACATTAAAATGATTTTATCAAATTTTATTTTATGTATTGAAAAAATACGATTTTTTTCAGTTTTCAGTATAAATGTGAGTATAAAAATATTAAAGCAAAACCAAAAGGAGTCTTATATACAAAATGTATATAGCAATAAAAGTAACTGCCAAAGGGGCAAATAAATTACATTACCATAACAGCAATATCCGAAAACAAAACAAACAAAATACTACATGAAAGCAAACAAAATCATAAATATGCAAATTTTATAATGCGTACATATTTACATACATTTAAGGCACGCGATTTACGAATTAGGACAATGTGGTATATGCGTAATGAAACGTAGTTAGAAAAATAAATATTTGGCAAGAATATGTAGGTATGGAATTTTAAAACTATTATTTCATAAAATGTGTATATTTATTTAGACACATTAGTTTATTTAATAAAACGCGAATAATTTAAATTATTTTAGCAATAAATTTATTACACAAAAATACAATTTTAATAAATTAAAACAAAAATTATTTGCATTACATATGTACATACATATACCAGTATGAGTGAAAGTGTGAGCGCAAATAAGTATTGTAATCGTTTTTATGAATTTTGTGTAGGCGGTCAAACAGACACCCCAACGCCAACGCCAATAAAACAGCAACAAAAACGAGCAAGCCTCTATAAGCCAGTGAACTCACAAACAACACACACACTCAACCGTTCAACAGCCCATCTGCCAAACCGTCTGTGATCTGTATCGGCTAGCGATGCGCTGATAATGATGATCGCATTTATACTATGTTTGTTGTTGCTGCGAGTTCATTACATTTCTTTCGGTTTGTGTCATTATACGGAGGATGACTTAACAACTGAATGTCATTGTGGGAAAGTGTTTAATATGGAAATAACGACTTGACTTCATTAAAAAATATTAGAAAATTAAAAAAAAATATTAATTATTAATTGTGCACTAACTAACGCCTTAGAAATTAATATAAAATATTAACGGAAAGATTTGTAAAAAATATTAAATAAAATAAAAAAATATTAAATAAAATAAAAAAATATTAAATAAAATAAAAAAATATATTAAATAAAATAAAAAAAAAAATATTAAACAAAAAAAAATTAATTTAAAAAAAAAATACTTTACCAAAAAGTTTTATAAAAGAAATTTCACGTGTAATAAGTCATCGAATTTTCTGATTGGGCTTGTCACGCCTCTACTATATACACAAATATACAATACAGAGCTATATCTAGCTAACCAAACCGCTGCTTGCAGCATTTGTGTTTATTTGCCGGCAAATTGCCAAATCTACGTGTGGCACTGCCCTAACAAGAAAGGCTGGTGGCGACTCTGACGTCGATTGGTGGGCGGTTGTGCTATTGAGTCTGGCAAAAATTTTCATGCATTCAATTGTTTATTTTTAATTCAATTTGAAATTACGTATTTTATGGTATATCTTTGGCATGCGGTCAATTATACACATTTGAACTGATGGCGGGCAATTTTTTTTTTTCATTTTTAGTTTAGCGATTTCGGTTGAACTTTCAATTTCACTTTCGATGATTTATACAATATTTCTAAATACCATAAATAAACGGATTTTCCCCAACATTTGTGGTGTTCATATGTGGTTATTTATATTTAACTCACACATTATTGTCTCAAATTGATTCTAATAATGCCAATTATAAAAATATGCCTAGCAAATTGATTCTGCGCTTATACATATCCATTTATTTACTTATGAACATATGTAGATATATACAACACTACATATGTATTTATTTATGAGTCGACTGAAAGGTTTAATGTACTCTTGTTTGCTTCATTTAATATTTCTTTGCCTATAAGCCCATAGACATTCCAGTGATCGTGGGGAAAGTTTATTAAAAAAAATTCAGTAGCACGAATGAAATTGTAATTAAAAATAATTGTGCACACAAACACAAAAACTTAACGGCAATTATCTATATGTACATAAGTATAAGTTGCTATACTTACAGCGCTTCTGATAAGCACTAACGTGGTTGTTAAATAAACAATATGGCTTTTAAATATAAGAAAGCATCGCCGAACATACATATATGGAAATTAATATAATATTCATTTTTATGCATTAATTCAACGCAGATTATGCAAGATTTAAAACAAATGTTAAATTTCGACCGGTTTTTTCTCTTTTGCAGCATTTTCAGTCACCAAGAAATATGTCATATATTCTATTAAAATATTAAATCAAAGTCAACAGAAATTTTACTAGTTATCAAGTTATCATTATTATGACAGCAGCGAAAACAGCAACAGAATTTTTGCAAAATGTGAATACACATGAAGTGATAAATGAGCAGAGAATACTACAAAAGCAATTATATATATGTACGTACAAATGTATCTGTATATCTAAGTAACTAACAGTTCGTGCTTCAATATGAGAATCTAAAAGTAATTGTATATATGTATGTACTTTTGTGCACACGAGTTTGGTATGAATCATCACATGCTTTATAAGCTCAGCGCATGGTAAGTTAAAAAATTGAAAGGAAACCAAAAACAAATACATATGGCTTCAAATGTAGATACATATGCACATGTATTACTAATTATAAATAGTATTATCATTAATGTTAGTTAGATGTATATGAATATACATACATACATATGTCTTTACATTGGAATTTAAATTGAGCATGGTAGTAATTAATATGCAGTAACAACGTTAATTATAATATGTAGAATACCGTTGTATAAGTAAATTAATATTTACATTTGCTTCTTTACGTTTATATTCCAGTGAAAGATTTTGTATTTCCATAAAAATTTGCAAATAACATTTTATTGCAAAATCATAATTCTTCACACGTACGTATCTACATATGCATGTGTATTTCATAAAAAGACAAATACATATGTATGTATACATTCAGTCACATAGCAAAGAGTCTTAAAGAATATATGTACAACTATTTAAGTTTATTGTTTCATCAGGTTTGCAGTAAACAAAAAAAGAACTTATAACCAGTTAGCGTTGTCGTTAACTGCCCGAAGCATTTGAAATTCGAGAGAAATACACAGTTAAGTAAATGCCGACAAATTCTTAAAATTATCGTCTTTGTTCAATTTATTTAGGTTATTCAAATAAAAACTGATTTGAGGTAGGTACAAAGCGCTAATTGAATTGTAGAGAATAAATAAGCTGTAACATTATTATATACTAATTTATTATATTATAAACTTTTTTTTGTAAATTATTATTATAGTTGACATTTCAAAATAACTTACCTCATTGATTATTTTTTTCACCGGCGTAAGCGGAAATTTTTATCGTAAGCAATCAGGAATATGGTGGTTGTTGTCTATTTCGCTGTTGTTGTCGTAATCCGTTGCTAATCTTTATTTTTTCCGAATTTTCTTTGCCAAATATTTGGATGCTAATTCTTAATGCACATAGCAATAGTAATAGAATTAGCAACGTTATTAGTTTGTTGGTCTTTTTGGGTACGGTAAACCAATTAGGATAGCATAGGTTACGTCTGCAGATAACACAAATTTCACATGAAATTGAGGTTAAAGAAATTAACAAATTAATTATAAATTTACGCGATTTTTAATTAAATAATTAAATATTTAGAAAAATATAACATTATATTAAATTATTATAATATGACTTCAATAGCTGCATTTATTTAGTAGCAAATAATTAGTCACAATAATTTCCAAAACATTTAAAATAAATAAACAAAAATTTAATTATAGAACATTAACAATCGATTTTAACTGTTCTAGCGGTTTTCAGTTGGCAACCCTTGAACTGAAGAAGTTTTTGTTCGTTAGTTACTACGACTGTTTACTCCACTCTTTTCCCTTCCATTTTTTCTATTCCTATTCCAACTTATTGTCGGTTTTCCTGTTCCTTTTCCCCCTACAAAATTACATTCCAATTGCAATTGCAATTTGCCGTATTTGTAATTAGAACAATAGTCTTTTTTACTTCAGGAGCACAAAATACTTTAGCTTCTGTTTTAAATTTCTACAATATATTGCAACACATTCGCAATTAGTGCATTGCATTAAAATTACGGCTTTTCATTTAACACAAAAGTTCAAGCTGAACACTCACACATAAGCACTTAAGCACAAAACGAAGGCAGGTTGGCTGATCACACGCCCATCTATGTACGTTGCTGATAAACGCACAACACAAATATATTAACATATATATATGTTGTGTTCTTTTTCTTAAAATTTTAGTCCATCACCGGAAGACAGTACACATTGATTTATTTCACTTATTGGTTGTTTAAACACATAAAATGCACAAATCTAAAAAATATGTAGCAAATTCGCCGCAATAAGCACTCGCACACATCAGAGAAAAAACGAAACTGACAACTCACAATTGAACCGATGACAGAGCAATGCACAAAGTAGTCAAAATGCGTAAGAAGAAGAAGAGTAATTAGTGAATTTTTCATGAAAAAAAATCTCACACCCTAACTTGACAGAGTTGCTTCAAGCAAAATAAATTTTTGTGCTAATTTTTTATACAGAAAAGAAAAAGAATACATTTATAAAACAATTAGTAATATTTGTGTCTAATGTCATGTTTTTTTAACAACTTTTGAAATTATAAATATCATATTGTTTCATATGCAACACTGCTCTATTGTGAATGATAATCTTTGCCGATAATTTATCGAAGTTATTATTGTTTTATATTAAACTGATATTAAATTTACTTAGAAAGAACTTAGTTAATATTTATAAAATAAGAAAAATAAATGTACTCAATGCGCTTAAATTTTTCTTCTAATTTGTCTCATACTAATTGGGTGATTGCTATATGAATTATAAGTTTGACTCTCGGAAACGGATATTCTTTGCTTCAAAAAGGAAATTACTTAATGATTTAAAGACTCTTCCTATATGAAATTGCATTTTGTTAACATTTATAATTTTTTACAGTGCGATATTAATTGAAGTTTCTGCTAAGATGTAACTAGCACATTCCGTCAATAGCTGTGGTACTAAAGGCTTTACACACACACACGCACGAGCAACGTCCAATTGCTGCCATTTTTAAATTGCAATTATTCGCCAATTGTTACGTGACTATCATTTCAATTAATTTCTATTTACTGTTAACTGCAATTATTTTATATTGTTTGCATATTTAAATACATTCAGAATAAAACAAAACCAACAAGAAGCGCTTCATAAACAATCACGCTAATATTATAAAATCCGCATATTCAATAGTGTGAGTTGCATGCAGATTTGACTTCTTCTCAAGTATCTTTATTTTAATGCATACCCATGTGCAAGTTTCTGCTTAAGTTTCTCTGATTTGAGGTAAACAATATATTTCACAGAATTAAGTAATAACAAAAAAAATTACATATATATAAAATGCATATGCTACTTACATGCGACGCAATTACCATCACGTTGCGGTTAGGTTTGATACGCTGCCAACTTTGTCCGACACCAACTATGCAACAGGCATCGGCAAGGAAATGAGCAAAGGTAATTAGCATTAATATACAACGACGTAGTGTCTAGCCAGATAGTACATACATTTGTATGAACTTTGAGAATGTGATTTTGTAAATTTGCGGGAAATTCCGCATGCTTGCTTTCTTCTTTACATATGTGAAAATATATTAATTAATTACAAGCTGTTTATCACAAGTTCCGCTCGTCAATTGTTAAATTCACCAACATACATATTTTTGTGTTATTTAAGTAAATAATACAACCAGTCGCTTTTTAAATTTTTATGATTGTTTTTATTCGTGATTTCTATATCTTCTATATTTCGTATTTCGTTTTCAAATAAGATGCGTGATTGTTTGTGTATCGCATTTAATAGCATATAAAATACACTACATAATTTACGCAATGATTTTCAAATAATATTACATACATGTTTCGCCTGGTTTTTTGCATATTACATTTTTTTGTTTTATAAAATTATAATATTACAAATTATGATAATAATTTCAACTAAAAACTAACAATTTAAATAATATTATGATAATAGCAGTAGATAATAATAATCAATAATTAATGTAGAGCACACATTTTGAAATTTTTAAAATAAACAGCTGCATTGCTTCACACGTACACATACATACATATTACGCGTTAGTGTAAAGCAGACTAAAATTTATAAACAAAAACAGATCAGTTGTTATATATTTTCATTTTTTTTATAATTAATCAACAGAAATTACCAGCAATTTGCAATTAACAAACAATTGTGAAATATATAATTTCCAGTGAAATATGATTGTACTGAAACCGGCGTGCGTTGTCGGAGAAAATGATTTTCAATAATAATACAATTTATTTTGGCTATATCAAGTTAGCAAATAAAGAGAAGCATAACAAATGTAGAATTATAGAAAAGTATTAACTCACATTAACACCTTCGTTTTTGTCAAAAAATAAGGTGAAATGTTGAAGACCGATTAATTGAATTAGTGCGTGAACTGCGTTGGAGTTTATGAATTTCTTTGTAATTTTAGCTATGTACTTTGTAATATATGTATGTGAAATCAATGTATCAAACATTAACGTATTTTTTCGTACAACATTCTGTTGTTTTTGTTATTATTATTTTTTTTGGCTGGTCACGCAAATTATAATACATTTTATTTGTGTGTATGTGTATATACGAGTATGTAAATATGAATGTAAGTTATTGTAAATGTTAAATAAGCGCCGTAAGAGTATAATAGAATAAGCATATATATTTTTGTGATTGTGTTACGTTTTCAAAATAGCGAATTTACGAATACGTGTTCCTATATAAAATGTACGCGTGTTTACTATTTATATATATTCATATATAGGCTTATATGTTTTCTTTTTTTTGTGAGTCTACGTATGCGATAATTTAAATTAAGTTTAAACAAATGCAATATTCGCTTAATTGCAACGCATTGTGTATGCAGCCGCAATTAGGTAACAGCCAAGCAAGCAGCAGAGATGAGTGGGGCTTAGAATTATCGTTTTTAGTTGTATTTCAAATTTGTTGCTGGAAATAAACGCCACACTTAATTTAAATGCACACATGCACACACAAATTTATACAGTACATTTTTATCATAAATATTTTTTTTTTGCTACCACAGTATTACTTTTGCACACTCATATACATACATACAGCGTGTATATAGATGAGTATGTATATGGTTGTAAATAAGCATAACATTTTTCGGCGTTTTGGTTATGCTTGTTTGTTTGCTTTTCTGTGTGTCATCATTAAAGCTATTATACATTGTACACATTATATATTTAATATTATTTTATTTAGCTTTAATTTTATATTTTTATATGTATTGGTGTTTGTTTTTATATGCGTTTAATTAGCTTAATTCGTTTACCTTAGTAATACGTTTTTTTTTTGTGGCAATTTAGATTTGTTTACAAACTAAAAGTTTGCTAATATCTACAAGAATTCGTAATGGTTCTAATTATTTCACATTGTTTTATGGATTTTTAAATGTGTTGTATGAGTGTGTGTAACGAACGTATACTGAGCAAGCAAATATGCTAGAAATTTTGCCAGTTGCCTTGTATTAGTTCAAAATGTTGCTTTTTTCTGTTTTAGAAAAGTTCATACCAGTGAAAAATATTTTTTTGCAGCTTTTGAACTAATATTTTGTTAATTTCTGACTCCACATGTTGTGAGAAGTGTAAAGCTTATGCCACCAGCAGCAAAAGCTGACTGTTTAACTCATTTATCATGTATGTAGCCGAGCCATTGTAGTATGTACACTGTACAGCAGTATTAAACGCAACTTGTTTCAAAAATTTCGCTTTCTAACATTTGCCACTTTGTATTCGTTCGTGTTGTTCTGATGCCTTAATTTAGCTTTCGTACTTATTCATTTTGTTGTATTTGTTGCATTTGTCTCTCCGCTCCACGTATCATATCGCTTACCCTTTGGACAGATACCGTGTGTAGAAGGCGCAGCAAATGTGGCCGCACTTAGAAATACATTGTGATAAAGTAAACAATAATTGCCACCACTACGGTGCCGTAAGCTAGCAATTGTTTCACCATATGCGTTTGCGCTTGTGTACCGGATTTCAGTAGCAGCGCCGCTATCTCGTTGCGCAACTGCAGATTGTCGTCTTGTGTCCTCTCCAGCCGCTCTTTGTACACGATCAGCTCCTCTTCGCGCTGCAAAGCATTGCTATTTAAGGCCGCCGTATCATCACGTAGCTGCGCTTCGAAATCGCACTCCAATGTACTGTCGGCATATTGCTTTTTATCTGCGCTTTGCAATTCTTCGCCGCTGCGTACAGCCGTTGTACTATCCACTTCTTTGACACTAACTTCGGAGGATAATGCTGCTACGCTAAGTGGAACTTTCATTTCGGTGTCGCTTTGCTCAGGGGCGTAGTTTTGTTCGACTTGTTGTTGTTGTTGTTCGTTTTCCACGATGACCGTACGCTTATCAAGCAGTTGCTCGAGTTCCTGCTTCTCTTCGCAAACCTTTTGCAGAACTTTTGATAATTCAGCCACTTTTTCCTTGTATGTGTCACATTCTATTTGCATTATCTCAAACGAATTTTGTGCGTCACTCTCTTCTTGCTCACGCTTAAGATTCAACTCTTTTAACTGTTCTTGCAAAGCGCACACTTCATCCCTTAAAGACATTTCATCGTTTGTCATATCGTTAGAGACGATTGTGGACGGTGTAGTCACTGTGACGCATTCCTCACTTTGCTGTTCATCATTAGCTGTTTGAGCTGATTCTAATTTCTTTTCAACTAAATCATTTTCCTTTGCAACATCATCATCATCATCATCCTCAGCAGCTTCTATAAGCGGCTTTAAGGTATCTTGTGGCAGCAGCTTATTGGCCGCAGTGTTGAATGACGATGCATAATTTTGGAATTGTGTTTGTACGGTTATCGCAGGTGGTGGTGACAACTCTTTTACATCCTCGGTCAGTGCTTGCTGTAATATATGTTCATTCAGATTGTCAGATATCTCATTATACGCTTCACTCAATATGGCTACGCTACGTTTGAGTAATAGTAGCTTCTGTTCATGATCCAACGGTGTGCCTCCGCCCTCTTTGCGTGTTTCTTTTAAAGCCTCATTTTCTACAACTGCAGCATTGTGCTCTGTTGTATTAGCACCAGTTGATTTGTAGCACTCTTTCGACATTTCCGCTTCTACCAATTGACATAGTATGCTCTGCACGTTTTGTAATTTATTTTTCGATTTCTTGTATTTTAATTTTATATCCTCCATTGAGGTCGCATTGGTACCAATACCACTCTCGCTGTCGACGACGCCGACATCGTTCTCAATTAATGGAAGTTCTTGTTCGTCACTCGAATCCGACTCATTACAAATGGCCTTGAAGATATCAATGGAGCCTTCTTTTTGATTCAAATCGGAATTTTGCAGCCACTTGAGTATTGTGGACTCCTTGGCATTACTTTTTTGTTTATCCTTCTTTTGTGCAACATCAGATCTGGAGGTACTGTTTAAGGCCTAGTAATGTGGAAATTGTTTAGTATATTAAATATAATCATTAACAACTATTGTTTTTAAATGTAATCATTTTAAAATGTTTACCTCCTTTTCCTCATTGCTATTCAAAATTTTTGTGCCCACACCATTCAATATTTCAAGGCTTTTTGTCGCACGCGGCAAACGCAATGCTTTGTTAGCACATTCCTTCTCATTTCCATCTTCCTTGTGCTCACCATCGCCCTCATCAAGTTTCGCTTCATCACCATCGTTTTCTTCTATTTCGTCATCGTCGTCATCATCATCGTCACCCAAATCCATATCGCCTATAACAGCGTCTAGCTTCTCAATGGCCTGTTTTTCCTCCTCATCTACTTGTTCAGCGCGCTGTAGCATGAATTCGGAAACACGTCGCCGCAAATCGTCACATTCCAACTCACGTTGTTGCAATTTCTCGGACATTTCTGCAAGGCGTTGCTCTTCCTGCTCTTTTATCTCTTGTTGCTTGCGTTCCGCTTCCTCTTTATATTCATTGTAATCGGTTTCGAGACGTTGCAAACGCATATTAACATCCTGCAGTGATTGCTTCGTATTCATTATTTGATCGCGTAAAATTTTACATTCACCATCCGAGTTGGCATAGGCTAATTCCATTTTCGAGAGCATTTGCAGTGCATCACAACGCTCTTGGTAGACTTTGCGTAAGGCTTCTTTGGCTGTAAGTTGATATGAGTTTTTATCTTCGAGCAATTTTAGTACCTGAAAATAAAAAAAATAACATAAATAAATTTTACATTTAATAAATTTTATAAGAATATATTAGTTTCTTCTTTCTATTTCTGTAATTAGTATTATATTTTAAATATCAATATATATGTACCTCATTTCGCAGCACGCTCTCTGGCACATTTTTCTCCATAATTTGCAATTTCTTTTCGAGCGAATTAATGCGATGCAACAGTTGATCTTCGGCAATGAGCGATTGCCAGCATAGCGCTGAATTCTTACGCGTCGCATCCAAAACATTTTGTATATTAAACAGTTTCGATTTGAGCGTCTTCTCGCGCTGCGACACCTCTTGCATGTACAAATTCAAGCGATGCATTTCCTCGTAGCTAATGCGACCTTCGCCAGAGTACTGTGAACGTTGTGCCGTCGTATCGATTGATATCGCCTCACGGCCATCGGGCAAGTACAGCTTTACAAAAGCAATAATACAGCCATGCACTTCTTTGCGCGAATTCTCTAGCACATCGACGCCAAATTTGACAATATCACCGAAATGCAACTCGGCAGCTTCAGTGCCAAGTTTATTTTCATTGATGAAGGTACCATTTGATGATTTTGTATCTTTTACCCAAAATTTGCCGTCATCAGTGTACCATAGCACAGCGTGATTGCGTGATAATACCTTGCAATCGAATATGGCATTCGATTCGGCTGCTTTACTTTTCGCTATCAGACGTCCCACTTTGCATTCGATGTTTGGCGTCAGGTGTATGGTGCGTGTCTGGAACGGATGTGAGTTGGCCTCGCAGAGTAACACGATTTTCGCCTGACCATTGTTGTCCGCCGTTTCCAAATTCATACTAACATTGCTGCTGCTACCGACATTCTGTACGGCATTGCCAATATTATTTGCTATATTCGTTTGTGCCTCCACCAAACCGCTTGCAAAAGCAGTGCCCAGCTCTTTCGCAGCCTGTCCAATATCCATGCCTAATGTATTTAGAAAAGTATTTTGTAGATTACCAACCGCTGTATTTGCCGAATTGACATTATTGCTGGCATTCATAACTGATTGTAGTGCGCTGCTTAACGCTTGCGGTGTAATGGGACTGCTGAGTGGCAGATTACCGCCTGTCAGCGCAGTGCCGGTGGTTATAGTAACCGCTTTCGATTGACGTACAATGGGTGATTGTAGTGTGCTCGCATTGGAACTTGAATTCGAGTACAAATTCGCATTATTCGTGCTTGAATTGCTATTTGAAATTTCAACTGAACCAGCAGCATTGGCATTTGTATGCACATTTGTCATGCCATTCTCGCCGCTATTATCACTAATGCTGCTGACATTAATATTACTATTGGCATTCGCTGTATTCGCATTCGAATTTGAAGTATCACAGTTTAACACTTCACTATTATTATTGACAACTTCTTGTGTACTCGACACCACATCGATAACATCGTTAATTGCTGCAGGCTGTATATCGTCGATATTACACTTTAGATGTTGCGCTAACTGCTCTTGTTGTGGTTCATGTATTTCATTATTTGTATTTTCAGACATAATTTCGTTATTTGCGTTGGCAGTGCCCGTTGTTGTTACTGGTGTTGTAATTGGGACTGCTGGAATTGCAGTATTATTAATGCTGGTGATCTCTAACGCACTTGCCAGAACTTCCGTTGAGCCGGCGTTGTCGCGATTTGTTGCGTTTGTGTTGTTGGTTGTTGTTGCTTGTGTTTGTATGCTTCCCGATGTAGACTTTTGTTCATCTTCGCTATTGTTGAGCCATTCGTTGCTGGCTAAAACCATACCTGAAGTGAAAATGTCAAAATTTAGTTATAGCAAATATAAAAAAAAAATAATAATGAATTGTGCATTAAATATTTGAATTCAACAGCAATATTGAAGCGGTGATATTGCGTTATACATACACATAAATTTCTTTAAGTGTAAGAAGTGAATTTCGCTTAAAAAAATGAAGTAGCAAAAAGCGTCGGGTATTAATTTAAAAAAATATAATTTTTCAGCGCTGCTTGGCTGTCAAATACTTTTTTCTAAAAATATAAAAATATAAATATTACTCATTGAGTGAGTGTTAAATGTGCTACTTTTAAAAATAAATCATTTATGCGCAAAGGTATTCAGAGTTAATAGACAACAGCCGCCATTTTCCATTTATATGGAAATTAGTAGCTAAAGAAGAACTTAGTATAAACAAATAGTTTGCTTGAAATAGCTACAATTCGGTAAATTCATTGTTTGTTTATTTAGTAACGATTTTTGAGGTTAAATATATATGAATAAATATATGAAAACAATATTTCTTCATTATAAATTTACAAACTTAGTTAAAATCAAAGCCAAAATATTAGTTAAAAGATAAAATTTATTATTTTTGTTACCACTTGGCATTGGCTTATAAATTTGGCTCTAACATATATCAATATCAGCATGTATACATACATATGTACATTAATAGTTCCTTACATATGTATGTATTGACATAAATATCATTGATATGCACACAAACCGAACATGTTGCATGCTTGCGTAATGTAAACAAACTAACAAGTATCCATACGTATAATACTAGAGGCAATAACCCAAAACTCTCGCAGCATATTGCATTTTCAACAAATAATACTTCATGATTCGCTTACTCACACACAGACCATTGAAATAAGTTGGGAAACATCTTTCTTTAAAAATAGCAAGAATATGTCTGGTAAAAATATGTATATACGGATATGTGTATGCATATATTTTGTAAAACTCATGTGTATACATATCGAATTGTAAATATATATGTATTATAAATAATTAAAGAGCTAATTATTAAGATTTAATCACTATTTGATGAATAAACTTACTGATTTATGTTATTACTATTTGATATATCTATCAACTAATCGAAATCTGAACTTATATTAAATTATGCAAGTTTTGTGCTTTTTGTAAATGAGTTGTCAGTAAAACAATAACAATTCAGCCGATCAAATTTTGCAATGTATAACTAAAGATATACCTTTTCAATAATAAAAGCCAAACTATTCGAAAATTTACATATAAATACACTATATTTGGCACACCAACTTAACGTAATTATGTATGTCACATAGTCCATAACTGTGTATCAATAAAAACCAGAAAATAAATAATGACAACGTGGACACCAAAAAAAATTAAGCTGGAAATGAAAGGCATTAATATGCAATGAGTATCAATGACATCCAGTGAAGAAAGAAAGTTGTATAGCGAGTACAATTGAGATAGAATGTATACGATTAAATTTGTGGCAATTACAATTTGTAAAAGTGTTAAATAAAAAACAGATTAATTTTGGTACATAAATGTAGCACCTGCATATTACGCTACATGCATGTGTGTAATGTGAGTGAGTTAGTGGTTCCCTGTTATATGGCGTGCAATGTGAAGCGACAAACATGCTGTACGCATACACTGACCAGTTCCATACCAGCAAAACTGCAACTGCTACAGAGACCCGCTTTTATGCAGCAACTTGCATTTCAATTACACAGTCACTATATGTATATTTTTGTTATGTATTTCGTTGTTGTGTACTCCAACCGTTTCTTTCGTTCCGAGTCGTTTACAATGACACAGTGGTACTATGACTATAATGTTAATGGCTCCACAAGACAATTTGACCGAGTAATCACTACACTGTCGTTCAGTGCCTGATTGACGAGTAGCGTTTTTCTGCTGCACAGAATGACAAAGTAGAAATTCTTTATTATGCACAATAAACGAATATTAAGAGGCGAGCGACTACAAAACACTTGGGCTGGTGGTTAGATACACTATAAAAATAAGCTCGATTTAGCACTTCTCTACTCAAATTCCAACTCCAGTTATAAGAAAACTTATGCACAGCACATCATATTAATATATAAATTAATTCAACTTTAAATTGCTTAATTGAGTTTAATTGCACTTGTGACACAAACGTCGTTATGGGCAACTGTTTTGCTGTTGCCCTTTTGTTATCTCACTAACTTTTTTGCCACAGCGATTCAACTTCACCCATGTTTATCTTTCTTGGTTGGCATACATGTAGGCACTTGGCACTTTACGGCTATGTTTACTGTAGTAAAAATTTTCTTCCTGTTTGAAATATATATTTTCATAGCCTATGTTATTTTCGCATTTCATTTAATCGATTGTATTTCTTTGCTTTATTCACGCTCGCTTTTTAAACTTGACAATCTCGTATTTCGTTTTCTATTGTTCGCTGTTCCTTCATATTCCCGCCGTTTACTCCTCGCCGATGTCGATATGATTCTATATGGCTGCTTTTTCTGCCTGCCTTGTTCGCACAGCTACTATTGCTACAACAACACACATAATTTGTACATGAACACACACTCACCTCTCACAAATCGTTTGCAAAACTCTGTTCGCAATTAATTAGAAACAAATGAAATTTTGTAACTGGATAACGTTAATTGAATGTATCGCATTTAAAACGTAAAATTATTCTATTTATTCGTATTTTTAATTCTTATTATATTCACAGGAATTTTTTCAGTCGTTTCGTGCAGAAGAGAAGAAATTGATTGAAAATCGTAACAAAGTGTTGCCACACTGTTATTGCAATTTAAAGTATATGGTCAGATGGATTTATTTTATTGCAGCGATTACAAATTCTTATCTGGCTAATATCGAGTAATAAATATTTATTTTATGCATATTTTTTATAATTTGTAATACTAATATTTTCATGAAAATTTTCTAATCGAAAGAAGTGAACTCATATCCTACCATCGAAAGACATACTTTATTAATAAATTTATTATAGAATAATCTCCTGCGGCAACTATTATATATATTCGTAATCTGGAGATCGTCCTCTTTCCAACCATACCCATTTCATCCCTGAAATCGGGGGATACTATACTAAAGTTTCCCCGATTTTGATACTAAATGTATTGAAATTAAAAAGAAAAATAAAAAATATTTATTAATTTAAATTTTTTTATAATTTACAAAATTTGAATGTTTGTGTACACCCTGTAAATATATTGGCATTTGAAATGCCAAACAGCTGATATTTGTTTACTTCGTGTTTAATTTTGAATTAGTGCAATATTTTGCTGAAAAATGCTACGTACCAAATTGCTACATTTATGTAAGGTATATTAACATAATTAAATATGACTTTCATGAATTTACGCATATAACTATTTTCAGCGCTCATTTGCGACACATTTGACACCGAAGCAGCAAGAGCTTATGGCGCGTGGCCTTCCTAAAAAAGCGCCATTGCCAGGTGTAACCAGTATAGTGATTGTAGCATCTGGAAAAGGTGGTGTCGGCAAATCTACAGTAGCCGGTATGTGTTATCTAAATACTGCTTAAATACTCTGCTACTTATATAATTTATATTTAAAGTCAATCTGGCCGTAAGTCTTGCTAATATGGGGAAACATGTTGGATTATTAGATGCCGACATATTTGGACCCTCTATACCGTTAATGATGAATATACATGAAGAACCTTTAGTTGATGAAAATAATTTAATGATACCACCTATTAACTATGGTGTTAAATGTCTATCCATGGGACTACTAGCGAAACAAACCGACGCAATAATATGGCGTGGACCGCTCGTTATGTCTGCAGTGCAACGACTTTTAAAAGGTGCAGTTTGGTCGCCACTTGACGTACTTATTGTGGACACACCACCTGGCACAGGTGATGTTCACCTTTCACTTGCACAAAATGTACCAATAACCGGTGTGTTATTGGTTAGTACACCACAAAAGGCAGCGTTGGAAGTTACATTGCGTGGTGCGCAAATGTACCGTAAATTAGGCGTACCAATCATAGGTTTGGCGGAAAATATGGGTCATGCGATTTGTGGAAATTGTCAGACTCGCATGGAAATTTTCCAAAATGCAACAGATTCCTTTACAAAACAAATTGGCACAAATATTTTGGCATCCATACCCTTGGATGGAAATATTACAGAATGTTGTGATAATGGTGTACCTGCAGTAATTAAATATGCCGAGACAGAGTACGCAAAAAGTTATCAGAAATTAGCGGAATCTTTAGTGCATGTGTTACAGAAGAGCGTAATAGGGGAACAGGAAAATAAATGATAGCTTTATGTTTTAATTTATTAACACGATTTTATTAAAAAAAAATGATACCGACAATTTAAGATTTATTTTTCTTCTGCTTTTTCATTTTCTGCATTGCTTTGCGATGCGCATATTTTTCACGACGTGCAACCACTTCTTTGAACTTCCGTTTCGTATAATTTTGCGCAGTTTCATCCTCTAGCAAGTCATCCACCAATGAACGCTTTTTGTGACGTGTACCACGCTCGCTGTAGTAATCCAAAGGCGAATGTTGTACAGTGCCAATCTGAAATTGTGACATTATGTTTAGGAGGGGTTTTGTGAACCAAATAATAACTTACTTGAAAATATTTGGGCAGCACTTTCAGATCATTCTTCTTGTAGAAATGCTTAGGATCAAGTACGGAGCGCATTTGCAGTATCTTAAGTTCGTTCGTGGTTTCCTCTGTCTGTTCAGTGGCTGGTAGGTTATACCATCCGGCACCTTTCGTTTTAGAGCGTTCAACCTTTGTGGAGATAATACATTAATAAATGATTCTAAATCAGCACAATTAATAAATTTTTCCCGTGCATTCAGTTTACTAAAGAAGTCATCAATGTGTACCTTAACGCATCTAGGAAGATTTCATGTTATACATATTGACAAAACAGTGCGTTTCAAAAAATTAATAAATGTACGTTCCAAATTAAATCAACGGCATAAAACTTTACTACCGTTGACAGTCTAATATGGTAAAGATTACTATCCCATCGGCCTTACAGCAATTGTCACAAGTTCTGACACAATTGCTAAGATTACAACGGGTGAAACTATTGTTTTGCTTGCAAATTATGCACGAGTCTCTGTGATGAAATCTTCTTCGAACAATGCAGAAAGGCAACGACCGCCTCATACAAGTTGCGGCTTAAGATGTCGAATATATCATCAATTGTAATATGTAATATAATTTAATACACTTTATATGCTTTACCCTATTGATTTCACGTTGTTTCTTTTTCGTTACGAACGGCAGCTCTTTTAATCTTCCAAAACCAGCAACCAATTGTGATTTCGCCATTTCCTTTTCTACATCGGTTTTTACTTGATGTTCTACATCGAACTTACCAGTCGCTGGATTGTAATCAGAGAAATCCATTTTATTGTGACCTCTCCTAGGAATTTTTATAGGTTTTTCCTTCATTTGCAATAAGATTGTATCGATTCTGTCAGTAAGTTTGTCTAATTTTTCTTCAATATCACTTTTGGGTGTTTGTATTTTAGCTAGTTCTTCTTTAATGATTTCTGAGATGTCAACATTCGGTGGCGGCAAACCTGAAATTAATTTGTGCAATAAATTGATTTTGAAATGTTGCAAATTTATTTAATTACCAAAGTAATCTTCCTCTTCATCATTATCAACTACTTCTATTTCTTGGTTGATCGCTTCCAGTCCCTGCCTGACGCCTTCTTCCAGAGTACGCCATTGTGATTTGCTTTCAATTGTAGCTGTACCATGTGATTCACGCTCTAGCAAATTTGTATCACCAGCAGTATCCAACACAAATAAAGACATTTTTAAATTTGTTTTAATTATATATATTTACATCGAGATTTAATGTTATAAATATAATCGCTGCCTAGCACGCGTGAATTTGGTAAACGACGTAGAAAAAACTAAAAAAACATAAATGTCAAATATTTTAAGTGTTACCAGATTATTTAAGTAAAACATGCAATTTTAGTATTGGTAACACTTAATTTTGTATATTAAAAAAAAACTATATTTTTGAACTGAAAGTATTTATTGTGCATTAATTATTTTACAATTGCATATAAACTAAAGTTATTAAACTATTATTTTTTTCTTCAGTCAACTTGCACTAATACGCAACACAAAACAAACAAAAATGCTACTAAATTTTCAGTGTTACCAAATTCCCCTGCAGCATTCTACCGCCCTTTGTTTTGATTTGCTGTTTTCTTCAATAATAAAAAGAATTTTTAACGTAGTTCACCTGAAACAGTGATAAATATATAATTATTATTTAAACAATAAAATTTTAACATTTGACAACATATTTCTTGTTATGGCTGACAGCGTAAGTGTTTTAAATATTTTAAAAAGGTTAAATGAAATCTTTAATTTTACAGCAGCTCTCTGCAGATCTTCCTGCTAACCAAGGAACTCGAAGTAACCACAAAGCTGGCCGATTTATATGTCATACATGCAATAAACGATTTACAAAACAATCGCTTCTTTGCCGTCATGAAGTTGTGCATTTGCAGGATAAACCTTTCGAGGTAAAGTTATTTTGTTTGTTAAAAAAAAAAATCTATTTAAAGATTTATTTTGTTTGCGTAGTGCTTGGAATGCCATAAGCGTTTCTCACAAAATTCCTCATTGCGACGGCACTGCTTGGAACAACACGATTCAAATTTAAAGCGTTTCCAATGCGCGAAATGTCCGCTTAGGTAAGACACATATATAATTAAATATTTATTTATTATTATATTATTTTAATACTTGGCAGTTTTGCGCAAAAAAGTAATTTAAACTTACACGACAAAAAAGTGCACCCGTCAAACATATCAGCACAAACAGCGAGCTATGCCTGCGACCATTGCGGTTCTGTGTATAGGAACAAACAAAAACTTAGTAGACACAAAAATTTGGTGCACAAAGATGGTGCTAAAACTAAAATTGCATATGATAAAATTGACGAGGAAGACGATTTGGCGTTGACACAAAGCGTTTTGAAGCAATTGAAAACATTTCAAATGGAAATGCATGCTTTAGAAGCACCAGTTTTGGTAATGGAACGAGATTTAGTAACTACAAACATAAATGTTTCAAACAAGCACATAGATTTTAAAGAAAGGCCAACACAGCAGCAAGCGGAGAAACACATAAACGATGAGGTGCAACTTAAAGATCGTTTGAACGCAGAAGGCATCGAGTGCTATCTGAGCGTGCAGCGTACTGTAAGGAAAAATGGATACGCTGTATATATATGTGAATACTGCGCTAAAGAATTTCGAAAGTCATATGATTACATAAGGTTCGTTTATTAAATAAGTATAAAATAATGAATAAATAATTATTGATATTATTTAAGGCATCGACGTGTGCATACACGCGAGCGACCGTACAATTGCACACTGTGTGAGCGCACATTTAGCATCAAATCGAAACTGCATGACCATCAGAAGATACATCGTTTAGATGAGCAACAAGGCATAATCGCAAAACATTATCCATGTGCAGTTTGTTGTCAAGCATTTAGTTCACTGCGTTTACTGGACAAACATATTAGGTATGTATTTAATTAATATGTGCACTTAATATAAACACATAATTAATTTAATAATTGATTTTGTTAGCACACACGCGGAAATATGCAAAGTTGCATATAAATGTAAAACTTGTGAGGAGCTGTTCAAAAGCAGCACTACACTTGCTTACCACAAGCATAAACAAATTGATGCCGACGCTGAATTTTTGCAACAATTACTGCCAGCACCTGCTGAGATTTATACAAATGCTAGTAACACTGAAACCGACTGTGATTTACCAGTATCTGCCTCGGAACAATGCATACCAGCAGCCACAAAGAGTGTGCAGCACTTAAAGACGAGTCGTGTTGTGCCTAAATGGCAATGCATTGCTTGCGAAAGGTTTTTTAAATACTTATATATCTGCATATATTAATTGCTTATTAATTCTCTTTTGTGTAGGCATTTTTCAAGTTCCACCAACTTACGCCACCACCGCCGTATATACCATAGCATTTATAAGCGTAAACGTCGCATATCCGCTTCAGCTGTTATACGTTGCTACAAATGCAGCTATTGCACGCGTGTGTTTCAAAATAAGTCGCGTTGTAAGGCACACATGTTAACGCATTTAAAACGTTTATTAAACACGCACGAATACGAACAGTCACGGCATACAAAAAATATAATTAATGCTTTAGCATTTGTCACGGGCACAAAAAACACTGCCTCCGTGAAAGTTGTGGAATTTAAAATAATCACAAGCAATCGTAAGTTTGCAACGAATGTGTGTGATAAAAATCAAAAGTGTTCAAAAAATTCAACGCTTTATCATAAATGTCAAATTTGTTCATGTCAATTCCGCAAACAAAGCGATCTGAAACGTCATTTACTTGTGCACACAGGTGAGCGTTTGCATAAATGCAGCACATGCAGTAAAAGCTTCAGTTTGCGTAGCACGTTGCAGCAGCATATGTTAACACATGCCACAGAGCGTACAAAACACATTTGCATCGTTTGTGCGAAAACCTATTTGACCAAGAAGGCGCTCAATGTGCATTTAAGATTGCATACCGGTGCGCAACCGTTTCAATGTGTACACTGTGCACAGGAATTTCGCACTTCTGGTCAAAGAATTGCACATTTAAAAGTGAAACATGGCATACCGAAAAGTTAAAAACTAAATGGTTATTATTATAACCTTATGGTTATTATTTTGATTTCACTGTTGTACCGTACAATGCTTTAAATACAACTTTTGCAATTTCTACAACTAGGTTATGTATACTAAACTAAAATAATTTCATTGTTACATGGAAAGGAAAATACATTTGTTTTGAAAAGTCTTAAAATAGTGTATGCATTAATTTATAATTGTTAAAAGTTTTAACCACTAAATATTTTAGATTAAATATTTTCACAAAAAAAAATAATATAAACAACTTTAAAAAGCATAAAAACTATTATGCTGCTGCGAAAATAAAAACTAATACATACAACATTTGTAGGAAAGTAATGCAAACAGCACCATGACACCAACAATATCAAATTTATGTGTGCTTTACATATGAAAACCCGGCGATAATCCATATGTGAATTGCGCTTCACGCTCCTGACTACGTGCTAATTCTATGATTTTTTGTCGCTTATCGGCTACAATGAAATCATCAATATCATCACACATCTCAGAATCGCCACGTTTACGCTGACGCAACGGTGACATATGCGTGGCTACTACGGCTGCCTCCTCAGCTTCACTGGCCTGGTATTGCAGATAATGTGGCACAATTTTTTTCTCCGACCTAAAAGTAGAAATAAATATTATATATAAATATTACTACAACAACAACAACAACTAAATACGCACATTTTCAACAAATACGGATCAAAGGGAAAGAATGTGTCGAGCGTTTCTTCTGGTGTGGCTGTATCATTAGCATACACTGTGGCTAATTTACGACGCGCATTTCGTTCCAATATCGCATGACAATAGGCCAGCTGATAGGCACGCGTTACGCCAGCAAAAGCGGTGGCTACAGCCGGCAGACACACGCGTAGTGGATTGAAGTTGCAAGTGACTATTGCGGAGAGTTGTAGCGATTGTAGGAAAAGTAAACCTGCAAATTGTAAATGTTTTGATGATTATATTGTTAATTTTAAACATAAAACAAAAAACATACTTTTTCTGTCGGCCGTTAAATCGCGACTGCGAAATGCTATAACATAGAAAACGGCTTGGCACAGTGAGAAAAATACAATATTCGCTTTCAATGAGCCATTTTGACGATATTGATCACAGCGTTGTATATACTGATGCGCCCAATCACAGAGTTCTTTTAGATAGTACTTCAGAATGCTGGAAATTAAAAATGAAGATTTTAAAATAAATTAGATTAAAAAATTGATTTTAAAATAAATTAAATAAAAAAAAAAAATGATTTAAAAATGAATTATAATAAATAAAAAAAATGATTTAAAAATAAATTATAATAAATAAAAAAAATGATTTAAAACTAAATTAAGTAAAAAAATAATTTAAAAACAAATTAAATAAAAAAAATGATTTAAAAATGAATTAAATAAAAAAAAAATATTTAAAAAATAATTAAATAAAAAATGATTTAAAAATAAATTATAATAAATAAAAAAAATGATTTAAAAATAAATTAGATAAAAAATAGAATTAAAATAATTTAAATATTCACAAACTAAAACCGTTTGCATGCACTTACTGTAGTGGCACAAATTTTGCACGTGCCAAAAAGCTAGCTATATAACCAACAGCTGCCTGGCGTATGACTGCGGACACATTTGGATTTTTAATTTTGTCCCAGAGCGATTGTAGAAAAGCCTCTGCGATGGTATTCTGCATTAAATAAGTAAATCATTTAAATATATATCTATTTTGTGCTTTGAAAGCAACTTACCTTAAAACTACAGTAATAAAATAATAAAAACTGCACATGGTGCGTGTTGTGGGATGGCAATATCACATTATCAAAAGCCGTAAGCAGCACTTTCCAAAATTTGTTCAATTGCAGTCTTTGTTCGGCGTTTGCGTTCACTACATTCGGATTTCTTGTATCTAAGTAATTCAACATTTTCTTCATGCAAATATCGAGTGTATGCGCAATTGCATGCTTCATTGGCAACATATCAACATCTTTTTGTTTAACGTTAGTAGCTGCAAGTAAATACAATTGAGGTTAGTTTACATAAATACAACAAATTATTAATTAATTAATAATACAAGTAATTATCAATCAATTATTTAATACAAGTAATTATCAATTAATTAATTTATACAAGTATTTATCACAATTAATTGTCTACTAACATTTTTGGCAATCGTCCATTTCGAATATTTCTTGGTCCTCATTTTCTTCTTCCAACTCCTCATCTTCTTCACATTCTGTTTCCTCTATTTCAGTTCTTGGTGCATTAACATCCAACATAACCAGTCTACAAATAAAAAAATCATATTTTAGACAAATAACTTTTACAAACGAAATATTTAACTCACTTCTGCAACAACAATTGTATGACGAATTCTGTGAAAATTGGTTTATATTCAATTAACCAAAGCACATTATGCACATAACCGGCAATTACATGCGCTGTACGCTTGAAATATGGAAACTTAGTTTCAATAGTTTCCAGCACAATTTCAAAGCTCATTGGTATAGCAGTTAGAATGCGATCTAACAAATTATGTATAGCCTCTAATTCTGTCTTCACATTGTCGATTGGCGTACCATTTGGCCACATGGCCTCATCAACATCGGCTGGTATCCAGTAGGAAATCAATTTGGGTATGCCGAATTGCACATATTTATTATGTGCCACCATAATATCTATATAGAATTCCATATAGGCTTGTAATGCCGCCGGCTGTCTTTTAGTCCATGGTAGCGAGATGAGCGCCTCTACCAGATTTGTAAATTTTGGACTAAGATCATATATCAATTTGTGTGCATCCGACATTATTTGTGAAAATTCATTGTCCTGCAATTGTAATGAATAAGTAAACGTAAACAACGCGTGTATAGTTTATGCAATAAACTTACGCTTAATTCAGTTTCTTTTAGCAATGCAACAAATTCATTTAAGGGCTGGTAGTTGTTGTGCGTATTGACGGCTTCAACTGCATGTAAGATACCCTTTAGTTTGGGTATCTCAAAACGCACCTTATTGATGGCTATGTTTTTAGCCCTTTCGCGTTCGGCTGGTGAATATGCTTTGAGTATGGACGAAAGGCCCGTTTTTGCACTATATACTGACGACATTATTGCACAGTTTTAACTTGTTTTCGTTTAAAACCACTAATTTTTCAAACTATTTAGTTACGTTTACACTTTAATAGGGATGGCTTTATTTCTTTAAGAATGTCTCACTGAAAAGTGATTAACCTCCGCAGCTGGGTGTATACGTTTATGAAATTCAAGTGTATGCAATGTTCTTTCACTTCCGCGTTTTAATTGTATAACTTCACCTTTGCTAAACTTCGTTACATTTACTTCAAAGTTTCCTAACATTTCTTGTTTAACGTAAAATCAAACCAAATTAATTGGTCTCCCGACGATTAAGTCGTATTTCAAAATATTTGCAGACGTGTGAGAGAAAAGTTAAAAAGCACGTTGTGGAAAATTTCACCCAATTTTGTAAATGTCAAAACCAGTGTTGTTTCTTCACGTTCGAATTGGCGGACCAACAGGGATGAATTTTGACAAACTCAAAATGACGTAGTGATAACAAAATTCCCTTTATGAATATCGGGTACTTGATTCTTAACACTAGTAATAAACTGTAATTTTCCGTTTTGTTTATTAAAACAAGCACTAAATAAAAACACCAGTTATTAACTGTAATTTTCTGTTTTGTTTATTAAACCAAGCCCTAAATAAACCGTATTAACTGTATTATACACGGGAAATATAAAAATTTTACTAAATATGTGGAAAATCCGTGTTTCTATTTTCAAACATTTTTAACGGCTTAGTTTTTGTTTTATTAGTCACAATCCGTCTCATTGCCTATTTCCCATTTGAACGAAGCTAAGTTTATGCTAAAATCGCAAAATATTCAAATAACTTATTATTATACCGTTACTGCATCAACTCCCACACTGTCCGATTATAATAAGTGCAACAAGTTCAGTTTCCATAGAATATGTTTCTATTTATTTTTTCATAGTTTCTAAAAATTAGATTTTACATACATAAAAAATGTCTCGCTTAAGCAACGAATTCGTATGGGATTGGTGCCAATTGGATTGGTTCCTCAATCTGTTTAACGAAATGCGCTGGTTTTGGGGCCTTTGGTTGACGCTTCAAGTTAACATACACACCCTTAGCCTTAGCTTCCTTCAGCTTAAGTTCATTCTCCTTAACGCGGCGCAAGAAGTCCTCACGGCACTTGGAGTGGTGCACATGTTCAATACGTACATTGATACGCTTGGGTAGGATCTTACCACGCACACGTTTGTTTACAATGACACCGACAGCATGTGGAGTAACGTTGTATACGCGACCGGTTTTGCCATGGTATGCTTTGTAGGGCATACCCTTTTGTACGGCACCATGTCCTTTAATGTCGACAATATCACCGTTCTTGAACACACGCATGTAAGTGGACAAGGGAATGGTACCATGCTTGCGGAAGGGGCGCGAGAACATGTCTCGGGTGCCGCGACGATAACCCTTTGAATTGGTCATATTTTTGCTTGTCTTGGTTGCCTGCAAAAATCACAAATATTTAGTTTGAATTTCATAATTGGATATTCACATTGCTGTTTATGCACTCTGATTAGATATTTTTAGCGTGAATTTTGTGATATTTAAGCACTTTTTCACGAAATATCACGAAAAATTCACTAACCTTTAGGAAAAGATGTCCACGCGGTCCAAGATGGAGTCGAGAAAGAGAGAAAAGGTGTTGCCAGACTAACGACAAGTCATTTTTGACATTTCGAAATTTTGACAATTGGAAAGGGGTTTGTTCAACAAAGTGGTAATAAATGAGCCATTGTAAAATCAGAGATTTATTAAAAAATTATGTTCCACACTGTAATTTCTGGCATTAATTAACCACAATTAAAATTTTTATTGGAAATTTGTCAAACTGGTATTGTGATGAAATTAGTATTTCAAAATCGTACTTTTGCAAATTGGAGCGGATGTACGAAATTTATTGATATACATTTGCAACTATAATTCGAAGTGTCAAAATCAGCTGTTTAATACCGCCGTGAGTGCAATAAAAAATCTATAAAGTATACACAAATTAACTTAACAGATTGTGAATATAAATATATAACACAAAAATACCCATTATTAAGGGAAATGGAGCAATTTAAAGGCGCAGCGAAAACACTTTTCATATGGACACAATCATCACTTGTACAGGCTAGTACTGAAAAATTAAAGGAGGCAACTGGCGGCGAAATTGTTCTAGAGAATATCAATCGCTTAACTTTTGGTAGGTGCTTGACTTTTTGCAAGTGACTCAGCTGAAATTTACAATAAAATTTTTATCTCACATAAATCTTAATGCAGCCACTTACGGCGAATCTACATTCGATCTAATTGTAATTGAAAACGCACAGTTGACAGATGCTTTCGATAAACTGCTACGCTTGCTGAAACCAAATGGGAAACTACATTTAGCCAGTATTTTTGGTACACCGGAAGTATTTCAACAAGAGCTAAAATTGTCTGGTTTTATCAATGTTAGCATAAATAAGGATGACGGTACATTTACTAGTCAGAAACCAAATTACGAAACTGGCTCTGCTATCAAGCTGTCTTTTGCTAAGAAAGATGGCAAACCAAAATCAGTTTGGAAAGTAAATGGTGATGGCGATGAAGAGCTAATCGATGAAGATGATTTGTTGGATGAAGAAGATAAGAAAAAACCGGATCCGGAAAGCCTAAGAGGTGAGTTGAGAATATTAAATTTTTTATGCCTGCTAATAGACAGTGTAATATACATATTTATTTATTAATTTCTTCTCATTATATACAGTTTGTGGCACCACTGGCAAACGAAAGGCATGTAAAAATTGCTCTTGTGGTTTGGCAGAAGAACTTGAAACCGAGGCAGCACAAAAATCGAAGGCAGACACAGCAAATGCTAAATCCAGCTGTGGCAATGTAAGCTGCATTTATTTATTTGCTTTCAATTTAAACTAACAATACTCTTTCTAGTGCTACTTGGGTGATGCATTCCGTTGTTCAACATGTCCTTATATTGGTATGCCTGCATTTAAGCCTGGCGAAAAGGTAGAGTTGGCTGGCAATTTACTTAAAGATGATATCTAAGCTAACTACGATCTTCAATAAAATTAACGGCATTGAATTTTACATGTATTCGTATTTAATAATATCAAGCAAACATAAACTGTGAATTAATATAGCATATTCGATTTTGTGTGTTGTCAAATCAATTTTAAACAAACGTTATAATTTTTTTTATGAAAATAAACCACAGCAACAGCTTACAAAGAATCGCGGTTTAGTTGTACGTATATTGATTCATTAAGTTGAAGTGAATTGGCTGTAAGACTTCAATTTCCAATCAACCTGATATGATGCCTGTTTTCAAAAAAAATGATTATGTTTATGTTTTTATATTTGTAATTTATTTTTCATCCATAAAATCACAATATGCGTGCTTAAACAATTTTTTTTATCAACGAGTAGTAAACAATAAAATTGTGCACATAAAACAATAACTTAAAACGTAGTGTGTAAAAATTTGTGCTTTGCATAAATATATACTTATTAAAAATGTATTTCATTGCATACTAGCGCTCGACTACTGCCAATGTTTTTTTATACAAAATGTTATTTTGCAATCTTAAGCTTCACATGGTGTGCCTTTGATAAGTTCACGATTGTTTCCACTCAAAACACGGTAGTTCACTGCTGCGGGATCCAATTCTTTGTATAAATATGTTGGCATCTTATCCGACAGCACCCACACAGTACCTTCATTATCGACTTTCATGTCATTAGGGAACACCAGTGTGTGTGAATCAGAGTCGATAAGACCTTGTGATTCCAAATCGTATGGACGTTTCACATTCCAGCAGGCGATGGCATCCTTATTAACTTGTGTATAGAATATAACACCGGTATCTTTGTCAAAAACTTCCGTAGTAGATTGTCCATTCATACCACGATCACCCACAAATTCGAAATCGTAATAAGCGGCTGGACTCGTTACATGTGTTTCATTTTGTAAGACACGATTTGAAACTTTGAACTCTTTGGTGCTGGCTAAAGCATGGAAGTAAATATCTTTCGTGTGATCAGCTTTCAAAGGACCAACCGCTAGACCGAATACACCATCTGTCCATTGGAAGTTGACACCGCCAACATTGAAGTCACCTTGTAGTGGATCGAAATGGAAGAAATTATGTTTGACACGATATGAGCGATTGTCACGGAACGAGTAAACTATCAGACCATAAGCACCCAAATCGGGTATGTATGCGTAGGCATCATTACATTCTGTGCGTTCGGCATCAACCACCTTAAAGAAACATAAAGTATATGTTTAGTAAAGCCCAGCAATCTACACAACTACACACACTTACAATATTCGCAAAGAAACTGTCATCCTTAATCTGGTCTTTTGGTATGGCGAAACGGCGCAATACTTTGTCTGTTTTTAAATCGAAGATAACGATGGAATTGGGTGTAATTTGCTTGGGGTTACCTAGGATATCTGCAAGTCCAGTATCCAAAACCCACAAACGATCACAAGCGTCGGCTTGTATGCGGAACGTAGAGATAATGGTGGCATTATCCTTCAATGCGGTTTCGGCAGACTGTGGTTTGTCAGCATCCAAACGTCCACCAGCTGGTGTCTTGGCTTCTTGTGGTTCTACATCGATTGGTAGCGAAGCGGCTTCCCAGCTTGGGTAAGGACGCAATTTTGGTGATTTATCCACAGTGTTAAGATCAATGTAATTGAGTGAAGCAGCTATACCGGCCTTCCATCTGGAAATTTAAAAAGATGTTTGTATAAGAATTTTAATTTAAATATAGTGACAGTTATTTTGTTTGAAAAAAATGTGGCGCTGGGAAATGTAAATTTCATCAACAGTTGTCTCTCAACACAGGGTGAACACAAGTACACAAAACGGAGCTTTGAAAATTTTTAGGTTTGTTATCGGTAGTAAATTAATGCTATTTAATATAATTATATAGAACAAATAATAATTCTATTTAATTTATTATTATAAAATAAAATTAAAAACATTATTTCAAAATTAAAAAAATAAATAAAAAATTTAAAAAATATTATTTTTAATAATTGTTTTCCTATTAAAAATTGTTTTATAGAACAAGTAATAAATAAATTTGATATTTTAATTATTTTTGAGTTATTATAAAAATAAAATTAAAAAAAATTTACATAAAATATATATTTTTTTCCTATAAAAAGTATTATTTATTAATTCTAATGAATATTATTTTTATTAAGAGCACTAGACAATATCAAATACTTAAAAAAACTATAAATAAGCTTTTCATTTGCAATTCTCAAACAGCATAAACAAACATACATACACACACTTTACGTAAATAAGTCACGTTTCCAATGAACTCTTTCGCAACCTAACAAAATAAAAAAAAACGAATAATAAAAAACTCAAAGTCACAACAAATCAACCACAAATCGGTTGATGAGTTCACACAGCAATTGAGTTGCCCATCAGATTGAGAGCTGCCAAACGTATAATTAACAGTTTACACGTATAGAGCAGGTAATGTTTGTCTGTAGTTACCTGTAAAGTTATGCAATTTGCCATTGTAAGCGATTACAAGAAAGAATCGCTTGCAAAAGCTGCGCCAATAACTACTTTGCATAATTACAGTTAGAATGTTGCAATTTAAAGCGCACAACAACAAATTGCTGTAAGACGCGCATAGCCAAAAACCACGGAATTCAAATTAGTTAGTACAAAGTTGGCAGCTAAACTATGTAATAGTTCCTTCAACGCCAACACACAGGCGATACCGAAAATTGCGGTTAAATGGAGCGCCAAGGGTAAAGTGGGTCAAAACATGTTTCGCCATTAAGTTCAATTGCATTGAACTAAGATCACTTGCGCTGTCACGATGATAATTAGGAATTTAACAGTAATTGAATATAATATCACATTGCTTTTACCAGATTGGTAATGGTGTTACAAGCGTAACTTATTGTGACATTAACAATTGTTTAAATTCAAACAAATCCGATTATATATTAAAAATATATTATATAAATTGTCTGTATAATGCATTAATTAACCGTTTAACAATGACTTAGCAGAAATATGCAGCATTCAGCCAATGAATGTTTGCTGTAATGTGCACATAACTACTTACTCGCATGTGTGTATGTTGTGAATGCCGCTCTAATGAGGTGTGTAATGGCTGAGTAATCATTTCAAATAAACCTTTTAATTTAGCTATACAAATAATATATATTATTGTATGCATACCTAATAACCCATAAATACATAAATTAAAAATATTTAATAGCTAATTAAATTTCTATTTAATTCTCATAATTACCGCTTCCTCGTTTAAATGCTACACACCCATCAAAATACACAAACAAACAAACAGTTATTACAACTCGTTAATCTCTGTTTACTAGTTATGATTTCCTTTTGCGACCTTTTGACAGTTGGAAATTAATTTCAGCAAGCAAGCGCAGAAAAATGTAAGTGCAATTTAATTTGAACAATAAAGTGTTAAAAAGTGTGTGTTTTTATAAAATAATGTGTAAGAACATAAATCGCAATGTCGCAGCAATAATTTAAGCAAAAAAGTTGGGTACAAGTGACGGAGGCAATACAGAATAGCAATTGCAACCTCTTGCAACGGCGCAAGTGACTCATTTTGGGTTTGGACATTATTTACAGAACCGGAGTGGCGTTTAAACTTGTAATACAATTTGTAGGTGCTAAACAGCAATTCTGTTGAAATTAAATAAAGAAATACGACTTTCAAACAATAAAATAAACTATGCAAAAATAAACAATTTAAAAACGACAATCGGAAATCCGTGTGTAAGTGTGTGTCTTGCTTAGAACGGAAATGTTGAAAGTGTTAGTTGAAATGTATGTACATTTATACATACATATGTATGTAAGTGCACAGCAAATATGCACAAGATGCTGCCTTTCATCCGTTCTTTTGTTTATCGTTCGCGCATCGTGCATTTGACATTTCCGCAAAGAATTATTGAAATAAGTGCGATAAGGATTTTTGTGCTATTCAATTTTTTTAAAAGTGCAAAAAGTTGTGTTTCAAAGTAAAATGTGACAAAACATGATAAGTCCGATGTTAATAACATTTAAAACGCTATGAGCTGATTCTTCTACAGGCGCGTGTGAATAGATTGTTCAATGAACTTTGAAACAAATTTGATTGGCGCAGACAATTTGTTGGAAAAATATTGGTCTGTTGTACACATCGCAAAGGCGTTAAAATAAGTACATACCTACATATATGTACCGTATATGAATATGACAGAATGCAAAAATTTAGCAGCTAATTATAATAATTTGTTAAAAACTAACGATTAATTTGTTTTAAATAAAGTTTGGACATATAAATAAAGTAAAAGAAACAGCTCCTGTGGTGCTGTCGAAAATGTTGCTAGAAAGGTGGAAGTGTGCTAGCTGCTGGGACAACTGCAATTCCGGTATTTTCAACAACGCGTTATGAGAACAGGAAAGAGAAATCTAGCTACCAAAAAGAAAGCCAATTTCGGTAAAAGAAATCTGCAAAAAGTGGAGCAGCGCGAAATGCATTGATGATATGAAAAAATTAAAAAAAAAAAATGCAAATTTTGTGAAAAGAAAAATTAATTGTGAAAGTTGTCAATGTGTTCACTAAATTAAAAAGCCTGATTTACTATAAAAATATATGTGCTTGTGTAGTGATAAAAGTGTGCTCAAATAAAAAATAAAAGATGAAATGTGTTTTTATAAGACAATGTATATCATATAATATCTGAAATGTGTTAAAAAGTGAGCTCATAAGTGCTAAAGTTTTCCCAAAGGCCTTGTACAAGGAGGCATCTGAAGAATAATTTAATTTTTAAAATTCGCTAGTTATAAAAAGTGAAATATGTAAAATTTTCAATTTATTTTTTTGTTCTTCTTGAAATTCTTAAATATAAGCCCGAAGTGTATAAAAAATATATAATTAAGTGTTATACTAGTATTTCGTGTGCCCCCCTTATAAAAGAAGGCATTTGAAGCCTCATTAAATATTATATTTAATATGCGTATGTTATAAAAAAGTGAAATGTGTAAAATAAGATTATTAGAAGAAGCTGCAATTTCTTTATTTTTATTATAGAAGTTCTTAAATAAATGTTCGAAATGTGTAATATTATCATTGCGTGTGTCCACCGTAAAAAGAAGGCATTTAAAGCCTCACTTAGTCTAATATAAATGTGTGTTTTAGCGAAAAAAATATGTGAAAGTTGTATTTCTAGAAGTGCTTAGGTTTATTTATAGTAAAAAATTTAGTGATGTCTGAGAAGTGTAAAAAAGTTAAAGTTATTTTTTGTCTGTCCTAAAATCCATATTAAAGAAGGCATTTGAAGCCTCAATCAATTTAAAAAATAAGAAAATTTTGTGGTGTGCAAAATATATGTGTCAAATTAAAATATGTGTCAAATGTGAGTGTTGTTCTTAATATTTTTTTAGTGAAAAAGAAAATGTATGTCAATATTACAAACTATTCCTATTAAATATATGTATCTCCATCAGCAGTTACGGAAATATCTAGATATATAAAACGCAGAAAATCGGTGAGTAACTAATTTTTTTATAAATCTTTGTATTGTTTTAGTTTATAAATAATATTTATCTCTTTAAGAAAATTAGAATGTTTATATTTACTAAACTCTCAATTTACACACATATGCATATACGTTTACTGCTATGTATGTATAAATATTTTGCTATTTAGGTGCGGTTCTTACTGCTTTGCTTATCATGAACTTGACAAACTAAAACCTATGACAAAAAAACCGGTAGTGAAAACTAGTTGGTTCAGATTTCTGGCTTTCGTTTAGTTGTGTTTTTTTTTTGCATAAATTAAAACCATTTTGTTTTAGTTGATTTCGCCAAACATTTAGTGTATATATAATAATAATTGCGGTATAAAACAATGACAAATAATAAAACACGCTTTCAATAAAAGCAACACGTTTTTTCATAATTTATATTAGAAAGAAATTAAGTACAATTGAGAAAAAACACCGCAAACAATTAAATCAATAAACCATATTAAACGTTAAATCACGCTAGTTTTATTTTTCCAACTACTTTTTATTCATGGAAACTGCCGGAATTTATTCTAAAATCATTTGCTTTAAATTCTTATTCATATTCACGCCACAAAAAATCTGCACACATGTTGCCAACCTTTACCAAAGCGTCATTGACTTAATATTTATTTGTGTTTTTTTGTCATTTATGTAATTTTGTGCGATTTCACTTTATGTACATATTTGTAAACATTACCTTGGCACAGTGACAAATAATTTGTCATTCCAACGCTCCAAGCCCAAAGGCAAATTATTCTCGGCCACATATTGACCCTTGCTTATGGCATCTTGTTCAGCTTGTTCACTTGGCCATTCAAACTGCAGTTGTTTCCACGAAAATTTCTCTTCTAACTTAGCATTACAGAAAACTATGCCCGCACAGAGCAAAGTGGCAAAAAATATATATTTCATCTTCACCTTTTTATTCAAACAATTTTACGTATACAATTTGATTGAATTTCAAAATCGTAAATTCAACTAAGCCGTTGTCGCCGTTGAAAATCACACTGTTACCGTCACTCGCGTCGCTTGCACACTGCGTTCGGTTTAAGCTTGACTTTGGCTTTTTATTAATTGATCGGTTTGGTGCTGCTGGCTTCAGCTTCAGCTTATTGCAAAACATTTCAAATGAGACAGAACTTGTTGGTAGCACAAAACCGTTTGACGGCTAATGCTTTTCCGTTGTACTCATCTCGTATTACTTGTTTGTTCAGCAACATTGCCATTTGCGGCTATCAACATGTTGCTTGGTATTGCTGATAAGTTACTGTTTTGTTGTTTGTAACTATAAGGAAGGAATATACGTATTTTTTGTAAGGTAGGTTAGTTTATGTTAGATTTAATGACCGTTCTCCCAGACGAATCGGACTTGGATAGTCTCAATTCTCCATTGAGGCTATCAACATGTTGCTAAGTGTTGCGGGAATATGTATCAGCAAGTTGCAGATTTGTTGTACATATTTTTTGTTGGGTAGGTTAGTTTATGTTAGATTTTATTGCCGATCTCCGTGACGGATCGTTCTTGGTCAGCTAAAGACAGTTTGTTCGTGATCTCAATTTTTATTTGAGGTTGTCAACATGTTGCTAAGTGTTGCGGGTGTATGTATCAGCAAGTTACAGTTTTGTTGTAGATATTTTTTGTAGGGTAGGTTAGTTTATGTTAGATTTTATTGCCGATCTCCGTGACGGATCGTTCTTGGTCAGCTAAAGACAGTTTGTTCGTGTTCTCAAGTTCTATTTGAGGTTGTCAACATGGAATATATGCATTTTTGTAGTGCAGGTTAGTTTTTGTTAGATTTTATGGGTTATCTCCTAGACGGATCGTAAAGAGATGTTTTTTGTGATCTCAAGTATCAACAGAGTGCAGTGAACTAATCATAAATCTTTAGTGATTTATACGGTATTAACCTTTGAATATCGTATTTGAAGAGAAGTGATGGTAGTGAAAAACGATACTTGGCCACTTGTGTCCATATTTGAAATGATTCTGGGATTCATTAACCTGTTTTTAGTTTTCATAAATCTTACTGTTTCTTCTATCCATCAGACAATCAAAGACTTAAGAGCGCTATTTTGAGGATTCTTCTGAAAAATTACTGTTTATAATGGGAATTTTTCAAATTACTGTATATATTATAATATTGTTTACGATTTGGTTTGGAACATTATAACAAAGTGTATCAATATAGCTTTTGAAGTTATAAATTGAGTTGAGTAAATATTTACCACACGATACTGGCTGTATCTAAAAAACAGTTATTTTGGTTTGTAAATTCTTGACTTAATTGAGTTAAAACTGGTTTTGTTGAAATAAAAGATCTTTCCTTAATTAACACATCAACGCCCTAAATTCACCTTTACTGGCACTAAACATGGTGGGCAGTTCTGGATTTAATTGATTAAAGTGTATGATAATTGAACAATTTTACAGTTTTTTCACTCATTATGTAATTACAAATCGGTTCTTATTACGAATAAAGTATACACATAAATGAGTTTGTATATATTTGCACGCCACTAATTTTAATATTATTAACTTTTGCTTTTTGTTTGACACTTGTCTGTCTGTCTGTTTAATTTTAACTTTCGATATTCAATTTGATTTTAGTTTCATTTTATTAATGATTACCCAACGCATGCTTTGTTTTTTTTGTGGGTCCGTCTGAGCTGTCGCCGTTTTTGTTCGTGTGCAGTCAATGAAATCGCATAAACAAAATATAACAAATATAAAGAGACTAATAATATGACAAACTGACGGCATCATTTGAATGGGTGACTCGCCAAATGACAGCGGTGGTACCGTTCTATTTGTTGAGCGAACCATAAATTTTAGCATGAGCAGCGTCCGTCAGAGTTGATTTCGTCTTGTTAATTATATGATGATTGAACTGTCTTTTATGCGAATTAATATTGTTTTTACACGAATGTCAGTCAAATAATAACCAAATGTATGATAAATTATATTTTTAATAATATGAATTTGATTGACAAGTGAAATCAAGTTGATTTAATTTTTTTTGTACAAAACTGTAACTTTAATTGTTTGTTTGATTACAATACTGTTATTTTATGTTATTGTTATTGATATTTCATTCTTTAAAAATATTATTATATTATACATATATTCAATGAGAATAATTATTTTGTAATAGTGATTTTTTTTTATCCAAAACAGGTTTTCTTTTTTTTGAAGTTCAGGTCTTCAAATATAACACTAAAATAGGGATATTTCCTGATCTCATATCAAATTATTGACAGATCAAATGACATATTTGAGATCGAACGAATAAAATAAGTATATTTCCTGATCTCTGACTAATTGTCAGGGGTTATGGCTGCAATTACAATACTTATTTCTTATAGATCATATCAAACAGTCACAGAACATCTGGAGATCGTATGATCTCTTCAGGAAGCAGAATATTCATTGGAAAACATTACAGTGCAGCATTCGGGAACTTTTTTTTGGCAAAATGAGTGAGTTATAATTAAAAACTCGTTCGAATACAATCTCTAAAATTACAAGAAAACTACCGTTTAATTTGTATCTTTTACTTTTTGAGTTTCCACTATCGTTAATAACACCACTCACTATAAATCTTTTGTTTTTTTTTTTTAATACCGAATTTCCGTTAATTCACTTCCCATTTTATTGAGCGTTTGCATAAACTTTTGAAAGAAAAACCAGTTTAGCTATTCAAAATAACACTTTCATTTCGCGCACAACAACAACACAACAAACATCATACAGACACCACTAATTTTGTTATTGTTGCCACGATTTTTATTATTCTTTGAAATCGCTTGTACTCGTGCTTCTTTGTTTATATTTTTGAATGCGCGGCATTTAAAGCGCTCAAATCGTATGCATGACTCATATTTGAGACTGAATGGAATTTCTTTTTGATCGCCTTCCGTATTTACAATTCTGTTTAGACTATTTGTAATGATTTTAACGTGGTCGTAAAGCTTGTTGCTGTTTAACGTGTTACGCGTCGTCAATTATACTAATAAACGGTAATAAAAATTGAAAATATTGTCTCATAGTGGGTTATAAAAGTTTGAGTGTGATTCTTGTTTGCTGCTTTTTGGGGATTTCCAAAATAAAACTGACCCGCATACTGAAGTTTGAGATGTTTTTTTGATTCTCATGCTCATTGTAGTTTTCTAAAGCTCTACCAGTTATGCTAATTTTATTCATTCTAATTCTTTTCATGCAACATTGTTATTTGGATCTTTGTGTACATTTATTAAATAATTCACTCGTTTATCATTTTTGCGGTTGTGGGTTTTGTTAATGACCTATTATTTATTAAGGGTGGAATATCATATCTGGATCTGGTCTCATCGGAATTGGAGATCAAACTTCGATACAATATTCAATTACTCTCAAAAATCATTGCCTCAACTTTCATAGTCAACTGTAGACCAGTCCTAAGACGATAATCAAACAGTTCCATCAGTATTTTTTCGCCTTTCCTAGGTTTTGCCTCTTTTTTGTGAAATTCTAAATATGTTAATATTTATTGAGGGTTCATTTTCGAAATCGTAAAACAATCTATGTATATCTTCTATGTCAGAAATATAACATTAAACTTAATATTGCTGGATTTCGAAGTTAGACTCTTCCGTGTGATAGTTTTGACCGCAATCCACATGGATGCTAGATCCACGCACCATAATATTATTGCATTTACTTTCCACTTGTTGACATATACTATGGAAATAATGCACTTTGTTCCTTGCAGAACTCAGTCCCTTTGGCTTTATTAACCTATCAAAACAATTAAGTTACAGTATTCCGGTTCATCTCCGATACCGTGTAGGTTATTTATAGTGGAACCGGTTCGTTGTTTTGCTGCCAAAATTATGTGAAGTACCTATATTGGGAATGTTCTGGAAAGTTCGCAGACTTAAGTTCAAAGCTAACTTGAAATTCATAACTTGTTCTGATATACATAAATACAATTGAATCTGATTTAAGTTGTTATTGCTTTTACTTTTATGAATATTTATGCATTTAAACATGATTTAATTGCTTGCAAGTGCTTTAAAAAATCTTAATTTAAGATTTTAATGTGACTCGCGTGTCTGCCACGCGATATTTAAATTTTCCGAAATCATTTTCCGCTGTTAAAACCCGTAATAACCCTGGTAAGAAGAATATGGATGATTGGCAGTTGCTCCGATCACGAAAATTAAAAATTCCAAGACTTTGGAAGGCTCAGACCCTATATTTTAAAAAATGGTTCCGTAGATAATTTTTAAAGGTGGTCGTGAAAAGCATTGACTGATTGAATGAATAACAATTGACTGACAGAAAACTGTAAATGTAATTTTTCTGGATTTGGTGTTGTAGGGAGCTTTCAAAATCACTTCTTAAAGGTAAATTGGTTTCAACAACTCATATATTTGCATAAGAAGCCGAAAGTTTAACATTATTTGTTGAGATATTTAATTCAATTATACTAATAATTGAAACTTGCTCTAATTGCGCCATAATATTCCATTTTATCAGCATTGTAATCATCTTTCTTCAATATCTATTTTATTCTTGTGTCTGGGCGCCAAACTGAAATCGTAATTATTGCACAATCTAAGATGAGACAAGGTGAAATGAAATGACAGCATTGTACTGCAGGCAATGCACCAACAGTAATTGTAATGATAATAATAGAAGCGGTAAAGTGACAAAGGTGAAAATATAGAGTTCATTTCGTATAGAAATTGCAGTAGATAAAAGGCTTGGACGAAGGAGAAAATATCTTGCATAACAAATTAATACAATAGATAGAGGTGAAGGGAATTTTTATTGCGGTGCTGCTGCTTTAAATATTAATTTGTAGAGAAATGCAATACCATTGTTATTTCTGGTCTTCTTCTCCGTCTTAACTGAAAGTAAAGCTTTTTGGCGTTTAAAACATTTTGTTATACAGTTGAAAGCGTGAGAGATTTAACTTCGGTAGAATTTCAGCGTCAAGTTGCCAACCCATGTGGAGACCGATCTGGACATAATATTTGTTTACTCTAGACTATAGAACTCGCTAGATCTTCCTAACCTCTTTCCGAGTATTTTTATTGGTAATAAATTCATTAAAATCAACATTCTTTCAATGAATCAAAAGCTTATGATGTCTGTTATTTTCAATCTTTTACCGTTCTATTTTGAGTTTCGAGGTTATCCAGCAAACGAAATAGTCGAGTTTTATGAACTTGTGAAACGAAAATGTTTTGCTGAAGCGAAAATAGTAGTTACTTCAATATACATAACTGCGGGCAACTTGAAAACATAGTTCTTGTTATGTTAGGTTAGGTTATACGGCAGTTCTTTGCATATGCAGAAAGATCTCATTTGGACAGTTTTGAGAACTGTCACTGTCATTTGTGATACCAACAAAATCGTATTGGATCAAAAAGACCCCTGTGATTCGGCAAAGCGCTTGTAATTTGTTACAAACTTCCTGAGTTGGCTAATGTCAATTCTAGCCAATTCGCTAGGTTCGCCGAAGGTGAGCCTTCCAAGTGTTTTAACCTCAGTCTGGCAGTCTCGCCTTCCTTCAAACAGCTTTGGTAACTTGCATCTGCCAGGATCCCTGGTCTCAACGCATGCGTACCTAGCGGACAATGTCCAGTAAGTACACCAATGATTGCGTAGAGATGGACCTTGCTAGGTTCGCCGAAGGTGAGTCTTCCAAGTGTTTCAACATCCAAGTACAAGTAAGTACACCAATGATCGCGTAGAGATGGACCTTGCTGAGAGAAATCAGTTCAAAGGACCTTTTTACCTTGCCAAAAGGACCTCGCCACTGCATAGGTACTGGTTGTTATCCGTCAATGTTGCTAGAGTCCCCTCTCTTGCAAGCTGGAGTCGTTTCTGCGGTGGCCGGGTAATTAATAATAAGCATCGCTAGGAAAAGCTCTGATGCATTTAGACAAAGAGCTTTGCTGTTAATAAATCATACGAGTATATGCGATAATTTTATACGTTATTCATTAAACGTCAGGAAAGAGTTGAAATATCAAGAAGAAGATGAAGAACGTATATTATTCGATTGTTTGCAAAGGTAAAAAGTTTGATTTTGTCTTATTTCACATAAATCCCTTATGGCTTTGTGACTTATGCATAAGCTTCCATTCACAAACTCATTATTCACTTATCCATTTTGAGCAACTGTGTAATTGAGTAATAAGCTTTAAAGCACCCTAGGCGCTTTTCGCATTATGTCTTGCATCGTATGACTGCAAGTTTCTTTGTGATTCAGTATTGAGTGTGATAAGGCAACCAATGTGCTCAGCTCATAAATTGAGTATTCATATTTTCTACACACTTTGTATGTGTATGTATGCGCCGATGTGCATGTTAAAAGCTTCCAATGAGACTAAAGCAATAAATTTGATTTATGATTGCCCACGATTTCCAAAAATCACACTTATGCATATGTTCGTGCACACACACCACCAAGAAATCCTTTAGACAAGCCTCGCTCCAAGTGTATGTTACATGCAGTTCGGTCTGTTCGGAAAAAAAAATTATTCAAAAGCTCACAGGCACTATCAAACTAACGACGTTTTGGCATACACTCAAGTGATTTATTTTATACACTTTTCCCTCCTGATATTATTTGATAGTTGCATTGTTATGATTGCTGTTATGCCGCTTGCTGCTGCTGGTTATTGCCGCTGATGCTCTTATTTATGATGATGATGATGATGGTGATGCCTTTGCTGCTTATGTGTGCTTCAGACATCCTTATGTTGTAGCAGCTTGTGTGTGTTTGTTCTTCCCCGTGTTGCATTGTGGCAAATATGAATATGCAAGTCGTTATGTGCCGCTGATAGACATTTGAGTACTTGACGTAACTTCGAGCATACTTGCGCTCTTCACTTTAACGTTGCTTTTTATCGCTACAAAAGCGCTGATTTGGGAAATACATAAGTGATTTTTATTCAACGGCGCATTATTTTGAAATTTTTGTGAAAATATTGAATTCTGCTGCGCTTTGTGTCGGTATAAATTGATGGTATGCCTGATTACCGCATGGTTTAAGTGAGTGATTTGTGTGGAATGATATGTTGTGAAAACTGATTGGACTGATACTTGCAGGATGTGATTTAAATAAACCCATATTTTCACGATTTAAAATTTTGATTGGCTAAATCTTACCATATTTAGAAAGTTATTACTTAGATAATCACAGAATATTGAAAATGTAGCTCCGAAGCTTTTTATATTCTCGCAACAAATGTTGCTAAAGAGAGTATTATAGTTATGTTCACATAACGGTTGTTTGTAACACCCAAAACTAAACGAGTTAGATATAGGGTTATATATACCAAAGTGATCAGGGTGAAGAGTGGAGTTCAAATCCGAATGTCTGTCTGTCCGTCCGTCCGTCCGTCCGTCTGTGCAAGCTGTAACTTGAGTAAAAATTAAGATATCTTGATGAAACTTGGCACACTTATTTCTTGGCACCATAGGAAGGATGCTTTCGAAAATGAGCAAAATCGGACCACTACTACGCCCACAAAATGGCGAAAACCGAAAACACATAAAGTGCCATAACTAAGCCATAAATAAAGCTATGGAAATAAAATTTGGTATGAAGGATCGCACTATGAAGGGGCATATTTGGATGTAATTTTTTTTGGGGCAGTGGGCGTGGCCCCGCCCCCTACTAAGTTTTTTGTAAATATCTCGCAAACCAATAGAGCTATATAAACCAAACTTTCTGCAGTCGTTTTTTTTAGCCACTTCCTAATACAGTCCAAAAATGAAAGAAATCGGATCATAACCACGCCCACCTCCCATACAAAAGTTAGGTTGAAAATTACTAAAAGTGGGTTAACTCGCTAAGGAAAAACGTCAGAAACACTAAATTTCACATAATCAATGGCAGATGAAAGCTGCACTCAGATTTTTTTACAAAATGGAAAATGCGCGTGGCATCGCCCACTTATGGGTCAAAAACCATATCTCAGGAACTACTCAACCGATTTCAATGAAACTTGGTTTGTAATAGTTTCCATACATCCCAATGATATGTTGTGAAAATAGGCCAAATCGCTTTACAACCACGACTACTTCCTATATACCAGAACTTTGAAGATAATCTGAATCGTTTACTTTACATTATATAAAGTAAGTACTAGTGAAGATATCGGCGCAGAACTTTGCACAAATACTATGTTAATAGTGTGGCAGCCCCATTCTAAAAATCGCCGAAATCGGACCATAGGTTGTCAAGGCCCCCATATATCGAACACGAGGACCTCGGTGCTTCTAACTAAAAATTATGTTTTCCAACTTTCAATGCAATGGACTTTATACAATATATATGACGAATATGTGGGTCAAATTGTGTATTATATAATATAAATAAAGTTAAATAAATAAATTGCGAGAGTATAAAATGTTCGGTTACACCCGAACTTAGCCCTTCCTTACTTGTTAATACGATTCAATCTTTCAAGCAGTAAAGCTTCGATTACTTCGTACAGTATATTTGATGTCAAACATTTTTAGCCTCACGATCAACGAACAATTTATGTTCGTAGATAAAAGGTGATGATATACCGAAAAAGTTTAGATGGATTGTTTGGAAAAAAAATAAGTCTTGTCAAAGGTTATTTGATTTTTATTTTGACTTAGTTAGCTATTTTCTGTAATTTATTATAAAATGCTTTAAAAGCTTTTATATGTCTGATCTCTTGATCTTCAGTACAATCTTCTCATTGGCTTGATAAGAGTTGTAGTGGGAGCTTCACTATTTAAAAAATATAAATAATAACAATGGAGAATGGTTGGTCCGGTCCGGTCCGGTCAAGTCTATTGGAAATCGTAAACCTTTAGTAGCTTTAGTAAACTACAGTTCTTCTTCTTGATTAGCGTAGGAAACGTTTACCCGGTTATAGCCGAGTTTACAACAGCGCGTTATTCGTTCCTCCTTTTGGCAGTTTGACGCCAATGCTGTCCGGTCTATCTCCATCTGGTCTTTACAACGTAGTGGAAGTCTCCCTCTTCTTCGGCTACCACCAGTGGGTACTGCATCGAATACTTTCAAAGCTAGAGTGCTTGTGTCCATTCGAAAAACATGACCTAGCCAGCGCAGCCGATGTCTTTTTATTCGCTGAACTATGTTCATGACGTCGAATATACAGCTTACCGTTCCGTCATCTGCGATATTCGCCGTTGCCAATGTTTAAGGAACTGTAAATCCTCGCAAAATCTTTTTCTCGAAAATTCCGTGTGTCGTCTCATCGGATGTTAACATCGTCCATGTTTCTGCACCATAAAGCAGGATGGGAATGATGAGGGAGTTGTAGAGTTTGGTTTTTCTACAGTTACCTTAGATATATAGTTAGCAGACTACACTGGAGCCCTTGAAGAACTGAAAATGAGCGAAGTTAATAAACAACTACACCCCCTAAAACACAACGGTTATTTTCGGAAGTAACCAAGACCTCAACACCCACATGTACTCAACTCCATAATTGTCTTTAATAAAGTTATTCACTGTCAACTATGACCCACACCGGAGAGAATTATACTATATTGTTTAGATATGAATATGTACAGGTATAATCCTTTGTTGTTCACACCTTACGCCTGCCCGATCAAAAGCAACATATGTGCATGTTCGCAAGTCAATTAGGGTGGACCCTGAAGTTGGCATTGTCGACAATAAATGACATAAAAAACACGTTGCATTTCACTAATATAGATATATGTATATATTATACATATGAAAACATGGTGTAAATAGACTTATGGTAATCACGTCACTAAGCTACACTCACTCGCCTAGTGGCTGGGTGGCTGGCTGGCTCATTGTGTGGTCAACACCAGGAGCCCAGCCCAATTTAAGTCAAGCGATTGCAAGTATAAAATGAAAGTAGTACTCTGTCCCCCCAGATACCTGAATTTATGTATTAGCGTTATATGTATTTCAATATCCTTGTAAATTACTCTACTCATATATTATTATTACTGGCTGCCATTGTCAGTGGCGCAGCCGTTGTTATAGTCATAGTCATAGTGGCAACCATAACCGAATGCCACAAGTGGGACCAGACGGTACGGTAATGATTTCAACCTACCACAACAGCAGCAGCAATAACAACAATGGGAGATATACTCGCTTTACCGACTTCGATGAGTTTGTATGTACATACATATGTGTTGGTTAAGTAGGTTTGAGTTGCCGCAGTTTAAGGTAGGTTATACTTAGGTAAACACCTTCATGCCGCACACTAAGTAGCAAACTTACACATAGGGACATACATACTATATATATATGTATATATAAAATAACTCCTACCGTTGGATATTGCCAACTTGTGGCAAGTATATCGTATGTTTGCGAGCGGCGTGACGATATTTCCTGCTTAAGTAGACTTTAATGACACTCGTGCACATACTCCCCGTATGTGTCGTATGCGACTATTTATCTATACACATACATATATATAGTATTACACACTAGTAACATGCTAAAAACAAGCATCTCTCTGTTGGATACAAGTAGTTTGACTTGCAAGTTATTTCTTCCCCTACTTTTGAAGTGTCGCTACGGGAAGCGAAAAGTTATGCCAATGTGCTGTTTTCGAAGTTGTTTTTGAAAGTTTCTCAAGTGTAGCACACCTACCTACCCACTAAAAATGTCACTGCTTTAGCTGTAAAAAAACAAGAAAAAACGTTAACTTCGGCTGTACCGAAGCTAATATACCCTTCACAGGTGCATTTATTTTAGTAACTATGTGTTTAAGCAAATCTAAAGACGTAAGAAAAAGTAAGTAAAAAAAAAGAAAACATTTTACTAATTCTTTTCAGCCGCGTTGTTTGCTAGAAACATTAAGGTTATATAGTTAACCGATCTGAACATTTTCTTCGGAGGTCATAAGCAGTAATCCATGTCAAATTTCGTGAAGATACCACGTCAAATGCGAAAATTTTCCATACAAGCCATTGATTCCTATCGTTCGGTTTGTATGGCAGCTATATGCTATAGTGAACCGATCTGAACAATTTTTTCGGAGATTAAATTATTTCTATGAAAAATAATTCACACCAAATTTCGTGAAGATATGTAGTAAAATGCGGAAGTTTTCCATACAAGCCCTTGATTCCGATCGTTCAGTTTGTATGGCAGATATATGATATAGTGGTCCGATATCGGCAGTTCCGACAAATGAGCAACTTCTTGAAGAGAAAATAACATCTGCAAAATTTCAAAAGGATATCTTAAAAACTGAAGGACTAGTTAGTATATATATAGACAGACAGACGGACATGGCTAAATCGACTCAGTTCAACATACTGATCATTTATATATATACTTTATAGGGCCTCCGACGCTTCCTTCTGGGTGTTACAAACTTCGTGACAAACTTAATATACCCTGTTCAGGGTATAATAATAGAATCCCGGGGTGTGGTATTGGTAAAAATTTAAATAAAATAGTTTACACAACAAACAGGAAAGCATAATTGCCCAGATGTGGCAAGTGAATTTCGAATGCTGGGAAGTTCAACCGTGCTAGGTAAACAAGCAAACTTTTAGCACATTAAATCATCTCATTTTGCATGCATATATGATGACATTTGTATTAAAAGAGTTAGAGTAAGTTATTTTACTTTATAATTCTTCTAAAAAACGATATGAAATATTTATGGATATTTCGCTCATTATAAAGTTTTCAGCTATAAAGTGGCAGTCAAAATGATGATACACGAGAGTGAAATACGCACCAAACCAAAGCTGTTATGGAACCAATGAGCATCTCTTCGGCTCTGTGGTAGAGTTGTCTTTCAGCCGGATTGCAATTGGGGAACAGTAAAACACTGAGTAAGAAAAACTTTAGACATAAAACCTCATTATCTATGGTTTCGACTCTCTTTGAAGATGTGCTCTTTAAAGATGGCAAACTGTTAATCATGTGAAACATTTATTTTAAAATTATTTTAATTGGTTCTTATTACGTCACGATCACCGCAGAATCGCTGGAAACTGCAGAGTGGACAAGCTTGCCAGAAAGGGTATCTTCCCAATATAGACATCGGAGTGAAATAGAAATGGCAGTCTGTGGTTTACTTCCGCAAGAGCCCTGTACATAAAGTTTATACAGAATTTGCTTGAGCTCGCCAAACGCAGGTCTTTCTGGCCGGCTGTGGACCGAAAACAGTTCTTCCAACTGTTTTCTCTAAAGAAGTTTAAGAAGAAGAAGCTAGCATTATGCAATGGTGACTCATGGAGTACGTGTGGATTGCTGCCGAACCTATAACGCATATTTTGCTAATTGACCATTCAGCCTGAAATGAGCCTCATCGCTGTAGATGATTTTTCAATGAAAATCTGCTGCTGCTAAAGTTGAGGCCACTGACTAAAATTTCGGTAGAAAATTTTAATAATTTCGACTCGTTGTTGAATCGTATATTTGTCAATGATGAAATGGCAAACCTTACAGAAGAGAAATGTCAAAAAAGCGCGAAAAATATAGCTTTTCTGTTCCTATTGGTCTACTTTTGTAACGAAGTTTGTTTATTTCTATGCTCAGTTGAGCTGATTGACTGGAATCGTAGTCACGGCAAGCCTCCTTGAAAAAAAACGCGTTTTGCGTAAAATGTCATAACTTTAAGAATTATTGGTATTTTTTATGATTTTACAGATTATATAAAAATATGGCTACATACCTTTACAGAAAATTACAATTTTTCCAATTTTTCTTCTTCTTCTTGACTGGTGTAGACACCGCCTACGCGGTTATAGCCGAGTCCACAACAGCGCGCCACGCATCTCTCCTTGTGGCAGTTTGGCGCCAATTGGTAATACCAAGTAAAGACAGGTCCTTCTCCACCTGGTCCTTCTATTGGAATGGAGGTCTCCATCTTCCTCGGCTTCCACCAGCGGGTACTGCATCGAAAACTTTCAGAGCTGGGGCACTTTCGTCCATTCGAACAACATGACCTAGCCAGCGTAGCCGCTGTCTTTTATTCGCTGGACAATGTCTGTCGTCGAACAACACATACAGCTCATCATCCCATCTTCTGCGGTATTCACCTTTGCCAACGTTTAAGGGACCATAAATCTTCCGCAAAACCTTTCTCTCGAAAGCTCCTAGTGCCGTGTCATCGGATGTTGACACCGTCCACGCTTCTGCACCATAAAGTAGGATGGGAATGATGAGGGACTTGTAGAGTTTAGTTTTTGTTCGTCGAGAGAGGACTTTACTTTTCAATTGCCTACTCAGTCCATAGTAGCACCTGTTGGCAAGAGTGATTCTGCGTTGGATTTCAAGGCTGACATTATTATCGGTGTTGAAGCTGGTGCCCAGGTATACGAAATTATCTACAACTTCAAAGTTATGACTGTCAACAGTGATGTGGGAGCCAAGACGCGAAAGTGCTGACTGTTTGTTTGATGACAGGAGATATTTCGTCTTGTCCTCGTTCACCATTAGACCCATCCGCTTCACTTCCTTATCCAGGCGGGAAAAAGCAGAACTAACGGCGCGGGTGTTGTTTGAAATTATATCGATATCATCGGCGTACGCCAGTAGCTGTACACTCTTATAAAAAATTGTACCTTCTCTGATTAGCTCTGTACGAACTATTTTTCCAGCGTCAGGTTAAAGAAGTCACAGGATAGCGAGTCACCTTGTCTGAAACCTCGTTTGGTATCGAACGGCTCGGAGAGGTCCTTCTCGATCCTGACGGAGCTTTTGGTATTGCTCAACGTCAGCTTACACAGCCGTATTAGTTTTGCGAGGATACCAAATTCAGACATCACCGGATAAAGGCAGCTCCTTTTCGTGACCATTTTTTCGCATCTCAATATAACCTCTCAAAAGAAAACTTTCTTTCAGAATTTACGAAAATTTAAAGGTATTCTAAGAATTCGGTATTAATATACATAGCTTATGTGACATTCTGTTTAATTAAAGCTTCTATACCAACGGAGCCCTGAACTCACTTATTCTATTGTTCTAACGATTAGCTAGTTAATAACTTTCCCGTTTCCCTTATGCTCTGAATACCTCTGAAATTCTAATTCCAATCTATTTAACACAACTCGCTTAAGAGTTAAAGATAATACATAAATATACTCCATATTTGCTTAAATCCCTTCAAAACATATCTACACTTCATACAAGCAGCTTCATGTTTTCATGGACACACTAGAATCTATGTATGTACATGCGTACTTATGCGTATATGCACCTTGAAATAGTTTTGCCAAGGAATTCCCCTATGCACGCTGCACTTTTGTGGCAATTAAAAATAAATGCACTTTTGTCGACTGTCCTCATCCCGTCGGTGGTGGTTGGTGATACCCTTGACATTCTGCGCATTGTTTGTCGCTCTCATTATACACTGCACCAATTTAAATTACTCAAATTGTCAGCACTAATTGCAAGTGATCTGACTGCTAATTATGGCTGTCACTTGCGGCGTTTACTCTCCACGCTCGGTGGAGCTTGGTGAAGCTCTTAGCGCAAGCTCTCCTTTATGCAACTTGACTAATTTGACAACCGTTGTCATTTATCCGGCGTTGCGTGTCGACGTAACGCTTTGCTTGTTTGCTCGCTTATTTTTAGTCATTTTGCAACTGCTTAACGTGCTTATATATGCATATATATACTACCTACATGTGGCTTACTTGTTTGCCCATATAGTTTACGAGTGTGTGTGTTTGTCTATGAGAGTCCTTTAGTTTATTTTGGTTCCGCTTTAAGTTTTAGTTCTGCTTCCGTCTCTTTCACATTTTATACGCTGTCATGACTTTGGAAAATTTATCCAGTTTCATTGCAGCTCAGCTGAGGGCTTTTCTTCGCTTGACTTTCATTCTCATTTGCTTTTGTTCCTCCCGTGTGTATGCTGCTAAAAAGGATAATTTCACGCTACTGCCATTAACCGGTTGCCTGCGCTTACATGCAGGAGGGGGGTGTGTTTGTTTGCCAATATGTCTGTGCGACACATTCCTGCATTTGTAAGTGCTGCCACATACGAGTACCTACATATATAGTCGAGCATCTCTTAAGACTCTGCTGGTATATTGACATTTGGGTTTAATTTGTATGCGGTTTTCTGCTGTTTACACATCGAGCGCAGTCTAACTACATGACACACATATATCCTACACAACCAATATGTGTCTAACATCGCATGACCAAGTACCAACCCACTTAACCCGCTTCATCTCACACTTCCGCGCTTTATTTGCCACACACCATCTTGCACTCACCTACTTACGTGTAGAAGCGTCAGCAGTTTGTGGTCAGCTGTGATGGATGCGCCTTACCAAGTTGCTGTGAATAAATGCAAATGGCATATTTAAGTCAAAACCGATTCGAGTACAGTCGTAATAAAACTCTTAAGTCAACGCCGGTTGATTGACGTTGCTGGTTGTTTGTGTGTCTGCTTGCTTTAAATAAAGTAATATTGGATAGTTGGTGCGATTGGTCCGACTAAGTTTACTTGCAGTTTCTGTTTGCAATGCAAATTTCGTAAAACTGTTGAGCATCATTGGTAGGAAAGGATTTTTGAGTGCCGTAATGGTTTTCGTAAGTTGGAGTTGTTGGGTGTGAATCTTCGTTTGTCAAATCCTTCACAGAATCTTGAGTATACATTAATAGGGAACATGTTGAGTGTTGTATGCTAAACATAGTTTCAATAAGAGCTGTCTAGTTCAGGTTGTGATCTATTGAGTTGTGATGGCTGCTAAGACATACACTGTGTCGAGGTCTTCTAAACTTTAAAACCTTCTGAATGTTCTCAAATTCACAAAATTGTCTAGATTGAGAGAATATTGCATTTAAAATTTTAAATCTTGACGTTGGTTAAGAATGCTTATAAGCTTGTCCCTAAGGCTAGGTTAGGTTAGTTTAGGTTATACTGGTAGGCCAATACCCCACATATAGACCATTTCCTTTGCGATACCAGACGGAGTGTCGTCACGTTGTCCACGAGGAGTAGTTATCCTTTAGGATGCCTGCGCTTGTCGCGAATTTTAAAAGTTTTTGTGGCTTCACTTTCGATACCTCTTCCAGATTCTCATATTGTGAGGCCCCCAAGTTGCGAAGTCGTTGCCTTGTCAATGCAGGGCAGGTGCACAGGAGATGCTTCATTGTTTCTATTGCACCTTGCTCTTGACATTTCCTGCAGTCATCTCGATCTCTATGTCTCATTTTATAGGCATGTGACGCCACCAGATAGTGACATGTGAGTATTCCCACCAAACTCCTACAATCCCTTCTATCGAGTGACAGATGGCTTTAGAGGTTTTACACCCCGGTATATTTTTCCAACGTGTTAGTATTTTTCTTGTCATGCCCCTGTCCAGATCATCGTAAAGACAGTACATGGGTGCGCCAATGTCGGTCGCGTTTCCGGAAGATAGTTTTACACCGTTCTTGGCAAGTTCGTCCACAATCTCGTTGCCTTCAATGCCTTTATGTCCTGGCACCCAGTAGAAGTGCAGATACGTGTTCATAGCAACTCTCTCCACTGCCACCCATCTATATCCAAAACACTTTTGGCCGAAATGCAAACCGAGGTTGTTGCCTTGATTGCTGCTTGACTGTCTACGTAGATATTGACTTTGGAGTAGGCGGCTGCTGTATTGAGGGCTAGCTCTGCGGCTTTCCCAATAGCAAACACCTACGCGTGAAAAATACTGCAGTGGTTCGGAAGTTTAAAAGGCTGCCTTACACCTAACTCCGGACAGTATATTCCCGCTCCTACCCCGTCTTCGATTTTCGAACCATCCGTGTAGATATTCAACGTGCTGCGTGAGGTTATTATTCCTTTACGCCAGCCGTCTTTTTACAGATTCACTCGGAATCTTCTTTCCCAGTTCATGAGTGGGGTCAAGTAGTCGGTACTTGCCAAACCGCTCCTACCCACCGAGCTGTGCCCAAAAGTTCTATTCTCCACCCGCCAGTAGTCGCCCAGCTGATTTTGCATAGGTTTCGGCAAAGAGATCTATAGGCGGCAGGTTAACTGGTTCTTACAGCTCCTGTTATACAGAGCGCTGCGAGTCGTTGAACCCTTTCCATTGACTTCCGGTCAGTTAATTTCTTTATGCCTGTCCACCATACAATAGCACCATAGAACAGAATTGGTCTTACTATTGCTGTGTAGCACCAGTTCATAAGAGAGGGAGAAAGCCGCCAGGTTGTGCCGATCAGCTGTCTGCATGCATATAGAGCATTACTGGCCATCCTTATCCTTTCCTCCACATTGTGCTTCCATAGCAACTTACTGTCCAAGACGACTCCCAGGTACTTAGTGCGGTCCCTATGGCTAACTGAGACTAAAATATTTTTCTACTCTCGAAATAAGACTATAGTATTTTGCTTCAACTATTGTATATGTAGTTTGTAAGACCTAAAACTGAAAGAGTTGGATATTGATTTATAACTATCAAAATAATCAGGAGGATTAGACGGGTTGGAATCCGAATGTTTATCTATCCGTACAATCGATAACAAATTAAATTTTACTATCTGGATGAAACATGGTGCACATGTTCTTTGACAGTCTAGACAGAGTGATGTTAAGCGAAAAAGTATAAATTATTTTAACTAAGCCATCAGTTAAGCTATAAAAATGCATAAGATCACAATACGAAGAGACATCTGTGGTTCAAAACTTTTCGAAAGGTGGACGTGGATCCGCCTCCTAAATTTTTTTTTAGACTTGAGATTTTCAATGAGGCAATGTTTTTTTTCCATCCGATCTAAATTGCTGCAAAAAGTGTTCGAAAGTAGTCTAACGGCATCAAACCGCACGACCAAGGCGGCCAATTGACTGGGCCATTTCGTGAAATTACACGTTCACCAAATCGATTATGACATTCGCTGTGTGGCTTGTGGCGCCGTCCTGTCGGAACCACACATTGTCCATTTTCATATTATCCAATTTCGGCCAAAAATATTCGGTTATCATTGAACGGTAGCGATTCCCATTCACAGTAACGTCTTGATCATCACGGAAGAAGTACGGTCCAATGTCGTCGGCGGCCTATGAATCGCAGCAAACCGTAATTTTTTCAGGATGCTATGGTGACTCATAGAGTACGTGTGGATTACTGCCTGACCAATAACGCATAATCGATAGTTAATTTTAATAATTTCGACTCGTTGTTGGATTGTCAACCTTCCATGATGAAATGGCAAACCTCACTGAAGAGAAATATCAACTAACTTTTATGTACATATTCAAAGTACTAAACATCTCGTACACTCTGCACATGTAGAAAATTATATTATTAATACACATGCTTCAACTATGCTTATACTTATGAAATGTAAATTTTGTATCAAATCATACTTAAGACGCTTAAACAGCCACAATTATTTGCTTGATAAGCCTCATTCAAGCAGGTAGAAAATACACGATGTAATCTTAATTATTGCAAATTTGCAAACATAAATCCCATGTAAACATATACATATGTATGTATGTATGTAATGAGTGGACATATTCCATATATGTATATGTGTATGTTTGCTTATTTTAGCTAGCTGCAAGTGAAGTCCCGCTGCACTGAGTTAACAATAAGAAAACATAAATATGTGCATATGCCTGTAACTGTACTTAAGTAAATAGCCTAGAAGAGATCTATGTGAGTCGATATGTGTCAGTTAACCAAGCGCAAGTCAATATTTGGGCGACTCCTTTACCATTGTCTCGACTGACCATAGTTAAAGTGCATAATAAATAGCTTTGCTAATACCTTACAATAGCTTCTTAGGCAATCGATAATATTTTAAAGCTATGTACATTAAGCAAAGGCATACTCACTTGTATTTAGCTTATGAAAGCAGTGCATTTGCAAAGTACTGGCATAAGCTTACAAGCATGTACATACATATGTCTGTGTGTATATATGTATGTGAACAGGCGACCGCATAGCCTGCTGACATTGTTTTCATTGCATATGTATTGTTGTTGTTGTTGTTTAATTCAACTACGACCCATAATTAACAGTAGCCGGTAGTAGTAACTGCAAGCTAACCGCAACAGCCACCAAGCGCATACACACACTCCTACATACATACAAAGTTCTCTACAAAACACACATACACACACACTTCATATAACCATGGTTTGCACGCTGCTTGGCAATGAATCGAGTTAAGGAAGTTTAGCTTAGGCATTGGCCTTGCTTGCTGTAATTTACTATACAAATACAATGTTGTATGCATATATATATGTATGTATATAGAATATGTAAGTGTGTGAAAAGTACTGGCGTGGTGTTGTGGTGTATATGTGGGTGCATGCATGCATCCTTAGAAGTGCTCACTTTCCTGCTCCATTCATGTGTATTTGCATATGTATATGGGTGTGTTTAAATAATGGCAACGGAAACGGATGTGGAAGTCATTAATAAGGAAAATCAACGTACATTTATTTGTGGTTACTCATATGCTGCTATGCAATAAACAACAACAACAACAAAGCAGCCTAGTGTTGCATTCAACTGTAACAATTAAAAACACTATAATTTTTCCGTTTTTTTAGGGTTAGTCCAAAATTTTTATCTGTATTTTGGATGGAATTCACTTAGCTTGGCAGCACCCAATTTTGCGAACGAGTATACCCCATATCTTCCTTGCTTTCTATGTTTATGCATTGGAGTCTGGGGTTCGTGTAATAGAAAGGTCTTGGGAAATAGAAGAAAAAACAATTCTATTGATTCTGTAAGCTTAGAAGATCTTGCTTGATATAAAATATCAGATTTCGATAGATATATCGATATATATTGTTTTTAGTAACAAAATAGAACAGCCAACCAAAATTTTTGGAGAATCCGGGGTAACATTTCTTGAGTGGCTACTAATTCGAGTACTTTCGGGTCCGGGTACTTAGACCCAACTTTCACGGAAATTATACAAAAATTATCTCTCTACGGTTGAAAACACAATCTGCAAGATTATTATAAATTGACATGAATTTCGTTCGCTAGTACTGAAAGCCCATGTTGGAGTCGTCCTTCCAAAAATATCTGTTAGAAACTTTGAGAACTCATCGTCTAATTCTTTTCACCTCTATAAATAAAGTGCATTAAATTAATTAACTAGTTTGTAAACTCAAGAAAATGTCCCCTTACCTGTATTACATATGGTGAGTCGTGTCAAGCTGTCATATTATTTTTGTTCACTTTTGTTTGGCATTTCTTCATGGAAAGATTTACGTCTGAACAACATTTACAAATTGTTCATTTTATTACGTAAATTCAAGTTCTGTAAAGAATTTGTTTCGAATGCTTCGCACAACTTGTGATCAACATAATCGGCCTACTGAGCGTACTATTTGGAACACCATAACCCATCTCGAGATCCAGTGAAGAAACTATAGCTGCCGTAGCTGAAGTTAAATCATCGGTACATATTTCTTTAAAAAAGATCCCGGCGAGACGATCATCAATAGCGACCGTTATTGCGTCATGATAAGTGACTATTTGATACCAAAAATTAAAACTCATGAACGTACTATTTGGAACACCATAACCCATCTCGAGATCCAGTGAAGAAAATAAAGCTGCCGTAGCTGAGCTTAAATCATTGGTACATATTTCTTTAAAAAAGATCCCGGTGAGACGATCATCAATAGCGACCGTTATTGCGTCATGATAACTGACTATTTGATACCAAAAATTAAAACTCATGAACGTACTATTTGGAACACCATAACCCATCTCGAGATCCAGTGAAGAAAATAAAGCTGCCGTAGCTGAGCTTAAATCATCGGTACATATTTCTTTAAAAAAGATCCCGGTGAGACGATCATTAATAGCGACCGTTATTGCGTCATGATAACTGACTATTTGATACCAAAAATTAAAACTCATGAACGTACTATTTGGAACACCATAACCCATCTCGAGATCCAGTGAAGAAAATAAAGCTGCAGCAGCTGAGCTTAAATCATCGGTACATATTTCTTTAAAAAAGATCCCGGTGAGACGATCATCGGTGGCGACCGTTATTGCGTCATGATAACTGACTATTTGATACCAAAAATTAAAGCTCATGAACGTACTATTTGGAACACCATAACCCATCTCGAGATCCAGTGAAGGAAATAAAGCTGCCGTAGCTGAGCTTAAATCATCGGTACATATTTCTTCAAAAATTATGCCGGTGAGAACGTAACCGTCAATGGCGACCGTTATTGCGTCATGATAACTGACTATTTGATACCTAAAATTGAAGCTCTTGACCTCGGCAACATTAGGTTTCAACAACAAGACATCAAGACAACAAGAGAGAACACTTCGTTGAGCAGATAATTTCACATTTTGGGTCGATCGATTAGCCAACAAGATCATGTGATATCACACTGTTAATTTGTTCCTGTAAGAGTATGTAAAGTCTACAATGTATGCGTACAATTCCGCTTCAATTCTGGCCTTGGAGCAAAATATCACACGTGTCACTCGCCAGTTACCTGTCAAAATGCTCGAACGAGTCATTGAAATTTGGACTCAACAGATGTACCATCTGAGATGTAGCCGTGGCCAACATTTGAAAGAGATAATCTTTCAAAAATCTATGCCAAAGAATGTTCTTTCGAATGACAATAAACTAGGGCTCTTAAAATTATTCGATTAACCTGAAAACCGATTATTCGAATATACGGTTTGTAATCGTTCGTACGAATATTAACCGATTAGTACTATTCGATTAGTCGCAATGTTACGACTATTCGAATAGTCGTTCTACTACGATTATTCGAATAGTTGTTCTGCTGTCATTATTCGAATAAATGAAAATTGTTTGAAATCCAAGCAAACTTTGATTTTTGTTTGTTTTCATTTGTGAAAATTTCAATTGTGCGCATTTTTCATGAGTCTCACATTTTTCAATAAACATAGAAATTTAATGAACTTTCAATATTCGAATAGTCGACAACGAACGGTTAACCGAATAGTCAGAAATGAGCGGTTAATCGAATAGTCGAAAACTTACGACTATCCGAATAGTGCAAACCGAATATTATTATTCGAATAATGCCCTATTCGCTTAATTCGGTTAGTCGAATACTAAGAGCTCTACAATAAACATTCCCCGAATATTATTATTCGAATAATGCCCTATTCGGTTAATTCGGTTAGTCGAATACTAAGTGCTCTACAATAAACATTATCCATTAAATTTGAATTTTCTGTGTTTTTGTTCTTTAAAAAAGTAGGGAACCTCGAAATGGATCACCCTTTATTTAGTAGGTTACTGTTAAAAACTAAAAAGCATAGTATTTCTTCTGGAATTACGCTCGAAAAAAATATTGGCTTGTGCGCACAATTTAACTCTATTTTTCAGTTTATACTTCCGTTTTTTGCCACCGCACACATTTCACATCAACAATCGAAAAAACAAACGCAAAAATTATCCACATTGTGTTTAAACAAACCACTTTGCGCCTTCGGCTAAGTGCTCGAGCATTATGTGCCTGTTTATGAAATTGGCGCTGCGGTCTGCGGTTATATTTTGCACTGTTTTAATTGTCTTTAATACACATTTTTTCTGCCATTTAACCTATATATTTTACATAGAATATATTATATATTTGAGTCTATACGTTTAATCTATATTTTTTAACAAAACCACTTCACCACACTTCATATCTTTTGTTTTTGTGCATTCCGTTTTGATTTTGTTGCGACTACTCACTGCCCTTTGGTGCTTTTTAATTAATTGGTGTGCACAACAACAACAAAAAACTGTTGGTTTGCCTTGCCATTCGTTTGCACTTAACGCTGGGGTTTCCTCCTTTTTAATTTGATTCGCACTGTTGTTGTTTTTGTATTTTTGCTATTTTCCGTTTTTATCGTGCATTTGTTTTTGTTGTTCGGTAGTTACATTTAAGTTTTGCGGTTTTGATATACGTAAGCTGCGGCCAACAGATGACTCTAACTAATTGCATTTATTAATTCCGTTATTTAACGAGCCGATAAAGCAAAAGTTACAAAAAGAGGCAGGAGGGGAGCAAAAGAAGCGGTGATTTTGCGCTAATCCGCCATAAAAAAAGTTGATTATCGGCGTTAAGTACAAAAGGGATTATGTAATATAAATATGTATGCATATTGTATAATTATTAATTTTTTATTTATCTTGAAATAATACATATACTAGAGGTATGCAAATTAACTCTTAAATGTAAGCTTTGTGCCAACAACATAACGTAAAATTCGCAAATCAATATTTTTTTAAATTAAAAGTTAACTTAAATGTATTTTTATATTCTTGCAACGTGTTATACAGAGTATAATAGTTTTGATCACCTAATTAGTTTCAAATATGAAAATCAAATCAATATTGATAAAGATTTATTAATACCAAAGCTCAGGATGTCGAGATGTATTAATTTCCGTATGACTGTCTGTTGATCCGTCCCTCCTAACTTCAACTCACTTCATCCCTAACTTGATCTCGTATGTCACCTAACTTTATTTATATTCACCCCGAGCTTGAGCGCACTTATTTTGAACTCACTTGTCCTTTAACGTGACCTTGCTTGCTACCTTAACCTCGCCAGACTTTCCTGGACCTCGCGTGACGACTGTCTTGACCCCGCTTGACCTCTACTTGATTATTTTAGTTTTGATGTATTTTATTTCTATAACTCCTAGGAAGAGAATCCTTGTTTACCCTCTAATAAACTTGCATGACTGAGGAAAACAAGTTGTTTTGCGCTTAAAGGAGTTGTTGATTCTATCTACTTCCACACAACTCCTGCTATACATCCAGTAAGATTTTTTTCCGCATATATGACGATTCGACAATGATCCTCTTTACGACTAATAAAGGTAAACCCTTCAACATATATACAATCCTGATCACTCAAAAGATGAACAAACCTTACCATGATCTGTTGGCAAACTAGACCTTACGTGACCTTTCAAAATATAAATAAATCTGACCTCAAATGTCCTTCAGAATATAAGCAATGCTGACATTATGTGAATTCATAAAATGTAAGCAAACCCTATTTCACGGCCCCCTGGACCTATTACATTTTCCTTGGCCAGAATGAAGTTCATGTGAGATGTACTCATCTTGTAGTGAAGCGCCCGAAGACTGCGGAGCCCCGATGTGGTCCCATTCTGTGAGTGCGTTTCCTTGTGAGCTTGTCAGATTTACAAATACCTGCGATTTCGCTGTAGCATATATTCGACATAATTTTGTTCGGCCATTACATTTTTTTCGAGATATTTAAAAAAATCGAAGTTATATTTCAACTTTTTTCTCCAATGTTGTAATTTTTTCCGAACTAAATTCCAAAAGCTGTCATTAAGTAAAATGGCACACCTATCTCAGCGCACGAAGGTGCTTATATGCTGTACTGTTTAACATATTATTTACATATTCATATGCGAGTATGTAATATAAATGTACATCAATTTGCATATAGTACGAATATTTACTTATGTCAACTATTATAATTATATTTAAATAATGGCATAACAACCTGTGGCGTTAATTAGCAGAGCTGCGGCGTTGACATGTGGTGAATTGAAGCGCGACCACCTGCGGTTCGTGTGTGGGCTTTTGCTGTAATTTGATTTTACATAAAAGCTTCATATCTCATTTAATTACACATATGCATTTATTAAACGCTTCATTAATATTAATATGAATAAAAACAAATATTAAAAGTGGTTTACATTGCTAAGAATTTGTAAGGACTTTGTAAAGTTAGCTAGTGCCGATAAAAAGGTACAGAGTTTGGGGTGATTTCCAAAGACGTGAGAGATCCTCACGCAACCCTTCTAAACAAATCTGACCTCAGATGATCAATCAAAAACGAAATACACCTGACATTAAGTGATCTTCAAAATGTAAATAAACTTGACCTCATGTGATTCTTAAAAAAAGGTGCGTGGAGTCCCTACGCACGGAAGAAGTTATACTTCTTAGTGATATTCCAAGAAATGCATATCATTTTGTATGAACGAAAACTAGCGAGAGGGAAAGGATAAAAATATGGTGGAGCGACCAACACTTTGTTAAATTCACATTTCATAAATTTATTAGCTAACGCAGAGTATTTCAACCAAAAGTCACACAAAATAGTTGAGAATTCGCAGAAATGAAACAGAAACGAATGAAAAATAATGCGCAAGCATACAATCATACATATGCGTACACATGTGAATATGTCACCAACCAAAAATTTAAACATTGTTCTACAAAAACAAGAATTGCTCAAATAGCATAAGCATGGCAAGTGCTTTAAGTTCTTTGCTTTACTCTCATTCACTCTCTCTCGCGTTAATTGTTGAACACTATTCCCTCTCCACTGAAACGTTAAACAATTATCGCAACCTTTTCCGAAGTCGTATAAGAAGTATAACTTCAAAAAAACAATTCTGATTTCAAGTGAACCTTCAAAATAAACAAACTTGATCTCACTTGACCCTTCAAACTATAAACAGTTCAAATATCACGTGATCCCTCTAAATTTAAATTAATTTGAACTCACGGGACCCTTCAGAATATAAAAAAAACTGACTTCTCATTATCAAAAAATTCAAAAAAACCTTACCCCAAGCGGTCATACAAAATATAAACAATTCTGATCCCACTCTTCCCTTCAAAAAGTAAAAAATTCTAACCCCAGTTGACCATTCAATATATGAAAGATGGGACCATTCAAAAGATAAAAAATTCTGACATCACGTGAATCAATAAAATGCAAGCAAACCTGACTCCCAAATATAAACAAATCGGAAATCACTTGTCATCTCAAACTGAAAAATAATTAACTCTGCGCGAACATCAAAATTTAAACAAAGTTGACATCATGTGACCCTTTTAAATGTAGTCTTGACGTCACATGACTTTTTAAACTATAACAAAACTCGGTCGAAGTTCAGTGACCTCGACCCAAAATTTAAACAAACCCCACGCAAAGTTCATTGACCTCGACCAAAATGTAAACAAACTTCTGTCAAAGGTCATTGACCTCGGCGTTTGTTTACATTTTGACGGTCACGTGATGTCAGTTTTGTTTACATTTTACGGGTCACGTGATGTCAGGTTTGTTTACATTTTGAGGGTCACGTGATGTCAGGTTTATTTACATTTTTAGGGTCACGTGATGTCAGGTTTGTTTACATTTTGACGGTCACGTGATGCCAGTTTTGTTTACATTTTACGGGCCACGTGATGGCAGGTTTGTTTACATTTTGAGTATCACGTGATGTCAGGTTTCTTTACTTTTTGAAAGTCACGTGATGTCAGGTTTGTTGACATTTTGAGGGTCACGTGATATCAGGTTTCTTTACTTTTTAAGGGTCAGGTGATGTGCGCCTTTGGGTATATTTTGAAGGGTCACATGATGTCAGGTTTTTTATATTTTGAGGGGTCACGTGACGTTTGGTTTATTTATCGGGTACCATGTGCTGTTTATATTTGGAGGGATCAGCTTACGTCAAGTTTTGTTACTTTGTGGCATTTGCGAGAGGTCAGGAAAAGGAAGTAAATAAGCCGCAATATTTTATATAATATAATACGCAAATTGAAAGGAGAGGAGGTGAGTGATGTGCTTATTAGCATGAGCACAAATAATTTAAGCTTTTCTAGATTTTCCATAACTCTTACAAAGTGGTGCTGTTTTAATATAGATATTTCTTCTCAATAAATTCACAACCAATTATAGTTGTTGACCATTTTCAAACTATTTCGCTTTAATTAATTCGTCCGCTTTCTGTTGGCTGGTGTTCACCAAAGGAATTTCAAATAAATTTGAGTTCAAACCCAACCACGCATTTAGTTGGTTAAAAGTGTCTTAAGTTTGCTGGTCGGCCAAGCGCCAACACAGACACACAAACACTTATCTACGTAGGCAGCGCCATTCACATAAACAGTTATTCGTACATATGTAAACGAATTCGCACTGCAAGGGTCGGCAAAATGGCTGGAGGCAGGCGAAAGTGTGCTTGCAGCGCCAAATAGTGCCAGCAGCTGAAAACATGTGCTTACATAAACTTGTGCAAAGGACATGCCACAAAATAAAAATAAATAAAATGAAAAAAGGTTCGTGGCAAGTGTGAACGCTGCAGGATGTTGCTTGTTTGAGCCTGCATATGTACGAGTGTGTGTGCTAGTGGCGTTGTTTACACACACACACATTTACGCTTTTGTATGCCTGCGTTTGCATGAAGTACCCGCTTGATTGTTGCTGGCCAGCGGCAGCCGGAATGTCGACCAACAATAAAAAATAAATTTTTGCTAAGTTTAAAGTTGAAGGCTAATTTTGCAGCAGCAACCAGCCAAGGGAGTACTGCGTAAGTGCCACAATGCTTGTGGGTGTAGGAGAACTTTTGTTTGTGTGTGTGTGTTCGAGTTCTTCATGCAAAACAAACTTTACTGCTATTTATGTGGTTGTTGCTGTAATTGTTTATATATGTGTGTGTGTCTGCCATTATTTCATCGCAGTCAAGGACTGTTTGTCGAGTTTCAATGTTGCATGTTGCATGTTGAATGTGGCACGCATGCACGCATAGCTTAGCATATGGCTATTTACTTGCCTCACAATGCTTTACGAAAGTCGGTGCTAAGCAAACACTGCAATAAAATTAAAAAATAAAAATTAATGAGCATGTGTTAGTGCGTGGTTATGCACTTTGATTTGATGGCTCAGCTGTAGAATTAGCGGAGAATACCAAGCATTTATGTTTAACTTTGAAAGTTATGGCTTAAGTGCAGATATATGAGTAATTACATACTTAAGCTAGAAGGTTATATAAGTTTATATGTAAATATGTAAATATAAACTTGTTGCAAGCTTAACCTCTAATAACGCTGTAAAGCAAAGAACATGTAGGCGTTAATATGTTTTATTACTTTTAAATATTATACATTTTTAATCACCTACTACTTGCCTACAACAACAACGCTGCGTAGTAAAATAAGTAAATTAAGCTTCCTGTCAACATAGTAGCCACCTAGTATCACACTAGCATGCCAGATATTGTTGCATTGTCACTGCAATGTGTTGCATACCTTCATCCTTTCAATTTTCTCTCAGCAATTGCTCTTAATCCTTATTATCTTGTGCATATGTGTCTACTTACGTGCTTAAATTCATCCATAAACATGACTTAGCATACGTTGCATGCCACACATGCACTTTTTATGTGTTTATTGAAGTTTCCATATGTTGCTGAAATTTTTATTGTTTTTTTTTATATATATTTCTTACATATTAGGGAAGGGTGCATTTAATTTCATTATAAATAGTTTTAAGCTGAGGTATATGGATCTTGGGTGTATTCAGAACAGGTTTTCGTGGGTGGAATACTTTCAGATGGGGAACAACTATGCGAAATTCATTCCTCTTGACAGTTTCCTAATTAAGGCATGTCTATCTCGAGTTAACCCTAAGGAAGGCTGAACAACTTTGTAGAAATGAACTAGTCAATATCCGTCTTACAAATACCCTAGTGTCTCCAATACAAGACATTTATTTAGCATCTATTATGGAAGCCCAATTGGAATTATTAAAATAAATCGTCTTAATATAAGTTGCTGATATTTTGTGTGTAGGATAGATTAGGTTGAAAGGTTGACCCTCGTTTCCTGAGTATGGATCGCAAAGAACACTTTTAGGTATCGCCGAAATGTTGTTAACCTATAACAAATTATATATGGCGGCTAATGCACATTCCTGCAAGTTCGCTTAGTTCGTTGAAGTTTTTAGCTCGCCTTTCTCCAACAGCTATTCCAGGATTCCTTGCCTCATCTCAATTATGCCTGTTCAGCAGTGTACGGTGAGAACTCCCACTATTGTCATTTTAGGTGTAGTAGTTCAGCCGACCTCTTGTGTTCCAAGTGGGGCCAAAACGATGACAGGTTCTGGTTGTTCTCAGCATTTATTGAGCTCGCGAGAGGTCCAGTGATCCAGCGTTAGAGCACAAGAGGACAACGGAGCCCCTGCTCATTACCAGCATGATGAAGAAGGACGACGGATACCCATACTTGCGAGCTCATCCGCTCTACTGTTCTCCGCGTTTCCGTTTTGATCCAGGACCCAAATGAGTCTGTTAGTAAAATAGCTTGACGCTTGTTAAATATTTTTAGTTTTTTATTCGGAAATTTTTGAAACTGACTAAATTGTTGACGTCATCATCACATTTCCATTACTATACTGAAGACGGCGTTATGAGGGATAAGACTTAAATTAGAGTAGTAGTTCTTCTTCTTCTTGACTGGCGTAGACACCGCTTAGCCGAGTCCAAAACAGCGCGCCACGTATCCCTCCTTCTTGCAGTTTGGGGCCAATTGGTTATACCAAGCGAAGCCAGGTCCCTCTCCACCTGGTCCTTCCATCGGAGTGGAGGTCTCCCTCTTCCTCGGCTTCCACCAGCGCGTACTGCATCGAATACTTTCAGAGCTGGAGCACTTTCATCCATTCGAACAACATGACCTAGCCAGCGTAGCCGCTGTTTTTTTATTCGCTGGACTATGTCTATGTCGTCGAATAACACATACAGCTGATCGTTCCATCGTCTGCGGTATTCGCCGTTGCCAATGTTTAAGGGACCATAAATCTTCCGCAAAACCTTTCTCTCGAAAACTCCTAGTGCCGTCTCATCGGATGTTGACATCGTCCACGTTTCTGCACCGTAAAGTAGGTCGGGAATGATGAGAGACTTGTAGAGTTTGGTTTTTGTTCGTTGAGAGAGGACTTTACTTTCCAATTGCCTACTTAGTCCATAGTAGCACCTGCTGGCAGGAGTGATTCTGCGTTGGATTTCGAGGCTGACATTGTTGGTGTTGTTGATACTGGTTCCCAGATATACGAAATTATCTACGACTTCGAAGTTATGACTGTCAACAGTGACGTGGGAGCCAAGAATGCGCCGACTGTTTGCTTGATGACAGGAGATATTTCGTCTTGTCCTCATTCACCTCCAGACCCATACGCTTCGCCTCCTTATCCAGTCTGGAAAAATCAGAACTAACGGATGTTGCTTCCGATGATATCAATATCATCGGTGTACGCCAGCAGTTGTACACTCTTATAGAAGGTTGTACCTTCTTTATTTTTCTCTGCAGCTCGTATTATTTTTTCCAGCATCAAGTTAAAGAAGTCACACGATAGTGAGTTACCTTGTTTGGTATCGAACGGCTCGGAGAGGCCCTTCCCAATCATGACGGAGCTTTTGGAGTTGCTCAAAGTCAACTTACACAGCCGTATTAGTTTTGCGGGGATACCAAATTCAGACATCGCGGCATAAAGGCAGCTCCTTTTCGTGCTGTCGAAAGCAGCTTTAAAGTCGACATAGAGATGGTGTGTGTCGATCATATTTTCACGGGTCTGCTCCAAAATTTGGCGCATGGTGAATATCTGGTCTGTTATTGATTTTCCAGGTCTAAAGCCACACTGATAAGGTCCAATCAGTTTGTTGACGGTGGGCTTTAGTCTTTCACACAATACGCTCGACAGAACCTTATACGCGATGTTGAGGAGGCTTATCCCACGGTAATTGGCGCAAATTGTGGGGTCTCCCTTTTTGTGTATTGGGCAGAGTACACTCAGATTCCAATCGTCAGGCATGCTTTCTTCCGACCATATTCTGCAAAGAAGCTGATGCAAGCACCTTATCAGCTCTTCGCCGCCGTATTTGAAAAGCTCGGCCGGTAATCAATCGGCCCCGCCGCCTTAGAGTAGTAGTTAGAAGCTTTAAAAAGGTCGGGAGAGATTTAGTTTTGAGTGTAGATCTTGATTTAAATAAAATTTCTTGAGAACTCCATGGTTCGAGATTTGTGAACATAAAAAAGAAGCTAGTGATATTAGTTGAATTCATGGCAATATATTTCCAGAAATAATATACTACTGTGTGAAGATATGAATCGCATATACCTTTATAAACACAAAAGAACACAGCAACCAACGCCTAGCCATTCTCGTCCGCCAAATGCGCAAAAATGGCATAGCTGTCTCTCTTTCGAATAAAACTTCAGCAAGACTATTATATAAGCCAGTTGTGAAACTAACAATGTACGCAATCTGACAAGAAGTGGTTTTAAAATGTTACAAGCCAACGACAAAAACAACAATAACAATAACAACAACGGCAAATAACATGAATTAACGACACTGCGGCAATAAGGCGGGCAGTGGCAAAAATGGCAACGATAGCGTCAACCTGCAAACAACAAAAAACTTGTACAGGTAAAAGGCAACAGCAGCAAAACGTTGCTAAGGAAAAATCACTACACTTTTATTTGTCACTTCCATTTGTCGGACACAACGTGTGACCGCAGTGAAAAGAAAAGCGCGCGTATGGCGCTGCGGTAAAAAGGGATGTAAAACAGCAGGAAAGAGTCAGCAAAAAGTTGAAACAAGCTAGATAAGAGTATACGCAAAGGTAGAAAAATGAGCGCAAAAAATACAAAAATAACAACAAAACCAACGGCGAAGCGACTGAAATGTCGATTTGAAGGTTTGAGTGCAGGTAAAGTATACGCCATGGCAGCACAAGCGAAGCGGGTGAGTTGTGAGGAAAAAGGCAACACAAAATGCATATATGTATATAACGGTTGTGTTGCTTATAAGCGCATATGTGAAGACACTCACACATATGCGCTTAACTGCCCCACTAGTGGCTGTTGGAGAGTAGCGCTTTCCGCCGAAACCTAGTGACATGCAAATAACTCGAAACAAATAGGCGTGTCAGCGGATGTGAGTTTTTGTTGCACACACTGTTAGTTTTTGTTATTGTTGTATTTTTTGTGTTGTTGGCTTTGCTTTTGTCGAGCACTCTTAGTTGACATTTTAAATTTTTGTGTTGATGTCATGTCAGTTGAAAACTGCCCTCATCGCATGCGCTTAAAAAAATGATACATATGTATCTAGATAAATACATATATACATATGCAGTAGCGCTTGTCTACACTACGCCATGTATATCATGTTTGAATGCATGTTAGTCACTGCCTGGCATCTTAATGCACTTTTAGTTGATGTGCGTCCTGTTATGTTATTGTTTGTTGTTTTCGTTTTAAAGTTTTCGAGTGCAGAGTCATTTCCTCTGACATTATTCGAACATAACGGATGCATTTGTTGTGAATGCGTTAGCGTTGATGGCATGAGTTGGGTGAGCATAAAAATGTGTTGCGTTCCAAAGATTCTGCATGCAATGAATTTTACCTGCTCGTTGTGAAAGCTATAGAATGTGGAAGGTGAAATGTGGTGGAATGAAATTTTTGAAATATTCTTAATATTAATTTATTTTTATTTTAACTTGTTAAAGGGCTGCACAGTAGCGTTGGTGATATTTGCTAGGGTTGCCATTGTCTGAAAAAACTATTTTTTAAGTTATTTAATAAGTTTAATCAAATACTTTGAATCGCTAAAAATCTGAAAAAAATTTAATTGAAATTTAGGTTAAGCAAATAATAGCTTTTCCAGTAAAAAAAATATTTAAAAAATCTGTTTGTTTTTCACCCGTTCTCGCGAGCATTATTTGTCGATATGTAATATAAGTAGACCTCAAACTATAGAAATTGACGTCTAAAAGTGATCTTTTTTACTAAATAAGATGGTTTATAGATTTTCTTGTATGGGAATCTCATTATTCTCTCATAATTTAGAATACGATGTGCCTTCAAAAAATAACGGTGAATTTTCATTTTTGAAAATAATATTTAATCATTCGTCTACATTATGTTGTCGCCTACAAAATAGTCTCCCTTTGATATTATGCACTTATGCGTGCCATACGTCGAAACACATCTTGAACTCTATTTTTGGCTCTTTCAGCGATTTCTCGCATGATTGGAAAATGACTTCCCAGTCGTTACAGCATAGTTTTTGACCAAGCAACGAAGTGTGAGCTTTTAATAAACGTAAATCGCTCATATCGAATCGGTGATTCGAGTAGAGGCACTTTTTCGATAGCCTTTATTTGACAGATCACGCGTGCTTCGTGTCAAGCTGTCATGTTATTTTTATTCAGTATGGGTTGGCATTTCATCATGGAAAGACTTACGCCTGAATGTGTTTCATGCGCTTCACTCAACTAATGGTCAACATAATCGGCCTACTGAACGTACTATTCGCAACACCATCATCCATCTTCAGACCCAGCATTCATTACTGGAAGGAATAGACCACATCCAGCACGCAGTGAAGAAAATATAGGGAGAGTCGATTGTCAATGGCGCCTATTATCGCCTCATGATAGTGATGCCTGAAATTTACGCTCGCGATCTCGGTGACTTTTGGTTTCAACAAGACGGCGTCATAGCAGCATTCAATAGGTTTATTGAGAGAACACTTCGGCGAGCACATAATTTCCCGTTTTGGACCGATCGATTGGCTGTGGAATCACACCGATAGACTTTTTCCTGTGGGGATATGTAAAGTCTGAAGATTATGTGGACAATCCTGCTTCGCCCGCCAGTTTCTAGTCGAAATGCTCGAAAGAGTCATCGAAAATTGGACTCAAAGGACGGATCCATCTGACACGTAGCATCGAGCAACATTTGAAAGAGACAGTCTTTAAAAAATAAATGCCAAAGAATGTGCTTTCGAATGATAATAAGCATTCCCCATTATATTTGAATTTTCTGTGTTATTTTCTTTAAAAAAGTAGGGAACCTCGAAATAGATCACCCATCAAAAACATGTCTAAATTTAGCAGCTGCTACGGACAAAGTAACCAACGAATGCAGTTGAAAATGTTATAATACTTCAGTATAGTATAAAAACGTAATAAGAAAATGTTGAAAATCGGACTTTCTTAAAATTCCCGTTATTTTTTGAACACACCTCGTATAAAAGTAAACTGTGGACAACGAAGGAGATGTCGCGTATTACCCACATACTATGCTCGTTATAATGAGCTGCTTCCGCTACATTTTCAATTATCTCAGTTTAAAGTATGCTAACCAAAATATTCAGTGAGCGAAGAGCTACTCGCTTAAGAAATAATTTGTAAAACTGTCTGCAATAGCTGACATACTTAGATATTTTAAAAATACTCGCACAAATAATAGAAATTAACTGTAATTTCCAAAAAAAAAAAAACCAGATAACGGTAAGTGTGAAATGTGCGCATTCCACATTTCTATGAAAAGTGATAGGAATTTCTATTTACTCCTCGCTGGCAAGAGCCACACATTAAACCAAAGCAATACACTACAGTCGGCGCTGTCACTTCATTGTATGCGGAATTTTTGAAATATTTATCGCTCAACACTCATTTCGGCGGTCCCATATCATTCACGCTGACATTTGGCATTTGCACATTTTCTCATTTTCACTTTTGACATTCAGCGACATTTGCTTGCATTGAGCTCATTAGCATTACTGAACTGGAATCGGCGGTGGCGGCGGCAGCAGTAGCGGTGTCGGCGGTGTTTCACGAGTTCACAACTCATAGAATGTGGTGCTTTACGACCGTCAGTCACCGCTGCCGCCAGCAAATACCGCTAGTGCGTCGCAAATTGCGCTAAATTGTAATGAATGCGGTGTGGTGAGTTGTGTGGTATATTGTGGTGGAACTGGCTTGGGGTGGACGCGCGCAATGGCGGTCGATTTCGCTACGTCGGCCACGGAAATCATTTAACTTTGCGAAATTGAAATTGGAAATTTGTGCGACCACAATTGCTGCAGCTGCAACTGCAACTGCAATTTCTAAATTCCACATACCGTATGCTGACGTTGCACGAACGCGCACATTGCTGTGGCAACATTATCATATTTGCATTATTAACTTTTGTTGGGTCACCGTTGTCGCAGTTGTTGTTGTTGGTGTTTATTGTGCACCTGTTTGACAAATTATCGAATGCAAACTTGAGTACTTATGCCAGATACATATATTTGTATGTACAGTGGCGGATCCACTGGGGGGAAAATTAGGGAAATTTCCCACCCCCCTTGGAACCGTAGAACATGAAAATTTCACTTGTTTGCTAGAAAAATATTATCTGCAATAAAAAAATCTCTGCGGGCATATATGTCTCACACTGTACAATTGGTACTATTGAGTATACAAACACTCGCCGCATGGTGACGTTTCATTTAAATCCGTTTATCTCGCCAAAAACGCCTCAATTTGACTGTTCAATAGAATCACGCTATGCCCAGCTGAGCAGAATTATCTATATAGTAACTATAAGTAGCCCAAGTTACCCATTTCATTTCCGTCAATTTCTGTGAAGTTATACCTTATTCTGGAAAATAAAGTGCCCAATTTTGAATATCTAAAATAGTAAGTATCGATGTTGTTTCGATTTTACTGTGGTGAAATTTCAATGACACTCAAACGAGTGTTTACATAAAAATTGAGGTTAGGTTTGTTTATTCAACAATAGTAGTAGTAAATTTTGCATATAGAACCCGTGTTTTAACTTGCCCTCGTCCTCGGAACCCGGCGATTCCCGACGATAACAGCGTCATTCTATCGCTCACCCATTCGCTCAGCGTAGTTCTTCAAAAGGAAGCAATCGATTTGGCGAAGGCATCAAAAATGATTGGGACGTTGGGAAAAGTTGATGAAACATTCCGATTGATTTATTCAGAAGCCAAGAAAATGGCGGAAAAGCTCGATGTTGACGAAGCGAAACCGAGAACATGTGGTCGACAAACGAAACGCGAAAATTACGACGTGAAAACTTGCGAAGAACGAAATCGATGATGTGATACAGGGTCTCTGTCTACATACCTCTGCTGGATACGATCAAAGAAGATTTGGAAGCTCGTTTTTCACAAGAAGTTTTGGATGGTTACCAATTGTGTGTGTTGCTCCCAGAAAAAGCAAGTCTTTTAAAAGAAAACGAAATCGATGATGTAATCTAATTCTTGATAGAAAGATTCTGGAATCTTCTGGATGATGAAAAAAGCGTACAAAAATTGAAATTCAAAGGTGAATTAAGCTACTGGCAATGTCACTGGCAGCAGCAACAAAAAATTGAAGGCAGCGATATTACAACTTCTGCACTGTAAACATTAAGAAAATGTGATGTCGACATATTCCCAACAACCCACACCTATCTCCGAGTATTCTGTACACTTCCCGTATCAAACGCGAGCTATGAACGTTCTTTCTCTTATCTTCGCCGCATCAAAACATGGCTTAGGACGACCATGCTTCAAGAAAGACTAGTTGGATTAGCGTTGCTTCATACGCATCATGATATCGAAATCACCGCCGAAGAAGTCATCGAAAGATTCGCAAAACTTGGCAGTCATCGTTTTGCGTCATGAAACACGCAATGTAAAAGGATTTTTCTGTTTGAATTTTAAAAAAAATGAGCCACTATGTAATGCATGCATACGGTTGACTTTTCGATTATGACCACTTTGTTTACCTAAAAATTGGAATTGATAATTTTTGTTTCATAATTTGTACTGTATTTCTCTCGCAATAATAAGTTTGAAACCCAAATCGAAGGATAAATTCAATTTCCCCCACCCCCCAAGAATCGTCTCTGGATCCGCCACTGGTATGTATGTCTGTATGTACCATAATCGTGAGTTCATTACATGTTCGGTTCTGCGACAGCTGTGCGCATGACTTTATTGCCGTTTTCCGTTTTAATTGGCTCTATTGTATGTAAATATGTAAATGTATGCGCTCTCGTATGTCACACAAATCACACTTTAACTTTCGCTTAAAATCGTTAGATACTTCTTGTTTTACTTGCATTTTAATTAACCTCGTCACTCGCAAATATTCCATTGTATCGAATGTACAGTCATGCTAATTAGTATGCCGCTTGAAAGGTAATGTTTTTATATTGATTTATTATTGTATCTAGTCATTTGCTGTGTTAGATTGCATTTCTAAGTCGTGAATTTTGTATGTTCGTGTACTCGGTTTGAACTTTTCTAATCAATTTACAATGGTCCATACTAATTAATTTACTGAAGTGCAATGAGTTGCATTTTCTATTTTGGAACCTGTTGAAATATTATTATATTAGATAAGGGATTATATATAGTACATCAAGATGATCAGGATGACGAGACGAGTTGAATTCCGAATGTCTGCCTGTCCGTGCAACGGATAACTTGAGTCAAAATTAAGAAATTTTTATGAAACTTGCTACGGATGTTCCTTGAATTGTCGAAATCGGAAAATAACTTTTCAAGGCCCGAGTTAATAAGAACGAGAAGAACTAAGTGCTTTCAGCGAAAATATTTGTAAATCTCCCAGATATTTTAATGTAATTCCAACCGAATCTTTTTGTTCTAAAAGAGTGTATCTGTTCCAATTAAATTATTAAAATCGGGTAATAACTTTCCCTAGCTCTAATATAACTAATTATAGGGTTTTCAAAAACACAATGAGCTTTATATCTCATAAATCGGTTAAGGGACACACCTAGTGTAATGGCCTAAAAAAAGGTGATTTTTGGGAATATTTATTTTAAAAAATACTTTGTCAATTATTTCAAAATTTTAAGAATATATTTATACATTTTTCAAGAATATACATATATATTCAAGTATAACCTATATATATTCAAATATAATATATATTCAAGAAAAAATTAAAATATTTTTTAAGTTATAGTCGATCTCCAACGGCGCGAAAAAATAGGTCCTTCACTGCTGCAGTGATTTCGGCCTTCTCCGTGGATGAAATCTAAAAAAAAAATCTCGTTAAACTAGATAATATTGTCTGTACAATGACCTACGATAAAAAAAAAAATAAAAAATTGACAATATGGCGGCGTTTTAAAAAAAAAATAGTCGAATTTTACCCAAAATTTTGGTCGTTTTTGGCCTGCCAAAATTCGATTTTTTGATCAGATCAAAAATCGATAGGTCATTGTACGGAGAACTATATATAGAATATGTAAAAAAATTCGATACTGATCGGATCATTTGTTTTTGAGTAATCACTGCAGCAAATTCGGAAAATGCTGTTTCGAGAAAAACGCGTTTAAAGATAAAATGATAGTTTTCACTGTTATAAGTGGTTTAAAATCATACTTACAGCTAATCTGCTATTCCATTATTATAATTATAATGATATATTTTAGTATACCTGAGTATACCTGATCCAATAGAAACCGGAATCGTGTTATAGGGGCTGGTGTCCCTTCCAGTAGACTCTGAACAATACCTCAGGTACGTCTCGTAGCTAATGAGACTCTCTAGCTGCCGAGCGGCTGCTCTTTAAATTGCTATAACTCAAAAACTATTTGAGATATCGATTTGAAATTTGTTATTTTTAAAGGTCATTTTTTTAAAGTCATTTTTTGAAATGTTATTTTTAAAGGTGTAATCTAACGAAATATGAAAAAATCGATTTATTTGAAATTTCACACTAGGAGTGCCCCTTAATATGTGAAATATCTTAGCCAAATTAAGTCTTGGATATAGTGTAACTTGGTGGTGAAAATAAATGAAATCGGTTCAGGAATTCCCTCAGCCCACATGCACTATATATGATGATTCTCGTTATTCTAGTGGACTTTATGCCGAATATATGGGTAAAATTATGTGTTATCTTAATAAAATTACATCAATAAATTACAAGAGTATATCATTTTCGGTTACACCCGAACTAAGCCCTGCCATTACTTGTTTATTATACTATATTTTTCGCTAGAACTAGTAGTTCTTAGATGGTCTCGATATACCTTTCATTCTCAGACATGTTTCTCTCAAAAACTTCGCAATAAGTCTTTAATGTTACATAAAAACCACTCAATCCTGTTAAAACCGGAACACTAGATTTAAGCCATTGGCTCGACATAAGCCATAATGCAGCTACTGATTTACTTTTGTATGACTGGACCCCTTGTGAGATCATGGAGTGCCGGTCATTTACGTATCGCAAGATCCTGTTAGGGTAGATGGCTAGACTACTTGCCTTAAAGTCCAAGCCTTCAAAAAGCATACTCACTGGTAAGTTACCGCTACCTCATTGCCTTTAGGTTAAAAATATCGACAGAGTCGATTGGCCAAGTCGTCTAAAATATAGTGTTCGAACTCGTTGCGCTATCCAAAGATATGTATGAAAGCGAATTGCAATTGCCTTAGCAGATTTGTGATGATCTAAAGATGTTTCATTAATAGATTGATATTCAATGCGGGACATTAAGCATGAACTAACAGAATTCATAAAAATCCCCTACTTTTTCATAAAATCATAATTATTCTTGACATTTTGATTTCCCAAATGTGCAAATTGCCAGCGTTATTTTACTTAGCATACTTTGGTTTTCGAACAGAACACACTCACTACTACTTTCAAAATTTTCCGTTACTGCTCAACAACAACTTGCTCTTCCAAACACACAACCTATAGAACTCTCCAATACAACTTTTAATTTGCAACATTCGTACGCTTGTTTCGTCAGCTTTAGAGATGTTGCTTTAGAGCAACCACCCGCTCCGCTTGTCGGTCAGACATCAACACTCGGAGCACTGAGCAGTCGTTAGCATATTTGCATACGATTTTAATGGCACTTTTCACTTCCATCGCCTTAATGCCGCACTTGGCGTCATCGCCTTCAACGATTATTCCAACGATTGCTTTGTCACTGTGGCTGTTGTTGTTGTTGTTTTTGTTGTTTTAGTTATTTTGTTGCCGATGTCATGGTAGTGATTTGTGTTGGTCACCCAAGCGTCCAGTCAGTCGGTTGATATGTAGAAAAAATTGTTTTTTTTTTGTTGTTGCTGCTGTTGCTCGGTTGCTTAGCGCCACTTTTGTGAGTTACAAGCAGTTTGGTGTTCTTGCACTTGTTCCTGGTTTCGTATTCTCTCCCAATTGTCACTTGTTTTGCCATGTGTTGCTCCGCTTAACAATGCTTTTGTAAATCCAATTGCGCTTCTCTCATGTTGCTTTTTTGTTGTTTCTCCCTGCAATGACATTCATTAAAAATTTCGTCTCTCTCCGGTAATGATGTTAATTGAATTTGATTTGATATGCCAACGATTCGACACTTTGTTGTTGTTCTGTTGCTATAGCTTTTGCCTACTCTCCTCTCTGTTATTGCTTTTGCTTAGCGCTCTTTTATTGTGTTTTCGGTTTTGTTGTTTTTTTTGCTTTTGACCATGTTACTCGTTTCATTTGCATTTTTCCATTTGCCATTACGTTTCGGAAATTTGTATGCATTTCTTGTGCAAATTGTCCCATTCGTTCGGGTGTTAAATTTAATTGTCGTCCTTCACGTTTTCCAACTCACTTGGTCGTGGAAGGTGTATACTCGCTGTGACAGTTGGGAAATTTATGATCGCACCAATTTGTTTAACTTGACACAATGCAGAATTGTAGTTGACATTGATTGGTGTTCGACCAGTGTTCTGCTGTCTTCAAAGAAATTTGAATAATTCATTGCTTGTTCTTACTCTTTCGAAATTTACAATTCTTCGTTGTGGCTGGTTGTGTTGCGAAAGCGGATTACAGCAGGTTTTAAGTGTGAATGATGGTTTTGAATTATAAATTTGAAGTGTCTTGACTAAATTCTTTTTTTTTGTGAATTAAAGTCGGTTGGGATCATTTGTGGTTTAAGATCTTTGGATTAAATTTTGACTTAAATTTGACTTCTATGGTTTTTCTCACTCAAAATGAAGTCTGGTACAAAAATATGATGTAAAATGAAGATCTGAACAACGTTTCCGACATATCTTTCGCTGAAGTAAAATATAGTAAAATAAAGATCTAGAGATAGAGAATGAAAGATGGTACACAACTTCGTTAAAAACTTCGCCCTAAATGAATAATAACGTAAATAATTTTAAGGCAGATTACACTGACAGGGATGGCTGCACAAAGAGTACAATCCAATAAATCTCGGGTTTCACCCGTTCAAGCTACATCTGAAACTATTTATTAGGTCTACAACTTTGCTTTCGTCGTTTTGTTTTTGTAAATTTAAGTTTTTTTGTATGAAAACGGTTGCAAATGTCGGTGAGCCTCAGTCGCACTTTTCTTGGAATTAAAAAAGGAAAGCAAAATTTCCTGCAAATATCGAGAATTCGGCTCAAAAAGTGACATTTTCAGTTAGGAATAAGTTTGGGATGCAAACAGATCTCTACAAATATTTTGTTGGGTTAATGTTGACACGAATGTCCAAGATCGATATAAAAAAATCGATTTAATCGACCAGTGCTTGACCCTAGAGACATGTATTGAAAACGGCGGAAGTAAAGTTGCAGATCTAATAATATTTATATGAAAAGTCAAAGTCAAACCTCCGAGTATTTTACTGAGTTCGATCAAAATCTTTACAATTTCCACGAGTTACACGTTATATATATTTCGTTAATACCCTGAAGGTACTTTTGTTTACAAAGAAAAGGCTGGGGAAAACTGGGACGAATCATATGATTTTTTCATTGTTACTAACAACTACGGGTACCTTTTCGTTTCGAAATGTCCATAAATGCAAAATTTTGTTAAATATCGATTACGGCGCCACCTACCGGGATTATTAGGTATTAAAAGCTTATTTTGAGGAAATTTTTAGTTGACATAATGAGCTCATTTTTATCATGAGTGAGTTGATTGAAAACTGGGGGATTTCGTTATAAAATAACATATTCTCAGCGAACTCTATATTTGCTATGGAGAGATCACGATTTCTCTTTTATAAAAAGTATTTTATAGAAAAGGTATGTCCGATGTGGGGACTTTTTGAAATTCACTTTTGCTTTAAAAGGCTGAGTAGAGTATTTCGTGAGCTATACGTTGATGATGTTGAAGATTAGGGACTGTAAAACCCCCTACTTTACCTTGTATCAATTTCAATTTCAATTTCATTTTAAAACTGCGAAGATTTCAGTAACATGGATGCCGAATCATAGATTTTTATTCTGATTAATAGGAATCATGATTTTCAAACTCTTCTTCTTGGTTGTATCGTATTCACTAGTTTGACTTTCAAGATCATAAAACCGTTGAGAGGCTCTGCATGTGAGCCTCGATGTAATAATTTGACCTTTGAGGTATAGAAAGTAAATCTGGAATGGGAAATTATAATAAACACGTGGATATAGTGAATTTAGTAGTAAAATCAAATTCATTATTATTACCAACTTTCTACAAAGAGTTAAGAGCAAAGCACATAGAATTGCAAATTAAAGCCAAGCTTAAAGATTAAATCAAAAGTTCTGTACAAAAAATACGAAATGTACAGCGATTTAGATACTCTAGTAATGGCCATTGTTATATGAAATGTAGGATTTGTGTGACCTATTTAATTTTTCAAATGAAATCACAAACTAAACTGCTGAAAATTTCACCCCATTGGCATCCCAGACACATATGTGAGTATACTAATTAAGAAGAATTGCTCCCCTAAAGTTCTACATAAAAATTATATCCTCTTCATACCCTGCTCTACTATAGAAAGTTTCTACAACCATATTTTTAACCCTATATTACCAGAGGGTCTCTCCCTCCACTGCCAGCTTTTAATTCCCTACAGCTTAAATATGTTTTCCTCACTATCTCTAACAATGCGCATTGAAAAAAAAAACAACAACATATAATAACAAGCAAATTAATATGTGCTCATACACATGATTTCCCCCATTTTACTGCTCTTGAAGAAGCTCGCTATATAACCGTACATTTTTCTGCTACAAGCATGCAAATCGTTTGGCAGCTCACGAGTACTGCATGTGTTGTTGGAAAGTTTTTCATATTGGCATAATATTAAACAACTCTGTACAAACTTACATATATATACACCGCCTTTCCCCTTCTAACATATCAAGGGCCACCTCGCTTCGGTTAACACGAAACATGAACTTCAAGTATTAAAATAAATTTTAGTTATAGCATCGATTAAGTAAGTTTGTATGAGTCTCTAAGGGCAAGGAATATCAAAAACAACATATGCAGCGCTACAACAACTCAACTAACAGACTACTATGCTCTTACATGATGGCTGCTTAGCAGCTTCCAGCGTCTACGGTATACATATGTATTGTACGTTTATGGCGTCTCTTCTTTTTGCGGCATTAAATGGAAGATGAAGAGAATTGTTGTTGTTGCAATATGTGGTTGAAAGGCATAAAATAAAAATAAATTACCATTTAATTTGGTAGCATTACCCTCGTTTGCCATGAAGTTTCGCTAATTCACATGAATTTGAAGTATCTTTTGGCAAAATAATTTTGAAGAGAGCGACTTCATACGCTCAACCATGTAAACTATTTGCATTTTTATGACCTTAAAATTAAATTACATATACTCATACACCAGTTTAGCAGACAAATGTAGTTGCTTTAGTCCTTTAAGCCGCCTAAAAACTATTACGCGATTTTTGGAGAAGCTTTTTTCCGCCAGAAATACATGCCTTTCATACTTGACAGTGTCTTACGAGAGGTCACTGTTCAAATTTAAGCTTTATATTTGCTCTTCTCACTAAAAAAGAGTGCTCTCAAGTTCTAAACACTTTTCGGAAAGTTGAAGCCTATGCATTTTTCAGAAAGTATCAAGGGTTAATACTCGATAAAAACAAGTTTAAAATTTTATAGGATTTTCTTTGAACGACCTTTATATTACCATCCTCCTTAAGCTACTTTCTACCGCTGACTTTAAGACTTATATTAGGTTGTAAAGTTTCCCTGCCTTAAAGGCAATTCCGCTAGAGAAACGTTCCGTGAGATTAATGGTGTTTTGGGGAATAGTACTCACTTTGAACTGCGGAGGATTGGTTTCGACGATTCAGAGCGGGTGCAAACGACACCAAGGATAAGCCTGCCGGTGGAAGACCTGTGACGACGAATACCGATCAAATCATGGAAACACATGAAGTGAGACCAGCATGTGACACCTCGTGACATCGCCCAGGAGATGGGAGTTAGTCACCAAACCATTTTAAACCATCTGCAGAAGGCTGGATACACAAAAAAGCTTGATGGTTGGGTGCCGCATGATTTGACACAAAACAAGTAAGGAAAGGCTAAGTTCGGGTGCAACCGAACATTTTATACTCTCGCAATTTATTCAGAGATTTACCTATATTTTCGGTGAAAAATTACCATTATGCACTGAGTTCTTCATGTTTGATATCAGGGGCCTTGAAAAGTCATAGTCTGATTTTGATAATTTTTCCTCAAGTGATGTCACAGCTCAAATACAGTATTTGTGTAAAGTTTTATTTCGCTATCTTTATCGGTTCCTTATGTATACATTATAAAGTGAAAGAATCAGAAGGATTCAAAATTGAGTTATATGGGACGTAGGCGTAGTTGTGAACCGATTTCATCCATTTTTCACACGTGTCATCAGGGTGCCAAGAATATATTATATACCGAATTTCATTCGAATCTGTCGAGTAGTTCCTGAGATATGGTTTTTGACCCATAAGTGGGCACCGCCACGCCCATTTTCCATTTTGTAAAAAAATCTCAGTGCAGCTTCCTTCTGCAATTTCTTATGTAAAATTTAGTGTTTCTGACGTTTCTCGTTAGTGAATTAACCCACTTTTAGTAATTTTCAACCTAGCCTTTGTATGGGAGGTGGACGTGGTTATTATCCGATTTCTTTCATTTTTGAACTGTATAAGGAAACGGCTGAAAGACACGACTGCAGAAAGTTTGGTTTATATAGCTTTATTGGTTTGCAAGATATATACAAAAAACCTATTTGGGGGCGGGGTCACGCCCACTTTTCCAAAAAAATTACATTTAAATGTGCCCCTCTCTAATGCAATCCTATGTTCCAAATTTTATTTTCATAACTTTATTTATGGCTTAGTTATAGCTCTTTATGTGTTTTTGGTTATCGCCATTTTGTGGGCGTGGCAGTGGTCCGATTCCGCCCATTTTCGTACTTAACCTTCTTATGGTGCGAAGGAATACGTGTTCCAAGTTTCATTAAGATATCTCAATTTTTACTCAAGTTACAGCTTGCACGGACGGACAGACGGACGGACAGACGGACGGACAGACAGACATCCGGATTTGAACTTTACTCGTCACCCTGAACACTTTGGTATATATAACCCTATATCTTACTCGTTTAGTTTTAGGACTTACAAACAACCGTTATGTGGACAAAACTATAATACTCTCTTTAGCAACTTTTGTTGCGAGAGTATAAAAACCTTCTTGAACGAATCTGCGATATGCTGCTGAAACGGAACGAACTCGACCCATTTTTGAAGCGGATGGTGACTGGCGACGAAAAATGGATCACATACGACAATATCAAGCGAAAGCGGTCGTGGTCGAAGGCCGGTGAATCGTCCCAAACAGTGGCCAAGCCGGGATTGACGGCCAGGAAGGTTTTGCTGTGTGTTTGGTGGGATTGGAAGTGAATCATCCACTATGAGCTGCTCCCATATGGCCAGACGCTTAATTCTACCATCTACTGCGTACAACGGGACCGCTTTAAGCAGGCGATCGACTAGAAGCGTCCAGAATTGGCCAACAGGAAGGGTGTAGTGTTCCACCAGGACAACGCCAGACCACACATTTCCTCGATGACTCGTCAGAAGCTACGAGAGCTCGGATGGGAGGTTTTATCGCATCCACCATATAGCCCGGTCATAGCGCCAAGTGTATACCACCTGTTCCTGTCCATGGCAAACGCCCTTGGTGGTGTAAAGTTGAACTCAAAAGAGGCTTGTGAAAAGTGGCTGTCCGCGTTCTTCGAAAATAAGGAGGAGGGCGTCTACGAGAGGGGTATTATTAATTTGCCGTCTAGATGGAAACAGATAATCGAACGAAACGGCGCATATTTGAAGTAAATCAGATCATTGTAATACTTTTTATAAATCATTGAATAAAGAGCAAAAATGCGGAATGGAGATATTTGCCAACCTAATATTACCTGTTGGAGGCTTTACTAAACACTTCTCTTTTCAATATCGTACAAACAAAGTTAAATTGACTTTCCAAGTCACGTCTTACTCACTTTTATTTTCTTTCATTTACCGAATGCACTCGCTGACATCACTTAATTACCACCTGTGTACACGGCAAACGTAATTCGGTATTTTTGATTTCCGCACGTGTTTCGATTACAACAAATTATTATATGTATACTTTAATCGTGAAACAACTACTCTGGCGTGATTGAACCAGTAGTAAACTATTTTATGAACTGTATGAACCGTAAGACAACTAGTCGGAGTTGGCGAGCTACTTTCAAACGAAATGACAGTTGACATTTATATGACAAAGTACTATGAGTGGTCAATGACAAAGTCCGAGATATCATATGACAGATTTCGGTCAGAACTAAACTATTTTTACACTAGAATGAAATTTAATTCAATAATGGTCAAATTCAACTCGTTTCGTTTCAAAAAAGTAATAAAAAAAGCAAATAATGCCATTCTCAGCTAGTCTAATTATAACATAAAATATCACATAAAAAAGCTGTCGTGTGTTTGGCATTTATTTGTGGAATATTTTATATTTCATCTGATAATTTTCGGACCACTACCTTCTCGTACTAGTTATTAATAAACTAGTAACAGCTTATATGCGAAGAAACTTAGAACTACGGTCGTCCTACAACTAAATCTCAGGTTGATCATTTAATATATTTACTCAAGTTCTACATATATAATGATATGTACTTCTTCATACTCGCTATATGGAAATATAATTTTACGTTAATAACTTGTGACGTGAGTCGACTGTTTGCTGTCAACGGTCCCCGCCAACGCTAAAGGAATGAAATAAAAACTCGTTAATAAGTTGGTACTCTAACTAACTGCATTTATAGATGTGGTGATGTCACACCCACCATCGCGGTGTGTGCGATAAAAAGTTAAATCAGCGCTGTTTGGCGAATTTCCACTTAAATATCATACAAAATCTGATACTTAGTATTCCAGGTAGCGGTGATATTATAGCGAAAGTTCACTACTTTTATTTTGATTGTTTATTTTTATATCACAATCGAATGACTGCTAGTCTCCAGCGCATAATGATAAATCTGTAAGTATATTATAAACACGTGAGAGCTGGTCGTAAAGCCCATTAAGTATTCAGTGATGCCTTAAAAAAGTCAACTTCACTACGTCATTTATCTACTTGCTTAACACTACAGGTTATGAAACAACTTCCCTTGAGTTCTCTTTTATCGTTGCAAGAGTAAAAACAAATTTATATAATTGAATACATGAATGTACTCAATTAAAATGGTATTACCTTCCCTTTTACTATTGAATTGTGTCTGTTGCTTGTTCGATTCGCCACTCTGTAAATTGTCAATCGAAGGCTTTTCATGAAAATTATGCAAAAGTTATGAATTACACAAGTCACTGCCGATTCGTCATTAAACTCTCTTTCTTCATCAGCGCCATCTAGCTTTAAACATTTTTCCAACATATTTTTCTTGTGTTTCATTATCATCTCTTCATGTCTCTTTCATTGTCATGTTTCACATATTTTAGAGATAGAGTCATAAGCCCGAGGTTTGCTAATAACCTAACGACACCAAAGAATTTTCTTTTTTACGAATTCTTACAGTTCGACTGAAGTCTTAGGGGTGCTACTATACCCCAAATTTGTTTTCTGTTAAGTAAATATTAAACATATTTGTTTCGTTTAGAAATTTCCTTCAATAAACTACTTGAATACCTTCGTATTTTTTTACATATATCTCTTCTTTATATATCGTATAAGTGCATTTATTTTTTCAAATAGGCAGCAACTCTTTTGAATATACTCAAACTACATAGCAACACTGTATTAAATACTTAAGTAAATATCTCTCAGTGTTTGCTTGAATGTTCAACAAATGTTTTCCTTTCGATTTCATAGAGAATTGTAAATACTGTGTGTATGTCCTTTATTTAATACCGGTCTTAGACTATTTGCTGAGTCAGTAATAAAAGTAACAAATATGATAACCATATTTGTACTGTATTATTCTTGTAATTTTGGGCTTAAAATAGAAAATAAAGACAATTTATATGACTATTAGCGAAAGTAAAGGCCAAAAAACGATTATCAATTCATACGCACTTCGGTAAATGTATTTTTCGTAGCAGAGAAAAAGTAAGAGTATCAAAATATTTAGAAATATTGGTCTACAACTTTGCTTCCGCCGTTTTCCAAAAGATGTCTCTACGGCAAGCACTGGTCTATTAAATCGATTAAATCGTTTTATATGGATCTTGGACATTTGTGTCAACAATAACCCAACAACCCTTCGAACCCTTCGAACTGCGAAGGAGAGAGAGAGGTGGCGCACTATCGTCGATTCGGCTATAACCGGCTAAACGGCTACAATAACCCAAAAAAATATTTGTAGAGATCTGTTTGCATCCCAAACTTATCCTCAACTGAAAATGTCACTTTTTGAGCCGAATTCCCGACATTTGCGGGAATGTCTCTAGGGTCAAGCACTGGTCGATTAAATCGTTTTATATCGAACTTGGACATTTGTGTCAACATTAACCCAACAAAATATTTGTAGAGATCTGTTTGCATCCCAAACTTATTCTCAACTGAAAATGTCACTTTTTGAGCCGAATTCCCGACATTTGCACGGAACATTTTTGTAACCGTTTTTATACAAAAAAAGACTTAAAGCAATAGTAAAAAGGGTATTTTGATGAGAATAAAGACAAAAAAATTCTAACTCATTTAATGAGGAAATTGAAAATATAAATTAATTAAGTCATAAATAGTTTGATAATTTTTATAATCTATTTTTTCCTTAAAGAGAAAAATTTATTTCGAACCAGTATATGAGATTATGTAAACATTTTTGAATTTTTGTCTTAATGATGTACATACATTCATACAAAAAGCTATTCCTAAAATAATTTCTTTCAAATATGACCCTCTTTAATACGTGTCAATGATCCGATTTCGCCCATCTGCAATACCAACCCTTTCACGGGGCCAAGGAACACGTGTACGATCTAGATATATATTTAATATTCACTCAGCTGATCGCTTGCATGAACAGACGGACGAACAGACATTTGGATTTCAACTATACTCGTCATTCTGATCATTCCCCATATCAACTCTACTCGTCATCGTGATCATTTCGATATATAGTATAAATATAAAACTCGTAAAAAAAATTGCAAAAAAAAGTATTATTTTCATCGGAATTGGAATGGAATTCTGGCTGGCAAATAGCTAAATATTTTCAGCAACTTATTTCTTGTAGAGAGAGTTTCGCTAGTGTCGCTGACATAGTATTTGACTTCATTCTCTTAATATTATTATGCTCTTACAACAAATGCGCTCAATATAAAGTGTGCTACAATTGGAATATCTTTGCTCTCTTCAAATGTACCAGTCTGTTATACTCATAATCAATCGTTTTTTTGTGAAATTTTTGAGAATCCCCTTTTTATTTGTTTACCTAATCGCTATACTTATCAGGCCGTCATTGCGTATGAGTAACTTACTCATAACTGATAAAATATATATTTTTTTTATATATATATAAGTTATATATATTTTTTTTAAATATTTATACTTATGAACTTTGCACACGCTTTAAAAACAAAAAATAAATATGGTGTTAAAATTGTGAAAAATTTCAAATGTGCTAAGAGACAAATAGTGCCAAAAAGAAGTTTTTACTTTCAAAGTTTTTTATTTGCATTTTAAATCTTTATTATGTATAATGTATAATTGTAAATATTATATATATATATTTATATATGTATATGAGTATTTGTGTACTATTTAATATAATTACAAAATATAATGCTTTTGAATAAAATTCATATATCATAAATACAGCTGTGTTTTTTTCAACTGAGTGGTTTGGTTAAGAGATACGAGATCTTTCCGGAGGTAGGAAAAATGTAGACTTTCGCTGTTTTATCGCTTAAACTAACATAGCTGACATTATTGCAGAGAACAGCAAACCAACAATGAGAGTTCGGTAAGGTTGAGCAGCGCCGGAAGTTATCAGAGTATCCGTGAAACTATCCATGTAGCGTCCTCCTTTCTCGTCGTCGATACTAACTTCTGTCAGCACCTCAACTTCTGCAGTCTCGTTGAACCACTCAATGTTTTCAGTGGTGGACGCTAATAATGTTGTTTCAATCTCGCTTGGTGTAGTGTCATCGGTAGCAATTGTCATTTCAGTGGTGGACGTTAATAGTGTTGTTGTTTCAGTCTCACTTGTTGTAGTGTCATCGGTAGCAATTGTCATTTCAGTGGTGGACGTTAATACTGTTGTTGTTGTTTCAATCTCGGTTGTTGTTTCAATCTCACTTTTTGTAGTGTCATCGGTTGTAGCAATCGTTGTCATACTAGTCGTTGTAATTGTTGTACATTCGTTACTGTCTCCAATGACTGTCAACTCCAAGCCTTCAGGGCAGATGCATTTCAACGGTGCTACGCAATAGCCGCCATTGCAACTTGCGCAATATGGCTCGCAGATGTGCGGCTGCGTAGTATTTGCTGATCGCACATAACCTTCATTACAGCTGCACTGATCCGGTGCAATACAAGTTCCATTTACACACTCTGGCCAACACATCGGCGTACATATGTGGGTGAGGTTTTCACCAGATAGCGGTTGATACTTCTCGTGGCAGAGACAGAGTTCCGGCGCGACGCAGTCTGCATTGACGCAGCGCTTACTACAAATGGGCTCGCATTTGCTCAATTCATGCGCGGATAGTTGGTAGCCATCATTACATTCACATACGTCCACGTCAATACAGCGTCCATTTTGACATCCCCCCGTGCATGTAGGCTCGCACACACCATGCGCTCCCATTAGGTAGCCCGGGTGGCACACGCACATTTCAGGTGCCACGCAACGGCCATGCGCACAGCCATTGGAGCAAACCGGTTGACAGTAGAGCGCTTGCGGATCGGTGCTGACGCTAGTGCTGCTGTTCACATGTGCATAGCCGACAAAGCATTCGCATACGTTCGGTGCCACACATTTGCCATTCAGCTCGCAATTCTGTGTGCATAACGCCTGACAGTAGGGACGATGTTGCGGCGGTTGAAGCATTTCATAACCGAACTCGCATATGCACTCATTCGGCCTAACGCAATTAGCATGCTCTGGACATTGGTCCACACATACCGGCACGCATTCGCCCGTATTACTCAACTGTCCGTCCTCGTCCGTTAGCGCTGTGTATCCCTCCGCGCAGCGGCATTCCTCTGGCGCGTAACATTCACTATTCGCTGGACAACCAGCACTGCAGATCGGTACACACGACTCGCTGTTGCTCACTGTGGACGCCTCAGTAATATACGTGATATTCGATTGTAGTGTGTAACCGGTGCGACATGCGCATTGGTTTGGCGATTGGCAGTACATATTCAAGGGACAACCGTTTTGGCACTCTGGCACACATTGAGACAAGTTTTCGTTGAATATGTAACCCGTCAAGCAGCTACAAGTATTTGGCGCAGTGCAGCTGGCATACGCTGAACAAGGCTCTTCACAGATGGGCTCACATACGCCACTTCTTATTTCAGTATAGCCTGAATCGCATGTGCAAAGCTCGGGTTGAGTACAAGTACTGTGTGACCCACAGCCTTCAGTGCATTTTGGCTTGCAAGTAAGACTATAGGTGCTGGAAATGTAACCAGAATTACAGGTGCATTCATTGGGACCGGTACAACGACTATTGGCTTCACAGCCAGACCGGCAAATGGGCTCGCAATAGTAACCGTTCATCCGGTAACCATCACAGCAGATCCTTTCAGTCTTTGTTACATATCGATACTAGAAATACATGAAATGGAGCTGTGTAAATTGCATTGAATTAATATGTGAAATATGGAAAATATGTTGTATGACTTGTAATTATTATAATTATAATAGCTTTTGGAAATAATAACAATAATATCGGGTGATCCAAGGAGAAGTACATTCGGAATTTTTTTTACATACCACGCGTAAGTCGATATGTTACTCTTGCTCGGTATTGTTTGGCATTTCATCATGGAGAGACTTACGTCTGACCAACGCTTACAAATTGTTCAACTTTATTATGAAAATTCTTGCGCTTCGCTCAACTTATTGTCAACATAATCGGCCTATGGAGCGTACTATTCGCAACACCATTAACCATCTTGAGTTATTGGATAATATTCGAGATTATGATTTATTCAGAGAAAATTTTGGTGACAAGATAATTTCAAATTTTGTGCCTGTTGATTGGCTACCAAAATAGTGTGATATTAACATTAGTGTTCAGCTGTTTAGTCGAAGAGACCGAAAGTCTATGAGCCGTACAATCCCGCTTCGATTCAGGCCTTGGAGCAGAACCTTACTCGTGTCATTTGACAGTTACCTGTCGAAATGGTCGAAAGAGTCATCGAAATTTGAACTCAACAGATGGACCATCTGAGATGTAGCCAACATTTGAAAATAATGCCAAAGAATCTTCTTTCAAATGACAATTCCCTGTTAAATTTATGAAAGACTAGCTCTTGCCAGCACAAGCTTGAATTTTGTCTGCCTCGCTCACATTAAAGATAATCGAAATGCACTATTTGAGCTCTTTGGCTCTTACATACATCCTATAACTTTATTAAATGATAGCAAAACATCGAAGTTACTTACATCGGGAACCCATTTGTTCGCATATCTGGTTCTTTGTACATCAAAGTTTAACCAATTTTTAGTCCAATAAGTATCTACATATTCTTTCAGTCGTCTAAAAGTTTCTCTCTCATATCTTATTTTGGTACACCATTGACAGGAAGTCCAATCGATAACGGTTAATAAAAGACTTAACGCCAAAAGCCTTTTCAAAAGCATTTTGTTCTCAAGCGAAAGAAACGAAAATCAAATTCTCTAAGTATTTTTACTCCGCGTAACACTAATTCAGCACAAAGACACAATCAGAACTGAACAAGCAAATCGAAGACTGTATTAAATAATGCTTTTGGAAAATTAAATTAAATATTTAATCTTTCTTTCAAATGTATAATGCGAAATTGTATTTTCGAATGTGTGTATGAGTACTCTTATTGCATGTATGATTTCATGTTTTTATCGCAGTTTGAAAAGAATTACATCATAAATTCCAGAAGAAGCTTAAAAGTCAATGGTAGGGAAGTGTTGAATTCGAACGGAGCCGAGCTTAACATACTCTTTATATTTTTAAGATTTTAATTTTATAGTTATGCTGAAAAAAATAATACCTATATCTTATCTTTACTAGAGAGACCGAAATAGCGGTTATATACTGACCTCACTCACTCACACTTTTTTAGAAACTTATCGAAATCAAATCAGTTGGTTTTTGACAATACCGTTATATTTGACAATCCTTTATGTATGTGATAGTCTGCTGATTCCGTTCATTGGCGAAAACATTATACAAATCTACTTAAATTAAGACCTCTCCAGTGGCATAAAACTCTTATACTCCTGTACAAAATGTTGCGAGTGTATAAAAATAAAATAGTTTACAAAAATAAATGTTATCGTACAAATGCCTACGCCGACTGTGCTATAAATACATAATATCTATAGGAATTCCATTAAAAGAACGCTATAAAATTGCATAATAATACATATGTATTTACATTGTTCACATTCTAATGCCTTACATGCATACGAGTACATATATATACTCATTCCAATTGATAATGTTCATGCATGCACTACTCGTATCAAGTATACGTATACTCGTACATATGGACAAAGCATGCGCCAATTTCAATTTCCTAATTTTAATCTAATATAAGACGCAGTTTTAAGCACAAGAAATAATGATTCATTAAGTATGACTTTCAAGTTTCAGCAACCTAAGGCAGTGGCAGCAATTTTGAGTAAATTATTAAAATAAGGCGGGGTAAAGTTTTGCCTGAGTATGAGTATGAGGTTTCAACTAAAATCGCTTATGCGATATTCTTTTCGCAGCGGATCACTTTAGGTAGTATCATATTTGAATGACATTTTTGTTTTTAAGTGGGCGTAGCCACACGCCTTATTACTTTTTTTGTAAACTTCTAATAAACTACTAAAGCTATATCAATCAAACTAACTAGATTCACTTCCTTTAGGCACTTCATTATGCAGCATGAAAATGAATGAAATCGTTTTATAACCACGCCCACCTTATATACAAAGATTATGTTGAAAACTACTGAAAGTGATTTAATTCAGTAAGGAAAAACACCAGCATCTTTAAATTTCATTGAAAATTTCATACAAAATTTGAAATGGCCCATAGCTCTGAAACCATACCTCAGGAGATACTCGACTCAATTTCAACGAAATTCGGTTCATGACATTTTCATGGCATACCCTTACAATAGTTCGAAAATGGCTTAAATCGATTCACAACCACGCCTACTCTCCTAATACCACTAATTTGAATTTCCCTGCCAGCCAGGCCTAACCACTTTCCCCTCATGTTTCTTCAATTACTAACACCAACGCACACGTTTGGGTTGTTTTGTTTTTGTATTCGTACGTGTGAGGGCAATAGTGGTTAAAAAACTCACAAGCAGCTATGCTGGCCTATGACAAACTAATCACTTTTTTTACCACTTTTGTGGGTTTAAAAAACTTCCGTTTAACCAGCTTTTTCACCACCTTTGGCTGGCAGGGTTCATCTGGTTCGTTCGCTTTACTAATATATAAATTAAGCCGTTAGTTCTGCTTTCTCCAGACTGGGTAGGGAAGCGAAGCGTATGGGTCTGGTGGTGAACGAGGACAAGACGAACTATCTCCTGTCATCAAGCATATTGGCTCCCACGTCACTGTTGACAGTCATAACTTTGAAATTGTAGATAATTTCGTATATCTAGGCACCAGCATTAACACCGATAATAATGTCAGCCTTGAAATCCAACGCAGAATCACTCTTGCCAACAGGTGCTACTATGGACTGAGTAGGCAATTGAAAAGTAAAGTCCTCTCTCGACGAACAAAAACTAAACTCTACAAGTCCCTCATCATTCCCGTCCTACTTTATGGTGCAGAAGCGTGGACGGTGTCAACATCCGATGGGACGGCACTAGGAGTTTTCCAGAGAAAGGTTTTGCGGAAGATTTAGGGTCCTATTTACATTGGCAACGGCGAATACCGCAGAAGATGGAATGATGAGCTTCATGTGTTTTCCGACTGGACGAAAGTGCTCCAGCTCTGAAAGTGTTCGATGCAGTACCCGCTGGTGGAAGCCGAGGAAGAGGGAGACCTCCACTCCTTTGGAAGGACCAGGTGGAGACTGGCTTCACTTGGTATAACCAATTGGCGCCAAAGTGAGGAATAAATGGCGCGCTGTTGTGGACTTGGCTACAATCGCGTAAGCGGTGTCTACGTCAGTCAAGAAGAAGAAATTAAGCACCAGTGAAGTTAATGCAACAAAACTTTGCACAAGGACTCACTCACTCACTCATTTATAAATTGTCGAAATGGGACTATAACTTTTCAAGACCCCAGATATCGAACATGAGGAATTACGAGTTTGTGGCTATCTTTTAATAGTAAAATGGAGTGAATGTATAATCATGTATTCATATTGCTAGTCTTCTTCCTCTCTATCCGATTTACTTTTCAACCCACCCTAGTAAGCATGAACACGTTTGTGACAAGCTCCTAATAACCTTTACTGCATATATTTTGCTGTCAACTATTGCAACTTATGTATGTAAGCCGCTTGTTGTGTATTCTTTAAGTGTCTTATAAACCACGATATGCGTACCTGGTTAATTTTTTTTTATTTTCTTCATTCAACAATTTCTCCTTTTCAACGCCTTTTAGTAGTTATAAATAAACTATAAGCGTACAAAAAATAATTATCACACAAATATAACACTTAAAAGTGCTGAAACTTGCAAAGCTCCCTTTTACCAAGATTTTCCGAGAAGCAGAAAGATTGCTCTTCAATGCAAAAACCTTGAAAAAAGTTAAACTTTTTCTAACATCAGCACTTTCATGCTAAACTAACGTTGAATATATTTCGCATACCACAGCTGCCCTCAGCAGCTCACCACCGCGCTGCCAGCACGCTTGCCTTCAGCGAGTGTGCGAAAAATTAGCAGCGGCTATTGTTGTGGTAGATAAATAGACTTCTGACTGACTTTGTGCGAGCGAAAGTAAAGAAAATAAAAATAAACTAAAAAAATAACATCCTTCATGTGGTTGCTTCAAGGCTTAACAACAAATAAAAAAAGAGATTAAAATAAAAAGTTACAAATGAATGTGTGGCAAATGCTTAAGTGTGTGTGTTAGTGGTGCGTCGCTCAAAGTTAGCTCACTTATTCTTATGCGTGTTTTTTATTGTTTCCTTCCCTTCCTTGCGGTGCTTATTTGTTAAGTGCTGTAAACATTTAAAATAATCCCTTTTTCGCCTTTTAGAGTATACTTAACAATGTACACTAAGTTCTGCCTTAGCTGACTTACATTAAGCTTAGTGGTTTGCAAAAGAACACTATTATTATTATGTATAAGTTTAAAAAAATCCCAATTATACTAGTGTATTCTATACTAGTTTATCCTTATTTCATGGTTAAGCTGTGAATTAACATTTCATAGCAGAGAATGGTTTCTTGTAAAGAATTTTTCAATAAGAGAGCTACAAAAGGCTATGTATGTACCTAGATTTCGTTTGCATGGCCACCACGGGCACGCTTGCAGTAGTCCAGACGCTGAACCCAATTTTGGACAGTTTGTAAGCATAAATCGGCCGATACTGTTGCAATTTCACGACCGATATTCGTACGAAGTTCGTCAATCGTCGCTGGTTTGCTGGACGTAGCGCTCTTAAAGTTGAGGCAACTGACTCCGGTAGTAAATTTTAATAATTTCGACTCATTGTTGGATCGTATATCTTTTCATTATGAAATGTCCAGCCTTCCTGAAGAGAAATGTCAAAAGAGTGCGAAAAAATGGGGTCCTTTGCTGTCCCTGTCGGTGTACTTTTGTAGCGTCCCTTTTGAAGAACCCTTTAGTATATGGTATTCTAGGAGTTTATACTTATATAATGGTTAGGTCGTTTTGTCATTGGGGAGGTTTTTTTATGTGGTGGGTCCCAAACCCTACGCACAACCGCAGGAGCGGGCTTCGCCTTCTCACTTTAGCTCGCCTTCAAACGGATGTCTGTTGGCTACCCAGGGGATACTTGGTCTAAAACCGGAAGTCGTGAGCTGCTTGAGTCATATGTAAAAGAATCGTTCCTGGCCACTCCCAAGTGAGTGGCAATCAGAAACTTTCCTCACTTGCGTGAACTTCTACATAAGACCCCATCCCATCATCAAACAAACAGTCAACGCACTCGCGTCTTGGCTCCCACGTCACTGTTGACAGTCATACCTTTGAAGTAGTAGATAGTTTCGTCTACTTGGGAACCAGCGTTAATAACACCAACAATGTCAGCCTTGAAATCCAACGCAGAATCACTCTTGCCAACAGGTGTTACTTTGGACTGAGTAGGCAATTGAACAGTAAAGTCCTCTCTCGACGAACCATAATCAAACTCTACAAGTCGCTCATTATTCCCGTCCTGATGTATGGCGCCGAAGCGTGGACGATGACAACATCCGATGAGACGACTCTTGGGGTTTTCGAGAGAAAGGTTTTACGTAAGATTTATAGTCCTCTGAATATTGGCAACGGCGAATACCGCAGACGATGGAACGATGAGCTGTACGATTTATACGACGACATTGACATAGTGTTTCCAGTTGGCGCCAAAAAGCAAAAAGGAGGAACGAGTGGCGCGCTCTGCTGGATTCGGCTATAATCGGTTAAGCGGTTTCTACGCCAAAAATATATATATATATAATGGTTAGGTCTTGAGTTCACATTTCATAATAGAGATAGGTTTCTTGTATATCATCAACAGCTTAAGGAATACTTACGTCGCTGGATATGATGAAAAATATAAATAAAGAAGAAATTGAGTACGATCGTGCATTGACAATAGCTTTGGGTTCATCTAACGGTGGAGTTCCTACTGTTGAATTGTGACGCATCGTTTTTTCAAAAGTTTCCTCAGATTTCTTCGCATCCTTAACTACGCATGCTCTTATAATTTCCTTCACCTCCTTTCTGGATGTGTAATGATACCATAGAGGATTTTTGGTATGTCTGATTTATGGACCGAAAATAATCCAAACAAATTATATTAATTGAGCTAGGAGTGAGCCCATAAAATTTCGATTAACTTCATCGAGTTTGTAGTCAGCTAGAGTGAATCCGAGATTTATGAGAGAACACTTTGTATCTATCGTGATATATCGAAATTAAATCATGTGGATATAGTGGAAATATCTGCTAGGCTATATTCAAAAGTTTCTAAATTTTCTTTAGGTAGTTTAGAACTGCGAAGGTACATAAAAATCGGGTTCTATCTTTTTATGTAAATCTCAGAATTGCGTAAATTGCTTAGGGTATTACTAACCGGCCTTTGAAGGCTTTTTATAGCACGGCCTATATATTGAGTTATTTGGGGTATGATAAAAAGGGCCTTTAGCAGAGTATTCACTTGTTTTCAATAGTTTTCGTACTGATAGTTTTAGTTCTTAGAAGCTGGTATGTAACCGTCATTAGTTTCTTTATTACTTGGTATTTTGAGTATCCATACGTATCCATAGAGTTTAAACATACTTATCCGCATATAAACGGCCGAGAACATGTCCCATATTTGGAGCCAAGTCATGCAATCTCCGTAAAAGATGTCCGAGGCGCAATAGCTGAACAGTTGGAGTGAAATCTATCATTGCGATCTCTTTGCTTTATATATTGGGTTGACACCTGGGTTTTACACGTTACATCTACACTAATTAATGCTGGTAGTATTGTTTTCAAACTAAATATTTAGGTGTTTATTAAAGCCGATAGTATATAGAGAGTCACCTGAAATTATCCAGATAGTTTCAGTAAAACCTGTCTAAGTTGGACACCTGCGGCTCAGCATTTTTTGTCCATGTTACGCGAGGTAAAAACGACACTATGGATAAGCCAGCGGGCGGGAGACCTGTGACGACGAATACCGATCATCACCGTGGCATCTCATGACATCGCCCAGGATATGGGAGTTAGTCACCTAACCATTTTAAACCATCTGTAGAAGGCTGGATACATAAAAAAGTTTGATGTTTGGGTGCCTCATGATTTGACGCAAAAAAACCTTCTGGCCCGTTGAATAAAGAGCAAAAAAGCGGAAGGGAGATATTTGACAACCTATTCTTATGTTGGTACAGAACATTTTGTCCGATTTGAGCGAGTGTCCAGATTATATGGGTATCCTCTAAGAGTATAAAAAGAGTGCATTCAAAATAATATCGATTAGATAAAGAAAGGAAGAATCTTATTCAACAATATTCTTTATAGACTTATATATACTTGCAAATAGAAGAAATCTAAGTTAGAATAACATATAAAATTACATATGTCACTCAAATCGAAGAAAAAAACAAAGAACATATAAAACACATTAAATGAAAATAGACATCCAAATTTAAAGCAAAAGTTTATAGATGTGTGTGTAAACACGTATTTTAAGCTACTTCCAGGTACACGTGTCTATTTTCTTATCTCTACAAAGCAAAGAAGTTAAAAATTCTGTAGATATGTATGTGCATGACACATATATATAAGTCATATACCCATATACATATATGTCGTACAAAACATTTCCCTGCTCATATTTGTTGCCTTCTCACCACTCTCCATATTTTATCAGCTATATTCACTGCTTGTTTATATTTTTATGCCACTCATCTTAATGCATATTCATAATCTCCGAAATATTTTTATGTTTCTTACACATGTGTATGTGCACACGTGCTTACAATGTTGCCTGTCTGAAGGCCGTAATGTCAGTGTGTACCTAAAATGTGAACTTTTTGTAAGTGCTTGCACAAGAAAATGCGTGTTTGGGACGCTATTCTCATTGCTCTTTCTGTCAAATATGAAATAACAAAAGTTTTTGTCTTACCTATATTCACATAAACACACATACATATGTATACAGACGAGTATATAGAATTTTGCTTGCTATACATTGCTGTCAAAGAAATTAAAAACTTTTATTAGTAAAAGTTTTTGAAATAGACGCATTGGTCATAAAACGCCTACGTTGACCAAAATGTATTTATATAGACACAGATAAGTGCTTACATATTTACATCTTTTATTTACACTGTATGTATTAAAGCTTACATATGAGTAAAATGTATTACGCACTCAAAATGGCTGCTGAAGTTTACTCTAAAGGTTAAGTCTGAGAACTAAATCTTCCACTTGATAAAAGCATTTTGAATATAATTAAAAATAGAAAATTTCCCTCAAATTTGCTGAGATTGTTTCAAGGTTACATAGGTACCTATATAATCGCTTTAAATTTCTCGTCGACTCTTTTCCAGTCTTCTCTTAACGATAATAACATCATGCAATCAATAATGCTTATTATAGAGACGTGGATATAAGTGTAGAAGTATAAGTAAGATATTTTGAATGAAATCAGTTATTTTTTCATGAGTTATTCATCGGTACAATTTTTTAGCGATTGTTATGGAATACTAATATATCAATATATCGACTTTTATGCCAAATTATTACCAATTTTTTTTAAATAAACGAGAATTCTATACACTTATTACAACCTTCCTCTTCTGCGGTTGTGCGTAGGGCTTGGGAGCCACCACATAAAAAAACCTCCCCAATGAAAAAACAATCAGAGTCTCGGAAGAGAAACCCCCCTTTTGATGACGACCCCTGTAAACGAACTAAGAATCATGATTTGAGGGCATGCACCTGGAATGTCCGGACCATTAATTGGGAAGGTGCCTCTGCCCAGCTGGTTGATGTCCTCATACAACTAAAGGCTGACATCACCGCCATCCAAGAAGTGCGATGGACGGGACAAGGACGGACGAAGGTGGGTCCTTGTGACATCTACTACAGCGGCCATATAAAGGAGCGCAAATTTGGTGTAGGATTTGTGGTGGGAGAGAGACTCCGTCACCGATTCACCCTCGGTGGATGAACGATGTGACCAAAGATGCTCGCAATCAAATCGATCACGTTGTGATAGACGGAAGACATGTCTCCAGTGTTTTAGACGTGCGTACGCTCCGAGGACCAAATATTGACTCGGACCATTATCTAGTAGCAGCAAAGAACGCCCGTCAACAAATACAAGGAAGGTTCGACGTCGAAAAGCTGCAATCACAACCGACAGCCGAGCGATTTTCTACTCGACTTGCACTCCTGCTCTCTGAGAGCGAGAGTTTTTCAGGTGCATAGATAATATGAATCGTACTTATATAGTATAATGTAGCGAAATTACTACTTTTGAATTAAACAAGATAACTCTTATATATTTTTAAATATGTTAAATTAATTAGAATACTGAAAATAATTTTTTAAAAACTATTTCGATATTTAAATAGTTGCTAGCAATATTTTAGAAAAGTAGCGAATTGCTTTGTTGAGTGCTTCTGTGATGTATGTAAGTCTAAGACGGTTTCTGGAGTGACGCTTTATTTTGATAATTATGGTGGCAAATATATATATCGTAGTATTGAAAATGTATCGATAATATACAGTGGAAGTTCCATAACTCGACTTTCTATAACTCGAAGTTCTCCATAACTCGAACTCTTGAAGTGCCAATAGAGTGCAACTTTCATACAAATTTCATTCCATAAATCGAACTTTTTGGTCAAGACAGAATACAAAATTTAAAATTTTACTATCGAGGCTGAATTTTAAAAGAGCCCCTCTATATTGTACGGAGGCGAACAAAAAATATGATATTACACATATGGATTGCATAAATCATCTAACAAAGGCATGAGATACAGACGTCAAGAGCCAATAATCGCAAAGTGCAACAAACAAAATTACTGAATACATGTTTTAACGCATGTACATAAAACTTTATGCGAAGTCAATAAATAAAACAGGGTATAAATCTATATTTTACAGCTTTTTGAAAATTTATATGTTTTATAGAAAATTCTATAACTCGTAGTCTCTCCAACTCGGAGTATTTTTGTGGATTATGGTGATTCGAGTTAGAGAAGTTCCACTGTAATAATATCCGCAGTTATCGAATTGCGTTAAATATATCGCAATAATGATGATACTGTTTGAGTTAAATTTTTGGAAATATTTACTTTTAATATTAGTACAATTTTATTTGATACTAAAAAATTAATGAAAATCATTTATAAAAGTTCGAAATTGAAATACTAACAATTTCTGCAAAATTAATTCACTTTTTAGTGAAATAAAATCGATAAAAACATTTTTAGAGTAATCGAAAATAATCGATAAGTTTTTGTAACGAATTCTCATAAGATGTACATACTATATATAGCTACTCTGGCTCCTCAATTATCGTATAGTGAAAGAAAATCGATTTTTATCGATAAATATATAAAAATTTTGTAATCAAAAATTATCGATATATTTTGAAAAGTTGTAACGAAAACTAGTAACAAATTTTCATAAGATGTACATACTATATATAGCTAATCCGGCTCCTCAATTATCGTATAGTTAAAGAAAAAGAAAATGTATAGTTAAAGAAAATGGATTTATATCGATAAATATATAAAGAAATTTGTAATAAAAATTATCGATATATTTTGAAAAGTTGTAACGAAAACTCAAAAGATCTACATATATATTAACCAAAGCTCTTAAATCATCATTAATGTAAAAAAATCGTTAAAAAATATTAATTGAGGAAACGAAAATAATCGATATATCTTGCATATGTGTCATGAAAATTCATAAGCTGTACATATATAGCAATTATGTGTACTAAGCTTACGACTTTTCGATGAAACGATATATTTTGCAACGATTTCTATACCAGAAGTGATTGATTAATTTGATTTGAAACCATTACATATTGATATTTTTTTTTTAATTTCTTAGAAAATTAGTCCCAACATCTTTAAGGATGTGTCCCAAAATACTCAAACGACTGATTTCGATTTCAAGTCACAATTTTTTTTCTATCTCCACTTAATTTACATAAGAAATTGTAGCCAAATAATTTTCCACAAATTCACAAATTGAAGTTTTCGCACTTGCAGCAAATTAAGTTGTATTCAATATATTCCAACTAAGTACCAGAAGTACCTACGTGAATTAGCTGCTATTGTCAACAAACACTCGTAACACTTGAACACATGAAAATCAAATTGCGAAGTGAGAAAGAATTTTCATAATTAAATTTATGAAATTCTGTAAAATTGGCAAACACTTGTAGTACCCCTGACACACCAATACAAACATGCACACAAACGCAATTGCGACATTATGCAGCCTAAAAAGGCATTTAAATGAGCGCAACAAAAAAATGAAGCAGACAATTTCTCGAATTCCAAAGATTTTATTTCAAATATATATTTTATTCAAACGCAAAATTTAATTATTTGCATATTTCATTGCGCGCTTTGTTTGTGTATATAGTTGCGAGTGTGTGTGTGCCTGTGCGTATAAATCAGCGGCATGAAAGTGTTGACAGTAGACAACCGCAATAATATTTTCTGTGCGCTCGACATGGCGTAGTGGTTTGCGGTGACGCCTAAAAGCAGACTTTACGCATTTGCATATACATACCTACACATACACATTGCGAACTTGACTTGTATGCCGTTCACCTTTCTTGTTATTGTTGTTGTTGTTGTGTTACTGCTTTGCTTTCTTCACTGCGGCTGCTGCTGCTGACTGCTTGTCTCACTTTTACGTTGATTGAAATGAAGTGAAAATCCCAAAATAACATTTGCCTTGGTTTTGATGTGATTGCAAAGCGGCATGAAAGTGGTGGCACACAAACACAAACACACACACAATCGCATTCGCAATATATAATAATACGTACGTACATATGTAAATATCCAAACATCTGCATATTTATTGCGTTCATGCGAGTGTGTGTAACGTTGTTTATTTGCGCCCAAATGTATGCTAAAAAAATTGAAAATAAGTTGAAATTGCGCAAAAGACACACACATTCAAACAAATTTTTCTGTTTAGCAGTTTTCCCTTTCGAGTTAATGCTTTTCAATTCAAAACCATACACTCGTATACAGACACACACACACCCATACCCTCTCTTGTAAGCATTGTGCGCCATGTAATTGCAAGTCAAATTTTGTAGCTTTCCCATTTTCTGCGGCTTTTATCACTTGTGCGCCACAAATATGCATACACACACACATATGTAGTATGAAATGTATGAAAGCGTGTTTCCAGTCCGTGGTGTTGGCCTTTCAATTTACTACCGCTTGGCGTAGTGCTTTTGGCAAATTCAATAGCTGCCATATTGAAAGCGTCACTTAGTCAAGTCATAAAGGTAGGAAAATATAAAAAAATATATGTGAAAATAAAATGTAAATGGATTTGTGTGCCGGTCAAAGTGTGTGAACTCACGTTGTTGGTAGCTGGTTGCTGATTTTGTATTGAAAATTTAGTTATTTATTCATATATAAATACAAATTTAGCACAAAAATATGTCTTTTGATTTTCCTGCTATTATTATTGTATTTGCATGAGCGCATGTGTATTGATATGATATGCTTTTAGGCGCATTAACTATATTTTTAGTGTGTGAGCTTTATGGATGTGTGGAGCTGTATCTGCTGGTTGGTTAAAAAAATGTATTTAATTTGCGGCAAAACTCCACTATATTTGAATTAATAATATAAATATAATATATAAACCCATATCTATTATGCTTAAGGTTAAAATTACTAGAGACTTCTAATAAAAAATGTATATTTTTAATGAAAATGACTTTTAATACAAAATCTATATTTTTATTTACGAAAGAAACTATTTTTTTATTATAATTACGGAGAATCACGAGCTGTATCCATTAAATGGGAATATTCATAATATTTTGTGAAGTGACGCCATTTTATTATGACAAGTAGAGTGAGAGAGAAGAAACAAATATTTTGAAATAGTTTGCGGCTTTAGTTATAAGATCATTTTTGCCGAAATTGTATTAAAATAATGCACTTTGTTGCAGAAGAACGAACAAAGTTAGCTATAGTTTTTATTCCGAATGAAATTTATATCTACAATCCTCTGTTGGAATATTCATATGCTATTTTATTTAACCAGTGCACTCCTGACTGCTTATTCTACGCAGTTCTTCTAGTCTGGCTCCTTAAACAACGTTCTCAGTCTTCAATTAGTGTATATCAACATTAAAATTCAAATATGTTGCCTACATTTGGGCGCATTATGCAAATTATCATCAAAGTCATAGTCTCAAAGTAGTTTTTTTAAGTAAATACAAAGTTTTGAGTCACTTTTTTATCTTAAACTATTCTTAATAATAGTCAATGGAAAATGCAAAGCTTTTTAGGGATGAACTCTTGAAAATAAGATCTAAAAAATTGTCCTGCTAAATTATTCATAGATTTTGTTGTACTTTAGCTTGTAGTATTCGCTTTAGAATTTTTTATAGTTTAATAAACATATTCAATTATCTGAAGACTATAATTACATTAAATATCAGCAGAATTAGGCCCTGTAATTTTTGACAATTTCTAATAATATTTTTATACTCTCGCAACAAAGTTGCTAGCAACAAAGTTGCTAAGAGAGTATTATAGTTTTGTTCACATAACGGTTGTTTGTAACACCCAAAACTAAACGAGTTAGATATAGGGTTATATATACCAAAGTGATCAGGGTGAAGAGTGGAGTTCAAATCCGAATGTCTGTCTGTCCGTCCGTCCGTCCGTCCGTCCGTCCGTCTGTGCAAGCTGTAACTTGAGTAAAAATTAAGATATCTTGATGAAACTTGGCACACTTATTTCTTGGCACCATAGGATGGTTGCTTTCGAAAATGAGCAAAATCGGACCACTGCCACGCCCACAAAATGGCGAAAACCGAAAACCCATAAAGTGCCTTAACTAAGCCATAAATAAAGCTATGGAAATAAAATTTGGTATGAAGGATCGCACTATGAGGGGGCATATGTGGATGTAATTTTTTTGGGGAAGTGGGCGTGGCCCCGCCCCCAAATCGGTTATTTGTATATAACTCGCAAACCAATAGAGCTATATAAACCAAACTTTCTGCAGTCGTTTTTTTTAGCCATTTCCTTTCACATTCCAAAAATGACAGAAATTGGACAATAACCACGCCCACCTCCCATACAAAGGTTAGGTTGAAAATTACTAAAAGTGGGTTAACTCCCTAAAGAAAAACGTCAGAAACACTAAATTTCACATAAGGAATGGCAGATGGAAGATGCCCTCAGATTTTTTTACAAAATGGAAAATGGGCGTGGCGTCGCCCATTTATGGGTCAAAAACCATATCTCAGGAACTACTCGACCGATTTCAATGAAACTTGGTTTGTAATAGTTTCCTTACATCCTAATGATATGTTGTGAAAATAGGCCAAATCGCTTCACAACCACGCCTACTTCCTATATACCAGAACTTTGAAGACGATCTGAATCGTTTACATTACAATATATGAAGTAAGCACTAGTGAAGATATCGGTGCGGAACTTCGCACAAATACTATGTTTATAGTGTGGCAGCCCTATTCTAAAAATCGCCGAAATCGGACCATAGGTTTTTAATATATCGAACACGAGGACCTCGGTGCTTCTAACCTAATATTATGGTTTCCAACTTTCAATGGACTTTATACAATATATATGACGAATACGTGACTCAAATTGTGTATTATATAATATAAATAAAGTTAAATAAATAAATTGCGAGAGTATAAAATGTTCGGAACTTAGCCCTTCCTTACTTGTTTTTACTTCTTTTACTTACAGTGTGGTAAGCTGACCTGATAAAAAGCAATTGCAAATTGTATTAATGCATAAATTAAGGATGATATGATCAAAATGAAGCCAATGGTACAAATGTATTAAAAAGTTTGGATTAAGCTTAGGGGGTTATATATATTGAGGTGCGGCAAAATGGGTTTTGCGACTATGTCTAATCTGTAAAATCAGCTCAAGAACATAAAAAATACCAATAATTATTTGTTAAACTTATGACATTTGACGCAAAACGCGTTTTTTTCGAAGACGCTTGCCGTGACCACGACTCCAGTCCATCAGCTTAACTGAAAGCATAGAAACAAACAAATTCGTTGGTATGGGTACTTGTGGTGTCCTTGAACGATTCATTGAAATGAGAAAACAAAATTTCTACAAACGGACATGATTTTCTCAAAAAGGCAACTTTTTTCATCTGTTGAAATGAATTGAAAAATGCATAACATTGAATTGAAAAGAAAAAAAAAGAAATCGCTTGAAAACTCTTTCGGCAATCCAAGTCATCGCAACGACGTTTTCGAAAAAACATGATTTCGAGATAATAGCGATTCAAGTACACTTTTGTAGGCGTTGTTATAAGCCGGTTTCATCCATTTTTATGCTGTATAATCAGATGTGTAAAGGAAACGACTTTAGAGAGTTTGATTGATATAGATTTAATAGTTTATGTCATATATACAAAAAACTTAATAGGAGACGGGACCACGCCTACTCTCCAAAAAAAAAATTCATTAAAATATGCTCCTTCCTAGTTTGATCCTCTGTCGAAATATTCGTTGCTTAACTTTAGTTATGACTTAGTTATAATTCTTTATAGGTTTTCGGTATTAGCCATTTTGGGGCGTGGCAGTGGTCCGATTTCTTTCTCCGAGCCGTTCGATACCAGACGAGGTTTCAGACAAGGTGACTCACTATCGTGGGACTTTTTTAACTTGATGCTGGAAAAAATTATAAGAGCTGCAGAGCTAAATAGACAAGGTACAATCTTCTACAAGAGTGTACAGCTACTGGCGTACGCCGATGATGTCGATATCATTGGAAACAACACCTGCGCCGTTAGTTCTGCTTTTTCCAGACTGGATAAGGATGCGAAGCATATGGGTCTGGTGGTGAACGAGGACAAGACGAAATATCTCCTGTCATCAAACAAACAGTCAGCGAACTCGCGTCTTGACTCCCACGTCACTGTTGACAGTCATAACTTTGAAGTTGTAGACAATTTCGTTTATGTGGGAACTAGCATTGACAACACCAACAATGTCAGCCTGGAAATCCAACGCAGAATCACTCTTGCCAACAGGTGCTACTATGGACTAAGTAGGCAATTGAAAAGTAAAGTCCTCTCTCGACGAATAAAAACCAAATTCTACAAGTCCCTCATCATTCCCGTCCTACTTTACGGTGCAGAAGCGTGGACGATGTCAACATCCGATGAGACGGCACTAGGAGTTTTCGAGAGAAAGGTTTTGCGGAAGATTTATGGTCCCTTAAACATTGGCAACGGCGAATACCGCAGACGATGGAACGATGAGCTGTATGTGTTATTCGACGACACAGACATAGACCAGCGGATAAAAAAACAGCGGCTACGCTGGCTAGGTCATGTGGTTCGAATGGATGAAAGTGCTCCAGCTCTGAAAGTATTCGATGCAGTACCCGCTGGTGGAAGCCGAGGAAGAGGGAGACCTCCACTCCGATGGAAGGACCAGGTGGAGAGGGACCTGGCTTCGCTTGGTATAACCAATTGGCGCCAAACTGCCAGAAGGAGGGATACGTGGCGCGCTGTTTTGGACTCGGCTATAACCGCGTAGGCGGTGTCTTCGCCAGTCAAGAAGAAGAAGAAGTGGTCCGATTTCCGTTTACAATGTCAACCTTCTTAAGTGTCAAGGAACACGTGTACCTGGTTTAGTCAAAATATTTAAAATTTTACTCAATTTATCGCTTGTGCGGACGAATAGACAGACCTCCGGATTTCAACTCGTCTCGTTATCTTGATGTTTTGACATATATAATCCGGTTCAGTTTTAGACGTTACAAACAACCGTTAGGTGAACCAAACTATTATACTCTATGCAACATGTTGCTAGAGTATAAAAGTCATAAGGTATAGACTAACAGATAATAAACCAGCGTTGGACTAGTCTCTGACTAGTTTTACATATTATTTTTTGCTCTTCAATTTTACAATCTTGCTGTTGGATCTATTCATCCATAGTATGCAATATCTACTCCTCAAATTCCAAACTTCATATTAACTTTCAAAACCTTTCGTACACTGTGACTGTGACTCCATTAAATTTGTATGAAACTCACTTCCTTCTCAACCGCGTTCCGCTCATTTCCATTCGTTATCGCTATGTCGCAAACATTTTCCCACACGCCCATTTATCCTTAACCTTTTGCCAGCGCATTGCTCAAGTGTTGACACATAGCAACAATAGCTCAGCTACAACAACAACAACTGTGATTGTATGTATGTATATATGTTTGAGTGAATGTCTGTGTGCTTGTGCAAGTGCTTCTAGTACACATTCAAGAATGTTGGTTTGGAAAACTTTTCCTGCTCTTTTCCATATGCATGCGCATATACTCTTTGTTGTTGTACACTCTCGTAAATAGTTTGTTTTGTTGCATACTCACTGCGCACACAGGCACACACACATACTGAGTTGCATTGAAAGCGCTTGGTAAAAGAGTGTGTATACATATATACATTTTATTTGCATAGAAAATCCGTTAGCATGAAAGTGCAATCGTGATTTAGTTGCGCGCAAATTTTTGTAGCAACAACAACAACAACAGCTGAGCAGCTGCACAACCAAAGTGTGGATTGCTTTTGCATTTTCAATGCGTTTGAAGTCCGTTTTTCATTTCCGTTGCAGCGTCAATGTGTTCTTCTGACCAACAAAGCAAGCGAAGGGAGTTAGAAGCATTCGCACATTTATTTGCTTGGCATGGCAGTGCATAGCATTGTATGGTAAGGCATAGCACGTGGCGAATGTGAATGCGAAAGCGCAAACGTTGGAAAGTGAATGGGATTTTTGTAGAAATACAGTCAAACCTGTATAAGCGAGAGTTCAAGGGAGCACAATCTTATTATCGCTTAAAGAGGTTTCTCACTAACCCGAGTTTCTCGCTAATGCACGTACATATGTAGTGTTTCTCTCTTATAGAGGTACGCAGCAATAACAAGCCACAGTAAGTACGAATGTAGTAAATATGATAAATTTATGTGCATGATATGCACAACATATGTACATATTATCTATGTACATACATATTTTTAAATGCTTACGAAAACCAAGCAAAAATTCATGCACTATGTAATTTTATTTTATTTAGAACTTATTTACATTTAAAAAAATCCGTCAATTTCGTTTGGGTTTGTGTTTTAGTATTTTGAATGCTTTTCTCTAACTCATAAATATTGTCGAATATTCTTTGATCAACAACCACCGTGTATTCAAAGTACTGATGGACCGTCTCCAACGCACTTAAAGCTATCTTCATTGGAATGATCTTTATTTCTGTTTCTGAAATCTGTGCTTCGTCTTCACTGTCATTTCCAGCAAAACAGGTGTCCACACAATTCTTAACGATATCGTCGTCGGTTTGTTCTCCAGCGGTAGTTACGTCGTCGTCAATTTGAACGAAATCCTCGAAGCTCGGCATTAACATATTGGATTCATGAGACACAAGCTTAGACCATTCCTCTTTGTTAGGTCCAACTTCAATATCACTTTCCTCTGGCAAGTCTTGTTTATCTGTACTTTTCCAAAACCCAGTTTTCTTGAAATAGTTTTTAACAGTTACGTCACATACTAAGTACCATGTTTTTCTAGCAAATTTAATAGCTAGAAGTACGTTAATGTCAGGGCTACTGTTTTCTTCCAGACTCTTAAGAACATGTTTAACGACTTGTCTTCGATAAAAGCGTTTAAAAGTGTGAATGATGCCCTGATCTAATGGTTGAAGTTTACTAGTGTTGTTAGCAGGTAAAAACATTACTTTTACGTTTGCAAGTGTTGGTAAGTCCGTATGCACAGTTATCAATGAATAACAGAATTTTTTTTCGTTTTATCTTCAATTGTTTGTCAACTTTTTTCAGCCAATCTTTAAATAATATCTTGGTCATCCAAGCCTTGGTGTTATTGGCATAATCAACGGGAAGAGTCTTGACACCTTTAAAACATCTAGGTCGCTTTGATTTCCCGATGATGAGAAGTGGAAATTTGCCGGTATCACTCATGTTTACACACTGGAGAAGTGTAAGGCGTTCCTTACTTTGTTTTCCTCCATGGCGTTTTTCGCCTATAAACGTAAATGTTTTGTCCGGAAGGCACTTGAAAAACAAAGCAGTTTCATCCGCGTTGTAAATATCGTCTAGTTCATACCCTTCTAAAAGATTTGGCAGATCTTCAGTCCAGTGGTTGCATACACCTTGGTCCACAGATTTACATTCACCAGCTGCTTTTTTGAAAGCTATATCATGACGCCTTTTAAAACCCTTTAACCAGCCGTTGCTAGCGGAAAAGTTCTGGATTCCCAGTTTTCTAGCAAATTCTTTAGATTTTTCTTTTAACAAAGGTCCATCTATGGGAATGTTTTTATCGAGAGTTTGTTTTATCCATTCCAAAAGGCACTTCTCGATATTGGGAAATTCGGAAACTGTACTCCTCTTAATATTTCCATGTCCATCAGAGCACTCAGACTTTATAGAGTCTTTTGATTTTATAATTTTATAATAGGTGGATTCTGGTAAATTAAACTCACTCTGAATTTCATTCCGCGATTTTCCGGATTCAAACGCGTTCACTATTTTAAGCTTATCACTTAATGACAGTACTTTGATTTTTCTTTTTGACATGATGCAGAGCAGAACTTTCCTTCGCAATTGATAACTATAATGAGTCCGACAAACAGGACGGTAAACAAGCACACGTGTCCATTCAAAAAGAATGCCATAGAGTAACAACATTTTTAGTTCCATGAAATAGAATTCCACGAAAAAAATACAAAACAATGATCGGAAGTTTCACAAAAGTTAAGAATGAGTCATAAAATTGCAGATGTTAAACTTGTAAATAAAGTTCGTCTCTCGCTTATAGAGACCAGATAAGTAGCAGTCTCACTTACGGGGGTCTATGAGGCAAAACCGACTCTCTCTTACAGAGGTTTTTGTTTCTCACTAATAGAGGTTTTGGAAGCTTAAAATGACGGGTCCAAGCTATTACTCCCACTTATAGAGTTTTCTCACTAATCCAGTTCTCACTTATCCAGGTTTGACTGTATATATGCATTTATATATATATATATATATATTATACATACATTTACACTTTGGGCAGGATATTAATTTTGGTCAGGTAAAATTTGTTGTTGGCAAACAAAAAGTAGTGAAATGCCACAATGTGTAGCATTTGAAGTGCTGTACGTTCTCCATACATTCATTATACATATGTACATATAAACACCCGAAATGCAACGTATGCACCTTCACCGCGTTGCTCGTAAAAGCTTTGTGCTATTATTTTATTTTGCTGTTTGTTTAACTTTTGCGCATTTCAATATTTCAACACGTTCATTTGCCGTTAGCCGGCGCTACTAAATGCTAAGTGTTGGCCACTTGCATATGCAAAGCATTTTTTTCATGCGCTGCTATCTGCGTCATGCGAAAAGAAAACTCTACAAAGCACACATACTAACAACCAGCTGAAGTCGTGTGCAACATTTTGGCTGTGGGGTCGTAGTTGGCAGCTGCCATTTTTGGTTGACCTCGCCTAATTTCGCGTTCTGTATGCTGCTGCGTGTTGCATCATTTGTTTTAATAGAAAGTATTTGCAATATTTCAAACTAGTATTCGGCGCATAAGATTGGTTTCAGTTAAGTGGAAAGTGAATTTTTATTTGGTTTATATAATTAATGTATTGAGAATAGTTTAGTTTCCTTATTCTTTTTTCACTTTCTCTCTTAAATAGCGCGCTAAATGTTGTTTTCTTGCATAATTCCAATGAAATCAAAATCTGTTGCCTACATTCGGGCGCATTATACAATTATCAGCATAGACGCAAACCTGCTCGTGGTTAATCCTTAATTATACTTTGAATGGGGTTTTCCTTAATTTATTTAGAATATTTAAATGGTTTTATTTACATCTGTTAAGGGTGAAAAAAGAATATTTTCAATATTTTTTTCTATGTAAAAATTAATTTTACTTATTATTTATTTAATTCAGGTTTTTTTCTGTCTTATAATTTCTGAAATTAAAAAAAAAAAAATTAAAACTCGTCGTTTGTGACGTCATTTTTGGTGACCCCTCGGAAAAAAGGTGCATCCGCTTTGTCAGCATAACTCCTGACAGGATCATAAAAAATGAAAAAAAAAAAACAAATTAAGTGTTTTAGGTAAGACCATAATTTCGTGCTTGAACGAAGGAAAGACAAAAAAAAAAGAAAAAACAAGTAAGGAAAGGCTAAGTTCGGGTGTAACCGAACATTTTATACTCTCGCAATTTATTTATTTAACTTTATTAATATTATATAATACACAATTTGACCCACATATTCGTCATATATATTGTATAAAGTACATTGAAAGTTGGAAACCGTAATATTAGGTTAGAAGTACCGAGGTCATCATGTTCGATATATGGGGCCTTGAAAACCTATGGTCCGATTTTGGGGATTTTTAGAATGGGGCTGCCACACTATAAACGTAGTATTTGTGCAAAGTTCTGCACCGATATCTTCACTAGTGCTTACTTTATATATTGTAAAGTAAACGATTCAGATCGTCTTCAAAGTTCTGGTATATAGGAAGTAGGCGTGGTTGTGAAGCGATTTGGCCAATTTTCACAACATATTATTGGGAGGTAAGGAAACTACTAAAAACCAAGTTTCATTGAAATCGGTCGAGTAGTTCCTGAGATATGGTTTTTGACCCATAAGTGGGCGACGCCACGCCCATTTTCCAGTTTGTAAAAAAATCTGAGTGCAGCTTCCATCTGCCATTTCTTATGTGAAATTTAGTGTTTCTGACGTTTTTCGTTAATGAGTTAACCCACTTTTAGTAATTTTCAACCTATTTTTTGTATGGGAGGTGGGCGTGGTTATGATCCGATTTCTTTCATTTTTGGACTGTATTAGGAAGTGGCTAAAAAAAACGGCTGCAGAAAGTTTGGTTTATATAGCTTTATTGGTTTGCGAGATATGTACAAAAAACTTAGTAGGGGGCGGGGCCACGCCCACTTCCCCAAAAAAATTACATCCAAATATGCCCCTTCATAGTACGATCCTTCATACCAAATTTTATTTCCATAGCTTTATTTATGTCTTAGTTATGGCACTTTATGTGTTTTCGGTTTTTGCCATTTTGTGGGCGTGGCAGTGGTCCGATTTTGCTCATTTTCGAAAGCAACCTTCCTATGGTGCCAAGAAATAAGTGTGCCAAGTTTCATCAAGATATCTTAATTTTTACTCAAGTTACAGCTTGCACAGACGGACGGACGGACGGACGGACAGACAGACATTCGGATTTGAACTCCACTCTTCACCCTGATCACTTTGGTATATTTAACCCTATATCTAACTCGTTTAGTTTTGGGTGTTACAAACAACCGTTATGTGAACAAAACTATAATACTCTCTTTAGCAACATTTGTTGCGAGAGTATAAAAATGGAATTTTGGCTGATATTTTTCCAAAAAAAAAAAATAATAATTCGGTTAAATTTTCTGGACATTTTTTTTTAAATATCGGTTGAATAGTTTTCGAGAACACTTGACAACCAACTTTGAAAACACGGTTCCGAGAAAAATGCGTTTGAAGTTTTAAGTAACAATAATACCTGACTTGGAGGGCACACCTTCCAAAGGCTGTATCTCCGAAACTTTTATTCGGATCGACTTGAAAATTTAGGATAATATTCTTGAGTTGAATAAGATTAATTGTTTTTGAAATTAATAAGCCAAAAAAACAAAAAAAAATATTTTTTGAACTCACGAAACCCCTTAATGATCCCAAATAAGTGTATTAATGTCATTAAAAATTTCGTTAAAAAAAAATTATTAGATTTAATCCTAACTAATTTTTATTTGTGTTATTTAACCATTGTTTTAAAAATTATTTAGTCCTCCTGCTGCTTTTATATTTACTAACTTAAACATCGGTCTAATGTTTTATTTATTGCATAGTTGCCATGAAATCAAAATACGTTGCCTACAATTTGGCGCATCATTAAAATTTTAAGTTTTATTTATGAGTAAAGAGCTTTCATGATATTCTAGTTCAGTTATATAGCTTTAACACATAAGTCTGCCATTTATATGTAGACCTAAAATAAACTTCTCAAATAACCCATCAACAGTAATTAAGCTTCCGATAGGGGCTCATCACATATGCTCTTACAGTTCATGAATCCAAAGAAACAATTCGAAAAGTTGAAATAAATTTTATTATGGAGTAGAGTAAAGAGTTTGCCGAGAATTTATAAAATTATTCATTTCATAAAAAAACAGTTTTTATTAAATATTTAATTTTAATAATTTCTTGCTTAATTCAGTTTTCATTGCGCCGAAATGTAGGCAACTTATAATTACTGCTTTTAGTTATAGCCTTTTCGCACAGCCAAATTAATTTAATACATTAAGATTATAACTGAGAAACCAATTTTTACCATTCGCACTGCCGGCTACTGTATTAATGATCAGCTGTTATACATTACAGCGACATCTAACTTATAGTTGCATTACTGCTATTTTATCAATAAATACAGCCAAATTTACAGCTTGGATAACAGCTCGCAGAGTTGCATCTCCAACTATCCAACTCGATTCTACTTCGATGTAGAGAAATGAAATTTGTATTTTGCATGGTAAATCGATCTAAATTAGCGCTCTAATTGAGCAAATGATGGTTAATTGTTTAATTAACTAAAGTGCGAACACGCTATTACGCAGTTGCCATATTTTAAAACCCGCGTAAGGGCACACAATTATTTTGTGTGAACTAAACCTAAAACTAATTTTAAATCATTAATTTTGATTTTCTCTCTTTTTTCCAATCTAAAATTATTATTTTTTAATTAACTTTCAATACTAAAAATCCAATTTTATTTTTTACCGATATTAATTATTTACTTCACTTATCATCTACACCCTAAAAATATATTTACTGCTATAAAAATTATATTTAGTCTTACACCTGCTCAAAATAATTGAACTTATGTAAATCAATGCTATTATTATTATTAATATTATTTTCGTATAAGCTATAACTGTAAATACTGTCAAAACGCAGCTGTCACAGCACAGTAGCGCGTAAATAAAATATGAAAATACCACAAAAAACTATTTGTCAGTTAAGTAAATAAGAATTTGCAAAGTAAATGTGACGCCAATAAAACTTAAAACGCGCGAGTTAAAATTGCAAACTATTTTTCGTTGAATTGCAAATGAGCGGCAATGCAGCATAACGATGGCAGGTGGGCGACTTGACTATAAAAAAACAGTTAGTGAATTGAGGGTAATGACAATGGTGGCGGGGAATATAGGAGGTGGCTGTGAATTCAGAAGATGAGAGTGGTGTAAGACTGATTTTGAGTTGAGATGAGTTGCACGAGAGTGAGGTAGGGAGAACTTGCTATGAGATAACAATAGTTGCGATTGCGTTCCACAGTTGCTTAGCTGATTTAATAATGCTATATGAGATGGAAGAACAAGCAAACAATTTTCGAATTTGTTAATATGACTTATATATTATAAATTATTATTTTAGTGAAATGTATTTTCATGATATTTTACATTATTTTAGTAAAATTTATCTCAATGAAAAAATTATTGATTGCCGTGAAGTAGATTGATGATGTTAGAAATACAAATAAAACTGATATACGGGAAGCCAATAAGTGACTTCCATCATTTTACTAATAAAAATAACAAATTTAACCTTAATATATGACACACAATGCACACGAACAGAAATCTTTATAAAATCTAGGCCAATAAATGCCTTTAAGCCTAAATTTAATACTTGCCTAAATAAACTTACTAAATAATAAATGCTTGGAATATGTAAATTAGGTTAAAAGCAAGAAAACTACTTATTGATGGAACAACTATGCAGATGTAAGTGCTTAAGGCCATTTAATACGCAGCTGACCACATTTTATGGTTATTTTAAGGAAAATATACTTTTCGCAATAATTGACTGAAAATCTGAATCCAGAATCAAGATGACTTTAGGTTGGCAAATATCTCCCTTCCACTTTTGTGTTCTTTATTAAATGCTTTATAAATATTATTACAGTGATCGGATTTAGTTCAAATATGCGCTGTTTCGTTCGATAATCTGTTTCCATCTAGACGGCAACTTCATAATACCCCCTTCGTAGAAGCCCCCTCCATATTTGCGAAGAACTCGGACAGCCACTTTTCACAAGCCCCTTTTGAGTTCAGTTTACATCACCAAGGGCGTTCGCCATGGACAAGAACAGGTGGTAAATCACTTGGCGCTATGACCAGGCTATACGGTGCATGCGATAAAACCTCCCATCCGAGCTCCCGCAGCTTCTGACGAGTCATCAACGAAGTGTGTGGTCTGGCGTTGTCGTGATGGAACACTACACCCTTCCTGTTGGTCAATTCTGGAGGAGGTAGAACTAAGCGTCTGGCCATATGGGAGCAGATGATAGTGGATGATTCCCTTCCAATCCCACTAAACATACAGCAAAACCAAAACCTTCCTGGCTTGGACACTGTTTGGGACGATTCACCGGCCTCCGACCACGACCGCTTTCGCTTGATATTGTCGTATGTGATCCATTTTTCGTCGCTAGTCACCATCCGCTTCAAAAATGGATCGAGTTCGTCCCGTTTCAGAAGTATATCGCAGGCGTTGAGTTGGTCCAGAACGGTTTTTTGCGTCAAATCATGTGGCACCCAAAATATCAAGCTTTTTTGTGTATCCAGCCTTCTGCAGATGGTTTAAAATGGTTTGGTGACTAACTCCCATCTCCTAGGCGATGTCACGAGATGCCACACGACGGTCTAACTCGATGTTTTCCATGATTTGATCAGTATTCGTCGTCACAGTTCTTCCGCGGTTTTCACCCGCTCTCAATCGTCGAAATCATTCCTACGCAGCTCGAAGTGAGTACCGTCCCCCAAAACATCATTAATCCCTTGGAAAGTTTCTCTAGCGGATTATCCTTTAACGAAGGAAAACTTTAAAATAGCGCGAATTTCGGCGTTCTAATCATGCATAGCGTCGTTTTGTAGGTTATGTCAAGGCTTTTCAAAGATATGTGTATAGCTACGAGCTCTGTAGCGCTTTATACATAGCGAAATTCAAAAGACAAAAAAGCGGATATTTGCCAACCAATATTAAGAAAGGCAACAAAGATAACTATACGCAATTTTTTTCAGAATAGTTTTTTATATGAAATAGAAATATTTTAACATTTGAAAAAGATTTGTGGTAAAAACATGGAAATACTTTAAAACTAAAAATCTTAATTCGATTCAATATAACTAATTGCTGATTCCACCTTGGAAAGGCATATTTTTAGTAAATGTTAGTTTTTTGAAAAAAAGAAACTATATCTGTACCACAGTTTCCGTACAATTTTTACTGAAAGTCAATATAGTTTGAGTTTATTGAATAAGCTTTCATATTTCCATTGCTTAGAAGAATGTAAGTACTGACAGTGGCGGATCCAGAAAAATTTTTTTTGGGGGTGGCTTACGAAAAGTTTATATAGCAAAGAGAAAGAGAATTAAAACATATCGAGCCTTTACCACCATTTTAGCGTAAGCGACAAAAACCAAACTTTACAGGAGAAGGTTTGTTTTGAATACTTTTAACCATTAATGTGGTAGTAATTTAAAATTTCTCATACATTAATGCTTTTCAGACATTTACATATATAATTGAAAAAAAAAAATTTAAATTACTACCACATTAAGGTTAAAAGTATTTAAAAAACACCTTCTCCTGTAAAGTTTGGTTTTTGTCGCTTACGCTAAAATGGCGGTAAAGGCTCGATATTTACGAAATACGACAGGTCAAGATAGGCTTAATGGTCTAGCATCAATGAATATTCATAGGGATTTTGATCTGTCAGTTGATGAAATACTAGAGGATTTCTTTCAAAAACCAAGGAAAATATAACATGGAATGTGAGATCCCGTGTAATCCTCAATTAATCCTTGTACAAATGTAGAGAAAGTTCGAATTAAATTAATAACAACAAAAACTTGTTATCTTGTAACTTATTATAATTGCTTATAATTTGATGTGATTTTTTTTATCAATAACCTCATTCCAAACCCATATCAACAAACATATATTTTTCTCTGTACTGATATAATTCCACTAGCTCCTTCGAGTTTTCTTTCTCTTTCTCTTTTACTTACATAATGAGTAGTAAAAAGAAAGGATATGTTTGAAAAATAGTGAAAATATTAACCCAATAGGTGGCGCTGACTTCAATTTCACTTAAGAAAGCTTTTATACGTAAACTGATCATTGATATTCAACTTTGGGAAGACATTGTTTACTTCATGAATGTTTTTGTATAAGAAATCATATTTCTTTTTACAATTTATACTGCAAATGAATATAGGTGGAGTTTAACGAATAAGTTAGAATATTTCCATTGCTTAGCGGAATATAAATACTCAATAACTTCGTAAAATTTTTTTTCAGTGGCTTTGCTTATAAAATATTTTGAAGATTTTATTTCTTTTTTTTGTTTACATAATGAGTGTAAAACATAAAAACAGTTTTACTACTGAATATCTGAATCCGATAGGTGGCGCTGTATTCAATTTCATATTAAAAAAGCTTTTATACACAAACAGAATGCTAATACTCAACTCATGAGAGAATTTTTTGTATAATGAGTATATTTTTTGTAGGAAACCTTTATCTAAAAAAAATTATTATTCGAAAACATGTAACTTTCAAAATTATTACAATCCATTACACGTCCACAGTTTTATTTGTGTTAAACGCCGCGCTGATTGCTACAACCGCATACTTTTTTGTCCCTTCGCCAAGGCACTTACACAAACACATGGCATCCAATACTCACACGTGTATACTCAGTTATATGCATGTACGCACAAGATATTCATAGTTATATAAATATGTTAATGCGCACAACTGCGTGCTCATTCGCAACACAAACAAACAGAATATGTCAAAGTAAGTAAATTGCATTACTATTTGGGGCCACGACGTGAACTCGTGTGTTTACCGAGAGTGCGTTGAAAGGTGAAGAAACTTTACGCAGCATTGTTAATTTACTGTGGCCTCAATTCGCTTACTCAGGCAGTATGCCGAATTGCAAGCGCCTAAGCAAATAAACATAACGGTGCTTTGAACTTTTAGTTTACTGTTGGCAATATTTCCGACGGCTTGCGGCACAATTTTGCTAACTTCATTTGCGTTGTTTGCTTGAGAAGCTGTTATTTGCATTTGTGGTTGTTAGAGTTTAGTGATTTTTTTAGAATTTTCATATATATTATATAGTGGATGGGTGTGTGACTGCCAGGCAATGGGTTGTGGGTTCAAATCTTAGTGGATTTTATGAGATATGAAATAGGCTATATAATTCTTGCTTGAACTATCATTTAGATTGCTACCAGTTTATTCCTATTGCAATTGCAGTAAGTTTGTGTCTTTATTATTTATTAAGCACTGTGGCACCTGGGTGTATGAGTAACTATTTTAAAAAATTTTCAAGTTCCTTCGAAAAATTAATACACAATTAAAATGTTTTTGATAATTTTGAATAATAAAACATTTGTAACGCATTTTTTATATCTCAGTTTCCATTTAATGCTTCCATTAACCAAAATTTTAATAAAACTGAATATAGCACCTGGGCGTATGAGCAACTATTTTTGCGAAATATTCATAATTCATCAGAATATTAAAAGTTTACTCACACAATCAAAAAATTATAAATAATTTCGAATAATAAAATTTATTGAAAGCATTTTTCTTTCTACCTCAGTATTCTCTGATATGTATGTATGTATGTGATTGGCGTTGCAACCGTTTAGCCCGTTATAGCAGAATCGATGAGAGCGCACCACTTTTATCTTTCCTTCGCAGTTCGGCGCCAGTTGGAGATTCCAAGTGTAACCAGGTCGCTCTCCACCTGGTGCCTCCAACGGAGTGGAGGTCTTCCCCTTCCTCGGCTTCCTCCGGCGGGTACTGCATCGAACACTTTCAGAGCTGGAGTGTTTTCGTCCATTCGGACAACATGACCTAGCCAGCGTAGCCGCTGTCTTTTTATTCGCTGAACTATGTCAATGTCGTCCCATTGTATACGAAATAATCTCAGGTATACGAAATTATCTTTGACTTCGAAGTTATGACTGTCAACAGTGACGTGGGACCCAAGACGCGAATGCGCTGACTGACAGGAGATATTTCGTCTTGTCCTCATTCACCTCCAGACCCGTTCGCTTCGCCTCCATATCCATGCGGGGAAAAAGCAGAACAAACGGCGCGGTCAATATCATCGGCGTACGCCAACAGCTGTACAATCTTATAGAAGATTTACCTTCTCTATTTAGCTCTGCAGCTCGTATTAGTTTTTCCAGCATCAAGTTAAAGAAGTCACATGATAGTGAGTCATCTTGTCTGAAACCTCGTCTGGTATCGAACGGCTCGGAGAGGTCCTTCCCGATCCTGACGGAGCTTTTGGTGTTGCTCAACGTCAGCTTACACAGCCGTATTAGCAGCTTTAAAGTCGACAAAGAGATGGTGTGTGTCGATCCTATTTTCACGGGTCTTCTCCAAAATTTGGCGCATGGTGAATATCTGGTCTGTTGTTGATTTTCCAGGTCTAAAGCCACACTGATAAGGTCCAATCAGTTTGTTGACGGTGGGCTTTAGTCTTTCACACGGTACGCTAGATAGAAACTTATAGGCGATATTTAGTAGGCTTATCCCACGGTAATTGGCGCAGATTGTGGAGCCTCCCTTTTTATGGATTGGACAGAGTACACTGAGATTCCAATCGTCAGGCATGCTTTCTTCCGACCATATTCTGCAAAGAAGCTGATGCATGCACCTTATCAGCTCTTCGCCGCCGTATTTGGATAGCTCAGCCGGTAATCTATCGGCCCCTACCGCTTTGTTGTTCTTTAGACGGGTAATTGCTATTCGAATTTCTTCATGGTCGGGTGATGGAACATCTGTTCCATCGTCATCGATTGGGGCATCGGGCTCGCCATCTCCTGGTGTTGTACTTTCACTGCCATTCAGCAGGTCGGAGAAGTGTTTCTGATATAGCTGAATAAAATTGAATATGTTACCAGGGCTTATGAGAAACTTAAAAAAAAATATTTTTATCGAAAATTTAAATTTGTTCATAATAATAAATATTAATAATAATCTTGAGTAATAAAATATACGCATAATATTTTCATATGCATACTATTTTTTACAGCTCAGTTACCCTTCAACCTTTCCATCAACTAAAAATAGCTTCGAAAAGGCGAACTACATCCAAGAAGTTGCAGCAAAATTTAACGGTAATGCAGATAATAAAATTGATTTTTATTCCCTCATTTATTGTCTCTCTATCTTTACACACTCTTTACGCTTCAACTTCCATCTGTTGGCATATTAAGAAAAATTGCATTGAACAAGCAATAATTTTAAATTAATATCGCGTTGCCTGTCATGTATTGGTGTCGTCTTAATATAATATATTTTTTTTACTTCTTTATATGTGTGTGCGACTGCAAATTAACCAGCATTTATTGACACATATACATACATATGTACATTGCGCATTGTTATCTTATTTCATACACAATTGCCATTGCAAGCATATCCCTTATTTACTGTAGCCATTTCCTCCAACCAGTTTGCATTTCTCTTCGCTCTGTTGCGTTGTGGTTGATTTCATTTTCTGTCTCTCATTGCAGCCGCCAACGTCGCAATTTACGGTATCATCGCATAACCGTTGCGCTTGTGTTTTCTTACGTTTAACTTGTGCTGCTTCGGCGGTCCTGTTGTTGTTGTTGCTGTTATTATCATATATATATATTTGTATGTGTGTGTGTGTCTTTACTATCTGCAATATTCGTTTCGTTGCGTTGCGTTGCTCTGCTGACATTCGATTATCCACCTGCCAGCGTGGCCTGATCTCTGAAGCGCTTTAATTAAGGCGCGTAAATGTTGTGCATATACATATATACGAGTACATACGAATGCATGTGAATGTTAATTTTTATATACAAATATACAGTGCTTGTGTGGCTATAAGATTACACGTTTCTTAATATTTCCTTGTAAGCTCATTTGTACACCTACATAAGTATACGAGGCGATATATGCATACAAAAATAAATGACTGTAGAGAGATCTTATTTCGTTGCGTCGGCGCTGCACGCTAAATGGATTCATTAAGGTTTCAACCTTATTTATTCATTCTTAAGGCAGTAGTCTGCTTTACAGGCTTCAAAAAATCGATTTTTTTGTTTTGTATTAAATCTCTTCCAAAACTATCCAAGAATATGTCTTTAAAATTCCAGAGGTCAATTCGACATATTTTCGAAGCTAGAGCAGTTTTAGTGGCCGACCTTTAAAGCGCGTTTTCTCGAGTTTTCATTTTCACAAGTTTTAGAAAACGGTGCCGGCGATAAAAAAGAATATATGTCCGATCGAAAAAAACCAAAGTGATCCAGCTTCAGTATTAAATTATCTTAAATTTGAACTAAAAAAGTTGGACAAAAGTATTATTTAAACTACTTGTTTTGCAACTTAAAGTCAATTTTTTTCTTAAAAAAGTGAATTTTTTTTTTCAAACTTCGAAAAAATTTGGAATTTTATAACTTCTTCGGTATTTTTTTAGTTCATAAAGAAAAGAAACTTATAAAAATTAAAAAAAAAAATTGGTTCGACTGTTTCAGATGCATCGCACGACCTCCATCACCGGCACCGATTTACAAGTGCAGACTCCAGGCGCTCCAGAAAAATACTTACAACTTTGAAAAAATTTCAATATTTTTTAATAATAAATATTGTTTTTTAAGCCTTAAATATAGTACACTATCGTCTTAAAATTCCGTTTACCGCAATCATTTCCTTCCCTTTAAAAAAAAATTGCTAAAATTGCAGACTACTGCCTTAACACTTTTACTTTGGAAAATTTTGGTAACTTTTTAATGAGAAGAAATTTTTTTCCATTTTTTTGTGATTCTTTCTTTAATCGATTAGTTGTCGATTTCATACCTCAAGGAAACTCTTTATATTAGTTTATTGGAAATGTTAACCTGTGTATTTTATTAAAATAAAATGATGCCCGATAATAGTACTGACATTCAGAGACCATTATGTTGCCTTGTAGTGAGATCATTCCATTATTGGTTGGGGAAAAATGAGCCTTAAGTTTATTATCATTTATATACAATCGGGCCTCGATTATCTGTGATGGTGAAGCATGTTTCCAGCTGATTGGTTTATTGGAAACTAAAACAAGTTAAAGCTAACCGATTTCACTAATTTTCACGACCAACATACATATATCTAAGATTATATGCTCATTTAATTTTGCTAAGATATTTCACATATTTACCGATTTATAAGCTATTAAGCCCATCGTATTTTTGAAAATCCTATAATTTGGTAAATGAGAGCTAGGGGAAGTTATAACCCGATTTTAATCCTATTAGAAGAAAAAGATTTTCTCTGAATTAAATTAAGATATCTGAGAGATTTACCGATATTTTCGGTGAAAAATTATCCTAAGGCAATGAGTTCCTTATAATCGATATCCGGGGCCTTGAAAATTTATTAGTCCGATTTTGAAAAATTTTTCACAAGTTATGCCACAGATCATATACAGTGTTTCTGCAGAGGTTTATTCCGCTATCTTCATTGGTTCCTTATGTATACGTGATAAAGTTAAGGAATCAGATGGAATTAAAAATTGAGTTATAAAGAAAGTAGTTGTGGTTGTGAACCGATTTCGTCCATTTTTTATCCGTGTTATCAGGGTGTCAAGAAAATATTATATACCGAATTTCATTGAAATCTGTCCAGTAGTTCCTGAGATATGGTTTTTGACCCATAAGTGGGCGATGCCACGCGCATTTTTCATTTTATTAAAAAATCTGAGTGCAGCTTCCTTCTGCTATTATTTCTGTGAAAGTTAGTGTTTCTGACGTTTCTCGCTAGTTAGTTAACCCACTTTTAGTAATTTCCAACCTAACCTTTGTATGGGAAGTGGGCGTGGTTATGAGTATTATCCGATTTCAACTATTTTCATGGTGTGTGGTGGTGTACATAGGAGAACCGACTGCAGAAAGTTTGGTTTATATAACTTTATTGGTGTGCGAGATATATGCAAATAACCGATTTGGGGGCGGGGCCACGCCCACTTCCCCAATAAAATTCCATCCAAATATGTCCCTTCCTAGTGCGATCCTTTATTCCATATATTTTTATTAATTTTATATAATTTTTCTTTTATAACTTTATTTATGGCTTAGTTATGACACTTTATGGTTTTTTTGTTTTTTTTTGTTTTCGCCATTTTGTGGGTGCCGAGGAATACGTGTTCCAAGTTTCATTAAGATATTTCAATTTTTACTCAAGTTATCCGTTGCACGGACAGACGGACGGACAGACAGACATTCGGATTTCAACTCGTCTCGTCATCCTGATCATTTTCATATGCATAACCCTATATCTAACTCGTTTAGTTTTATGGCTTACAAACAACCGTTATGTGAACAAAACTATAATACTCTCTTAGCAACTTTTGTACACGAGATTATAAAAAAAATATCAGATAGCTTTATTTAAAATACTTTATACTAAATAATCAGATACCTTTTTGTCTGTATTGCTATTTATAATCGAAATTTTCCATAAGAAATGATTTAATTTTTTAACACTAACCCTCAGTTTACTTGGTTAAACTTTAAGTCACGCCACGTAATTCGTAAAAGCTAACTGCATTCATTCACTTGCCACTATTTATCTACTTCACGCATTTTTAACTTGCTTGCATTTTTGCTACGCGCTCAGTGTCTTACGCTGTCGCACGCTTGAGCTTTATTAATTTCAGTGCTTAGTGCCTGCGAGTCGAAGCCACACATTCGCTGGCGTGCTTATTTATGAACACCCATTTCCATGCACAAACACACACTTAGAAACACACATACTCAATTGCAATTCATTTCCGTTGCAGATTTCTTTTTTTTTAATCATGTGTTTGTTGAACTCACGCACACAAATATACATCTATACTTATTGAGGTACTCATAGTTAATTTTTTTTTCAAGCGTTAACAGTAAGAAAACGTAATTTTCGCATTTATTTTCTTCGCAGCGCTTAAATGGCGGCTGTGCTTGCCACTACCGCACCCTCACTCGCTCGCTCACGACGCTTATTTGTTTGCGCTTTAAAAGTTTTTAATTTGCCGTAATAACAGCAAGCAAATGGCAGGCAAACAGACAGGCGACAGTGCTGTGCACAATACTAGGCACACTTGTATTTGTATATACTTGTTTGTATGTATTGCATGTATATATGTATGCGCTTGTCTTCATTTACACTCCTCATATCCGCCACCGCCACCGTGGAGTATCGCTCAGCAACGGCCGGAAGCGGAAATTTGTGCGCTGCGCATGTGATTAATGAAGTTTAAACGATGTGCGTACGCGACGTGACTTTGTCGCCGCAAAGCGTCTTAACGCAACGTCTCTCCGTAAAACTGTGCACGCTTTTAACGTTGCCAGAGACTCAAGCGCTACGCTGTACGCCAGCAACTGAATAAACAAAATGTCAAAAAATGCCATTTCAGCGCGTTTGCTTTTATACCTCGACAGCGCGCAAGCCGCGAGACGCGTGCATCTTACTTATGCGTGAAAGTTAATTTTGGCGCACGAAATAAATTTTCCAATTTCCATATTATTCTTCGCCATTTTCCAATGATCTTTTGCGAAATGGCAAGTGTATAATGGTTGTGTGCGTACTCTCACTCCAGCCGGAAACGCGTTGAAAATTAACTTTTAGTGATTTTCAGCAGTTGCTGGAGACATGGTAGCGGTGCATTTTTTAAGGCTTAACTTGTTGTCAACGCCGGATGGGTAAAGCCGGGTGTGTCTCCCAGTTGAAATTGTTATTGAAATTCACTTATTTTTAATGCCTCTTTGGAAAATTGCAAGGAAATTGATTTTTTACTTAAGTTATGGTAGTGCGTGCTTCGTGGCTAGTAGGACTTTCGTAATATATAATATGTATGTTCAACAATGTGGATCCACAATGCTTTTAAGCTCTAGGAACTTTTTTTTCACTCTTTAACACAATAAATATTCTTCTCATTGTTTTTATTGTGGCAGACATATTTTTCTAATAAATCTATAATAAAATCCTGCCGATTGGATGGTAAAGGGTCGAAGAAAAATACGCATCCGTTCCAATAACGTAGGCACGACTGTTGGAAGATCTCTTCTCCTAATCTTATTCAACGTCTTTACAATTTTCAAAGCAATTTTGAAATCTTAAACATAGATGATATTATCCAGAATCTGAAAATTGTTTGAATTGACATATTCGTTTAACCCGGAGTACTGTAATGCGTTCCGAAGATTGATATATTTTTTCGTCCTTCGGAAGAAACTTATTCCCAAGTTACGGTTTCGGAAATTTGTTTATGGTTAACAAGGCTTTGTTATCTTTCGGTCCACGCTACAACAAAGTTCCATGCCAGAACAGAACTAGAATTCCTCTTTATTCGACGCGAAAGTTTTTTAATACAACTATGATATTTTCATACAAAAAGATCAAACTGAGTGGAAATAAAAGAGTTATAAACTGTATATTTCTCTTTCTATATCCAATATGCAGTATGTAATAAAACAACTACTATATAAGGTCGAGAATTTTAATCGAAGTTCAGATTAGTTAATATTTAAGGCAAGAGCCCTTAGATGCTCAAAGAGATTTTTGTATTACGTTAGGTTAGGTTAGGTTAGTTTAGTTAAGGTTAGGTTAGGTTAGGTTGGGTTGGGTTAGGTTAGGTTAGGTTAGCTTAGGTTAGTTTACGTCAGGTTAGGTTGGGTTAGGTTAGGTTAAGTTAAATTAAGTTAAGTTTGGTTAGTTAGTTAGGTTAGATAAGGTCAGATAAGATTAAGTTAAGTTCACAGGCTATTCCTCAAGCCAAAAGCGGCGGTCCAGTGTGATGCCAAAATACTCCCAGGTTAGGTTAGGTTAGATTAGGTTAGGTTAGGTTACGTTAGGTTAGGTTAAGTTAGGTTAGATAAGGTCAGATAAGATTAAGTTAAGTTCAGAGGCTATTCCTCAAGCCAAAGGCGGCGGTCCAGTGTGATGCCAAAATACTCCCAGGTTAGGTTAGGTTAGATTAGGCTAGGTTAGGTTAGGTCAGATTAGGTTAGGTTAGGCCAGATTAGGTTAGGTTAGGTTAGTTAGGTTTGGTTAGATAGGATTAAGTTAAGTTCAGAGGCTAATCCTTAATCCAAAGGCGGCGGTCCAGTGTGATGCCAAAATACTCCCAGGTTAGGTTAGGTTAGATTAGGTTAGGTTAAGTTACGTTAGGTTAGGTTAAGTTAGGTTAGATAAGGTCAGATAGGATTAAGTTAAGTTCAGAGGCTAATCCTCAAGCCAAAAGTGGCGGTCCAGTGTGATGCCAAAATACTCCTAGGTTAGGTTAGGTTAGATTAGGCTAGGTTAGGTTAGTTCAGATTAGGTTAGGTTAGGCCAGATTATGTTAGGTTAGGTTAAATAGGATTAAGTTAAGTTCAGAGGCTAATCCTCAAGCCAAAAGCGGCGGTCCAGTGTGATGCCAAAATACTCCTATATATATATCATAAAATCATCGCTTTACTATCTTATATTAGTCCATTAAATAATAATGTTAATATTATTCAACTGTCACTATAAATATTGGAGACATTTTATGTTTAGAATTTGTGTATTATTATAAACTATATTGAACCTATACCATACCCGCGTACAACTCTCTTCAACCACAATCGAATGTTAGCTTTTATTGCTTGATTTCTTTGCATTATTTTGTAAAGCAACTAATATGCTCTGTAAGCTAGGACCTAAAGATATTTGGCAAATCAACAATTCTATCTGCTTCCTCGCTGTTCTGCTTTTTTCTTTTGTGCTCTCAGCCTTACCTACTAGTTCTTCATATTACTAATATTTACATCAACACACCCTCCTTTATCCACAAATATTAAAACCACAGCAAGTTTCATATTTAATTTAATGTCATTTATTTTTATTTTTTTCCTCTCATTTTTTCATTTAATAATTTATTTTTTATTGCAAATTTTGTTTTCTTTTCTTTGATTTCTTATATTAACATTGTTTTTGTTTTGCATTGTTTGCTTTTCAATTCAATAAAATGTGCGATTATTCTCTGATGATTAGTTTCAGTATTTTTGTTTGTTTCAGTTATTCTTTACTGCTTTCTTTCTGTTCTCTTTACTGGCAATTTAATTATTTATTTAATTACTTAATTCGTTTATTCAATTTGCTGTGGATTCATAAGTTCTCATGCAGTTTACAATATATTTAATTTTTATTTTGGTTTTTGTAAATTTTTCTTTTAAATTTTCAGTTTTGACTGATAATTTATGGGACGTCGAGGCTTCTGTTTTAGTTTTTATAATTATTTTAGTTCTGTTTTTATATTTTTTTTTGCTTAATTATTTCACTTTTGTTAATTTAGTCTAGTTTCCATTTACTATAATACAATAATTAGCTAGGCTAATGGTTTTAATATCTTTTTTTATTTTCACTCTAACGCACGGATAATTTTATCGGTTATATTTGAAAAAAAAAAAATCTGTGTATTGTTTTTGAAATAATTAGAAGAAAAAGTTTTTTAACTATATTGCTAAAAAAAATAAATAAAAAATTCTTTAAATGATTTTTTTTTAATGTTTCGATATAAAAAATTATGTTCAATTTGTGAAAATTACATTGATTTTAGTATATAATTCAGTATGATATAAATTTATTTTAATGAATAAATGAAACTATAAAAATAATGTTTTTTCATTATAATATATTAATACTGAGAATTCTAAAATATTACTCTAATATTGCTTTCTCTAAATCTAATATTAAAAAAATTATTAAATATATTATTTAACATTTTTAAGTTGACAAAAAACAATATATATATATATAGACCAAGCTCGAAATCAGGAAATAAAACATGAAAAATGAATCACTTTTTGTTCTTGAATGCGTCACTTTCAAATAAGCATAGAAACAAACCATTTTTGAATCGAACCGATATTGAACTGGACCGGTTTTGTACTGGAACCCCGCCTTTCTTCATAAATTAACTGCGACCAATTTCTGATTTGAATCCAACCGAGCATCATTTTATAATAATTAAATGATTTGGTTCGAACAATTTTCGATGGACATGTTTCGTCTTCTTCTTGTTTAAATATATTTATTTTCAAGCAGTAATTGAGATTGACTTATATGGATCACTCGGATGATTTATCAATATTCTCGATGAAATTTTAAGAGAAATAGGGAAGCTTGAGGCGATGTCTAAAGTTTTAGACTAAAAAAATGTTTGAAAAGAAATTTTGAAAAAAATAAAAAAAAAATTTTGAAAAAAAATTGAATAAAAAATTCTGAAAAAAGTTTTGAAATTAACTAAATTAAGTTTTAGACTAATAGAACAAATTGAAAAGAAATTTTGAAACAAATTTTTGAAAACAATTTTTAGAAACAAATATTGGAAAAAATTAAAAAAAAAATATTCAAAAAAATTGTTGAAATTAACTAATTAAAAAAAATAAATAAAATTTTACTCAAGAAGAACAAGGGTAGCTTGAGGCGAATCCTAAAGCTTTAGACTAAAAAGAAAATTTTTGAAAAAAAAAATTATTTGAAAAAATTTTTGAAATTAACTAATTAAAACAAAATAACAAAAATTCTACTCAAGAAGAACAAGGGTAGCTTGAGGTTTAAAAAAAAGTTTAAAAATAAATTAACAAAAATTCTACTCAAAGAGAAATAGGGTAACTTGAGACTAATTCTAAAAAAAATTTAAAGCAAATTAAAAAAAATGTATGAAAAAAAAATTAAAAAATAAATTTTGAAAAAAATTGAAAAAAAAATTTTAAATTTTTGAAATGAACTAATTAAATAAAAAAACAAAAATTCTACTAAAGAAGAACTAGGGTAGCTTGAGGCGAATTCTTAAGTTTTAGACTAATGAAAAATTTGTGAAAATAAATAACAAAAAATTAATTTTAAAATCTGCTAATTAAAAAAAATTCTACTCATTTTATAAAATTATAAAATTGAAGTTCCATTGTAATAACTAAATTATAAGTTTTCATAAAAAAATTTATGTAGGTATAAAAAAAAAATTCCACAAATCTTGCCAGAAATTCTAGTATGAAAATTTGCTTTCTTCTTTTCTTTAATATTTTCTTTATTATGCTATGCTAATTGTTCACTCTTACATATATATTTGCCTATATTCACAATTCAATTCAACATTTAACTATGCTAATTAAAATTTTTATTTAACTACACAAATTATTTACCCATTTGTTAGACTAGTCTTAGTATCTAAATTAACTGTTAATGCTACTAACAACTTTACACCAGCGCTATTCATATATTTTTAGTACTTAAGTTAATTTAGCATTTATATATATAACTATTAGCTAATTTTTTAATTAACTGTACTTGTTTATTTACAACATTGTAGTAGTACCCGTGAAGTCGCGTTTATCGTTTGGTTTAAAATTACAATTCTCCTACTTCCTCTCTATGCATTATGTATACTTTCACATAATTAATTAATTTTTTTTTCTAATTTACATATATGGCCAACAGTTTTCGTTTATTTTTAGCATTAATAATTGTATGCAATTCAAAATGCTTTTATTTTTAGCATGAGTGTTGTTTTATGCAAACATTTGAATTTTTTGCTTTAGAATTGTTTCATAACTTTTGCTGCTTTACTTACTTATCATGTGTATATATGTATTTTTTATTTTTACTTTCTTTGTTTTTTATTTTTTATGTTATTTATTTATTTTTTTTGCTCTTATTTTTTGTATTTATATTTTTCTGTCTTTATTTTATTTAATTTTTTTTGTTTTTACTTTTGTTTTTGTATTTACTCGAAGTCTTTCATTTCATAGGAATTTTTAATATATTCATAATTCGCTTCATTTGTTATTGCTATTGTTGTTTTTGTTTGTTGGTTCGTGAGTTTCGAATTTAAATGCTGAAGTTTAGCGAGTTGGTGAATTATTTACATATTTTTTTTGTGTTTTTTTTTCTCAGTGGTATAAAAGTCGCAGTATTTGGTGTCTAATGAGTATTAGCATAAAATTGTTGGAAAGTTTGTTTATTTACTTACTATTTTTTATGGTTTCTCTTTCGTTATATGAGAGTTTTTGGCATAATTTGTGAGTGTGTATAAATAAAAAAATTAATTTAAAAAAAAATAAATAAAAAATAAATAAATAAAAAATAATAAAACATATTAGGTCTACAACTTTGCTTCCTCCGTTTTCCAATAGATGTCTCTAGGATCAAGCACTGGTCGTTTAAATCGATTTTTTTATATCTATCTTGGACATTTGTGTCAACATTAACCCAATAAAATATGTGTAGAGATCTGTTTGTATCCCAAACTTATTCTCAACTGAAAATGTCACTTTTTGTGCCGACTTCTCAACATTTGCGGGAATTTTTGCTTTTCTTTTTTAATTCCAAGAAAAGTGCGGCTGTTGCTCATCGACATTTGTAACTACAAAAAAGCCTTAAATTTACAAAAAACGGCAGAAGCAAAGTTGTAGACCTAATAATTTTTTAATTTACTGTTAAAAATGGATGGAAAGGAAGAGTGTTTCAATTACAATTAAAAAAATATAAAAATAATAATTTTTTTTTTTAAACTAAACAAGAATAAGTAATAAAAAAAATAATTTTTAACAAAAAATAGAAAGAAAAAATAATAATAATAAATAAAAAATAATAATTTACTTTTAAAAATGTGTGGAAAGAAGTGTATAAATTCTAAAAAATGTTTATACTTTTTTATATTGTTCTGAACTAAACAAAAATAATTAATAAAAAAAATTTTGTAATTTTATTTATTTTGCTTAACTAAAAAAAATAAGTAATAAATAAATAAACAAAAATTTAACAAAAAATAATTATAATTTATGTTTAAATTACTGCTAAAAATGAGTAGAAAGTCAGGTCTAAAAAAATATTCAAAATAAAAAAAATTTTATTTTGTTTTTTTTTTTTAACTAAAAAAAAGTAATAAAAAAATGAAATAAAAAAAAGAATTTTTAACAAAATATAAAAAGAAATAATAATCAATTTTTAATTTACTATTAGAAATATGTTGAATGGTAAACTCTTCTTCCTAAAAAATATTATAAAAAAAATAAAAATAGGATATAATAATAATAATAATAAAAATATAAAAAGAAAATAATATTATTTTTAGCAACAAAAAATAATTAGCAGAAAAATAATATCATTAAATATCTCTAATCTAATATTTAGACACTTGCAGCTTAGAAACGACTTAGTTTTATTTTAAATTTATTTATTTTTCTTTTTATTTTTAGTTAGTCTAATTAGTTTTCATTGTCTTATAAATGTTTAGAACATTAAGTTATGGCATTTTGTTGTGTGTTTAATTTTGTATAGTTTCTTAGTATTTTGGTGGTAGAAAGTTGTTGTTTAGAAAAGAGAAAACGCACGATTTATTCATTGTTTGCTTAACAACTAATGACGCAATTTCCGTTAATAATATTTACTACTATTACATAGAATTACACTAATACACTATAATATGCGTCTACATTTGCCTAAAATTTACAACTATTGCCTAACAACACTAACACTAATACATACTAAACACTAACAATTGCAGAATTGCTTACAACAATTTCGTTAATTTATTTTCATAATTAGCTACTAGTTTTTATTAGCTATTTACCGACTAATATAAATAATATTATATACATATATATTTTTCATGAAAATACACAAATCATTTGCTTTTTTCAGCTTCAAATTAAAACACTGAGCTTGTCACTCATTAAACTATATACTTTCATACATATTTTTAATTTCAAATATATTTTTTTATTTTCAAATATAATTATATATTTTTTTAATTTTTTAAAATTAATTTAACTATATTTTTTTGCAGCTCAACACTTTGTGTTTTTAGTTTTTCTTTTGCTTTTTCTTTTTGCTTTCACTTCCATAACTTACATTCGCTTCATTTAGTTTCAACTCTCGTATTTATATATAGTTAAAGTACTTAATTTTACAGCTACATCAATTTCAATTACAGACACACACACATATAATTGGTACTTACTACTAAGCTTACTTTTAACTTTACACTTTACTAATTGCAATTAGAATTTGTACAGTAACGCTGTTATAACTATCTGCAATATTTTCATTCGTTTCACTTGCATATTTCATTAATTTACATATATTTTACCTATCACGAGAAGGAAATTGACACGTTTTTTCATGTATGATGATCATGGGTATCTGGAAAGAGATAAAAAATGTGTAGGAGAGAGAGAAAATTTTAAAACATTAGTATATTTATCTGTTGATAAAATTTCAAATATAAATATATATAATTTTCGTCACAATACAATAACAAAAATGTGCTTTTATAGACAGTTGTAGACATTTTTTTGTTGACAAGGACTAAAAATATCGTGATCTTGACATAAATACATTGATAAAGACATATTTGAAACTTTAGTATCCCTCTAACAATTACTTATAAACTTGTTGAGAATTAGTCCGATTTTTTTAAATTTTTATGAAATGCTTTAATAAATCTCTCAATTGACTCAAAATTACAGGAATCTAACAAAAATTATATTTTACAGCTGATGAATAACTTATATGATTTCTTATTATCCAGTCTTACCCTCATGGTTTAGCTTTACTTTTATCGATTTAGCACTATTTCATTTAGAAAATTTTATTCCAAACCTATATAACTAGCTCCATACTCTTATCTCAACTCTTAGAATTGTCACGAGACGAGACACAATATTTCCTAGAGGGATAGCTGTCAAATGTACTGTCAACATGTGGTTGATTGTTATTGAATATGTCAGTCTCGTTGTCCTCTCACCAGAAGATATTCGGAATATGTATTTAAAACTAATGTGATGATGTCATTGGTATCATTTTGAATTTATTGTTTTTATTATAATTATCATTAGAACAAAATAAAAAGAATTTCTTTATTTTTCTAGAACTCATTGTTAGACAAAAAAAGAAAGAGTTTTATGTTATTTAAAAAAAAAAATTGGAGACAATGCGTCCAAGGAAGAGAAAAAAATTAGGCCTAGAATAATATGTTTGCTATAACAGCTTCGTTCCACTTGTTCAGCTATCAAACGATCGGGTCGTCATGATCAAACTTCATACAAGTCAACTTTCTTGGAAATTTGCATCAATTATTTTGCTAACTAATAGCCTTTTTACAAAGGAGCTAATGGATCAATTAACCGGCCTCTGCTCGATTAAAACGCTTATTAAGATTTTTAATTTAATTTTAATCGACTTGAAAATGAAATGCAACTCTGCGACAAATACCGTATTAGTAATTATATATACGTTCTTTGTCTGCGATTGGGTGTATTTTTTGATAAAAAAAAGCTACAGTAGATGTCGCTGCTAAACATATCAAACAGCTGATGAAACTTACCAACTTCTTATGAAAATCAAAAACAAAAATGTATAACATCTAACCGGTTATCGAGTAGCCGACAGTGTAAAAGGCAAAAAAGGGTTCCTCAATAAAATTTTTGACTGATTAATTAATTTGGCTGTGTAAAAACGCTATAAGGCTCAATCCACACCGGATTAGTCAAGACGTCTTTTCTTGTGTGATACGACAACAGCTCATAGCTTCATATGTGACAATCCACACCGAACAAGATGGGACAAAAAATATGTTTTTGTGTCTCATTAGTCAAAGACGTTTTTAACTAATCCGGTGTCGGTTGAGCCTAAATAGTGTATCATATTACATGTGTTGTCACTAGCTGATGTTGCTATGTGATGATGAGGATTAAAGTTTCTAAGATTGTCATTACAAAACAAACTTTGATCTGACAAATCAAGTGTTGATGCGATGTTCTGAAAAGCAATGTGATCCTATGACAAACAATTTAATTATCGTTACCTACAATTATTTTAAGTGATGTGATTTATCGATATGATGAAAAAAGGAATCAATATACTGCGTTATGAGGTGACATCTTTTTCACTAGGTAATCAAGTCATACAATTCGATGTGATGTGAAATCATGTGATTTGCAGTCATGTGTTGTGGTCATATGATCAATGTAAAATTAAATCATCACAAACACTCAAAAATTTTTTTTGTGTATATGATAAGATGAGATGGTGTGATGAAAGCTATAGAACACAAAAGACCATATTTGTTTTCACCAACTGACCAACGATGTGAAGTCATGTGATGTGATCATATCGATTGCTTTTTTCATTTTATATGATGTGAAATGACGATTTGAAAAACATCTTAAATTAAATTTAAATATGTAAATTGATGTGGTGAGAATTACATTAAAACAGTGAAATTGAAATCACTTTTATGGTGAAATCAGAGAAAAAATATGAAATTACAATAAAAAAAGTGCGAAAGTGATTATAATATCAAGAATTATGTTTTTTTTTTTCAAAAAATCCACATGGTTGTGTGTGCTCTAACAACACAAACGACGCCGCACATTAATATTTGAACTATACGAATACACTTGCAATTCAACTGACAAGGACTTTGTGCTTTTTCAGATTAACTTTAAAGTTCTTTTCTAATAAATGTTACCAATTCCGCAGAAAATTGCAAGTATTTCTGGAAAAAAATACATACATTTTATTTTAAAGTTAAACACCATTGAAATCCAAAATATTTTCATTTAAATATATATTTATTTAAAAGCTTTTTACAACTGCCCACCCACAAGGTGATGCCAAAGCGTAGTCTATATACACGCCCTCAACTCAAAAGCAACACCAACAATAGCCCACAACAACAAAAAAGCTCACCAACTCACTAACTAACACGCGCTTCCGCGTGTTTTATGTGACCAAAAGTATTCGTACCGAAATTCTGTACCACCCACATGCTCCGCCCGCACCGCTATCATTAGGCGTACGGCCAACACTCAAAGGTAATTATCTGAGAACTCCAAAGCTGTTGTTGGACAACTCTTACGCATTGAGCGCGTCATCTGTGTATAATTACCGCCAGCGCACATGCCTATGGCATCATCGAGTTCCGTTAACGGCGCTGCGCGCTTCGTACGCACATCGTGGGCTGGTAGTAATACCAGCGAGTCGCGCTTGATAGCTTTGCAATTGAAAGCAATGAAATTCATTTCCGTTGCTGTTGTGTTTGGTAACATGCAATTTTTATTATTCATGCTATTGTTGTTGTTGTTGTTCTTGTGATATTTACCAAATCGACAGCTACTAGTAGCCGTGCTATGTCTGATTGACTTGTGTTGTTGGCAATTACCTTGTGTTATCGCTAATGTGGCGGCAGGTGTGTTATGCTGTGAGGAGGACGTCGTTGCTTGTAGATTGAGTGAATTGTTTGTGGAACCCGAACCGGAGCCGCCGCCGCCGCCTGCATTGCCGCCGCCCATTAGCGTAGCACTCATACCGCCGGTTAGAGAATTGACGCTCGCTACAGGCTGATGATGTGTGGCAATGCCGCCCATGGATATGCCGTTAGTGCCGTTGCTGCCATTCAGTTCGCCACCCTTGTGTGTGGCCTCAAAATCGACTAGGCGTTGCTTGAGTATGCGGATCTTCTCCTCTTTCTGTGCGGGGGATGAGAGTGAGAGAAAGAGAATGGAAGAGTGATTAAATTTAAATATTTAAGTGTCTATAAAATATGTTGTTGTAGTCTTATAAGGTAAAATAAAATAAAATAAAATAAAATAAAATAAAATAAAATAAAATAAAATAAAATAAAATAAAATAAAATAAAATAAAATAAAATAAAATAAAATAAAATAAAATAAAATAAAATAAAATAAAATAAAATAAAATAAAATAAAATAAAATAAAATAAAATAAAATAAAATAAAATAAAATAAAATAAAATAAAATAAAATAAAATAAAATAAAATAAAATAAAATAAAATAAAATAAAATAAAATAAAATAAAATAAAATAAAATAAAATAAAATAAAATAAAATAAAATAAAATAAAATAAAATAAAATAAAATAAAATAAAATAAAATGAAATGAAATGAAATGAAATAAAATGGAATGAAATGAAATGAAATGAAATAAAATAAAATAAAATAAAATAAAATAAAATAAAATAAAATAAAATAAAATAAAATAAAATAAAATAAAATAAAATAAAATAAAATAAAATAAAATAAAATAAAATAAAATAAAATAAAATAAAATAAAATAAAATAAAATAAAATTAAATAAAAATAAAAATAAAATAAAAATAAAAAAAAATAAAATAAAATTAAATAAAATAAAAATAAAAAAAAATAAAATAAAATAAAAAAAAATAAAAAAAAATAAAAAAAATTAAATAAAATTAAAATAAAATAAAATAAAAAAAAATAAAAAAAAAAAAAATAAAAAAAAGTAAAATAAAATGAAATGAAATGAAATGAAATGAAATAAAATAAAATAAAATAAAATAAAATAAAATAAAATGAAATGAAATGAAATGAAATGAAATGCAATGCAATGCAATGCAATGAAATGAAATGAAATGAAATAAAATAAAATAAAATAAAATAAAATAAAATAAAATAAAATAAAATAAAATAAAATAAAATAAAATAAAATAAAATAAAATAAAATGAAATGAAATGAAATGAAATGAAATGAAATGAAATGAAATGAAATGAAATAAAATGGAATGAAATGAAATGAAATGAAATGAAATAAAATAAAATAAAATAAAATAAAATAAAATAAAATAAAATAAAATAAAATAAAATAAAATAAAATAAAATAAAATAAAAAAAATAAAATAAAACAATAATAAACATAACATAATAGCAAGCATATATATTAACATAGAATGATATTTTCGTTAAAAATTTAAAATCTTCTTCAAACACATCAGTCTTATAAACAGCTGTTTCGCGGTCTCAATTTTCAGCTGTTTGTCCAATAACAAGAAAGGAAAGCAAAAATCGAAAAATAGCCATCCGTCAAGAAGTGCAAATAAGTCGCACTGCTGAAGACTGTTTTAAAGCTAAGCATAGATGTGCAACATATGCATGTGTTGCCAGTTATGTGTGTGTTAAACTCGTAATAAAATATGGGTAACTTAAGCTTTCAACACTACAAACGCCTTCTATAAATATATATGTATAAGTGAACCTTCTGGTGGCTGCTGCAGTTAATCTCAGCTTGTTGGCCATAAGCACATACAAACTTACTTGCACATAGCTTGAAGTAAGTTTGCAAGTTTACACGCGATTTTTGCCGTTTTATTGTTAACAATTCCCCTTGCAATGCGCTTGCAAACTCTCACATATACTAACATGTACCCCTTTCTTGTTGTTGCCGGCATTTGCCAATGCCAACCAGAGTTCCGGAACGCTACAGTTCACTGCAATCTGCTGCACAGCACATAAGCGCCACACGGAGCACTGTGGCCGACTACCGCCACTCCGCCATCTACATTCTTCTACGCCTCGTCTCACCACTCGCCATACAAACCAATCACACAACGATCCATTGTGGCATGTAATTGCTATGGCGAGCATTGGCGCCACGTTGCCAACCACGCCGGCATCAATGGTGCGTTGCCGCGAACGCGCACAGCAATTCATCTTCCTCTTCTACGTAGCGATTCTTCCAAACGCCATTGTGGACAGTGAGTACATATGTGTGTGTCTGTGTGCTTGTGCACTTGTGCGTCTGACATGATGACATGGTGTAATCCATATTTGTCAATTCGCACCCTGATGAGCACTAAAAATATTGATTGTATGCGTTTGCAACAGACACACATACACACATCTACATCTCCTTGTTGCTGCTTGCATCATTCGCCGCCCACACATCGCTCTCCTTTTGCCAACTCTTGTATGTTCTGTAACTCTTCGTCGCTTACTCTGTATTGTTGTTGTCCAAATGTAATCAGCGAAAATTCTTCAGCCAACATGAAATACGTATATGTATGTACATCATGTTGTTGCCATCATCGTTGCTGTGATAAGAATTTATTGATTGACTCGTGCATTCATCTGCCGCTCTGCATTCTCTGCATTTCCGCCGCACCAAAAATTGATCTCTTAATGTTGCTCGTTTGTAGTTTCACGTATGAAGTCAAATATTTTCCTCGGAATTCTCTTCCTTCGCGCAAATTGAATTAAATGCGCTTGTCTGCACCGAGGGACTCCAGGGGGTAATGATTTAATTTAATAACTTTTGTAGGAGACTTAAACTCATTTAATGAGCGTGAGCGATTTAATTGTTGTACATTCAATTGTGATTGAGTTTGTTTGAGTACGAGAAGATAAGTATTGAATGATTTTCGAGTGGTGACTAATAAAAAATGCAATTAAAATTTATTTAGAGTACTCTAGGGGCTATACTTAGACTAATTAAGTTCCTTATTAAATATTACAAGAGTAAATAGTAGAGAAAGTGAGAGTGGAAAATAAGTGACATAGTAACGGAACTCGTTTTTTCTCACTCAGTACAAACTCTCTGAACTCTTTACAAAAATCTTCAGTAGAATCACGAACTTATTGAAGATAAGAGACGCAGTAACTGAACTCTCTTTTGTCACTCACTGAAAGCTCTCAGAACTCTTTACGAAACTCGTCAGATCTTACTGGACATTTCATTGAAACTACCAGATCTTCCAAAAAATGATTAAAGTAGCCTGAACAATCTCACACCAAGTCTTACACAGAAAAATTTAACTATATACTAACTTTTTTTTAATCACATAGTGATCATTCAGCATATTGAAAAATGATTCATGTTAGTTCCCAAGCTAACTGAGCCTTTCTCAAACTACACTCCAGTAAATTTTCATAGTTTAATACTTCTCTATAATCTTCGTTTCCAGAGGTAGAGCACATTTCAGAACCCTTCATTGTGGTATTCCTTTCTGATATAAGCTTCCATAAGAAACATGTTCTAAGGACCCTTCAGTATGCCTGATTTCCCGATAACCTTGACAATACTCTTAATGAGCTATACTTAAATTTTCTCCGTTTTATTTACCTGTGTTATCAGTCGTTGCAGATCCTCATTTTCAGTAACCAATTTCTGATAGCGTTCCTCATCCTCTTTCGAAATACCAGAGTCGGGATTGTACTTGGATTCAGCTTTATCCTTTGGATGGCGTATAACTTCAATGACCTGTGGAGCGACAAGCGATTTTAATAGTTAGTTTTCTAATTTAGTTTATTTTAAAGAAATATCATTAACAGGCAATATCACACGATTTTCCTTAAATTGATACCAGCGCCATCTATTGTACTCATAATTTTCCGCATAAATAGTTTGCGTGACCCACGGACTCACCTTTGGCACAAATATCAGCAACATACTTAGGAAACAACAAAATATCACAGCCAATGCAACAAATGCGAATGAGGCATCCTGTTGCGATGCGATGACCATGCCCACCGGGGCTGTGATTAAACACAGCACAACCACATTGTAAATGCTCATGCCGACATAACGGGAATCATTGATTTGTTTCACCTTAATCGAACGCGTTTCGTAGGCCAAAAAGAGGCCAAACACGAGTATTAGCCCTTTAAAGCCGTAAACGAGGCCTGAAGAGAGAGAAAGAAGGGAAAAAATTTTCAATAAGTGTATAGTAGGAAATCGACATGATACTGTCAATATTTTCATTTTATTTTATTTTATTTTTTTAATTAGAAGAAAAATAAATATGAGTATAAAAGTGAGTACGAGTAGGAGTATGAATATAAAAATTAGTATGTGTGAGTACAAGTATGAGTATTGAAGAATTGTTAAAGAAATTAATATGAATACAAATATGAATATGAGTACTCATGCTTGAATATATAAGCATGAGTATAAAAGTGAGTAGGAGTGTGAGCATGAGTATGCAAGTTTAAATTAAGCCTATTTTGTACTACTCATATCTTTTGTACTCACCCAACCACATTGAATTGTGATGACTCTCACAGTGCTCCAATTCTGGACGTATTTTAATATCATCGGATGTTAATACAGGATCTTCGAGTGGGAATGTTTCAAGTATACGCTGTAACGGATCAAAAATCTGCCAGGCGAATAGTATAACTAAATCTACAGACAACAGGCCGGAGACCATGGTGTAAAGCTTCCATGGTTCGACTTTTTTCTGAAAAGAAAAGAAGTATACATTAATAAATGAATTAAAAAAGAGTAAAATTAATAATTTATTGGTATTAAACAAAATAGGGTTGCCATTAATCTCGAAAATATTATACACTAAAATATATAATTTAAAATATTTCTCTAAGACTGGACATTAAGTCTAAGTAATTGCACTTATGGTAATAAGTAAAAGAAAATATAAGGCTATTTTTAAAAGGGTTGCCATATATCTTCAAAATGAAAATAAAGTATATCATATTTGTAGTATTTATAGGAAAAATATTTTAATAATTTCCTTTAATTTTTTTATGCAGATTTTTTCTTTTAATAAAGTTTAGTAAGGTTGCCATATATTTAAAAGCAGAGAAAATTATATTAAAGCTATTTAAATTGGATAATGTGGCTGTTCTACCAGATATTTAAAAAAATTCTAATAATGAACGAACAAAATTTATTTTAGCATTTATAGCAGGGTTGCCATATCAATTAATAAATAAATTTGACTTTAATTTTATCAATCCATAAAATTTTAATGTTTGATAAATAACTTCTGAAGTAAATAGGAACTGTTGATTAACGTTTTCGCTTAACAGTGTTGCCATATTGTGCAGAATATCTTTTGCCACACTTCTAATACTAGATAAATAATTATATTTTTTTAAGTTTAACAGCGTTTAATGATGGCAATTTATTTTCGTTCAAATAATTTTCCTTCAGAATATATAAATTAAATATATTTTTAAAGCAGGGTTGCCATATAAATTTATCACAGGAAGTTATATTTGTTGGTAACTAGTTTAAAATGTGAAAATTCAGTATATAATCTTCGAGTAATATAAAAATATGGCGATTCAAGCAAAATTTCAGACAGTGTTGCCACATTTTTATAATTTTTTTTTAAGAATCCAGTTTTTTGACAAAAAAATAATTTCATATTAGTATTAAACAAGAAACTAATAATTGCGCTATTAATATTTTTTGGAGTTGCCACCTTTTTTAAATGAAAAAATAATTATAATATGCAAGTTTCATATTTTTCAATATATTTATATTCCCCTCAGCAACTATTGGCTTTGTTTTTAATATTTTTTCTTGCTTTGGCATCTCAAAAGGTTAAATACTCACATGCATACCGCAAATTGTGTGAGTGAATATGAAATGACATATGTGCCAGCCGCTGCACCTGTTTGTAATTAGCTCGACTGGCTTGCTACACGCACGCCCCTTTTGTAATGTGCGCTGATTAATTAGTTTACAGAGTCATCATCATCAGCAGCATTGTCTGCGGGGCCCCTGACACTATATACTATCGCTTCGTTCTCACTCGCTCTAAAGTCTACATACATATAGCAAGGTAATGTAATGCAGTGCTATGTAATTGTAGTTCACACGCATGTTACACACACAAATGCAACGCTGATTGTCTGTTTGACTACGCATAATGTTTAACCAACTGACAGGCAGGTAGGCAGTCAGGCATCAGTCATGCACCACACAAGCATATACACAAGCTCAGCAATTTAGCACTCTGTGCACCTGTGTGGGTATATATGTAGTGTATATGGAGCTCCCTGGTTTGCTAACAATCATAATGCGCATTAGGGAATACTAAATGATTAGATGTGTAAGCTTAAGTGTATGTCTGTGTGTGTGCGCAAGCGGCTAAGCTTTAGTGTGGCATTAATGCAGTATATTGTGCGTGTGGCTTTGCGCCAGTGTGACCCCTGTGCATATTTATGACCTCTAATTGCGGTTTGCCTGCGTGTATATTATTCTGCCTGCCATTGCGGTATACTATGAACTCAATTGAGCCTATCATCGCAGCTGCTTTGTACTCTCTTGCACACACACACTAACATACATAGTTTGTATTTCTAAACTACTGTTATTGCTCAATTGTACAACAATTTGTTTGCAATGAATTTGACGCCATTTTTCATTTGTATTTGGCATTGATTGCTTGCTACCTCGTTGTTCCTCCAGCTGTTTTCGTTGCTGCCTTCCATTGAAAGTGCTCATTAGCAGTCTAATTTCAATGGCAGCTCGCCTTTGTTGCAAATGACAATGAAATTAGTGCATCACTAAATGTTAACTCTCTCGTGTGTGTCGCTGTAAGGCAAATAATTTTGACAAATAATGAAATTATAATTGCATGAAAGCTAGCATATTTGCCCGTATTTGTCAAGTTTGGCATTCGTTTGTATGCGGATTAGTTTTAGTTGTATGGCTTTGTTTGAAAAATTGTTGAGTTCTTGGTATTATGTTTATTTAGTAGAGAGATTAAGTGATTTTTAGTGATTTATTTTAATTACTTTCATGTATTTTGCGCAGCTTTCATGGAAAATTGTTATAAATTACTATTATTATGCCAGCGACATCTGTTGTGCACACATTTTTATTACTTTTCGGTAATAAAAATATAACTCGAACATGTGTTTGATATGATTGTCGGAGAAAGCTTTCGAAAAATTCTACAAGAGCGTTATCTATCGTTGGAAGTTTTTATTTCCAACGGTAAACGGTAAACGGATCGCCATCATCACTGAAAGTCAGTCGGCTCTCCAGGCAATATTATCCTTTGAAATAGATTCACGGCTGGTTCAGGACTGCATTGAGAAACTTGACCCTTAAACCCTGTCAACAACAGTATAACCTTGATCTGGGTACCAGAACACAAAGGTATACAAGGAAACGAACTCGCGGAATTCGCTCTAGATTACACTTGAAGGGATTTCGCCACTACAAACTGTTTCTCAGGGGATACAATAGGGAAAAATTTAAACAACTAATTGCGCTCCCAAGAAACCAACTGAGACAATTAGTGACACTTTACACTGGACTATGGTGCCATTTGTACAAACTCGGAATCTGCTCAGGCTCTGTGATCTAGCAGCGGTGTCTCTTGAGCTTCTATTCCTTGACTGCCCGGTGATTTTGAGGAAAAGGAGTCAGGTAATGGGATCTCTGTATCCGCAAGAGGAAAGTATCGTGTCCATCAGCCTTGTAATAATATTAAGTTTTCTTAACTCGACGGGGTTGGATGGTATTTTGTGATAACGGGATAGGGCACAAAAAGCCTTAGGTCGCAGTGTATTCCCCAAATCTTAATATAATCCACCCCCGAAGTCCTTTTTAGCGGAGGTGCCCCTCACAATCAGGGAGATATTCCGAATGGGGGAAAAGAGAGACAGAGGCACTGGCGGCAGACAGCGCGTCTACGCCTATTGGAAGACACTATAACATGTCAGTGTGTCTTAAACCTCCAAAGTAGCTTCTGGAACTTTATACAGGTCACTGCAAGCATCTATACTCCTTCAAGTCCCCATATTCAAAAGTATTCTTGACATGTTGTTATAAGAAAGGGGTGATCTCAAAGTTTTCAGGACTTTCATCTCAAAATATGTGAGATCATTTTCCTAAGGCCTTTTTGAACTCATTCTATATGAACAAAATATTGAGACTTTAGCATGCTCAGGCTAAAAAAGATAAATGTCGGAAAGTCCTAGACCTCAATGCTTCGGTCAATGTAACTGTATTTCATTTTAATATTTGACAAGAGAAACTTTTCTCTACGAGATGACTATATCTATCCATCGACCAGTTATATGACTCATAAGTTATGGCTTGATACAATTTACTAAATTAATAACTCCTCATTAGAGGAGGGTGCATAAACTTTTACTTTGTGAATATTCAGATTTGTTTCGGATAAGCCTAGATGTGGTAAATTTTTCACAAATATAATACTATCTACCTTGATATTTATGGATGTTATCTTTCTGAGTGCAAATCTTTTGGAAGTATGAGCAAATAAGTCCAGAATGATTAATGAGAGCGAACAAATGATAGTCAGCTTCTATTTCCCTGAAAATTCCGGAATTCGCTGAAATATCCAGCACTTTCGCTCGAAATTTCCACCTGCGCATTTCACTGTAACAGTAAAGTGCTTTCATTTCATTTGAAATCAATTTCAACTAATTAAGCCATCGAAATTAAACGAATGATATATACTGTTTATAGTTGAATTATAAGTGTAATAATTGGGTAGCGTATTTTGTATTATTGCTGCGATGCGAGTCGTTATATTGAATTGATTGGTTCGTTAAGCAATTGGCCACAACTGCGTGAATTAATTAATATGGCATAAAGCGTTTATATTGGCCAGCTTTGAGATATATTCGTTTTAATTGAGTGACCTGCGTGCGATAACGAATTTAAATACATTTGATGTATATATCGAAATATTTCTGAGAGTTCACTGAAGAAGCTATAATTTGGAATTTAATACCATTTTTTGTTATTTTTTTTAATATTTCAAGGTTTCATATTGTAAAGATTTTAATTTAAAAAATTTGTAATTACTTATATTTCTTACTAAACAAATTTTGACGTTGCAATTAAATTAATATTTTTATTCATTTTGTATAACCTTTAGTTTCACTTACTTTTGGATCTGTTTTCGCTTTTGTTGTAAAACGATGCACACGCCAGACTTTGCTGAACATAGCACCATAGGCTAATGTAAAACCGGTGGTTAGTAGCCAAGCGCGTGCTTGACATATCTGTCAAAAGAAAAAAGTAAAAGAAAGAATAGGAAATTGTTTATATATTTAATTTTTATGAAATTGTGTTGCTAATATCTGGAAAATTTTTTATTTGGAATCGAACCACATTTACCGTAATAAAAGGTTCTCATAATATATACTATTTATTTCAATTTATTTATGTTTATAAGTGTTATAAATTCCCAATTGTTCAACACTTACTTTTGGATACTCCTCTGGACTGACAAATCGTCCATCCATACCCAAGAGTATGACTGATGCCAGACATATGATGACACCAAAGAGCATTATGGTATTACATACAGGATGTGATGATTGTATGACTCTGTAAAGAAATTGAAAAAAGAAAATTATCAATGTCATATGAAATTATGTATATTTATTTATAATATTTAATTTAAAAACAAAATATTTTATTATTTTTACAAAAGTATATTTTTATAAATAACTCTCCAAGGCAATGGTATGACGCCTTCACTATAATAACATATCTTCCTTACTCTAATTGAGTTTTAATAAAATAATGTTATAGCCTTTTCATACAGGAGCTAATTGATCAATTAACCGGCCTTTGCTCGATTAAAGCGCTGATTTAGATCGATTTACCATAAAAATTAAGAATCTTATTTTTCTACAATAATTTTGAATCGAATTATAATCGAGTTGAAAATGCATTACAACTCTGCGACAAAGAAGATATTAGGTTATCACCCTTCCGCTTTTTGGCTCCTTATTTAATGCTTTATATAAAAAGTGTTAGAGTGATCGGACTTAGTTCAAATATGCGCCATATCGTCCGATAATCTGTTTCCATCGGACGGCAACTTAATAATACCCCCCTCGTAGAAGCCCCTCCTTCTTATTTGCGAAGAATTCGGACAGTCACTTTCCACAAGCCTCTGTTAAGTTCAACTTTACACCACCAAGGGCGTTCGCCATGGACAGGAACAGGTTGGCGCTATGACCGGGCTATATGGTGGATGCGATAAAGCCTCCCATCCGAGCCCCGGTAGCATCTGTTGGCCATTTCTGGTCGATCGCTTGCTTCAAGCGGTCCAGTTGTTCGCAGTAGATGGTAGAATTAAGCGTCTAGCCATATGGGAGCAGTTCATAGTGGATGATTCCCTTCCAATCCCAGCAAACACACAACAAAACCTTCCTGGCCGTCAATGTCGGCTTGGCCACTGTTTGGGACGATTCACCGGCCTTAGACCATGACCGTTTTCACTTGATATTATCGCATGTGATCCATTTTTCGTTGCCAGTCACCATCCGCTTCAAAAATGGGTCGAGTTCGTTCCGTTTCAGGAGCATATCGCAGGCGTTGTTTAGGTCCAAAAGGTTTTTTTGCATCAAATCATGCGGCACCCAAACATCAAGCTATTTTGTGTATCCAGCCTTCTGCAGATGGTTTTACTTATGACTCAATCTCCCGGAAATAATTAGTTTGGTCCAATACCAAGAAAAAAGTCAATTTTGTCGTCTAGTGTAATGAATAGTTGTATGGCTGAATAATGGTTACTCATACCCCATGGTGAACTGCATTTGTGTTTTTAAACGCTTGAAATAAGTTTTTTTTTTGCAAGAAAAATGTATTTAATAATAATTTTTTATAATTAAGGTGCATTTTTTTGTTGTCTAAGTTCAATGACATCACTTCTGGGAACTATGGATATAAGAATTTCCTTTCTAATATTAAGCGATTTGCCTTTCAACTACATGAGTTGTTGAATGTAATTATAAATATGCGAAAAATCCAAAACACCTTCTACAGGGGCTTAATTGTAAGCCAGCATCTCTTATTTGTCTATCCTTCTTGGAAGGACAGCTTCGCACATAATACAAATAAAGCTTCTTTTACACTGAGAAAAAGTGTTTAGCATATAAAAATATGAACTTAATCGCTAAAATTAATTTTCTTGACTTCAAAGATAGTGCTGTCTAATAGAAAAAATATCCACAGCAGTTATATTAAAGAAACTAAGCCAAAGTAGCAATTTTAATTTTTATACTCTCGCAACAAATGTTGCTAAAGAGAGTATTATAGTTTTGTTCACATAACGGTTGTTTGTAACACCCAAAACTAAACGAGTTAGATATAGGGTTATATACACCAAAGTGATCAGGGTGAAGAGTGGAGTTCAAATCCGAATGTCTGTCTGTCCGTCCGTCCGTCTGTGCAAGCTGTAACTTGAGTAAAAATTAAGATATCTTGAGGAAACTTGGCACACTTATTCCTTAGCACCATAGCAAGGTTGCTTTCGAAAATGAGCAAAATCGGACCACTGCCACGCCCACAAAATGGCGAAAACCGAAAACACATAAAGTGCCATAACTAAGCCATAAATAAAGCTATGGAAATACAATTTGGTATGAAGGATCGCACTATGAAGGGGCATATTTGGATGTAATTTTTTTGGGGAAGTGGGCGTGGCCCCGCCCCCTACTAAGTTTTTTGTACATATCTCGCAAACCAATAGAGCTATATAAACCAAACTTCCTGCAGTCGTTTTTTTAGCCACTTCCTAATACAGTCCAAAAATGAAAGAAATCGGATAATAACCACGCCCCCCTTCCATACAAAAGTTAGGTTAACAAGTAAGGAAGGGCTAAGTTCGGGTGTAACCGAACATTTTATACTCTCGCAATTTATTTAATTAACTTTATTTATATTATATAATACACAATTTGACCCACATATTCGTCATATATATTGTATAAAATCCATTGCAAGTTGGAAACCATAATACTAGGTTAGAAGCACCGAGGTCCTCGTGTTCGATATATGTGGCCTTAAAAACCTATGGTCCGATTTCGGCGATTTTGAGAGTGGGGCTGCCACACTATAAACATAGTATTTGTGCAAAGTGCTGCACCGATATCTTCACTAGTACTTACTTTATATATTGTAATGTAAACGATTCAGATTGTCTTCAAAGTTCTGGTATATAGGAAGTAGGCGTGGTTGTGAAGCGATTTAGCCAATTTTCGCAGCATATCATTGGGATGTAAAGAAACTATTACAAACCAAGTTTCATTGAAATCGGTCGAGTAGTTCCTGAGATATGGTTTTTGACCCATAAGTGGGCGACGCCACGCCCATTTTTCATTTTGTAAAAAAATCTGAGTGCAGCTTCCATCTGCCATTCCTTATGTGAAATTTAGTGTTTCTGACGTTTTTCGTTTGTGAGTTAACCCATTTTTAGTAATTTTCAACTTAACATTTGTATGGGAGGTGGGCGTGGTTATTATCCGATTTCTGTCATTTTTGGAATGTATAAGGAAATGGCTAAAAAAAACGACTGCAGAAAGTTTGGTTTATATAGCCCTATTGGTTTGCGAGATATATACAAAAAACCGATTTGGGGGCGGGGCCACGCCCACTAACCCAAAAAAAATACATCCACATATGCCCCCTCATAGTGCGATCCTTTATACCAAATTTTATTTCCATAGCTTTATTTATGGCACTTTATGTGTTTTCGGTTTTCGCCATTTTGTGGGCGTGGCAGTGGTCCGATTTTGCTCATTTTCGAAAGCAACCTTCCTATGGTGCCAAGAAATAAGTGTGCCAAGTTTCATCAAGATATCTTAGTTTTTACTCAAGTTACAGCTTGCACAGACGGACGGACGGACAGACAGACATTCGGATTTGAACTCCACTCTTCACCCTGATCACTTTGGTATATATAACCCTATATCTAACTCGTTTAGTTTTGGGTGTTACAAACAACCGTTATGTGAACAAAACTATAATACTCTCTTAGCAACTTTGTTGCTAGCAACTTTGTTGCGAGAGTATAAAAATTACTAAAAGTGGGTTAACTCACTAACGAAAAACGTCAGAAAAACGAAATTTCACATAAGAAAATGGAAAATGGGCGTGGCGTCGCCCACTTATGGGTCAAAAACCATATCTCAGGAACTACTCGACCGATTTCAATGAAACTTGGTTTATAATAGTTTCCTTACATCACAATGATATGTTGTGAAAATAGGCCAAATCGGTTTACAACCACGCTACTTCCTATATACCAGAACTTTGAAGACGATCTGAATCGTTTACTTTACAATAGATAAAGTAAGTACTAGTGAAGATATCGGTGCAGAACTTTGCACAAATACTACGTTTATAGTGTGGCAGCCCAATTCTAAAAATCGCCAAAATCAGACCAAATGTTTTCAAGGCCCCATATGTCGAACATGAGGACCTCGGTGCTTCTAACCTATTATTAGGGTTTTCAACTTTCAATGGACTTTATATAATGTATATGACGAATATGTGGGTCAAATTGGGTATTATATAATATTAATTAAGTTAAATAAATAAATTGCGAGAGTATAAAATGTTCGGTTACACCCGAACTTAGCCCTTCCTTACTTGTTTTTATTTAATTTATTTTCTATTTTTTATATTTTTCATTCTTATTTAACACTTCCATCCTCAGACGCTTTTCTCACAATTCGCGCATTTCCTCTTCTTCACATTCATCCTTTATTCCATTGCCCTGCCTGTGTGGCGCTTATTCACTCATGCAGTCAACGGAAAGACAATGCTTGCTGACCGCAATGTCTGCTTACACACTAACACTGGTATATTTTTTATACTCCACCGCTGCTTTGACTCTACTTTCTAAGAGTTGAATACTTTTACTTTGCCATTATCTAGCGCCTTTTGTTATGCTAATTTACTTGGTACTATCTTTGCACTGGAATATAATAGCATGCCGCGCCGCTGCTGCGACGGAAGTATAAAAGTAAAATAATTCTCTTCGGTTTTCTTTTTGGCCGGCTGACATCCTGTTGCATTGTGTGCGCGGCTGTCATAATAAAATCGCTTTATTTTCATAAGCAAAGCCCTTGTGACTTTTGTCACAGCGGCAGCGGCGGATGACAGCGTCAGCTTCACTTCAGCAACTTTGCACTTTGTTACACACACATACACCGCGCAATGCCGTTAACAAATATTTACACGCACACACACACATACAAACACTTTTCTCTTATGTCCTGCCATCGTCACTACGATACACACACACACTTCCGCTTACCAAACATCGTTAGTGGTCGCTCAACAACTTTAGTGTTCATCGTCATCGTCTTTGTTGCTTTGCTTATATCGTTTATTTGTCGCCATCGTCGTTCGTAGGTTCGCCTGCTCGTTGACAGCCACAGCGCCGCACTGGCAATTGGCTTATCTCTGTGTGTCAATCAATTGATGCCATTTAATCCGACAGCTGCTGCCGCCACTTGGGCCCTGCTGTCACACGCCGGTGCGCTTCGCTATTGTCAACCGTGTTCGGACACATTTGTATGGTTGTTGTTGTTGTTTTTGTTTCGGCTGCTTGAAATATCCTTTGCAATTGTAATATGAATGGTTTTTCCTCCTATCATTTCTTTCAACGCTTTTGTTACTTGCTTTCGCAACACTTTGATGTCCTTTGCAGGATATGAAATGAACACACCCGCACACTAGCTACTCAACGCGACTGCCTTTTGACAGCGTTGGGCGCGTCTTCTCGGCTTGTCTCTTGTTTTTACTGTCGCGCCAATGCTTTTGTTTATCTACTTTCTTTCGCTTAGCGCGCTAGTCTTTGTTTACTTTGACATTTAATGGAAAAAGGTATTGAAATTTCACTATAGACCAACGCAGAAACACCAACCCTGATACACTCTCACACACATGTACTTTATCACCTCAACTGGCTTATCTTCATTTGTGCGGCTCACGAATAGCTCCACTCAGCTCAGCTCGTTTTTCACTTAGGTACTTGCCTATAAAGAGTGCTTCATTCGCCTTCTCTTTCTCCCTTTCAGCTTTGCTGTTGGTCTCATTTTAATGAGCACTATGTTAAGTTAAGGCTATGTTAAGTAAATTTCGCCAACTTGTTGATAGCTATCAATCGTTTGGCTTAGTGAAAATTGTTTAATTGTCTAATTAACTTCAATTGATTTTGTGAGGTTCTCAAAAAGTTCGGCAGTTGAGTGGTGTAGTAGTCGCGCTTTGTGTAAGTTGAGCCTTTTATGTGTCTATCGGAGAGTGACTTCAAAGTCATTTGGTAGATTAGGTTATCATTTAATTGTGCATGTCTTGCTTTAGGTGATTGTTTTGATTACAGAATTGCTTGTTGGCGCCTCATTGTGCTGCAGGCGATTAGCTGACTACAGTAAGTCATTTGAGTAGAAAATCAAGTCTGGTGTAGAAAGAAAGGCAAGGCCAGTGTGCATGCAATGATGAATTGTAGTGGTAGAATTTTACAATAGACTCACAATATAGAACAAAAAACGGAGCTCTTCGACAACAATTTAAATCGATAGATTTTGGACAACATTCAAACGAAGAAAATAGATGGAAAGGTAAACTCGAAGCAAAAACTCTCGACATCTTGAATGTCTTCAGACATTTTAAAGTCAATAAGTACTAGTCAGAGTTCGAGTCAGCGTCATAGAAGTAAGCATTTGATACTAAGTTCCAAGAGGGATACTAAGCATATTAAATAATCAATCATCATACTGAATAACCTGCCGAAAACTCCTACCAAAATAGCTTTGGAACTATACGAAGTGTATTCAAAAAATAATTAGAATTATAAATTTTAAAGTTTCATAGGTTTGGAGAGTCCAATTGAAATTTTTTTTATTATGTTGATATATGAAGTGAGTTCAAAAAATAACGGGAATTTATTTAAAAATCCTATTTCAAAATTTAACTATGTTGTTCGAGTGACTTTTTCCTATTTCCAAAGATAACCTTAAAAGTCGTTGCTTCACAAATGCTATTCCAAATTCGAGTTTGAGAAGTGTTACGAGGATTGGAAGTAGCGCTGACATAAGTCCAAAATATCGAATGAGGACTATTCTAAAAGCAATTCAAAAGGCAATGTAGACAAATGAATAAATCTTGTTTCCCAAAAAACTAAAATTCCCGTTATTTTTTGAACACACTCGTATAGAGTTTCCAAGAGTTACTAATCTATCGACTTGAGACACACTGAATCTTAAAATATTAGTACGGAAAAGAGTCATAGTTGAAGTCACGTGACGTCAAGTTATAACAAAAATGGTTCTAAGAGATGGTTAGTTAGGTTACAACAACTACAATATATACTTTATAAGACTTTCCAGAATGTTAGTATTATTTTGCTTATGATTCTACTATCAGATAGTCTTTTGTGAAACAAAAAATGAAAGATATAATCACTATAAGTTCAGATCAGGATTAGAAGTAAGATAAACAAGTAAGGAAGGGCTAAGTTCGCGTGTAACCGAACATTTTATACTCTCGCAATTTATTTATTTAACTTTATTTATATTATATAATACATAATTTGACCCACACATTCGTCATATGTATTGTATAAAGTCCATTGAAAGTTGGAAACCATAATATTAGGTTAGAAGCACCGAGGTCCTCGTGTTCGATATATGGGGCCTGACAACCTATGGTCCGATTTCGGTGATTTTTAGAATGGGGCTGCCACACTATAAACGTAGTATTTGTGCAAAATTCTGCATCGATATCTTTACTAGTGCTTACTTTATATATTGTAAAGTAAACGATTCAGATCGTCTTAAAATTCTGGTGTATAGGAAGTAAGCGTGGTTGTGAAGCGATTTGGCCTATTTTCACAGCATATCATTGGGATGTAAAGAAACTATTACAAACCAAGTTTCATTGAAATCGGTCGAGTAGTTCCTGAGATATGGTTTTTGACCCATAAGTGGGCGACGCCACGCCCATTTTCCATTTTGTAAAAAAATCTGAGTGCAGCTTCCATCTGCCATTTCTTATGTGAAATTTAGTGTTTCTGGCGTTTTTCGTTATTGAGTTAACCCACTTTTAGTAGTTTTCAACCTAACCTTTGTATGGGAGGTGGGCGTGGTTACAATCCGATTTCCTCCATTTTTGGACTGTATAAGGTAGTACCTAAAAGAAACGACTCTAGATATACCTTTAGTAGTTTGCGAGATATGTACAAAAAACTTAGTAGGGGGAGGGGCCACGCCCACTTCCCCAAAAAAATTACATCCACATATGCCCCTTCCTAGTGCGATCCTTCATACCAAATTTTACTTCCATAGCTTTATTTATAGCTTAGTTATGGCCTTTTATGTGTTTTCGGTTTTCGCCATTTTGTGGGCGTGGCAGTGGTCCGATTACGCCCATTTTCGAACTTAACCTTCTTATGGTGACAAGGAACACGTGTTCCAAGTTTCATTAAGCTATCTCAATTTTTACTCAAGTTACAGCTTGCACGGACGGACGGACAGACGGACGGACGGACAGACATCCGGATTTGAACTTTTCTCGTCACCCTGATCATTTTATATATATAACCCTATAACTAACTCGTTTAGTTTTAGGACTTACAACCAACCGTTATGTGGACAAAACTATAATACTCTCGTAGCAACTTTGTTGCGAGAGTATAAAAATTATAATATTTGAAAGAGTTTGAATAAGAAGCAAGAGCATGAGTTCGAGACAACACTTGACCGGATTGATTTTACCTTACCTCAGGGATAAGTGTTTCATGATAACATCATCTAACATGAATAAATTTGTAATCGGCTGATTGTTTATTTGAAAGTTTTTCCTTTGGCTTTCCAGATAATTATGAAGCATTCTTAATATCTTTAGTACTGTTAAATAGTTTTACTTTCTTGTTAATTCTAGTTCTATGCGTAAATAATTATGCGAAATTCCAAACTTGAGAATGTTCATTGACCTATATGAAATATTCTTAAATAAATGGTCATGTCTACGACTCTCGATTTCATCTTGCAATTGTAACCTTTTATCGATCACATAAAATCACTGTTTCGTCTCAGCTTTGATACTAGATCACATATGTAAGCTGAAACCTTAGTTCAACTGTAGGTGACCGGCTACCAAGAAAGACTCCAAAGAAATAGAGGTACTTGCTAAGCTTAGATTATGGGACACCTTATAACCTAATGTTGACTTGTGGTGGTTTTATGTGGTTTAAAATGGTGTAATAGTTCTTTCAAAGGGAAATAATTTTGAAATCAATGGAGAAAGAACAGTTTAGGTAGCTATACATAAATCTCAACTGCAATCTAAAACAAGTGAGTAAAGGTAAATCTAGAGAATCGTAAAGCAGTCCCAATGATGGGTTAAGGGGTTAGGGGTAGTCAGAGACACGAAAAAATGAGAATTTTCAGTAATTTTGTTTTGCCATTATATTAAATCATGTTATTTTACAAAAGTAATAATATGGCATTATTATACAATGTTTTGACTTAAAGTCACGAAAATTTGAAAAAAAAAATATAATTTCCAAAGTTATAGCTGTGTTGACAAAGTTTCAAAAAAGTCCTTGCGGTGACAATCATAAGTCTTTGGAGGTTAATCTAAAATCAATCGGATAAAAAAAATTAGTTTTATAAACAGATAATCCTGGGCCTGATCGAAGCTTTATTTTCAGAAATTAACAAAATGGCGGCCTCAGGAAATTTTTTTCTAGATTTTCGGGAAAAAATCAACATTTATTTGGTCTTAAAAAATCGAAATTTTTGAAAAAAAAAAATCTTTAGTTCATGCCTGAGTTTATTATGCATTCTAAAAGCTGTATGAACTTCGTTAAAATCTACTGCGCGGTTTTCGAATTACAATTGTCACCAGTTCAAAAACCATAGTTTTGAGAAAAACATATCTAAAGTTTCACACTAGAGTGTTGGAGCGCCTGAGCGATCTTTGTTATTTGTCGAATAACTCGAAAAGTTATTATCGGATCAACTTCAAATTTTCAGAGAATATTTTTAAGATATTACACTTAACGAAAATGCAAAAAAAAATTGATTTTTTTGAAAATCCTTACTACCCCTAACCCCTTAAGTAAACAACTATGCTATGATCTAAGGAGGTATAGCAGCCTTGTTCAAGAAGGTAGAACTGATTTTGCATAATTATGGCCTAGTTTGGATGAAAATTGTGATTCCATAAAACATATTGAAACTCATCGCCTTTAAAGCTCCCCCGCTTTATAATTACCCTGCCTTTTATTGTCTGTTTTAATTATCTTAATTCCATAAAGTTAAATGAAAATTATTAAACTCCACAATTCCATGCCACGCAAGTAGCTCAACGCATTATAAAGATATTGTTTTATTATTGTTTTTGCCTCACTCACAAATTTCATGACATTTTCATTATTCACCAGCGTCATTGCTGTCAACAACGTCCGTTCAATTAAAGGTAATGCCGTTGACAAACGCACACAATGTGTCGGCATAAACACACAAGGATATGGCAGGATGATGAACATAAAGACTCACACATAGCTGGTGGATTATAAGCACATGCATATATCTGAAGGGATATATGTATGTACATATCTACAGTAGAATGAAAGTGGCGTTTAAAGAAAGCGTCGGATGAGTGTGTATATTTATGGCATATATATATAGAGACAAACAACTTTACAATAAATGCAAACATATTGCCCTCTTTGTCCAACTATATAACTGCATGAACCACATGTGTAACTGTGTTTGTTTATTGTATGCAAGTGTGTGTGTGTGTCACATTGACAAAGGCTATGACAGTTTTAACACCACAAACAAAATGATTGATTACGAAATTAAATTGCAAGGAAAATATGCATGAACACACACACACACACACACACATGTATAAATTGAGAGCAACAAAACAAAAACAAAACAGCAAAAATAAAAATGAATACAAAAGCTTAACAATGCGTGGTGGTTTCACATTGGCGCTGTTATGAAATGGGCCAAGAATACGTGTCAAGTCATTGTATTAGAAGAGCTAATGTTTAACAATAGGATCTGTTTTCTGCGTTGCGTTGCGTTGCGCTGCAATAAGCAACAGTATATCTGTGGTGGTGTGTGTCTGTGTACATTTGCGCTTAGTCGAGTGCCGTGTGTATTGAGCTGGGTGTGACATGGCGTATGAGTGACATGTGATTGTTTTCATTTCGTATATCTATGCGTGCGCGTTAATAAAAGTGGCGCTGACAAATAAATTACAATACAAAGAAAAACTGTAATGAAACAATTTTCATGGGTTGATTAAAACACTTTTCGGTCATAAAAGATTTGCATTATTAATTCGCGCGTGGTGGAAATTGACATGTTGCTGGTATGGGTTTTAGAGCCTTACAAATTTGACAAAGAAATTAAAGAAAATTATATTTAATTTTTCACTTATTTTAATTAAAAAAATTAAAAAAAATTTAAAAATAAATAAAAAAAAATATATTTTTATTATACAGTGGAGTCTGTGTATAGTGAACCCCCGGTATAATGAACACCTTGATATAGTGAACGCCTAAAAATTTACATTGAGTACTCGAAATAGTGAACAGAGTTTTAAACGCAACGGCATGCATAAACTGTTAAAAAAAACTTAAACAGAAATAAAGTCGGGTTTCCCCGAAATTGCTCATTTTATGTTTTTTACTGGAAAAGCTGCTGCTATGTATTTGGTGCCAGTCTTTATTTGTCTCTTGTCGGGTGCAAAACGCTTCTGAGTGAATGTGTACTGTTGTATGTATTTTTAAAAGAGTTTATGTGCTAATAAATTAAGTGTTATCATGCCTGTGAGGAAATTCCTTCCATTAAAGCAAAAACTTGAAATTGCTCAAAAACTCGAGAAAGGTGCTGGTGTTTCATCCTTAGCAAAGATTTATGGTGTGGCCAAATCAACAGTTTCGGGAATAAAAAAAAATGCTCGTAGTATTATATCCCACCAGGCAGTCGGAGCATCTAAGCGGAAGACTCTTCGAAAAGGCGAGTATCCCCGCATGGAGAAGATGTTATACAAGTGGTTTATAGCTCAACGAAACAAAAATTGTCCAGTTACTGGGGAAATGCTTAAGAAAAAAGCAATGAAGCTGCACGCTGACTTTAAGGAAAAAGAAGGTAGCTTTCATGCCAGCCCCGGTTGGTTATCTGGATTTAAAACTCGCTTTCCGAATTTTCCGAATCCGACTTTTAAAAGTGTGTGGCGAGAAACTTTCATCGGATATCCAGGCAACTGATCCCTTTAAGCATAAACTCAGAAACATTATTTACGAATTGAAGCTTTGCGAGGACCAAGTATATAATGCAGACGAGACCGGCTTGTTTTGGAAAATGCTTCCTGATAGAACGTATGTCAGTCAAACAGAAAAAACAGCTCCGGGAAGAAAAGCAGAAAAGGCCAGAATTACTTTTCTTGCATGTACAAATGCAACTGGTCAGCATAAAGTCAAACCGTTAATAATTGGGCATGCCAAGAAGCCGCGCTCTTTTAAGGCTTATGACATCCCGGTAGACTATCGGAACTCTAAGAATGCGTGGATAACTGCCAACATTTTCAGAGAATGGTTTCACCATTGCTTCGTCCCTCAGGTACATTTATAATGAAACTTCTGACATTTTTGCAGATTATTTATTCGTTTTTAATTGATATTAGGTTCATAAGTATTTACTACAGAAAGCGTTACCGACCAAAGCTATGCTTTTGCATTTTTGATCCATATTCGTGATTTATATGCCTCCAAATGTAACGCCTTTAATTCAGCCTATGGATCAAAATGTAATTCGCTTAACTAAGCTGTATTACAAAAAGCATCTCTTGCTTTTAGCTGTAGGAAAGGATGACATGACACAATTTCTAAAAAATTTAACTTTAAAGGATGCTGTATCATTTTTAATGCTTGCTTGGAATCAGCTGCAGGCAAATGTAATAGTAAAATGTTGGAAGCCTTTATTAGAATGCTTAAATACTACAGAAGCAAATGAAAGCGAGGATGAATACGATGATATTCCTTTGAGCTTACTTCGTCAAAAAATATTGCAGGAAAAATGGAAAGAAGTTCATGATATACAGGGTCTGCTGCAAGTTGTATTACCGGAGGTAATTTTATTCACCCTCTGACAAGCACCTGTTAATTAAGTTTTTATGTGAACATTATTTGTTTTAGGAAATCTACACTGAACAAGATATTGAGAAGTGGACTTCAATCCAAGTTGACGAAGAAATTGATTTAGATAATTATGCCATGGATACTGAAGAATCTGGTGATGACAGCCAAGGCGAAGGACAGATCGGAAATTCAATAAAAGCTACTGAAGCCATTAAAAGCTTCGATATAGCTATCGCATGGGCTGAAGCTAACACCACTGACTATGCTGGCATACTAGTACTGAAAAGTCTACGCGAAAAAGCGGTCCAAAAGTCAATTTCCGAAAGCAAAAAGCAAACAACTATTCTTAAATTCTTTCAATAATATGTATGTATTTTTCAAAAAATTAATTTATACATATAACCTGTTTTGTTTACATAAACAAACATGAATTTAAAGCTAATAAACCAAGTTTTATTTTATAAAAAGGTATTTTATGTTTTATTTTATCTACCTTTTTATAAAAACGATGTTTTACTTTTCAATATTTAATTCAACGATTTTTTTCTTCATATTTTGATGCATTTGAAATCAACAATGTTTTGAATTTAAAAAGTTATAAAAAAACAATTTTTAGGACCATCTAAATTTCAAATAAATAAAAAAAAATATTATTTAAATTAGTTTTATATAATTATTCTTGAAATTAATTAAAGGGAATTCATAAATTATTATTAAATCGAAATTTTCGAAAATTATTGTTAATATTGTTATTTATATGTTGAAAATCAGATTAGGGAGGGGCACACTTGGATGTAATTTTTTAGGAAAAGTAGGCGTGACCCCGCACCCAAATATGTTTTTTTTTGTATATATCGTGCAAACCAATAAAGCTCTATATACCATACTTTCTGCAGTCGTTTCTTTTAGCAGTTTCCTTATACAGTCCAAAAATGAAAGAAATCGGATAATAACCACGCCCACCTCCCATACAAAGGTTAGGTTGAAAATGACTAAAGTTTGTTAACTCACTAACGAGAAACGTCAGAAACATCAAATTTTACATAAGAAATGCAGAAGGAAGCTGCACCGAGATTATTTTACAAAATGGAATATGGGCGTGGCGTCGCCCACTTATGGGTCAAAAACCATATCTCAAGAACTACTCGACCGATTTCAATCAAATTCGGTATATAACACTTTCTTGACACCCTGATGACACGGGCGAAATCGGAATCGAAATCGTCTACTTCCCATAAAACTCAATTTTGAATTCTTTTGATTCGTTCACTTTATAATACATATATACATTAGGAACAAATGAAGATAGCGGAATAAAACTTTACACAAATATTGTATTTGAGCTGTGACGTCAGTTGTGGAAAAAATTTCAAAATCGGACCACGACTTTTCAAGGCCCCTGATATAGAACATGAAGAACTCAGTGCCTAAGGGTAATTTTTCACTGAAAATGTTGGTAAATGTTGCCTCTGTACCAAAATTAATTATAAGTAATATAAAATTAAGTGACCGTATAGTCTTCGAGTGAAATCGGTTTAGGAATTACCTCAGTCCCCATCTACTATTTATGACGATTTTCGTTATTCTATTGAACTTTATGCCGAATATATGGGTCGAATTGTGTTATCTTTATAAAATTACATCAATAAATTGCGAAAGTGTAAAATGTTTGGTTGCACCCGAACTTAGCATTTCCTTACTTAATTTTATTAAGTTTTTTCTTAGATCAAATTTTTACAACTTTTTTTTATTTTTTATTATTTTTTTTAACTTTTCTAGCATTGTGAAAAATGATATAATTTTTTGAAATAACAAAAAAAAAATGGAAGTGCATATTTTTAATTTCATTATTGCCTTTTGATTTTAAATATTTAATTTATTACAATATGTATATTTAAAACATTCCCTACTCTCCTCATATAACACTTACACTTATTGCCTTTCCGTTCTCTACTTTCAAACTTGCACTGGCAATCGCTGATAGCGCCCACTCAGCGAAATCATTACCATTTCCCTCCAGTTGCAGCGCCTCATTGGCGTTACTCATACGCCCCGCCTGCATTTGCAAAGGCGAAACTTAAAAGCGCAACGACAAGCTTTACCTTTCCCGCCAATCATGCAAGTATGTGCGTGTGTGTGCTGCCTTTGCATTTTCAATTTGCTGCAAATTGTTATTTTTTCCTTTTGCTCTTGCATTTTAATTAATTAATTTATTTATCACCACCTGTGGGGCTTTAAACACCCCGTGGTTGTTTGAATTCAATTTTCATGCGGTGCGACTTGTGGCAAATAACGGCGCGATAAAGGAGAATTTTAAAGCGATAAAGTGACACTTTTTGTTGTTTTTTTCAAGTTGGCGATAAAAGGGTGGGACTTCGATTTGGAATTTCTGAAGTAAGTGGTTTAATTTGCAGACTGAATGGTGATAATATGTGAAGAGGAAAAATATTATTTGAAATTATTAAAGAAACAGATTTTAAGTGTTTGGAGAATACGAGAGGTCCTAATTATTAGCAGTATAATTTTGAGTTATATTTAATTGGTTTTGAGTTTAGTTTTGATTGTTGGAAAAGTTTGGTTAGTTTTTGGTGCGAAGAACTATTCAATAAGAAGATCAGAGAATATATATAAAGAAAGTGATTAATATTGTTATTGAATTTTAGATCAGATGAGAATCCAAGTTATTTTTTGACTTGCTTGATTCGGAAGAGATTATGAAGTACGAAGTAATTTGCTTAAGGTCCGGAGGCATACCATTTAGCTGAGTTCGACGAAGGTAAAATCTCTATGGGAATTTGAGAGTTTCTTCGAGACTATCAAAGTGCTGAAATACTGTTAATCTATAAGATTCTTAAAAAAATGTTTTTTAGTTTTATATGAGATCTGTTTTAACATAATTGTTTGGAAGCTGATACAGTGAATGAGATTATCATGTGAAGAAGAGATCTTCTCAAATTCCTTGTAGAAGCTTTTAACCATCTTAGTATATAATAGCCTTTCACACAAGAGCTACTTGATCAATTAACTGGCATTTGTTCGATTAAAGCGCTAATTTAGATCGATTTAACATACAAAATAAAAATCTGATTTTTCATTCGCCTTAGTTTTTTTTTATGAAATAATAGTAATATTACTCGACGGTAGATGGCGCTGCTGGAAATAATGGTTGTAGTTATTGAGAAAATAGCACTCAGCTGTTGAAACTTATCAACTTCTTATAAACAGAAAAAACAAAAATGTATAACAGCTGATTGTTAATCGAGTAGCCGGCAGTGCGAAGGCCAAAACTTGTTTCTCAATTAAAATTTTAATTGATCAATTAGTTTGGCTGTGCGAAAAGGCTATAAAACTGATAAAGACAAATCAAAGCGGGTCTGTTTATAAGGAAATTAATCAGAATTGAGATAGCTTCGAGTAAAATTATTACTAAATGTATTACCTAAAACATTTATTCGAGACACACACCATATTATATGATGGGTGATTTTTTGCTGAAGGCAAGACAGATCTTAAGCTTATTAATGCTGATCTTTATTTTATTCGAAAGCTTAAAGAATCCTCGAGAGTTTATTTCTTATTAAATTTGAAGCCACGCCACTTAGTTAGTTCTTTGCTCATTTTACTTAAAGTTCAACAAAAAAAATCCCAACCTCTTTAAGAAAATCCTACTCATTGTTCAATATAGCGTTTCTCTTAATCTCCAGCATGCAACACAAAAGCGTGTTAATAAGTGATTATTACTTAAGTGCAGCGGCTTGCTTAGCAAACTCAAACTCAATAACTAGTTAAAGCGAATAGCAACAGGTGTAAAAACAAAGCGTGCAATCAACTGGCTGTCGGCATAAATCTGCGCAAAATTCAATGCAACGCCATGCCTTTCATACTTCAATTTGCTATTTGCCTGGCAGAGTCTTGCAGCAAAACAATAGACTCGCAACAATTTGAGATATTTTGCATTTTTTTCATATTTTGAGCACATTTTTCCTAACATTTTGCAGTTTTTTCTCTGTTTTCCTCTGGCATTTCAGTTTGTTTTTATTCCCACTCCTCGCAGCATTTCGCTATTGTTTGCATTCATTTGTCTATTTTTTCGCCATTGTTTCTGCGCTAACGTTGCAAGTTCATTGCAAAGCAAATTGAGTGCGAAGAGATATGAAATTATGTTGCTGTGAGTTGAGTGAGTGCGCGTGTGGGTAGGTGGGATAACATTATCGTTGTTGTTGTATTTAACTATGCAACATTTTCCTCTCTTCTTCTCTGCCTTTTGTTCTCCCCGCGTTACCTAGCTACCTGCTTTGCCTCCTCGTGCTGCTTAGCTGCCCACCTTCATCTCATTTCCGTAACACCCACTCTCATTGTTTGGTTTTCCTTCCACGCTTTGTGCGCCTTTTTTCCCCGTCGTCAGTACATTGTTGCAATGCAGCAGGCATTTTCTTGCGCTCAAATGAACTCCAAGTCATAATAACGAGGCTGGGGCGTGCGGGAATGCTGCGATGTGCCTGTCTATTGCAAGGCATTAAATACTTGCACGCATGTTCCCTCCTATACACACACATTGAATGGCTGTAATTTGTCGAGCTTTGCGGGTTTCATAAATTTTGCTCATGTGCTTGAATTTCAACGTTGCATGTGTGTATATGTATCTCGTTATGTGGTTACTAAAACTATTGTTGTTATTGAAAGCTGTCAAGTTCTTATTCTGTGTGGTTGTATTTAATTTTGAGCTAAAACAAATTTTTATATTTCTAAAATGACGAGTATTACTATAAGGAACTCAGGAACCCTCTTTCGTAGTCAAAATGTTGTATTAAACTTATATTCACAGATTTTGATTGGCAATTCTTGCACCGATATTTGTCGAAAGCTAATTGAGCATCACATGAACCCTAACATAATCAAAATTGACTCCTATCTTGAACTTCGGTGACCTCACATGACTCACATGAATTCCAAAGTGCCATATAAAATGTTAACTAACTCGACTATCTTGAACCATGACTTAAACTTTGATTCTCAGTTTGACCTCACTTGACCTCTAAAAATTTAAATATATTTGCTTATTCCTTGACACGGGACACTTGAGTGGACACGTGTTGATACATGTTGATCATCAAAATAGTTGTATATGATATCGATAATTTATCGATATATTTTATCGGTTTCGATAAAATCGAAATTTCATTTGAACAAGTTTTCTTGATTGAGTTTGCTCAGAAATTATTAATAAAAATTCCCTTACAAAAATTATCGATAGTTAATTATCGATATACTTGGCAAGCATTGTTGTTACTTTTTATATTTATCATTTATTAACTTGTAACTTAATGAGCAGTTGTGAAATTTAACTTTTATGAATTTTGAGTTTTTTATGAAATTTAATTTTATCGATTTGAGTATTTTTGAAAAAAAAATTATCGATATCGACATATTTAGATGTATTCCTTTTTATTTCTTTTTCGAACTATAAAGAAATTGTATCCGTTAATTTTATGTAGAATCATGCGTTTATATCTGTCGATTATTATTGATCGATTTTTATCGATAATTGAAAATTTAATGAAAACTGTTAAAAATTTTGAAATTATAAATGTTTTAGAAAAATATTTCAACTGAAATGATTATATTTTTCGATTCTGATTAATCGATTTTTTTCGATAATTGAAAATTTGATAAAAACTTTAAAAATTTTTGAAATTATAAATATTTTAGAAAAATATTTGAACTGAAATGTTTATAACTGTCCATTATTATTGATCGATTTTTATCGATAATTGAAAATTTGATGAAAACTATTAAAATTGCTGTGTAACTCGTATATGCAACGCGGCAAGTGCATCGCGTCACAGCTGTGCAACGGTTAGACACGGCGTATGTGTTACCTGAAACTTGAAAAAGTGCTTCACTGCTAATTAGTTGCCTTTTAGCTAGAAGTTTATGCGAAGTTTTGAATGCAGATTTCAAATAACTCAGCTTGTTATGGGTTTCTTGCAAATTAAGCAGCTGCAATTCCTGCTACTTGCTTGTAGGCGTAGTTCAAGCGAATTTAGATAGCAAGTTAATTTAGAGGTAAGCAAAAGTTTGCTTACATATACATACATACATTCATATATGTATAAATAAAAAATGCTTATGCTTCTTTGGAAGTGAGTAAATGATAAAGTAATCTAGGGTTTTGAGTATTACTTATTTCGAAGAAACACAAAGTGTTCGCTAAAATCATTTAAACTTGATTCTAAGAATTGGTGTACGTATGTGTGTATGCCAGGGATGCTTGTAAATATAGAAGTAGTATGTGCCAGCTAATACTAATAGCGGTAAACCACAGCTGCTCCACATTATCAGCTCAAAAATAATAGAAAAGCATAGTACATGAAAGTATACACGCTCTCGTACATAAATAATAGCTCATAATCAAAAATTCTTCACCGAAAAGGTGTAACCATAAGATAACACTTTGTACAAAAGCACCTGCTTACACATTCTCATATATACCAGTCTGCTTTAGTAGCATTAACCCATATGTTGCTGCATAACAACAGCTACTCTTGTGGTTTTTGGTGCACCAACTTGCAACAACAATTCACTGTACGCACCTTAAATACATGTCAGCGTCAAGCACCATAAACACCCATACATACATGCAACCATATGCATATTTCCCAAAATCTCAGTTGTTCACCCTTGAGCTCGCACGCTAAACACTGGTGAGCGGCATGGCATAAAGTAATCCATCGAAGCGAAACGCTTGGTTGCTTAGAGTTGACTTTAATGGTGGCAGGTGTTGCAAGCACTCATTTGTTGCATGCATAGCGTACGCTTTTTGGCTGCAGCATATGTAGTTGCAGACAAACATACATATTTACATACATAGTTCCATATGTGTGCATTTAGTAGGAATTCCTTTGTTCTAACTACTAAATGCTTGCTTTTGACATTTGCTCGCTTTTGGGTGGATTCGTTGCTATTTTGCATTTGCTGCTTTAATCAGTTTTGAATTATTAAAATTTGCTTTCCACGCTTTTCGGTGTACGAAACAGGTGTTTTGCTGTAAGCTGCTGGGGTTATCTGTGGAATTTCGCGTGAAAAACTGAGTTTCACTAAATAGAGGGTTTAACGCGATTTAATTATTTACGTTTAAATTAAAACTATTTGATGGAGAAAAAAGTTTTTTGTTTTAATATTTATGGTATTTATCATTAATAACATGAAAAAGAGAGGTTCTTATTAATTACAGAGAGAGAGAGAGAGAGAGAGAGTGAGAGGGGAAGAGAGAGAGAGAACGATAAAACGAGAAAAGGAAAAGGTGAGGAAGGAAGAGAGAGTGCGGGAGAGAGAGTATAGAAAGCATGTGAGAGAGTAAAAGAGCGATATGGAGTAGGATAGAGAGATAGCGATGGAGAAAGAGGTGGAGAGATATATATGCAGAAAAAGGGTTTTTACTCATACTGATCGCAATTATACTCTTCTAGGAGATGCAGAAAGATGTCATTGAAATTTTAGATGAAGGAAATCATTAAAATATCACCCTTCTCAGTTAGATATTCCTAGACTCCGACCGATTAATCGGCCTTTGCATCGGCATCGACTTCGGCATCGGTCATATTTGGCCGATTCTTAGCCGATACTTTCTACTTGTTTTGAAATACACTTATATTAATTTTTCTTTTACTTTCTTGATTTTTAAATGCCTAAATATTAAGTCTTCTGATCACCTTATAAAACACATTATTTAGAATGATCCGATTTATTTCAAATATGCACAGTTTTGTTCAACAACTTGTTGAGATTTTGAAGATAATGTCCCTCTTATAGAAACCCTTGTTGCTATTGGTACAACTCTGAGAGAGTATATTTTTGAAAGTTTCTTTTGAGACGAATTTTTATGATCAAAATCATTCGCCATAGACAGGAACAGGTAATAATCATTTGGTACTGGTCTTGAATATGAGGTGCATGCAAAAAAAGCAACAAAATAAAAACTTTCTTTTCTTTCTTTCTTAAAGGAAAAAAGCTATATTGCTGACGTAGAAACTTGTTTTGAGAAAAGGCGAATAACTTATTTTTTCTATTTACCTATATCTACTATATTATAAAGAGGAAAGATTTGTATGTATGTTTGTAATGAATAAACTCGAAAACTACTGTGCCGATTTCAAAAATTCTTTCACCATTGGAAATCTACATTTACCCCGAGTAATATAACCTATATGTATTGTTAGAATCTCAACTTTCTGGAAATAGTTCCCAGGTGAGGGTATCAAAAAGACTCCGTGATGGAAAATCTTAATCTGAAATTGAAAATCGTATTGCGAGTCATTATCTTCGCATCGCAATCCCGTGCCACAGAGTCGAGTAACGAAATGCTCGCCGAAGCTTGCTGAACAAAATTTCAAAACCTGTCAAGTACGCGCTTGAGAGTCGAGTACGGAGCAATGTTTGTTTAAGCCCCTGCGAAGCCGGAGTGGTCTGCTAGTATATTATATAAATATTAGTTTTAAATATTAAATAAATTAATAAACACCTTCATATTTACATATGAACTGATTTTTACTTATTATGTGATGTTATTTGTTACTTAGCCTACTGGCCGATTAGCCATCGGCTTCGGCTAAAAATTGGGTATCGGTCGGGCACTAGATATTCCTATTCAAGACTTTTTCACCTAAGATTGAAATTAAAAAATACCATCACAATTAGAATCTGTTAAAGCTAGTTTCTCATGGAAGAAAGTCTAGAAATGATTCCTTTCTCTTATTTGATCTGGATTGTCTCTTGTTTTCATGAGAGATCGGTTTAATATCTGTATAAATTGGATATACCGACTAGAATGGTAGTGTATCTCTGGATCTTAAGAACAATATGACCATCACTAGAGAGATTTGTCTGAACGAGTCAGCTTCATAAACCAGTATTTGCAGTCAGAAAAGTAATCAATTCGTATTATAGACTTTATTTAGAGTAGTTGGTTAGTCTGAACTTCGTACTCTCAAGTTGAGTAATTTATATTAACAAATTAACTATACTGTAGACTAGCTCATTTTAGACAAAATGTACTTGTTAAATTACAAGATAGAATCTGTAAACTTCCAACATTCATTCAATTAATTTCGGTTTGCTATTATAATATACATATATTTAAAAACTAAAGAGAGTATTATAGTTTTGTTCAAATAACGGTTGTCTGTAAGTCCTAAAACTAAACGAGTGAGATATAGGGTTCTAAATACCAAAGTGATCAGGGTTCTAGATACCTAATTTTTTTATACATATCTCGTAAACTACTAAAGCTATATCAACGAATCATTTTTTTCAGGCACTTCCTTATACAGTCAAAAAATGGAGGAAATCGGATTATAACCACGCCTACCTCCCATACAAAGGTTATGTTGAAAACTACTATAAATACTTTAATTCAGTAAGGAAAACCACCAGAAACCTTAAATTTCATTATAAAGATGGTATAGAAGGGCTGCAGTCAAATTGGTTTACAAATTTTTAAATGGGCGTGGCTCCGCCCATTTATGGGTCAAAAATCATAACTCAGAAACTACTCGACCAATTTCCATTAAATGCGATTCGTAATATTTTCCTGACATTCCAATGATATGTTGTGAAAATAGGGCTTTGAAATAGATCTGAATCGTTTACTTTACAATGTATAACATAAAGTAAACGCTAGTGAAATTAACGGAACGGAAATTAACTTTGCACAAATACAGCAATCATAGTGGGGCATCGCTTTATAAAATCCGCCAAAATTGGACCATAAGTATTCAAGGCCCCATATATCGAACATGAAGACTTAAGAGTTTCGAATAGTTTTTTTTACCGAAAATTTAGGTAAGTCTCTCAGATTTTTTGAAGAAATCAAGAGAAACTATTTTTATTCCAATAGCTCCCATATACCTAATATTAGGGTTTTCAAACTTGATGAACTTTATACCATTATGCCGAATATGTGAGTCAAATTGTGTGTTATATTAATAAAATTAAATATTATAAATAAATTGGGAGAGTATAAAATGTTCGGTAACACCCGAACTTAGCTCTTCCTTACTTGTTTTACCCTTAATTTAGTCACTTAAGATTGCCTAAAAATATTTTTTTTATTTTTACCGGCTTTTCACAGTTTTATAATTGAAAAATTTAAAAAAAGTCTTAATTTTTAGCATAAATTGAACTCAAGCTCTCACTTTGTTCATTCAGACAACAGTCGTACAAATCGTATAAGTAACCACATTACCTTTGAAACTGTACATATTAGCTTCTAACTGTATTTGCGGTTAGTATCTGCAGCAAATGAACTCTCTGCTTAAGTAAATTGCAAACAATTAGAATACAGACTATGTCTATATCGCACTCAAACAAATCTCCTGCACACCGCTTCACTCATTCGTGCTACAAAGCCACCCATACAAGCATACAAAATTAAAGTCCAAATGCAACAATGTGCTTGTAATTTCTGTCAACATTGTTGCAATACATTTCTATTACGAGTTTTCCTGGCAATCGGGGCGTAGTTGCTACAGCATTTGTAGTTAGCAAATATTTCTTGTACTCCGTTCGTCTTCCAGCTTCCTATCACTTTTGCGCTTCCATTTAATTAAACACTTCGGGCAGCGCGCTAATGAAAGGAAACAATTTAAACAATGTTAAGCATTTGCTGTTGCCGCTCTACTGCTGCTCGGGTGCAATGTAGCAGAGATTAGCTGGAGTATAGAAAAATTACGATTGTTGCAAGGAAGTTAGCTTCTTGTGATATGTTACTTGTAGCTGTTGGCTAGCGGAGAGAGGGAGGGGGGGTTGATATCATTGTAGCAAAATGAAGCAGAGGCAATTAAATAACGCTTGAAATGAAAATGATGTCTGTGAGCGAGTTTTTAGCATTAAATGTGTAGGAGAAGAATATCATTTGTTCCTAGGAAAATTCATATTTTTATATAAAAATGGCGTGGCAACCCTACATAGTTCACGCTTTGTTTTAAGCACATTTAAAGATTAGATATCATTTTTAAAGTGGTTTAATTCTAAGCAATTTCAATTTCATTTCCTTGAATGAATGATTTTTAAGCCTCGATTTTTTGGCTAGCTGGCAACTCTGTTTAAATCCTGATTTTAGAAAGTATTTTTTTGAACACTTTTTTTGCTATCAATAGTTTATATATGCATATTAGATATGATTTTGTATTGATATTTTTTATTAATAGGTGGCAACTCTATTTTCATAAATTTGTTTTTGAATTATTTTTAAGGAATTTAGTAGAATATTGGAACATATTACACCCTTACTGATGAGCATTATTTATTTTGATTATTTTTTGTACAAATAAGTGGCAACTCAATTACCATAAATTTGTTTTTGAATCAATGCTATGAAATTTAATAGACTATTCTAAGATTTCACACCCTTACTGATGAATATTATATATTTTGTTTCTTTTTAACTTCAAGGTGGCAACTCTATTTGTATAGATTTGTGTTTTAATGAATATTATGAAATTTATTAGAATATTGGTAGATGCCTCACAATTCCTATGAATATTAGTTATTTTTGTTACTTATTTTACTGATAGGCGACAACCCTATTTCCATTAATTTGTTTTTAAATTTAACATTAATTTATATAATGTAACATGTAAGTTAGTAGAATTTTTAGGATATGTGTTAACCTTTCTGACGAATATTTATTTTTTTTCATTAAATTATTTCTCTCGTTTTGTAATTCTCAATAGGTTTATAAAATTGATTTTTTTCCTTTTTATCACTCTTATTTTTAAATTGCAAAGCCAAGAGTCTATTGTTTGTCTATTCATGCATCCTATAATTCTCAGAGCATTTATTAAAGTAATTTATTTTAAAATATTTAATTATTTTTAATATTTTATTTGAGAAATTGATTTTCGGAAGCTAAATTAAGCTCCCTCTCTTTGTTTGATATTTTTAGGTATATGTTTCTTTAAAATAACCTTTTGAAGCTTTTGATATTTTTAGGATAATTTTATAAGTTCCAAAGTCACTCACCTTCTATGCTTATTCCATATGTTGAATACAATAAGTGCTAAGGCTACTAATATACCACAACTTGAAATCGTACACATGCAGACAAATAATGGCAGCGATACGGTGCGTAAGACGCGTCGTACAATTGTGCGATCCTGAGGTACCTGGAAAAAAGAAAAAAAAATATATAAAAATATTATGGTAAATATTTTTTTGTACAGAAAAAATAGAAATTAAAAAAAAATATTTTATTAAAACAATTTGCTAAAAATATATTTTATTATATTTTTATAGCCCAACAGGCTTTAACAGAAATATCAAGTTTTGGTAGGTTTGGATGGAGTCTGATTATATTGAAAAACGGATTTAAGGTCTTATTTGCTACATATTTGAAATAAGAGGTCATCAAGGATTATAATTCGATGTCAATAGATGGCGCTGTAGTTAATTTATTGAATCAATTTTTTTCTAGGCTGTTCAAGGTGTGATCTCGAACAATTTTACTCGCTCTATGTTAAAGACTTAGATTAAATCTTCAATTTATTAATTTTATATGCTACTGTGCTTTGAATCTATCATACAAATTCACAAAAGAAAGTCTGGTGTAGTACTAGGCGTATACGTAACATTTCACTGCGTTTCAAATATGTGTCATCATTATACTCAGCTCAGTGCTCTAAAAAATGGCATACATTAAAATCACGCACACATATAAAATCATTAAAAATTCATCGAAATGCCACACTTGAGCTTTCTTTCACACTCCCGCACTAACCGTAAGTCGTATAAAATTTATTGCCTGCCCCAGTTTAGCAAGCAAGAACAAGAAAAAGAAGAAGAAAAGGCAAGTAAGCAAATGCTGCAACCAAAATCAATCAATGCCTGGCGACTTTTGTCATTAAGTGTTTTTGCGCAAACTATACCAGTGAGATTTCCAAAAGCGAGCGTTCAAAAAATTAAAATGAAAGTGGGGGAAGGAAAGAAAGAGCAAACAAAATACCAAACGAATTGGCATAAATTGGCATTCCACAAAATTAGCATGCAAAGAATTACCAGCGACAGCAATTTAACTGCAATGCCATGCAGTTGTCAAACCCATTACATACAAACATACGAACTTGAGCGCAAAGAAAGTATGCAAAGAGTCGAGGCAAAGAGTTCCCAAAGTCGCTGAGGTTGTGCAGCAGAGAGGGAACGAATGTGCAGCAGAGCGCTGCAACTTCATCAGTAATTAAGGCAATCGAACTGTCATTGATGCTGTGTGGCGCTCAAGTTGTAAGCTGGCGGTATGCAAAATGTGCCAAGGCGGGTTGTCAGTGGGGACTAACTTTTGCTCCGGCAAAATGGCAGTGAAGTAGAATATGCGATTAATTGCCATGTGCTGGTGACATTATGCGCTTTGTGTGTGTCGGAAGTTTTTAATGAGTGTGTGTGGAGAGTTAAAGTGAAGGACATAAATAATAATAAAATAAAATAAAATAAAATAAAATAAAATAAAATAAAATAAAATAAAATAAAATAAAATAAAATAAAATAAAATAAAATAAAATAAAATAAAATAAAATAAAATAAAATAAAATAAAATAAAATAAAATAAAATAAAATAAAATAAAATAAAATAAAATAAAATAAAATAAAATAACATAAAATAAAATAAAATAAAATAAAATAACATAAAATAAAATAAAAAAATAAAATAAAATAAAATAAAATAAAATAAAATAAAATAAAATAAAATAAAATAAAATAAAATAAAATAAAATAAAATAAAATAAAATAAAATAAAATAAAATAAAATAAAATAAAATAAAATAAAATAAAATAAAATAAAATAAAATAAAATAAAATAAAATAAAATAAAATATATTATAGCAACTCTATTCAAAATATTTAGCATTTTCATTAAATAAAATTGCGTCTGCTTCATATTATAACAGAGAATTTTTTTGATAAATAACTTCATGTATTACTGATAAAAACTATGTAAACAAATGGCAACGCTGTTTCTTACAATTTTTTGGTGATAATTTCTGCATAAATCAAGCTTTGACAAGTGAGGTTTTTCCTTAATTTCTGCTTAGCACTTAAAAACTTGTTTTAAATGTGGCAACCCTGCCTAAATCATAAATATTTAATATTTTTCATTAATTTGTTTGATTCATTAAAAATTTCGATGAAAATTTGCGCACTTCTAACTCTACCAAGCCACTCTATTGCTCTAAATTTAACTACCGTTCACACAACACCAACCTATCAATTCATATACCCGACTACTTTTCCAAAATAAGCCACCTAACAACAATAATTAAAATTCACTCAAACAAAAATATTACGTATACGCCCCACTGCACCCGCTACTACGACTACTACGTACTCATGGCATCACTGAAGTTATATGCATTGTTGCTACACCCATGTGTTCAAATACAATCCGCAAAAAGCAATTTGCACCATTTTTCAACGTAAATATATCATTCACACGCTGCTGCGCCTAACGTGCCACAAACGATGCATACCGAAAATGGAGCAGCGATAATTTTTTACCTCACCAGCAATTCGAATTCAACTTCCAATGCATGCAAATTGACAGACACACATTCATATGAGTGGATAGCTGCAAAAAGGTGTGCGCACCAAATTTAGTGGGGAGATAAACGCAAACAAGGAGAAGAGAAAGGCATTCACATTTATAAATACGTTTTAGATTGCAGTTGCACACTTGAAATGCTTAACAGTTAGCGAGCGATTCGATTTCAAATAACTGGCTAACGGTTTTTGTGGGTGTGCTTATGTGTGTGTGTTTATGCGAGATGGAGTGTGCTCGTGCATGGTTGTAATCAATTTTCACTCTGCATATTCGAAATGGCATTTTCATACAGACATAGAGACATATATACTCTCTCTACTCTATGGGTACAAACCGCTGTCTGCCTGCTTTTCCAGTCAACCAAGAATTTCATAGTCTCTCTAGCTGCTGCCTAACGCTGCGCGCCTATTAAAATATCGACGGCACACTGAAATGGTGTGTAGAGTGGAAATAGATAAAATAGGTGAGCGAGCAAGAAATGCGGCATGAAGATTGCTCATTCAAATGCGGACTCATCTATATGTAGTATGTGTTGTTGTTGCTGTTAGAGAAGCCAACGGCTGACAAATTCAATTCATTGCCCACTGGCGCTTGGTAAAGTGCACTTTTCACAACCATTTGCCGCACAAAATCAAATAATCCTTCAATTTCACGTATACGCCATGGTGTACTAGTTGCTTATACAGCCTCGCTCTCTTTTCTCTTACTTACACTTAGCGGACAGTTTTTTTTATTTTTTTCTCATTTCATTTCACACAGAGAGATTGTAATGTTGTTGTTATTGTAGGCGTTGAATTTGCCTAAAAAAGCCATGATTTATTCTCAAGCACTTCCGTCAGCAAATCAACAACGCAGCAATAGCCGGTGCTAGCAGAAAAAAGGCTTTATAAAAGAGCGACGACTCACTTTTGCATAGTCACTGCTGTCTGTGTGAAAATACTCCTTTCACTCGCCTTAGCATTGATGGTTGAGTTTCATTTTATCACCTGCTCAAGTTCAGAGTGGGCGTGAAGCAAGTGAGTGAATGAGTGCTGTGAAGTAGGCTGGTAGTGCTGCATAGTCCATTCACTTTGTGCGGTGTGAATTGAGCTGAAGGCTTATTTGAATAATTTTCTTAAATATGCAAGCACATGCGAGTCAAGGACGCCGACACTTGTCTTCGCACACATCCATACACATTCAGTGTAGGCCGGCATTGAAATTACTCTTTGAGGACTTTCATTTGGATGGAGTGGCCGTTGTGTTGTTAAGTCAAAGTGTGATGCATTTTATTATTGGCAGGCAGTCTAGCATCTACATTAAAGCGTTTGGTGAGTGAATATGATTGACTTTTTACATATTTGTGTAGGTGGTTTGAACCTACGGACTTGAGTGTTTTTTTATTGAAGCAAATGGAGGTGTATAAGACTGAAAGGAAATTAATAGTGAATATGTTTAAAGATTTACATTGTTGCTTTAGTATGAATTTTATTCCATTTGCGAAGTCAGTGTTGCTTTTGCGGAGTCTATAGCAATTTTAGTTGCCTACCTTTTGGCTGACTGCAAAATTTATCGGTGGGCGAATGTCAATTTAATCACATATTTTTTTTATTTGATGAAAACGTACACATTTTGTTTATTAAGATCAATATCCTACATATAACTGATCTATATCATGACAAAAAAAACTATTATGTATAAGACTTTGCCTACTTTTGGGCGATATCAAGAAAGCTTCCTATTATGCATAATATTCAGTGATAAAACTATATTCAGTCAAATTTGTAATGATTTTGTCTTGCTTTGCTGGATGCTTATTAAGCTTATATCGGTGAAATTGGAGAATATAGTAATAATTGCCTACCTTTAGGCTGTTCCTGAAAAAAATCTCAATTAAGTAGAGATTTTAAATGATGCTTTGGGATAGATTGAAATATAAATTTTTACAATTTTAAGAGTGTTTTTCGCTTAATCACAATTCTTCGTAAGGCCACAGGTTGAAAGGCTACTTCAAACTGGTTCGCATATGTGTTGTAGATAGGGATATTGTAATGGAGTATTCAATACTTATTCTTATAATGATAATAGATACATATTCCTTTATTTATAGTATTTCAGATCACATTAGTTAGCAACTAGGATTACAATAGTAATCCACAAATAAATAGCAAAATTAGTTTTATTAAACACTTACCTTTCCACCATTCCACTGCTCCATATTTAACCATGTTAAATTATCCAATTGCGTATCATAATAACCCAATTTTTCATATTTTCCATTCACCATTTGCTCGATTTGTGTTAAGGCAATGCGATCACCTTGTGAACTGAATGCGACGACACCCTAAAAAAGTTAAATTTTTACTTAGCGAAATATTGCTTATATTTTTATGAATAAAATGATATTTTGTATAAAAATATAATATATTTTAGGCATTTTCATCATATCACTGCATATACATGTAAGCTTTATATCAATTTATTCTCTTATTATTATTTTTTAAAAACTACATTGAAATTTTTTTCGAAAACTGTAACAATTCTTTCCATTAGTTTTCAAAAATATGGTGTTCTGTCTCAGTTAAGTGCACGTAAATCACTAATACAGTGGCGATTCTCCTAAAAGCATGCTATAAATTTGCTGCGCTTTTGCAAGTGCGAAAGTGTATGCATTTGCGCTCGGCACCAAACAAACCCTTGCTTTATTTTTATAATTTTTTTCCAAAATTTTTATTTCTGTTTGCAGTCTAACAGCGCAATTTTCGTCCCTTCTCTAGGTGAGAAAATGCATTGCCGCCATTATTTAGTTGTTTAAAGTTGCTTTTGTAATGAATATTCAAGTTGCTTCACGCATTTTTTACGTGTGGCAACGCTGCTTTACATTTCATGAAAGTGCAAATACCATTAGTTACTCAGCGCTTAAAGTGAGTTGCGCAGGCAGTGACTCCAAGCGTAGGTTAGTCTGCTAAAAAATGCGAACTTCCATTTAGAAGCTACTCTATGCATATTTAAATTAATGACCCACGTCATTTTTTTACTCTTGTTATCACAAGCGTGTTTCAAAGGAGTGTACTTGAATTGAAAAACTAAAAATTAAATTATAAAAATAGTAAATTTAGCCTGAATGTATACTTCGTTTTAAGAATAAGCTTAGCTTTTATCAGTCTATAATGTTATTCATTCCAGAAACAAGTCGCTTTTCGTCTTATAAAACTGTAATAAAGTGTTTGAACGCTCTAATTTTTAACTTCTAAGTTGTTCGCTTTGATATCATATCGGTAGAACTAATTTGCATTTATATTGCCTACCTTTAGGCTTTATTATTATTAAATATTGCCTACATTTAGGTGAATGTTCTTATCAGAGATTACTATGAGTTCAGTTCTTATAAAAACCTCGTAGGGGCTTCATTTGAATCTGCAAAACCTTGCCTACTTTTAGGACGTCTAGACACATTTTTAAGCAAATTACTGCACTCAGCTCGTTCAGTTTGTTGCATGAAAGCTTTCTGCCGAAAATGTCTGTGTTGAAAAGTACTTGCCTAACTGTGCCCAAAATATGCAAATATTTTTTCCGCAACACCGCATATACCGCAGGCAGCAAACTAGCAACATGGCATCATGTTACCACTAGACACAGCGGCAGCTCGCAACTACTTACTGTCTAGTTGAAGTGCCGTGCTGCTGTTACTGTAAAAAAAAGAGAGTCTACTTCCCTGCAATGCCGTACCCCTAATAATGAAGCAAAAAAAAAAAAACAGGTAAGAAAGACTATGTTTGGGTCTCACAGAACATTTCATACTCTCGCAATTTATTTATTTAATTTGACATATATGTATGTATATGGTATAAAGTCCATTGATAGTTTGAAACCCTAATATTAGGTATGTGGGATCTGGGTGAAGTTATGACCCGATTTCACCCATTTTTGGCACGGAGACATATTTTTAGAAGAAAAATATTCCCTACCAATTTCTTCAAAATATCTGAGAGATTTACTTATATTTTCGGTAAGAAATTTATTAGAAGCACTGAGGTTCTTATTTTCGAGCCTTGAAAACGTATGTTCCGATATCGGCGATTTTTAGAAGGGCGTTGCTACTAGTCCGACCGATTAATCGGTCTTGGCATCGGCACCTGCATCGGCCGATTCTTAGCAGATTCTTTCTATTTATTTTTCTTAAAAGCCCAAATATTAAGTTTCTGTTCACCTTATAAATTACATTTTGATTCATATTTGCCTAAACTAAACAATCCTCACGATGATAATATTAGGTTGACAAATATCTCCCTTTCGCTTTTTTGCTCTTTACTCAATGCTTTATAAAAAGTGGTACAGCGATCGGATTTAATTCAAATATGCTCCGTTTCGTTTGATAATCTGCTTCCTATATAGACGGCAACTTCATAATACCCCCCTCGTAGAAGCCCCCCTCCCTATTTGCGAAGAACTCGGACAGCCTCTTCACAAGCCTCTTTTGGGTTCAACTTTACACCCTCAAGGGCGTTCGCCATGAGCATGAATAGGTGGTAATCACTTTGAGCTATGTCCGGGCTATATGGTGGATGCGATAAAACCTCCCATCCGATCTTCCGTAGCTTCTGACGAGTCATCACCCAAGTGTGTGGTGTGGCGTTTTCCTGGTGGAACACAACACCCTTACTGTTGGATCATTCTGGACGCTTCTGGCCGATCGCCTGCTTCAAGCGATTAAGTTGTTCGCAGTAGATGGTAGAATTAAGAGTCTGGCCATATGGGAACAGCTCATAGCAAATGATTCCCTTCTAATCCCACCAAACACACAGCAAAACATTCCTGCCCGTCAATCCCGGCATGGACACTGTTTGGGACGATTAACCGGCCTTAGACCACGACCGTTTTCGCTTGATATTGACGTATGTGATCCATTTTTCGTCGCCAGCCACCAACCGCTTCAAAAATGGGTCAAGTTCGTTCCGTTTCAGCAGCATATCGCAGGCGTGGATTCGGTCCAGAAGGTTTTTTTGTGTCAAATCATGCTGCACCCAAATATCAAGCTTTTTTGTGCTTGTGCAGATGGTTTAAACTGGTTTGGTGACTCAGTTCCATCTCCAGGGCGATGTCACTATTGTTTTATTGTCTATTTTTAAAAGTTTCTCTTGAGACGAATTTTCATAATCAACATCATTCGCTATAGACAGGAAAAGGTAATAATCATTTGGTGCTGGTTTGGACTATGAGTTGTATGTATGTAAAAGAACCTTCCAAAAAAGCTTTCTCTCTGTCTTTAAAGGAAAAAAGCTATATTGCTGACGTAGCAACTTGTTTTGAGAAAAAAAAAATATTTTTTCCATATTATTACCTGCTGTTATTTGTTTTTGTTTTTCTTTTGTTACTCTACTAGTTTACTAAATAAATTCGTGCATGAAAGATTTGGCATCGGCATCGGCTTCGGCCAAAAATCGGGTATCGGTCGAACACTAGATGCTACACTATAAATGCAGTATTTATGCAAAGTTCTGTTCCGATATCTTAACTAGTGCTTACATTATATATTGTAATGTAAATGATATATGGAAAGTAGGCGTTGTTTTGAACCGATTTGGACCGTTTTCAAAACATATCATTGGGAAGCCGTGAAGATATTATGAACCGAATTTCATTGAAGTTGTTTCGAAGATATAGTTTTTGACCTATGAGTAGGTGGCGCCACGACCATTCCAAATTTTGTAATCTGAGGGCAGCATTTTTGTACCTTCTTCTTTACAATGTTAATTATAATTTTTAGCGTTTTTCGTTACGGAATTATAGCAGATTCAACCATTTCCATGCAGAATAATGAAATGCCTAAAGTAAATGGATTCAGTTTGGTTGATATAGCTTTAGTTATTTATTAGAAATATACAAACAACGTAGTAGGTAGCAGGGTCCACATTCAAAAAAAATTAGATTTTCGGTTATCGCCATTTTGTGAGCTGTCACGTATATATTCCAGCCGAGAGACACTATTTTCGACCACACCACCTTACAAGTTTCTAACACATTTTCAACTAACAATGCTAAGAATGCCATATTTTCGAACTGAAGACTCATACTTTTCAACAAAAACGTTTTGGTCCCTTATTTTAATAATTCGCCATAAATAAATTTTACATGCATTAGGTTGAAAGTCATACTTAATGAGTCATTCGTTTTGTGCTTAAAACTGCGTCTTACAATAGATTAAAATAATGAAATTGGCATTTGCTGTTTCCATGTGTACCTATACTTGATACGAATGGTGCATGCAGGAACATTATCAACTGTAATGAGTATATATGTATGAATGTAAGGCGAATGTAATTAGAATGTGAACAAAGTAAATATTTATTATTGTGCAATTTTATACAGTACTCTTAATCGCATTCCTATAGATATTATATGTGCATTACACAGTCGGCGGAGGCATTTGTATGATAACAATTTTTTTGTTTGTAAACTATTTTATTTTTATACACTCGCAATATTTTGTACAAGAGTGTAAGAGTTTTATGAGGTTTTAATTGAAATATTAGGTCTACAACTTTGCTTCCGCCGTCTTGCAATAGATGTCTCTAGGGTCAAGCACTGGTCGATTAAATCGATTAAATCGTTTTATATCGATCTTGGACATTTGCGTCAACATTAACTCAAATTAAAATTACGGTTTGATAAAAACAGGCACGTTACTGTGAATGAGAATTGTTACCGCTCAATGATAACCGAATATTTTTGGCCTGAATTGTATGATATGCACTTGGGCAATAGGTGGTTCTCCAACAGGACGGTGGCACAAGCCACACAGCGAATGTCACAATCGATTTATTGAAAATCAAGTATGGTGCACGAGTTATCTCACGAAATGGCCCAGTCAATTGGCCGCCGTCAGACTATTTCTTGTGGGGCTACGTCAAGTCTGTGGTCTATGCCATGCAGAATTGATGATTGATTTTTCTTGTACGAATATTGAGCATGAAATTGCAGCAGTATCGGCCGATTTATGCTTGAAAACTTTTGAAAGTTGAGTTCAGCGTCTGGACGTGTCCGTGGGGGCCATGGAAAGTTTACTTAAAAAAAAGATTAAACAGTATGTTAATCTCGGTTCCGCTCGAATTCAGTTGTTTTTTACCATTCAGTTTTAAGGTTGTAGAGGAATTTATGGTGTAATTCAATTCAAACTGCGATAAAAACATGAAATCATACATGTAATAAGAGTACTCATACACACGTTAGAAGACGCAATTTCGCATTATGCATTTTAATGTAATGATTAAATATTTAATTTAATTTTTCAAAAGCAGTCTTTAATACAGTCTTCGATTTGCTTGTTCAGTTCATATTGTGACTTTGTGCTGAATTAGTGTTACGCGGAGTAAAAACACTTAGAGAATTTGATTTTCGTTTCTTTCGCTTGAGAACAAAATGCTTTTGAAAACGCTTTTGGCGTTAAGTCCTTTATTAACCGTTATCGATTTGACTTCCTGTCAATGGTGTACCAAACAAAGATATGAGACACAAACTTATGGTCGATGGGAAAGTTATGCAGAAAGTTATTGGACTAAAAATTGGATATACATTGATGTGATGAGAACCAGACGTGCGGAAAGATGGGTGGTCCATGTAAGTAACTTCGATGCTTTGCTATAATTTTATATGTAATTATAAAAGCGTAAATGAATGAAAAAAACCGAAGGAGATTGCTTTTCATTTCGTGTGTTAGAAGTGTGTATACCTAAAAATATGCTAAGGAGCTCAAATAGTGATTTTAGATCATCTTTAATATGAATGAGGCAGGCAAAGTACAAGCTTGTTGTACATAGAAGAGCTAATATTTAACTTTCTTGTTATTATTATTAAAAGTTATACGACATTTTGCGTATTTTATATATTCCTTCAATGCAATTTACATGGATTCTTTTCATATATTTCTAGTATGAATATGTAACCAAGACTGAAATGATTTGCTGCGATGGATACCGGATGAACGGTAACAATTGCGAGCCCATTTGCCTGTCTGGCTGTCAAGCCAATAGTCGTTGTACCAGTCCCAATGAATGCACCTGTAATTCTGGTTACTTTTCCAGCACAGAGACTACATGTGAGCCAAAATGCACTGAAGGCTGTGGGCCGAACAGTACTTGTACTCAACCCGAGCTTTGCACATGCGATTCAGGCTATACTGAAATAAGAAGTGGCTTATGTGAGCCCATCTGTGAAGAGCCTTGTTCAGCGTATGCCAGCTGCACTGCGCCAAATACTTGTAGCTGCTTGACGGGTTACATATTCAACGAAAACTTGTCTCAATGTGTGCCAGAGTGTCAATACGGTTGTCCCTTGAATATGTACTGCCAATCGCCAAACCAATGCGCATGTCGCACCGGTTACACACTACAATCGAATACCACGGATATTGCTGAAGAGACCACAGTGCGTAACAGCGAATCGTGTGTACCGATCTGCAGTGCTGGTTGTCCAGCGAATAGTGAATGTTACGCGCCAGAGGAATGCCGCTGCGCAGAGGGATACACAGCGCTAACGGACGAGGATGGGCAGTTGAGTAATACCGGTGAATGCGTGCCGGTTTGTGTGGACCAATGTCCAGAGCATGCCGATTGCGTTAGGCCGAATGAGTGCGCATGCGCATTCGGTTATGAAATGCTTCAACCACCGCAACATCATCCCTACTGTCAGCCGTTATGCACACAGAATTGCGAGCTGTATGGCAAATGTGTGGCACCGAACGTATGCGTATGCTTTGTCGGCTATGCACATGTGAACAGCAGCACTAGCGTCAGCACCGATCCGCAAGCGCTCTACTGTCAACCGGTTTGCTCCAATGGCTGTGCGCATGGCAGTTGCGTGGCACCTGAAATGTGCGTGTGCCACCCGGGCTACCTAATGGGCGCGCATGGTGTGTGCGAACCCATATGCACGGGGGGATGTCAAAATGGACGCTGTATTGACGTGAACGTATGCGCATGTAATGACGGCTACCAACTAGCCGCGCATGAATTGAGCAAATGCGAGCCCATTTGCAGTGTGCGCTGCGTTAATGCAGACTGCGTCGCGCCGGAGCGCTGTCTCTGCCACGAGAAGTATATACCGCTGTCTGATGAAAACCTCACCCACATGTGTACGCCGATGTGTTGGCAAGAGTGTGTAAATGGCGATTGTATTGCACCGAATCAGTGCAGCTGTAATGAAGGTTATGTGCGATCAAGAAATACTACGCAGTCGCACATCTGCGAACCATATTGCGCAGGTTGCAAAGGCGGCAATTGCCTAGCACCATCGAAATGCATCTGTCCTGAAGGTTTGGAGTTGACAGTCATTGGAGACAATAGCGAATGTACAGCAATTACAACGACTAGTATGACAACAATTGTCACAACCATTGACACTACGACAAGTGAGTTTGAAACAACAGCAACCGAAATTTCGTCCACCACTGAAGGCAATGAGCTGTTCAATGAGACTGCAAAAATTGTGTTGTTGACTGAAAATGACTTGGATAAGTGTGCAGTTATGTGCAGTTGTTGGAAAACACATCCCAGTGATGAGTGCCATGAAATATGTGAATCAACGGAAACTCGGTGCCTGGATCCGCAGTTCTCACGTTGCATTGTGCTAAGCAAGCGAATTGAATACAAAACTTCTGATGTAACGCAATTATATTGGTGCTACATGCGTAGATTCACGCTTACACTGAAAACTGGCGGCGCTGCTCGACCATTGCGTACTATTGTTGTTGGTCTGTTGTGCTCTGCAATTATGTCGGTTGTGTTTGTTTGAGCGATTATAGATCTCTTATATAGTTCGAAGTTTAACCAAATCCAATTGAAGAAAAAACCATAACTGTATTTATGATATATGTATTTTATTCGAAAGTATTATATTTTTCATTTATATTAAATAGTACCCAGATACTCATATAAATATATTATTCACAATTATTCACAATTACATATAATAAAGATTTAAAATGCAAATTAAAAAATAAATATTTTTGGCACTATTTGTCTCTTAGCACATTCTAAATTTTTAACAAGCAAGGAATGATTAAGTTCGTGTGCAACCGAACATTCTATACTCTCGTAATTTATTAATATAGTTTTATTGAGATAACACACTATTTCATATATTCAGACCGACTTCAAAGTACTGGTATATGGGAAGTAGGTGTGGTTGTGAACCGATATTTATACTCTCGCAACAAAAGTTGCTAAAGAGAGTATTATAGTTTTGTCCACATAACGGTTGTTTGTAAGTCCCAAAACCAGACGAGTTAGTTATAGGGTTATATATACCAGTGATCAGGGTGACGAGTAAAGTTCAAATCCGGATGTCCGTCTGTCCGTCCGTCCGTGCAATCTGTAACTTGAGTAAAAATTGAGATATCTTAATGAAACTTGGAACACCATAAGAAGGTTAAGTTCGAAGATGGGCGGAATCGGACCACTGCCACGCCCACAAAATGGCGATAACCAAAAACACATAAAGAGCTATAACTAAGCTATAACTAAGCCATAAATAAAGTTATGAAAATAAAATTTGGAACATAGGCTCGCATTAGGGAGGGGCACATTTGAATGTAATTTTTTTGTAAAAGTGGGCGTGACCCCGCCTCCAAATAGGTTTTTTGTATATATCTTGCAAACCAATAAAGCTATATAAACCAAACTTTCTGCAGTCGTTTCTTTTAGCCGTTTCCTTATACAGTTCAAAAATGAAAGAAATCGGATAATAACCACGCCCACCTCCCATACAAAGGTTAGGTTGAAAATGACTAAAAGTGCGTTAACTCACTAACGAGAAACGTTAGAAATACCAAATTTTACATAAGAAAGCGTGGCGTCGCCCACTTATGGGGCAAAAACCATATCTCAAGAACTACTCGACAGATTTCAATGAAATTCGGTATAAAATATTTTCTTGACACCCTGATGACACTGGTGGAATATGGGCGAAATCGGTTCACAACTACGACTACTTCCCACATAACTCAATTTTGAATCCTTCTGATTCGTTCACTTTATAATACATATGTACCTTAGGAACAAATGAAGATAGCGGAATAAAACTTTACACAAATATTGTATTTGAGCTGTGACGTCAGTTGTGGAAAAATTGTCAAAATCGGACCACGACTTTTCAAGGCCCCTGATATAGAACATGAAGAACTCAGTGCCTTAGGGTAATTTTTCACCGAAAATATAGGTAAATCTCTAAATAAATTGCGAGAGTATAAAATGTTCGGTTGCACCCGAACTTAGCCTTTCCTTACTTGTTTCATAACATATCATTGGGATGCCAGGAAAATATTATGCATAGAATTTCATTGAAATTTGTCGAGTTGTTTCGGAGATATGGCTTTTGACCCATAGTAGGCGAAGCGACGCCCATTTAAAAATGGGTATACCAATTTGAGTGCAGCCGTTCTTTTTAATGAATTTTTTGTTTTTTAGTAATTTTCAACATAATATTTGTATTGAAGGTGGCGTGGTTGTAATCCGATTTCCTCCATTTTTAGACTGTAAAATGATGTGGCTAAAGGAAATGACCCTAGAGAGTTTGGTTGATATAGATTTAGTAGTTACGAGATATGTATGTACAAAAAATTTAGTAGGGGGCGAGGCCAAAAAATTACGCCCCAATATGCCCCTTCCTAGTACGATTATTTGTGTCAAGTTTTACTTTCATAACTTTATTTATGGCTTAGTTAGGATAACCTTTTAATCTTCCGAACCACTGCAGTATTTTCAAGCGGAGGTATTTGCTATTGGGAAAGCCGCAGAGCTAGCCCTCAATACAGCAGCCGGCTACTCCAAAGTCAATATCTACGTAGACAGTCAAGCAGCAATCAAGGCAACAACCTCGGTTTGCATTTCGGCCAAAAGTGTTTTGGATACCAGGATGGCAGTGGAGAGAGTTGCTAGGAACACGTGTCTTCACTTCTACTGGGTGCCAGGACAAAAAGGCATTGAAGGCAACGAGATTGTGGACCAAATTACCAAGAATGGTGTAAAACTGTCTTCCGGAAACCCGAATAACATTGGCAAACCCATGCATGCATGCACTGACTGTTCGATGATCTGGACAGGGGCATGAAAAGAAAAATCCTAACACGTTGGACAAATATACCGGGGTGTAAAACCGCTAAATCCAAGTGTAAAACCGTAGACCAGAAGTACACCAAACTCATTCTGTCACTCGATAGAAGGGACTGTAGGAGTTTGGTGGGAGTTTAACCTAACCTAACCTAGGATATTTTATATGTTTTGTACAGTTTTTGTGGCTGTAGTCCGATTTATGTACCCACATATGAAAGCAACCTTCTTATGGTGCCAAGGAACACGTGTACCAAGTTTCATTAAGATATCCCAATTTTTACACAAGTTTCAGCTAGCGCGGACGGACGGACGAAGGGAGAGACAGACATCCGGATTTTAACTTGTCTAGTCAACCTGATCATTTTGATATTTATATATCCCTGTTAAATTTTATGACTCGAAAACAACTGTTATGTGAACAAAACTATAATACTCTCTTTAGCAACTTTATTGCTAGAGTATATAGAATGATAGTGTTAAGTCAAGCATATAATGCTTGCATATAATCATGAGCTTTATTTTCTTCTGCAATAAACCTTGCCTACTTTTAGGACGTCTAGACAAATTTTTAAGCAAATTACAGCACTCAGCTAGTTCAGTTTGTTGCATGAAAGCATTCTGCCGAAATTTTCTGTGTTGAAAAGCACCTATCTCACTGAGTCCAAAAATATGCAAATATTTTTCCCGTAACACCGCATATACCGCAGGCAGCAAACTAACAACATGGCATCATGTTACCACTAGACACAGCGGCAGCTCGCAACTACTTACTGTCTAGTTGAAGCGCCGTGCTTACAAGCATGCTACTGTTGCTGTCAAAAAAATGAGAGCCTGTTGGCCTGCAATGCCGTAGCGCATTGGCAGTGGCGCCCCTTTGGTGCCATAATAAAAAAAGCACAAAAAGCGGATGGCAGAAAATAGGGTAGGGCGACATGTGCCATGCAACCAACTATCAGGTCCCACAGGAGCGTAGAATATGCCAGCGCGTTGCTCTGTCAAGCAGGAAACTGCACAGCTACCGTTTGTTGGTGCTGTTGCTGTTGCTACTTAGTTAGCTCCGGCTCTACAGTGTTCGGCTCGGCGTGCAAGTTTGCAATTCACAGGGGCGCAAAAAATGGTTTCTCACTTGTGTATTTACGCATTGCTGACTACTGACTGCTGATTGCCGGTTGCTGGTTGCTGGGGCTTTTTGCGTACTAACATACTGGCACCATGCAAATATACATGACTGTGTAAATGTATGAGGTACTTGCTGCACCAATTTGTATTTTTGACTTTTTTCTTTTCTCAAAATAGCTGCAATACCGTTTTTGCTTAAAAAGTGGCAAGCTCTTTAACGATGTTCGCTGTGGCGTCACAATACTGCAATGCCATTTTTTAAACGAATTTGAGTCCAATATTTTTTATTGTATGCTCTCTTGTTAGTTAGTCGAAAAAATTGAAAATTGATGAAATCGGCTAATAGTCACGCCCACCTCCAATAGAACAGTTCTGTTCAAAGCTACTAAAAGTGCATTGAATTGTTGACGAAAAATGTCAGAAGCTTGAAATTTGACTCTAAAGATAGAAATCTGAAACTACTCGGCTAATTTAGACCAAACTTATTACATAATATTTCCCTAAGGTCATTTTGTTACAGTTTAAAAATTGTCCAAATAGAGCAGTAACCACGCCTACTTTCTACTACTACATTGACTTGACTATATTTGAAACTACATATTAGCCCAATTGTGAGTGTCGACTGGCAGTAGATAATAGACCACTGAGCGGTTGTCGATTACAGGTGCTATTGTAAGTGTCAATCAGTAGCTCAACTATCGAGTAGTAGCGAATGAGTTTCAAACATTTTTCAATCGTTAGAAATTTTTGAATTCGATCTATTGTGTAATTGAAAAATATAATCGACTCAATCGACTGGATTCTATTTTACTGCTAGTCGACACTCGCATTAGAGGGTATCTTTTCCGGATATGTGTTCATACTGTTATATTTTGCCAAATATTTCAAATATCCAATATCTTGAATAAACCAGTTTTTTGTCGAAAATTAATGATATCGGTCCACGAATCATCACTGCTCCCATATATTTTCGGGTATACCTTAATTTCATACCGAATGAAGAATAAAAAGGTCTTGATCTCTAATCGTCCAATGCTTATTATAGTGATTTTGGATTTTCTAATATGTGAGATCGATTGATGCTTCGAGCGAGAGGAAACAGTCTACAAATAATTTAGGGCACAACTATCGAGATGACAGTCCCTGACCGGGTAAAAATCTGGATCCGTTTTGGTTATGTTGTCTCCACTGTAGTGGAAATGGTCTATAAAGGGTGATTTTTTAAGAGCTTGATAACTTTTTAAAAAAAAAAAACGCATAAAATTTGCAAAATCTCATCGGTTCTTTATTTGAAACGTTAGATTGGTTCATGACATTTACTTTTTGAAGATAATTTCATTTAAATGTTGACCGCGGCTGCGTCTTAGGTGGTCCATTCGGAAAGTCCAATTTTGGGCAACTTTTTCGAGCATTTCGGCCGGAATAGCCCGAATTTCTTCGGAAATGTTGTCTTCCAAAGCTGGAATAGTTGCTGGCTTATTTCTGTAGACTTTAGACTTGACGTAGCCCCACAAAAAATAGTCTAAAGGCGTTAAATCGCATGATCTTGGTGGCCAACTTACGGGTCCATTTCTTGAGATGAATTGTTCTCCGAAGTTTTCCCTCAAAATGGCCATAGAATCGCGAGCTGTGTGGCATGTAGCGCCATCTTGTTGAAACCACATGTCAACCAAGTTCAGTTCTTCCATTTTTGGCAACAAAAAGTTTGTTAGCATCGAACGATAGCGATCGCCATTCACCGTAACGTTGCGTCCAACAGCATCTTTGAAAAAATACGGTCCAATGATTCCACCAGCGTACAAACCACACCAAACAGTGCATTTTTCGGGATGCATGGGCAGTTCTTGAACGGCTTCTGGTTGCTCTTCACCCCAAATGCGGCAATTTTGCTTATTTACGTAGCCATTCAACCAGAAATGAGCCTCATCGCTGAACAAAATTTGTCGATAAAAAATTTTCGAACCGAACACTGATTTTGGTAATAAAATTCAATGATTTGCAAGCGTTGCTCGTTAGTAAGTCTATTCATGATGAAATGTCAAAGCATACTGAGCATCTTTCTCTTTGACACCATGTCTGAAATCCCACGTGATCTGTCAAATACTAATGCATGAAAATCCTAACCTCAAAAAAATCACCCGTTATAAAGGGTGTTCCATATTGAGGTGCCCTACTTTTTTAAAGAAAAAATACAGAAAATTCATATTTAATGGTTAAGATTATATCTTTCAAATGTTGGCCGCGGCCACGTCTCAGTTGGTCCATCCGTTGAGTCCAATTTTCGATGACTCGTTCGAGAATTTTGACGGGAAACTGGCGAATGACACGCGTGATGTTTTGCTTCAAGACCTTAATCGAAGCGAGATTGTCCGCATAGACTTTAGACTTTACATATCACCACAGGAAAAAGTCTAACGGTGTGATATCACACGATTTTGTTGTCCAATCGACTGTCCCAAAACCTGAAATTTTCTGCTCACCGAAGTGTTCTCTTAATTCTCTCTTGATTGATGTGTAGGAAGTGGCGCCGTCTTATTGCAACCAAATGTCACCGAAATCACGAGGTTAAATGCATCTAATAGTCGGTTATCATGGCTCAAAAAAAGCTATTGAAAAAAGGACCTCTTGTTGGATCACCCGTTATATTTATCTACATATACATATATTTTCCCACAGTTCATAGGTGGCACACAGAGCCTAGGTCTTTATAAAATATATATGTAATATGTGAAAAGTCTCCATATGTTCCGTAATCCCTGAAATCCCTGAAATAGTCCTGTTTAAGAGTATATAACGTACGGCTGGATCCAACTTAATCCTCTCTAATTTATTTATTAACTAATATTGTTATAACAAAAAATAATCTAATACTTTGTGTTTATCATTTCAGCATTTCCATGAAGATTATAATTATACAAGCTAAGCTAGACTTTAGAAAAATATTAAATATATTTATTTTCATTGTTTTCCTTTTTATTATTTTCTCCTTTGTTTATATTTCTCTTGCTGTCAGCTACTCCATTGCACTTTATTAATTCAATTGCACTTATTATTCTTGTTCGATCCCCCTTTCACTCATTCACTTTCTTATTTATGTACACAGTTTATTGTACTTTTGTGGGATTCTAATCGCATTTCACTCTTCAACACTTTGCATTTCTAATCGGTTTACAATTTTCTCAACTTTTTTATACTTTCTTTGTTATTTTTCTTCTATTTTTATCTTTGCGAGCAAGGGTGTTTAGCCCTTTTTGATGTATGAATACGATTTCCATAAGCAAAAGTACTCAGCGAGTAGTTTAAGGTAAGGGCTCAAAGCCATTTGATGGTTTCTGAGATAAAATAACATTTAAAATCAATCGATTTCATTAAGTTAAAGTGCTTTCAAGGGCGGGAGGTGATAATCGCAAAAGTTGCTGGCAAATTATTTTGCTCTATATTATATACTTTTTGAAAACGCTGAAAACTACTTTTAATCGCTCCAATTTTAATTCACACTTTAAGGCTTAAGTCACTTATAACGGGTGATTTTTTTGAGGTTAGGATTTTCATGCATTAGTATTTGACAGATCACGTGGGATTTCAGACATGGTGTCAAAGAGAAAGATGCTCAGTATGCTTTGACATTTCATCATGAATAGACTTACTAACGAGCAACGCGTGCAAATCATTGAATTTTATTACCAAAATCAGTGTTCGGTTCGAAATTTTTTTATCGACAAATTTTGTTCAGCGATGAGGCTCATTTCTGGTTGAATGGCTACGTAAATAAGCAAAATTGCCGCATTTGGGGTGAAGAGCAACCAGAAGCCGTTCAAGAACTGCCCATGCATCCCGAAAAATGCACTGTTTGGTGTGGTTTGTACGCTGGTGGAATCATTGGACCGTATTTTTTCAAAGATGCTGTTGGACGCAACGTTACGGTGAATGGCGATCGCTATCGTTCGATGCTAACAAACTTTTTGTTGCCAAAAATGGAAGAACTGAACTTGGTTGACATGTGGTTTCAACAAGATGGCGCTACATGCCACACAGCTCGCGATTCTATGGCCATTTTGAGGGAAAACTTCGGAGAACAATTCATCTCAAGAAATGGACCCGTAAGTTGGCCACCAAGATCATGCGATTTAACGCCTTTAGACTATTTTTTGTGGGGCTACGTCAAGTCTAAAGTCTACAGAAATAAGCCAGCAACTATTCCAGCTTTGGAAGACAACATTTCCGAAGAAATTCGGGCTATTCCGGCCGAAATGCTCGAAAAAGTTGCCCAAAATTGGACTTTCCGAATGGACCACCTAAGACGCAGCCGCGGTCAACATTTAAATAAAATTATCTTCAAAACATATACATATATTTTCCCACAGTTCATAGGTGGCACACAGAGCCTAGGTCTTTATAAAATATATATGTAATATGTGAAAAGTCTCCATATGTTCCGTAATCCCTGAAATCCCTGAAATAGTCCTGTTTAAGAGTATATAACGTACGGCTGGATCCAACTTAATCCTCTCTAATTTATTTATTAACTAATATTGTTATAACAAAAAATAATCTAATACTTTGTGTTTATCATTTCAGCATTTCCATGAAGATTATAATTATACAAGCTAAGCTAGACTTTAGAAAAATATTAAATATATTTATTTTCATTGTTTTCCTTTTTATTATTTTCTCCTTTGTTTATATTTCTCTTGCTGTCAGCTACTCCATTGCACTTTATTAATTCAATTGCACTTATTATTCTTGTTCGATCCCCCTTTCACTCATTCACTTTCTTATTTATGTACACAGTTTATTGTACTTTTGTGGGATTCTAATCGCATTTCACTCTTCAACACTTTGCATTTCTAATCGGTTTACAATTTTCTCAACTTTTTTATACTTTCTTTGTTATTTTTCTTCTATTTTTATCTTTGCGAGCAAGGGTGTTTAGCCCTTTTTGATGTATGAATACGATTTCCATAAGCAAAAGTACTCAGCGAGTAGTTTAAGGTAAGGGCTCAAAGCCATTTGATGGTTTCTGAGATAAAATAACATTTAAAATCAATCGATTTCATTAAGTTAAAGTGCTTTCAAGGGCGGGAGGTGATAATCGCAAAAGTTGCTGGCAAATTATTTTTCATGCATTTTCATGCAATAGTATTTGACAGATCACGTGGGATTTCAGACATGGTGTCAAAGAGAAAGATGCTCAGTATGCTTTGACATTTCATCATGAATAGACTTACTAACGAGCAACGCTTGCAAATCATTGAATTTTATTACCAAAATCAGTGTTCGGTTCGAAATTTTTTATCGACAAATTTTGTTCAGCGATGAGGCTCATTTCTGGTTGAATGGCTACGTAAATAAGCAAAATTGCCGCATTTGGGGTGAAGAGCAACCAGAAGCCGTTCAAGAACTGCCCATGCATCCCGAAAAATGCACTGTTTGGTGTGGTTTGTACGCTGGTGGAATCATTGGACCGTATTTTTTCAAAGATGCTGTTGGACGCAACGTTACGGTGAATGGCGATCGCTATCGTTCGATGCTAACAAACTTTTTGTTGCCAAAAATGGAAGAACTGAACTTGGTTGACATGTGGTTTCAACAAGATGGCGCTACATGCCACACAGCTCGCGATTCTATGGCCATTTTGAGGGAAAACTTCGGAGAACAATTCATCTCAAGAAATGGACCCGTAAGTTGGTCACCAAGATCATGCGATTTAACGCCTTTAGACTATTTTTTGTGGGGCTACGTCAAGTCTAAAGTCTACAGAAATAAGCCATTCGGGCTATTCCGGCCGAAATGCTCGAAAAAGTTGCCCAAAATTGGACTTTCCGAATGGACCACCTAAGACGCAGCCGCGGTCAACATTTAAATAAAATTATCTTCAAAAAGTAAATGTCATGAACCAATCTAACGTTTCAAATAAAGAACCGATGAGATTTTGCAAATTTTATGCGTTTTTTTTTTTTAAAAAGTTATCAAGCTCTTAAAAAATCACCTTTTATTAATTTTTGATTCTTTTTGCGCTTTACTTTGATTTCCAGTGTAGATCAAACTGGTTTCAGAAAGATCTCTTATTGTTAAAGGCATTATAGGTCTACAACTTAGCTTCCGCCGTTTTTTTGTAAATTTAAGGCTTTATTGTATAAAAACGGTTACAAAAATGTTATTCAAAATATTGGCCGTCGCTAGCTACTACTTTTGAACAATCTTTCTGGCAGCATGTGTATTCCGTGACGAAAGAACTCCACATCTTTCGAGTCGATCCAAGTATTAATCCAATTTTTGTCTTCTTCATAAGAACTGAAGCGCTCGTTAGCTAGACAGTGTGCCATCGATCGGAACAAGTGGTAGTCAGGTGGAGCAGCGTCTGGAGAATACGGCGGGTGGGTTAAGATCTCCCATTTCAGCGTCTCCAAATATTTTTTGACCACCTTTGCGACGTGGGGCCGATTGTCATGCTGGAGAATGACTTGATCGTGTCTTTCCTCGTACTGTGGCCGTTTTTCTTTTAGTGCTCGGCTCAAACACATCAATTACGTTCGGTATGATGGTTTCACTTGGCTTTAGCTTCCGATTCAGCATCTTCGAAAATCGTCTCCCTTCCACCACCATGCCGGTCTTCGACTTCATAATCACCATTCATAAAACGTTGAAACCATTTGCGACATATTCTTTCACTTAGGACAGCCTCACCGTACGTATCCGAAAGCATTCGATGAACCTCAGCCGCACTTTTCTTGGAATTAAAAAAGAAAAGCAAAATTTTCCGCAAAGAATTCGTCTCAAAAAATGACATTTTCAGTTGAAAATAAGTTTGGGGTGCAAACAGATCTCTATAAATATTTTGATGGGTTAATGTTGACACAAATGTCCAACATCGATATAAAACGATTTAATCGATTTAATCGACCAGTGTTTGATCCTAGCGACATCTATTGGAAAACGGTGAAATGGACGGATGAGATTAACTTGGTATAATGACTATAAACCTGTTTCCAGATTTCATTTTGAAAAAGTAGTTTAGACCTTTCGTATTAAAAAATAGTCGAAGAAGATTTAGGCCATTCAGGTACTAATGGGAAAGTGAAACTTTTACCATAGAATTCCTTCAAAGAACTCTGAAACAAGTGGATAAGATTCTCAGTAACGTTTCAAAGAAGTCTAGTACTCTTAATTAAAGTTAAACCTGTGCTTCAGAATATTCCATTCCCGTAATTAGTTTTTCTTCTTTTCCATGACATTTCGGCCATAATTTGCAGCCACTTCACTTACAAAATCAAAACAAAAACGACAAACTAGAGCAAAGAAAACAAAAAATAACTACATTTACCTTTCAAATAAACTTTCGTAAGAAACCAAATCAAACCAAACATTTTTTTTTACTAAAAACAAAATATCATTTAAAAGCGAAACTCCAACAGCGTCTACTGACACTCAGTCAGCCGATAAGCGGCGTGAAAACTTCTACGTAAAACCACAAAAGTCGAGACTTTAACGCTGTCAAAACTTTTCGTAACAACTGACTACTAAATGCTATCCATACTAATAAATCAACATTATGCACCCACCTATATATACTCGTATATATGTATGTACATATACCCAAAATGCCATAAGCGGGCGCGGCGTGCGACAAGAAATTCGTTTTACCGCAAATAAAGTTTTGCGAAAAGTTCAAAGACACACTTGTATCAGCTGAGGAAATTTGTAAATGTTTAGTGTCAAAGGTGGGCACTTAAAATTTTAGGGAGAAAAAGAACACAGCAAGTCTTAATTGAGAGTGTGGGAGATGAGTGGAGAGCGGGAGAGTTGACAGAGGGAAAAAGAAAAACGTTGATTGCAAATAAATTACGTAGCGTCTGGCAGGTATTGCTTTGAAATGTACGAGTATACATTTAAGTGCTGTGGTTATCAAAAAGTTGGAATACTGGAAGATAACGGTACATTGCAAGTAGTTTTGTTTGCAATTTGTATGAGTGAAATTTAAAAGAGGTCAGAATTTGTACGGCAAATCGACAAGCGTTACAATCAACCGTGTTTTGAAATCGATATACATAGTTTCATTGAGGTTTGTGAGCGTAATCAGAATATTCATTTTTTCGCATACATTTTCGAATGACTTCCAATTCAGTGATTTTTTGCAGATCTTCTGACTGTAGACTGGTAGCGAAGCTCTTTTATAATGATCTAACGTGGCATCATCTCAACACTTCCTTCTTGACTGTCCCTTACAAAAAGTAAGTGTAAGTTCAACACATTTTGTCGAGATTTAAATCAAATTATGGCAGTTTTTCTTCTCAAAAGACTGTCTTAAACTGTCCAAATGTGATCCTCTCTTTGGAGGTTGGTCATTAAACCTAGCCTAACCTAACCGGATTTCTAATACGAGAATATAACTAATCACCTGAGCTCAGTCTAAGAGTCCGTAGTCCGTAAGTAGTCCAACTAATAGTCACTACCTTTTGAAGTCTTTTACCCATTCTTGATAAAAATATATATTTTTTTCTAGGATCTCAACACCAACCACTTTATAGTCATGCATACCAAGTATTCCCATAAATGATTCTGGACTCTCATAAATAACATAGAATAGTTCATTAATGAACCTAATACTTCGGACTAATTTATTAGGTCTACGACTTTGCTTCCGCCGTTTTCCAATAGATGTCTCTAGGGTCAAGCACTGGTCGATTAAATCTATTAAATCGTTTTATATCGATCTTGGACATTTGTGTCAACATTAATCCAACAAAATATTTGTAGAGATCTGTTTGCATCCCACACTTATTCTCAACTGAAAATGACACGTTTTGAGACGAATTTTCGACATTTGTGGGAAATTTTGCTTTTCTTATTTAATTCCAAGAAAAGTGCGGCGGAGGCTCATCGACATTTGTAACCGTTTTTATACAAAAAAAGGCTGAAATTAAAAAAAAAACGGCGGAAGCAAAGTTGTTTTTCCAGGACACTTGTTCTACACTAGACCACGTACTGAAGAGTTTGTTTGGTATGAGCAACATGTTGGGAACTTAGTTGTTCTAAGATATCTTTGGACTTTGTGGTGACGTAGTATCGATGATTGTTGTTTTGACAGGTGTCACTTTTACCCTCTTACTTTAGATCAGCCTGCTGACCTATTGAAAGCGATGTGATCTCTAAGTGATCTTGTTAAGACTGATCGTCGTGCAAGTACTGAAATTATGAAGCTAAGTTTGCTGACGATCTAATTTGATCGGAATGGTTCTGAGGGAACGATGTTTTGAGTGATTTACGCAATGAAAATGGTTTAAGCTATTTTCTAGCTGGTTTTGGTCAGAAAAATGGAGAGGCAATATTGAAGCTTTTTTTGTATGAGCACTATGTTGGGAACATGGTTGTTCTAAGATATCTTTGGTCTTTCTGGGTACGTTTTCTCTATGATTTTTGTTTTGAGGCGTCACTTTTACCCTCTTACTTTTGATCAGCCTGCGGACTTATTGAAAGCGATGTGATCTCTAAGTGATCTTGTTAAGACTGATCGTCGTACAAGTATTGAAATTGTGGAGCTATATTTGCCGATAATCTCATTTGATCGGAATGGTTCTGGGGGAACGATGGTTTGAGTGATGAACAGTTTTTATGCAATTATCTAGCTGGTTTTGATCAGAAGAATGGAGTGACAATATTGATGCAAGAATTCTATTAGTTCCAAAATCTATCTTATAAAGAGAGAGCGAAAGAGTAAGAGATCGAGGACTGCACTAAGCACCCGTATCTCTTGTCAATGATACAATTTTAATTTGCCATAATGTTACTTTTGTACATGACATCCTTTGGAACCTTCCTTCCTTCCAAATCACGTACTAAAAATGACTTCACACTAACACAAAAGAACTGCCATAACTTCAAAATTACACGCCTTCCGCAGAGGCCACAAATCACATGTAATTCTCAAATTTTCTGCCAATTTCAAAAATTAATTAATACATTGTGTAAATTGCATGCCAAAAGCTTACAAAATGAAGCAAACAAATTGGCAACAAATCGACACATGTAGATACATACATATGCATAAGGAGTACAAGCAATTACAAAAACAAAAACTGTATGCCAAAACTTTAAAGCAACAAACGGCATACTTAGTGCTTGCTTCATTTGCAAAATTACATAAAGTGCAAATATGAGAAGTTATTAGCTTTCGGCATATTCATATTCATTAGTTGCCATGCCAATATCTACATACGTTTGTAGTTGAGTGTGTGTGTGTGTGTTTGTGGAAAGTTTATAAACTCTTACATGGGAGTTCTGGAATTTTCAACAACACTTAATTGCAATTAGTTGTGGAAAAGCATTGCCTTTCATTTGCAATTCGACTTTGTGGGGTCATTACAGATGTTTATACAAATGTATGTAATGTGCAAATTGATCTTAATTATTCCACTGGAGGAAATTTTCCTAAAAGTTGTATCCTTTGATATATGTATTTCTGAATTAAAATTGTAAACTTTTACTACTATTTTACTGAATATGCTGGCTAGTATAAAACACCGCTTTCTACATTTCAATGAGTTATATTTAGTGTATAAAGAGTTTTTTTTAGTTGTTTAATAGAAAATTTCGGGATCCCGAAAATATCAATCCCGAAATTTCGGGATTCCGAAATGAAAAATCTTTAAATGTAGAAATGGAAATTCGTTACAATATTAATCGGAATCCCGAAACCGAACAGAGAACAGAACACCTACATATTTGTACTTTCAATCAACAAAATTCGGTATATATATTTTTTGCTTAAGTCATTTTTGGGTCCCGACTATACCAATCCCGAAATTTTAGGGTTCTAAAATTTTTGAAAGTTTTTAAATTTAGCAATAAAAAATTCAAGACTAGTTTAGTCAGAATCCCGAAATTATTTTTTGAAAAATCCCACAGATTTCTGTTTTCAAAAATAGATAAAATACCTACCTCTTTGTACTTTCCATCGAAATTAGGTATATATTTTTTATGTCTAAGGCATTTTTGGGCTTAGATCCTCAACAAAACATTTCGGGATCCCTAAAAAATCAATCCCAAAATTTCGGAATTATCAAGATTACGAATGTTTAAATCTAGAAAAGAAATTATAACTTTTTTAGTTGAAATTAGCGGCAATATTAACCTTAAGCTCAATGACTGTGCGCTCCAGGCTGGTTAAGGATTGGTAGTCCCCGCTATCAGTTGCAACGGAGCACTTTGCTATCATACTAGTTTGGGTGCCTGGCCACAGCGGAATCGCAGGAAACTGCAAGGCTGATGAGCTTGCTAGGACAGGTACTTCTGTTGCACTTACAGTGGAATGGGAACAAACAGCAGCGCCGCTGTCCTCTTGCAACTTGCTTCTGGATGAATGGGTCTCAGTAGAACTGAGCAGGCGTTGGACAGTCACTAGCACCTGCTCTGTCGCAAGATCATTCTGGCCCAAAGTAAATCGCAAGAGGTCAAGGGAACTCTTTGCCCTAAACAAGATCAATCTTTCCCAAGTTATAGGTGTTCTAACTGGCCATTGTCCCGTTGGGACTCACGTGGTCAAATTAAGAATTTTATCGGATGCTAGCTGCAAAAGCTGCCTAGAAGAAGGTGTGGTAGAATCCTCCAGCATTTCCTTTTGGAATGAACCGCCTTTGCGAGATCTAGACAAAAAATCCTTGGATCTCTTTTTTTTTGGGCACCCCCGCGAATTAGCGGATACAGAAGTTAAAAACCTCTGCAGATCTGCAAGCGCTTTGTCGATTCATAAATAAGTGAGGGGGTTGAATTTTTACGGCATCACAAAGGACTGCTCTCGATGGTCTAAGTGGGTTTCCCCCTATAGGGAAACAGCCTTCGTACCTAATCTAACCTAACCTAGTTGAAATAACGAAAGTTAATCCCGAGATTTTGGGATTACAATTAATACAGAACATAGATAAAACACCTCTTTGTACATTCCATCGGCAAAATTAGGTATATTTTCTGCGTAGGTTATGTTTTGGGTTCAGATGCTTAATAATAAAATTCGGGATCCCGAACATACCAGTTTCGAAACTTCGGGTTTCTCAAGTTCTTAAAATGTTTAAATCCATAAATACAAATTCATAATTCTTTTAGTATAAGTCCCGAAAATTTGAAGAATCCCGAAATTTCGGGATTACCTATATATAAAAATGTTGAACCACAATCAATGAACTAACTTTCCATTCAATTGCTTCACCTCAAACAAAAAAAAACTGCCTACCGAGACAACACAAACATGCATTGACTACAAAACCACAGAGATTTAAGTCAATATTGCCTACGGCGCCACTTGCAACAAAGCTAATATTAACGCTTGCATTGCAATCAACAACAAAGCGCTTGAGCACACACGTACTAAGTGAGCTTACACACTAATACCAATGCAAATAGATTTCACTTTTCTGCACGCAACGGTATATGCACAAAGCCAACACTTTAGGTGTTGCCCCTCAGCTACAATGATTTTATTTTCTTTAATCCCCGCCGCTTAAGCTTACTTACTTACCGATATGCCAAGGAACTGTGTAGAATTCATTGCTGCATAAATTTCATCGGCAATTTCCTTGTCTGTATATGTAAAATCTCGTAGGGATTTCTGTCGTTGCTTAAGGCGTTCCATTGTTTTATTGAATGCCAACGCCACACTCCAGACAGCATCGTAGGCTAACGGCGCCTCTTGATAGCCCTCCGGATAGCGATCATGATTGATGTCGTAACCTTCTTCGATGAGCGCATGATTCAGTCGTTGTCTGTAATAGTGAGGGAAGGGAGAGAAGTTACAGTGCTGGATAGTTTAAAGTAATATGTGGAGTGTGCTTCTTATATCGGCAGTCAGTTGGAGAGAGAGCAAAGGTAAAGCGCAAAGAAAAATTAGGGATAAGGATTTTAATTTCAGGTTTCGTTCAGACGTCTTCTACTTAAGAGTGAAGAAACAGAAATTTCATTTTCATCATTCCGGTAGAGTAAGGTAGTAGACTTATAGAACTACCAAAGTTCTTATGAAAAAGCTATACGATTTCTTGGTATAGTAACTTGGGAACAATGACCTCAAATATTTGGCCTGGCTGATATATTGCTTTATAAATGCAGTGAGTATGTAGGAACCTAGTATGGACTGAATATACATAATATTACTCCATATAGCGATCGGAGCATCTCCTATTGGGTCTTCTAAATCCCTCTATAGATACTGTAAATATATATGGATCTGGTATGAATCAAATATATGTACATACTATTACTCCATAAAGTGGTAAGATCTATTGATATTTCTGAATATGAACGGCTTTCTCTGTAAGCAATAAAAAAATCTATAAGAGTTGATGCTTCAAATAACAGCAGTAATAAATAATAATAATAGAAGTTCAAGGCCTTCTGTTAGAGCCCATTATATCTTGGCGATTTACTGAGTTAAGCAGTATGAAATCAGGCACTTAAGGAGCCCCATTGCTTAATATAGAACTGGAGTTTTTATCTGACTGATAAATTCCTTTATAGATATATTGAATATGTATGAGCCTAGTATGGACTAAGTAGACTGAATATTACTTCGAATTAGGAGCGTCATCTATTGTGTCTTCCAAATATGGATATTTTTCTCTGTAAGCAAAATAAGATCTATGTGGGTGCTCATATGATATGGTTAGTATTTTATCCAACGCGGAAAAGATCGATGCTTCAAATAAAGCCCAAGACCCAAAAGATCGACACCTTTTTTATTAGCTGATGAATTTAATGAGTTAGGGATTACGAAGCCCGGTAAGGTTTCATACCTTATTAGAGAGGGATTATCATACTAAATTGGACTTTTTATCTTGTAATATTATATTTCTACCTATAGCGATTATAGCGCCACCTGGCGGAAGTATTAAAATTTATAATTTCAATTTCTTTAATTTGAAGAGTGAAAAAATCTATCAGCTTAGATAAAAATTCCTCTAAAAAGTATGTCTGAAGTCTCAAGCCATCACAACTCAGAACTTTCCCAAAAATTTAAGAACAATCGTACCTGACATAGTACTCTAGTCAAATACAAAACGCAAACTCACCGAAATTCCTCAGCTGTCATGCCGGAAATTGTCGTTTGATTGTTCTGATTCCACATAAGCGCTTCCGTTGTTAGATGTCCTTCGGCCGCAATGCGCATCTGTTCTTTCGTGCAAGTGATACCCTCATTTTCCAAGTTCACCTCATACCAATTGTCCTCGTACCAGCCTAGAAGTAGATGAAAAGCAGAAAAAGATACGCATAAATACTTCTCATACACATACATACATACAAACATTTATATAGACATATATGCGGATATTTTCATCTATAGTATGCACTTAAGTTCCTAAATAGCGCTAGAGATAAGAAAGTCACCGAAATTGATGCCTTCAAAAGTTGCGTTATTTATTTGCACACAAACACTGATACATACAGACACACATATAATACATAGCTATATTCACACTATTGACTGTTGGCGCTGAAAGTTTTCGCGAAAAATACGCGCATTTTGCTACTTTCCAAAAGTTAAATGCCACACTCACACACACACACACATGCATAGTTGACCGAGCATGCAGACGAGGCAAAAGATTTGCCACAAGGAAGGAAGGAAGTCAGTAAGTGACGTAGCGGATGGTGTGTAACACAATGACATTTGTAACGAAAAACTTTGCAAAGTTTGCTGATAAATGCTCACAGCGTACTGCGGCATGAGTGTGTGTATGTAACAATATATGCATGTATGTGAGAATTCATGCATGCGTGTGTTTTTGTGTGCTTCTTTATGTTCCTTTCTTCTTGCTTGCGCAAGCATGAGATGATGCTTTTGTTATTGAAATCGAAATTCATGTAACGATTCAATGTGGTTATATGAATATGCGCACAAATCGTAGCATCGTAGCGCACAAGGCGCCGCATGCATGTGTAACACCATTAGTTGGGTGTGTGTGTGCAGTGTTGTTGGTGTGTTTGCATGAATGCTGCAATAAATCTTAATAATTTAGTTTTCATGTAGGAACTTTAAACTTTTAAACTGCTGATCGTTTGTTATGCATTGGAACAATTTAAAGTGATTTACATATATTTTTGCATAATAAGCTTTAGAAATGTTACTCTCTTATATTGTGATTAATTAGTGAAGGATATATTTGCTTTTTGAGACTTTTTTTAGTAGCAGTGTTTACTTTTAAACGTAATAACAGCAATTATAGTATTTTTTTTTAGAAAAAATAGTAAAAAAAGTGTTGCCACCTGACTCAAAAAGTATTTTTTTTTTCAAAATTAATATAAATTTAAAAATTTTGTTGCGATAGATATGTAAAACACTTCATGACATTTTTTGTGGTTGCCACAAGAAAAAAATTATGTATTGAAAAACTAAACAGTTTTGTTTTTTTAATACTCTGAAATACTTCTCAAAAGCGCCAGTTTATGTGTTAAATTAATTATAATTTCCATTTATATTTCATTACTAAATTTAAATTAATATATCAATTAAAGAAAGTGTTTTGTGTTGAGAAATGTATTGAAAGCTAGGAAAATAAGTCATATTTATAAGTAAAGCCTTCGCGTTCTGTCAAAAAGGGTGTTAGCGACCAGACAAATATTCATATTCTCGGATAGTCAAGCGGCTTTAAAATCATTGAAGTCTCATAGAATATCTTCTAAGATAGTGAAAGAATACTTGGATTTATTATTGACAATGACGTCATATTTCTCGATACACCTACAATGGGTCCCAGGACATAGTGACATCCCTGGGAACTGTGTGGCAGATGAACTAGCCAGATTGGGCACCACACTGCAGTTGGAGGTCGATCTATATACCTCTGGCAACCTGCAAGAATAAGAGCCGTGCTTGTCGCTTATTGAAATTTAAGAGGAATGATGAACCCTTGTAGGGGTGTTAACGGGACACTGTCTGATTGGGAGACACGCCAGCAGACTGGGGCTACCTTTCAATGATTACTGCAGGAGCTGCCAAGAAGAAGAAGAGGAAGAAACGATTACACACGATTCTTTGTGGATGCAAGGCTCTGTACAGAAAAAGAATCGCAACTATTGGACGCGGTTTTCTCGAGGATGTGAGCGAATTTGCTCATGTCAAATTGTGTGAACTTTTTCACTTTGTCAGGACCACAGGGTGGTTCAATGTTGACTCGATAGTGTGAGGGATCTCAGTCCCAGTGGTATCACAATGGGCATCCCAAAGTCCTAGGTGCGACATTTGACAGCCACTTAACCTAACCTAACCTATAAGTAAATATTTTTAAAATCAATCGTTTTCTCGATAAAAACTATTTTAATAATAGTTACCTAATTAATTTGAAAAAAAAATTCTAACAAGTGGCAACTCTTCCCAAAAATGAAAGTATTTTCAAAAGAAATGTGCTTACTAATTCTTTATTTAATTTTTTTTGCCATTATTATATATAATTTTTAGACAAATTAAATTATATAAAAATTTCATGTGGCAACCCTTTTCAAAAAATTAATTTTTAAGCATTCAATATCTTTATTATTTTGTTTTAATTTTTTGTAAGAATTCTTAATTAATAACTATCAGATAATTTTTTTATTGAAAAACTCTAAAAGGTGGCAACATCACTTTTAACACTTTTGTATTGCCGGTTTTCAGAAATGCAAAAAAAAAATAAAAATAAGAAATAAGAGGAAAGTTTCTTTAGTAATATTATTAATTGGTAAACTTTATTTTTATTGAGTTCTTTGCTTTTAGTCGAACTATGCTCCCAGCCTTAGATAGCATGAACTGTGTTCAAAAAAATAGAACAAGATTAAGTGACTATTTGCTTTGATCAAATTCGATGTTCTCAAATCAGTTTAAAAAATTCCATAAAACTTTTAAATTGCTTGGCATACGCTACTAAGGCTAAGCACATTGTGAAACTCCAAACGCTAACGTAATGCAACTCAAAATAATATATAAATATAATAACTCTGTCTACAACAAATGAATTTGTGCTTGCTACTCTACTTCGCACCTTACCTCACTCTGTACCCAGCTTTATCTATGTCAATTTAAATTCATTGTAACACGATTTACTTCAATCAAATCGGTTTAAAAATTTTAACATGAGAATTTAAAGTGCTTCAACTATTAAGTACTGGATTATATATTTGAATAACAGTTTTACATTTCAGATAAATAACTATTTTGGTATTTTAAGGTCAGTGCTGTCAACACATTTCATTTAATAAAAAAAAGTAAGCCATTTTCATTCTCGATTTACCAAATTGATTAAACACCGAAAATGCATTAGCATTGAAATGATTTTATTTCGAATTTATGCTAAAAATAGCAATCGAATTCATTCACTTGCAGGTATTTTCAGTTTTAATTTATTTTTCCAACTTTTGTTTGTGTGTAAGTGCCCTTAAAAATAGCGCTGAAAGCTACTAATTACAAATTCTTAGAATTCTTAATTTAAATTTCGTTTGCGGTTTACCGCTGCCACAAATTTAGTCAACTGCAAATAACTTAAAGGCCACAACTGGAAAATTGCATTTAATGACGTAACACAGAGATGGAAATAGTTTAGATGTATGCTTTTATTGGAATTGTACATATATAGGGTGGTTTTGGTGGAGAGCTGTCAAATCAACTGTCAAAGTCCTTTAAACATATATTGTTTCCGAAATAGTTTTCTCATTTTTTGTTGAAATTATGCATATAAAGGGTGTTTTTGACAAAGACATTCCTAGAGTAATATCTATCAAAGTCAACATATGATTTTGACATTTGTGTTCAGTATAGACTCATTAGACATACTTTTGTGGGTTCTAGTGAATGGTATATACTAAAAAACTAGTAAGGACTAATCATTTGGGATCAGTAATCAATAATGCTGGAGAATGTGGAACCAAGTTTAACCAAGCCGGTCCTTAGAGCCTAAAATACCGTTCTTCATTCAAAATAACGCTTTATATCACCAAAAAGACACCCTCTTTCAAAAAACCAACTAAACAAATCTTCCTCAAACGAACAGCACTTCTTACGCCTTGTTTCCTTCCTTCAAATCGCGCATTTTATTCCAATTCAAATTTTTTCCGTTAACCTCCTTCACAACTTAAGCGCCATAATCCCAGAAAATTCGCTCTACTTACGTTCAGTGCTTTCATGCGCTCAATAAGCTTCCTTGACATGAAAAATAAATATATTTTATAGCAAATCCTTTTAAGCCGGATTTCCAGCAATAAAACAGCATTTTCGTACAATTAAAGAAAAGTTTTACATCCGCTTCCCTTCAACATCCGCTCGGTTTGTTTGTCAGTTTCTTTGCTTCTCGGGCTACATTATATTCTCGCTCACTCTTCCGCCACCGAAGCGTTCACCTTAAACAGTCGGCCATTTCTTACACAAATATAACTTGTGACGAATAAAATAGTAGGAAAATTTAATCCTTTTAGCGGCAATTCAAATTGTTGGCGAAAGCAAATTTATTAGGAATTAATAAGCAGCGCTGGACGGTTATTATGAGTTGCTGTCAGCGTAATGGACAGCGGTGTGGACGTGAGAAATTAGTGTGGAGTGGAGGGATGCTGACTGTCAGAGGAAATTTTGTGGCAAGAGTGAGTGTGGTTGTCTGAAGTTAGTTGGTTGAGTGAACTAGTAAAATAATGACTAAGTTCGCTGACAGACTCTGGTATAAGTGGAGATAATGAAAGAAGTTACCATTTGATAGGCAAATAACTTTTGATTGGGAGGGTGGAGGACCGGCCAGAGTCCGGGGCTTGGGTCGCAATTAGCGCTAGAAATATCATTCTGATACTCTGTTTTATGAGCTTAGTACTTCCAACTCTCGCAAACCCTTTCGAAGAAATTATATGCTTTTATGTTCCTGTGGCTTCCGTTGGGGTTCAAATATTCTTTGTTTGACAATTCACTGTTTCCTCATTCCTTTCGATTTCGCAGAGCAGATCCAATTTGGATATTATGTTGTGTCTTCTTCTTGAATTTAACCCCTTTATAAAAAAGCTCTGCTCTCTATTCTACTTAAAATATGTTTTCCACGTTTGGTAACTGAAAAATGATATTGCCTAATATCATTTCTCGTTTTTGAGTCCTTGGATAAACTGTCAGTTTTTACACCCAGTCTTTGACGCATCTTTAGTTCATGAGGAAATATTTCAACGCTTGACATCTTAAATATTTATGTTCAATAAAGATTTCTGATAGTAGTCTGCTTTACAGGCTTCAAAAAATCGATTTTTTATTATCTTCTATTTGAACTAAAAAAATTGGACAAAAGTATTATTTAAACTACTTAAAGTCAATTTTTTTCTTAAAAAAGTGATTTCTTTTTTTCAAACTTTGAAAAAATTTGGAATTTTATAACATCTTCGGTAGTTTTTTAGTTCATAAAGAAAAGAAACTTATAAAAATTAAAAAAAAATTGGTTTGACTGTTTCAGATGAATCGCACGACCTCCATCACCGGCACCGATTTATAAGTGCAAAGTCTAGGTGCTCCAGAAAAATACTTACAACTTTGAAAAAATTTCAAAATTTTTTAATAATAAATATTGTTTTTTAAGCCTTAAATATAGTACACTATCGTCTTAAAATTCCGTTAACCGCAATTATTTCCTTCTCTTTCAAAAAAAAATAGACAGACTACTGCATTAATGACAGACAATACTGTTTCCCATTTCATTTGTATAGCTAGTTCGGGTTACACTTTTCGAGTGAATTTATCAGTGAAGCTGCTGTTTGAAATTAACAAATGAAATTATTGGAATAATTTTAAACCTACTAGAAATACTTGTCGCCTAAATTGTACCTTTGTCAAATTAATGTCATACAATTTGACATAATGAAAATCGTACATTAGACTGTAAGACCATTAATAGGAAAGGCAAATAACAATGAAATGAGTATTCCTAACACATATGAAAATCTGGTAAATAGAATTTGAGAGCTAGTAGCGAAGCAGTAAGAAGTATTTGACCACAGCGCCATCTGTCGGATAAAATTTAGGCAAATTATTATTTTTTGCATAATATTGGTTACCCTTATATGAGTTCAGACAGGCTATGAAATCTTCCACAAAACAAATGTGAGCTTGTTGTTGTGTTTTTAGCCGAAAAACGTATGACCATGTACTATCGTAAGACGCTTTCTTCTTTCAGCTTTGAACTTTTTGCATTGCACATGCACAACACGTCTCAAGACTTCTTTGAAATTCCTGAAAATCGGTTGAATAGTAGTTTTATATGAAAATATTTAGCCTACAACAACACCAAATCCTACTTGCATTGGCAACATTTTTGTTGAGCGCAACCATACAACAGACTTTTGACAGTTTTGCACCACAAATTATTGCCACGCCAAAGGCAGCAGCAGTGGCAGCGGCAACTTGAAAAGAAATCAACCAATTGTGGTGTTGCACAATTGGCGTAAAACACCCGACCAACACCCGGCGAACCCCAGAAGGCGACGCGCCGTCGTGGCCAAAAGTGCTCAAAGAACAACAGTAAAGTTTAAACAAACAAATTAAAGTTTTCGCCAAGTGCAGCAATGAATTCGTATTTATTTGTGTAGAGATTCTATTTTAAAATCGACATACTACACGCCACATAATCACACATACATATACACATGTATACACACATTCACCCGTAGTTACTTGGTGTGACTTTTGGCTATTTCACTTCCGTTAGCTTTTGACTTTGTTGCTGTAGCTGAAAATTGATGGCAAATAAACAAAAGTTTTGCGAAATGTTGTTGTTGTTGTACTTTTTTGTTGTTGTTATAGTTGCTGTTGACTTTCGACTTGCCGATTGTACGCAGACATTGCTACAAATGCCACATTGCTGGCTGCGGGCAATATTTGGATATTTTGGTGTTTTTGTTGTTGTTGGTTTGCCGAATTCACTTTTGTTGTTCTTGTAGCTGAACTTTGTGCCACAAGAGTTTAGCGCTGCTATCAGCAAGCTATTGAGACTTTTGCCACAAATGAGATGATTGTTGTTGTTGTTGCTGGCGCTGATTTTTGTCACAACTACTTATACTATATATACACACGGATATGCTCTCGTATTTATATATACTCGTACACATAACTGTTCATCCATTGTGTTTGCACTTTAAACTCGCCATCACTTTGCATTCATGCTGCCATTTTAATTATTATATTTTATTGTTGTTGTTGTTTTCTTTTCACGTTCTTATAGCCTTTCGTTTCGTTTTTTTTGTTGGAACTTTTCTGCATTTCCTTTTGTATTTCCGTTGTGTTTATACTTTAGTTTGCAATTGTTTTTTGTTGCTTTTGTTGTTTTACTGTTGCAGCTGCTGACTGTCACGTAATTTTGTGGTTAGGGTGAAAGGTTTGATTTCTGGCTTTTGTTAATTTTCGGTCTGCCCCGCTAAGCGGCGTGCACCACATTGCTTTTCATTTTCTTCTGCTTCTTCTTCTGCTTTTTCTTATTCTGTTGAAAAGTTACTTAAAATTAAATTTCTTCAGCGTTTTGTTTAAAGTTCAGGTGGAACACAATGGAAATTCCATTAACTCGCTTTTGTTTGGATTAACTCTTATTTGTGGTGAGTCGTGGTGAGTTTTGGCTTTATTTTTACAAATGTCAAAAGGCGAAATTGTAATCGTTAGGAGTAAATGATGATTAATTTTCTATGAATGGACTATTGTTTGTTTGTATTTCTGTTTTAATAACTTAGACGAAGTAAGCTATTACTTAAAAGAGGTACTTGGAAACTCTCCTCAATGTAGGTTTTGTTCATTGAGGTGTAATTTTTACTCTAATCAGTTTTCTCTTAATTAATATGTTTTTTTCATTGAGTAAATTTTCAATTAAGATCCTTCTTTTGCGTATAATATGAATATTCAAACAAGTAAGGAAGTATAAAGTCCTTTGAAAGTTGGAAACCATAATATTAGGTTAGAAGTACCGAGGTCCTCATGTTCGATATATGGGGCCTTGACAACCTATGGTCCGATTTCGGTGATTTTTAGAATGGGGCTGCCACACTATAAATAGAGTATTTGTGCAAAGTTTTGCACCGATATCTTCACTAGTGCTTACTTTATATATTGTAATGTAAACGTTTCAGATCGTCTTCAAAGTTCTGGTATATAGGAAGTAGGCGTGGTTGTGAAGCGATTTGGCCTATTTTCACAACATATCATTAGGATGTAAGGAAACTGTTACAAACCAAGTTTCATTGAAATCGGTCGAGTAGTTCCTGAGATATGGTTTTTGAGTAGTTCCTGAGATATGGTTTTTGACCCATAACTGGTTCTAAAAAAAAAACGAAAATTCCCGTTATTTTTTGAACACACCTTGCATATTCAAATATCTGGCTATTTGTTGGAAAATTCAATTATAATGAGACTTTTTTTTAATTTTGTCGGATATTACATAATTGCTGAGGTCGGTAGACGATATCTACGACACAAATTTATGGTGACGTTAATTTAGATGATAGATAATGTGAGGTTCGAATTAAGTGTAGATAGTCTCATTATTAAAATCTGTGGTTCCTTTCAGAAGTGATAAATGCGATGCCGGTTGTTTAAGCACCACGTATTGTATACTCGATCACTTTGGATTATTGATCGTTTTCAATAAAGAACCATCTCAAACATGTGAAGACTATTAAAAGAAAGAATCTCGGCTTGTTATTAAACTCGTTTCTAGCATATCAACAATCTGCCGGTGCTTGGGATCATTATTTTTATAACAATTTCTGTGAGTGAATTGGGAATTAATGAGAAAACAAATTGTTTTTGCTTGGATAGAGATAAGTGTTTCGTACTGTGAACTTTCATTAGTATGGAAAGCTCCATATAAAGTAAAAATATTTATGAAAAGTCAATTGAAATATACATTATCATCATCAATTTGGCACTACAACCGGGTGTCGGTTTTGGCCGCGTCCATAAGCCTTCACCAGTCGTGTCTGCATTGGGCACGATGGCGCCAGTTGGGGTTTACAAGCTTCGCCAGGTCCACATCCACTTGATCCTTCCAGCTGAGTTTCGGTCGTCCTTTTCTTCGTCAGCCGCCAGTGGGTACAGTGTCGTATATATTTTTCGCGCTGGAGTGTTTTTTTCATTTCGTACGATATGCCCAAGCAACTGCTATATTTTTATGCACCGCACTATGTTCATATCGTCGAAGAGCTCCTACATTTAAGCTCATGCATTCATTATAACGAGTCCGGTATTCACCTACGGCCACACATAGCATACCTTAAATCCCTCGGAGGACTTTACTCTCGAGTGCTCATTTTAATTGGTCATCATCCATGCTTCCGCGCCATACAGCAGGACGGGTGTGATGAGTGACTTATAGAGCGTTACTTTGATTTTGTGAGAGTGGGCTCCGCTTTTCAATTGCCTACAAAGCCCGTGATAACATCTGTTGGCAAGACTGATCCTCCTATTGAATTCGTGGCTGACATAATTGAAATATACAGAGAGCATAAAATTGTCTCTGCTGTCGAGATCAATCAATTCTGGTAGAGCATAGTTCATCTGCCGCTGAGCTTGAGCTCTCAAACTTAGTATAAAAGTCTGAAAGCGAACTTTGAGGCAATAATTTTATCAGATCTATGATTACGGAGGATGCATTAGCGTTTTAATTGCTGACACTTGCTGACACTGAAGTTGTACTTGAGTCGAGTAACAAAATTAATCACCAAACGGAACTAATTACTGTTATACACTAATAATGTGTATTATGGAGTTTACTGCACCCGTTTGTTAGTCACACTCGAAATCATTTCCTCTCGAGATTACTAGAAAATTTATTGTTGCTTTCATATAGTACAAATAACACCCGAGATAAACCAAACACGTTTAAGATAAAAATCTTTAGTACACTTATGAAGTAACTCATCAAATTTATATGTGTAAAACATAAGTAATAATAATCAGTATTATGTTGATTACATATGAATACACAAGAACATAATAATAAACGACAAACACATAGTCATACATTCATATACATACACAGTAGATGATTACTGGCTATAAATGAGTACAGAGTGCCAAAACGAGTGCTCAAGGTGGGCGAATTATGAGTGAAAACTTGCGGCAAATGAGTACAGTTGGCGATGCCGTTACAGCAAAAGTTGAAGTGAACATATTTTTATATATTTTTATATAGCAGTAATTCGATGTATACAGTTACAGTTACAGTGGCGTAGGTGCATCGGTGCTTGCGCGCATATGTGCGTATCTGAAGTGGAAAAGTTTTGTCTAAGCAAGTAAAACAACTCAAAGAAGTGCTGTGCATACAAAGCTGTGTTGATTAGGTGGTATGCGACTGAAAGGTGTGAGTAATTTGACGATATATTTATGTGTGTGTGTGTGTTGCTGTCGCACTGGGATACATTTGATTATAAAGATACATATGTTGCTAATATAATGTTTATATACATGTATCAAATGTTTATATGTGTTTATATATATATTTATAAGGGTATATATGTTTGTATGTGTGTATTTATATGTATAGGTGTGTTTTTTATGTTTTTGTATGTGTGTGCGTTTTACGCCAATAAAACTTTCCTAATCCAGAGTTTCGAAACTTTTACCGCAACCTTGCGCAGCTGCTACATTTTAGTGCAGATATTTTGGTGCTACGCAATAATGGCATTTATCTTCTACGCTTTACGCACTTTCTGACATACGTATACGTAAAGAAATTGCACGTAAGTTCTTACGACTTTCGTTATGTTCCTCTTGCTCAGCTGTAAATGGCTCACCAAAGGTATGTGAGTTGTTTGGGGTGAGAATTTCGCTGATAAAAGTTTGGCGGTTAAATAAAATGTTGAGAGAATTTTTTATCAATGTACTTATATATGTATATAAGTCAAAAATAGTGTTTATTTTTATTAGAAAATTATAAAAACTATAAAAATTAAAAAAAATAAATATTAAGTCTCATCTCCATACAAATTCATTCATTCTAACCTAACTTTTCGCAAAACCCCGCTTACTCACCACACCTCAACATATTCACCTAGCACATATTTCAAAAACTTAACATACATCCCACAGAATCAAAGGAACATAATACTGTTTTATTGCGCTGACCTTGCCATCTTATCACCACATACGCTCTCAATCATTTTCCGTTTCAACCATTTTACTCCACCAGCGCTACCATTGCAAATTATCCACCACAACACTTAAACTCAATGTAATCCTCTACGTTTTATTTGTTTTGCGAATTATTTATTGCTGCCATTAATGCGAAAATACCTGAAATTACTTTGTCGCCGGCTATAAGTAAAAAACGGCAGCAGAAAAGGTAACAAAATGGGGGAAACGCAAAAAGTTTGTGGAAATACTCGTATTGCGAAACAGCCATTTAACTAACAGCTGGACTAAAGAGCGCATATTTCATTCTCGGCGAAATGGCAGCAAAACAATGAAATCAATTTCTATCGATTTTTTGTTTGTTTGTGATTTCAAAGATTTGCTGAATTGTACTATATTGTTGAATGTGAACCTTTTTGTTAGAACTTGCCCTGTCACACCGGGTTCGGATGTTAAATGGCTGGTAGAGATCTCCTTATGATGTCTGTATTTAGTGTTAGGAGACTTCAAAACTGCATAGTGTATAGATTTTGATTTGTAGGTCTCATTTCTAGCAGATTATTAAAGTGGTTTACAGAAATAGGCTATCGTAAGAAGAGAGTGAGTGAGGATTTTTAGGAGCATATAGTTCGAGAGAAAGAGAGAATGGGATAGACTCACAATAATAATAGAGTCTGAGAGGGAAAAGTAGATAGTTAAACAGAACAAATGTGCTTGAAATTAAAAAGGGCTAATGATTACTAGGTTTTTTAGTCTCAGAACTAAAATTTGAGGGAATTAGAGTTAAAATGTAGGCATATAGAATGAAAATACAATATTATTTTTTTCCGATAATGTCAATTGTCGAAAATAACAATTTTTCGGAATATTTACTGTTGTTGTATAATTAGTTTTTATGCCATTCTTTAAATACTGATTTATTTCAACATTTATTGTAGTTGTAGCGGTGAAAGACATTTCTTAAATAATCTGAGATATCTAGTAAAGTTGACAATCCTTGTCCGGTTATAATTCCGGACTCGTTTTGGGTTATGTAAATTCTTCTTTTTCTTTTTTGGCACTACAACCATGGGTCGGTCTGGACCTAGAACACAAAACTTCGCCAGTTGCCTTTATCTTTCCTTTGTGCAGTAACGCCACATGTACATCCCAAGTGCAGACAAGACCCTATGCACATTAAATGCATGAGCGACCTTGCTTCCGTTGTCCACCCATTGTTCTCGAAAGGAAGGATCTTTTCTCCGGAGCATCGCTTTCCATACGTACCACATGGTCCAGTTAAAGAAATTGTTTGATTTTGATGCGCCTTACTATATTCATAACGTCTTAGATCTCATATAGTTCATGGTTCCATATTCTTCGGTACTCCTCGCTTACGCGGATTGCTTCAAAGATATTGGCTTTTCATTTCGGGTTGCTAGCGTCCATGTTTCTCTACCGTATAATAGAACGGGATTGATGAGAAAGTTATAGAGCGTAATTTTTTTTCGACGAGAGAGACGATCTGCTGAAGTTTCTGAAGTTTCTTTTTCTTGATATTTACTGAAGTTTCTTTATCTTGATGGCATACATTTCTTAGATCCATATGAGATGGGAGATCAAACCCCACTATAATTGTTTCTCAAGATATTTACTGAAGTTTCTTTTTATTGAAGTCATACATTTCTTAGAACCATATCAATAAGAGGATATAAAATATTGTGAAATCTAAATACCTTGGAGTCCTGTAAAGTAGAACTTACCCAAAATCCGCCGAAATATATGCAATATTTTTGCTCTTTTTTCAAGCATCAGACAACTGATAAGAATCGTTGCCTACATTTAGGATGCTTTTTTAATATTGTAGCAGAGTCAAATACCTCATTTGAAATGTATTATTTTTGTTAGAGCTATTAATATTTTTTTCATATTAGTAAATCGACCTTTATTAAAGTAAAATTATGCCATAGTGCTCTCACCACAAATTTTGCATTAAATATTTCAATTTAAAATATTTCGAGTTTCACATTTAAGAGAACCCTATTTTGCTTATTACTTTTGAAATAATTTTCATTGGAAAATGTCCAATAGCACTCATATTATACAACCTTCACATTCAACATCTCAAATGCGTAGTTCTAATACCTTTTCAGAGAATATTAAACTAATTTACCTGCACTTGAGCACAAATTGGTAATTTTCCACTACTTATATTATTAGATTTCAAATGCTTGTAAACCACTTTGAAGTACACTCAGGAAGTTCAGCATTTGCTTGCTTGCGGTTGCTGCCATTAAAGGGCATTTGTGATATAAATATATACATATATATAGAACTGTGTGTGTGTGTGTGTGTGTGTGTGTGCTGCTGGGCAAACCGCATTTTGGCATTCACTTAAGAGGATTGCCAAATATACATCAATCATGTCACACAAAAAGGTAAATTTATTAGTGAACAAATTAAGTGAGTTCGAAGTGAATTGAATAAAAGTTTTTGCTTGTTTTACGAATAATACTAACAATAAAAACAACAACAACAGTAGAAGCGGAAAATATAGAAATTTAAGAATAGAGTGTATAATAAGTACTAAAAGAACTTAGGGGACGACAGAACAACTTGGTAGCACAGTGAGTAACAACAACAATAATAATAATAATAACAATAACAACACTATCAGCTAGAATACAACTTTCATTAGCGTAAAACAACTTAATCCAATCCGATGCAAGGGCACAAGGTGAAACAAAATAAAATATAGAAAAGTTCAGCTGCTAGCCAAAGCCAACTAAAAAATTTCCACTACAACAAAAACAAAAGCGAAAATCTACCATTTTGTATTTAAGTGCAAAAGCTGCGAGCTTTTTAAAGTTTAACTTGAATTTCGGATAAACCCTCTAAATATATATGCTCACAAAGACAACGCGCTCCATTGCTTCACTCATCCACCCGCTCTTCCCCCTCTGTTACGCTCGTGAGGAAAGGTTAATTTAGAATTTTATGCGAAAAACGTGCGGAACGTGACCAATCGAAAAATTAGTGAACACCGTAGTAAAAACAAAAAATTTTACACTAAAGCGGAGTGAAAGTTTCTCTACCCTACCCTCGGCGGAGAGCAGCAAGTGAAATGAGGCATTACCGGATACCGTAATGTCAAGAACAGCTGCAACGCGAGCGAATCCCAAAAAGGTAGTAGCAGTGTTATCGCAAGCGTTTTTCGAACGAATATAGTTTTTATTATTGCGTTGAGGGTTATCGTCGTCATTGTTGTTGCGCTTTTTATTTCTATAGTAGTTGTTAATTTTATTGCTGTTTTTGTTGTTGTTGTTCTGGAAAATGCTGAAAATGGCGTGTTGTAAAGGTATGTTGCTGGAATGTGCACGTACATTTTAGCTGAATTCGCGCGCAGACAGTGTTGCCATATCAATTTTGGGTACAGTCGTATACAGGGTGAGTCGAAAATATGGTAATTTTTGTCCCGACATGTGAAAGCCCGGAGCTTTTTTGCTCCAGGTAAGATACCACATTCAGGCTCCGTAGTTCCTCTGAGAGGACAGTTGAATTTTTAAATCAGATATTGGAACCAAGATCTTACCATTGGATCTATTGAGTGCTCCGTAGTTCTTCCGAGAGGACAGTTGTATTTTTAAATCAGATATTGTAACCTAGATCTTAATATTGGATCTATTGAGTACTACGTAGTTTTTCCTAGAGGACAGTTGAATTTTTAAATCAGATATTGGAACCTAAAATGGATATATGGTATCCCTGAGGATTCAGCTCAATTTCTGTAAGGAACGGATCTCTTACTGTGGATTTTGAATATCGATGTTTCTGGTCCGATGAATTAAAGATCTTTCTGAGATTTTAAACTGCGGAAAATAAGATCACGCTTTCAGGCAACGTAAGTTAGTTTCTTAATCAGATATTTGAACATAAATCATAGTCTTGGATCTGGTGAGTAGTTGTCCGAAAGTAGCAGTTTGGATACCCTGAGGATTAAGTTCAGCTTCCTTAAAGAATGAACCCCTTACAGTGAGAATACATGAATTACATAAAAATCATGACCGAAGGTGTCGTCCCAGAATAGTTGGAAATATCTTTTTAAAAAAAATTTCAACATTCTTCTAAAATTTGAATTCGATCATCTAACGGCAGGTTCCAACAATGAGTATTGTGTTGGATTAGATCAGGTTACTTTTTGGGTTTGTCGGAGTAATTGATTGGATTGGTAGTATAACTTTCCGTCCACGATAGAAGGTCTTCTGTTGTTTTTGACTTGGGGAGTAGAGCTTGTCGGATAACGTCAATCTTCATATGCTAAAGAGATGTTTTGCTTTTAAGCAGCTGCCTGTAGGGATGATTTTGGATATACAAAAAATATATATTTTTTTATTACCAAACGGCAACCCTTTAAAGAGCAGCACATTCCAGCGCACGTCATGACAGAACGTGCGAGAGGATTAGTGCTCGAAAACGGAATTTACTTAGCAGGTAAATTTAAAAAAAAATTGCTGAGCGCTGTATGAAGGTTAACTATGCGCTTTCGCATTGAAGTAAAGCATCATAAAAAACAGCAACAACAAATTAAAGTTAATACAAAGGGTCGTAAGTAGAAAAGGATAAAGTGGAAAATGTGACAAATCAATTTGGCACTGAAGGTATTTCGGGTCATTTGTCATGCCAACAATTCTAACGAGTGGGGAGGAGAAGAGCGGAGAGGCAAAAAAGTGAAATGGAAAGTGATTGGGCAGCGCGTTGTTAGGGAATTAGTAGCTAATGGTTTAGTGGCGATTTAAGGACACACTTTTACAAATGCTTAATTGCGTTTTGAGTGAGAGCGTGTAGAGATAGAGTAAGGTAGGTGGAGTTAATGATTTATTTTTGTGGCATGCAGAAATTTTGAGTTTGAAATGAGATGAGATTTAATTATAATGGTGTTTTAATTAGTGGGCGCTATATTAGAAATATATCTGTAAGGTGGGGGGATTTATTATATTTAGATTAGGAGAGATTTTAATTTTTTTAAATTTATTTAATTTAAACATTTTTGAAAATTTTAATTTTATTTTGAAAACTTTAAGCTTGTTACTCACCAATAAAAAACCACACATGCGCTCTTCCATATAGTTGTTGTTTGTACATTTCGCAGAGTACACGTCTCGCGGCCACCACATAGAATAGGCCGACAATGATGCGAGCATCTTGTCGGCGTAGGTTGCGTACCGCATCTGTTGGATCGGATAGAAATGATTGTCTTGTGACGATTTCGACGCCCGCTTCCATGCAACGATTTTCGAGATCTTCAACGGTCTGGAAAAAATTACGAAAATAATATTTTTTAATAAAGAATTATATAGTATTGACTTAAAATATTAATATTTCAAAAAATATTTAAAAAAATAAATAGGAAATGTTGCATACTTTTGAGCGCTAACAAAATTTAATACACTTAAAATTTGAATGCTTAATATTTTTATTTAAACTGTATTCCATTTAAGTAATCTCAAAATACCACAAAATGTTGCATACTTTTATGTGACAGAGAAAAATTTGCACGCTTTGAGATCCAAAATCCATGCAGTTAACCTTTGCATACTTTTAAGAGCTATGAAATTTCTTTCTTTTATGTTTTAGTCTTAAATCTTTTTTATTGAACTATAAATTCTATACTTCTTAAATATATTTGTTAACTTTCACTTCTATTGAATTCCTAAATTTAATCAAGTATATTAGATACTTAGAATCTATATCAATGGCAGTCAAGATCTCATTGATATCAATTCCCTCAACACATAGCCAAGCATAATCTATCAATTAATATTTGCCAGCATCTATTCAATCGAGGATTATTGAATTACGCCTAAATGTATGCTTTCAGCATTACATACAAAGGCAGTTATGCGCATTGAATACGATTACATGCTTTCATATTTGCCAAGTCAACAAGTAAAGGGATTTATTTATGCTTATGCACATACATATTATATAAATAGTATGACTAGTTAGTTCTATTAACTACAGTAAGCTGACTTCAATTGTTCATTGTCAGTATTGGCGCCTACGGGTATGCTTTTCACTTGTATAAACCTGGTTTGTTGTTGAGCTTGAAATGTTTCAATTTCTTCAATGTGCCAGCTAACAAAATACTAGGCAATTATGTAACAAAACTAAACAATACTGCAATAGAGATAAGTGAAATTGTTAAATTTGAGCCGTAAAGTAGGCAATGCTTAAAATACATAGCATAAAAACAGGGAGATAAGTGAAATAAAGTCTGTTTTCTCAGTACTCCATTCATACTCGAAAAACAGAATTATAATTATATTGTGCTTTGAAGTTTGTGTATAGGTATATACAGTCACGTTCATATAAATGAAAACAGTTGATAAATTAGAATTATTAAATTAGAAAATTTGAAATGTGAGAAATAGATAGATTCTGTAACTTTGATTTTGAAATAGGATGATATCTCAGGATACTGAAAATAGTATAATTGATTGTTTAGAACTTTCCTTTTGTTCGAAGGAAGTTTCAAAGTGAGACAGTGAGGGAAAGAGGTAAATGGAGAGAAGGAGATGAATATAAAATGAGAAAGGGCAAAGAAAAGGCGCAGTGAAAGAGATAGAGGTAGGGAATATGTGATAGAAAGAGGTGGAGAAAGCGAATGAGATATTGAGAATTGTGAGATTTGGAGAAGGCGAGACAATGATAAAAATGAAGGGGACATATGGTGAGTGAAACAAAGAGAGAGAGGGCGCGAAAGAGGAAACAGAAAGCGAGAATGCCAGGCAGATTGAAGTAGAATTTAAGTAAGCTTAGTTAAATTTTATCGTTGACTATGACTAGAGATATTCCGGTGTTGAAGTCATATTTCGTCAAAAATGCTGTTTTTGATTCGGTTTTTCAGTTTTTGACTTCAGCGATCATATTTAAGCTCAAAATCTTGCAGAAAATATGATTTGATTGAAACTCCTAAGGCCGACGGTGTCTTTAATTAAATCCTTAGGAATTATAGTACTAAATTTTCCTCAATTTAGGCTCAAGATATAAGAAAAAACTAAATATATAATTTTTTTTGGAGTTTAAATATTTTTTTGTGTTCTATTCTCCGGTCTATCCAACATCTCCATTCTCCTGCCCATAACTGTGTAAAAATAAATTCCAAAATAATATTACAAGACTATGTATACTTCACACTCACTTCTACTCAAACATAAAGTAATATGAGATTTGCGACACTCTTTAATGGCTGCCAAAAGTAGTCGAGCAGAAGTAGCGCAGCATTCCCAAGGATAACGCCTTCAGATTGACAGTTGTGCTGGCGAAGTCGAGTGAAGGCTTCAAAGTGAGAAGTTTATAAAATATTCGAAATGAAAGTCACACACCCAAACAACGATAAATAGAGTGTCAAATACACAAATATTGTGGTTGTCTATGAGCGACTTTATGTCTATGCCTCTGTATAGTACTCCGCAATTGTAGACTCCTCTTTTATGGAAATAAGGCAAGCGTAAAACTACCCATAAACTCGTAGAAATCTTTATAATTTCCAATGCTTCAATGCTTCGCAAGCGTCAAACGCCATAGATGTCAGGCGTAAGCGTGTGCAAAAGCTGTAAGATGATACCAAAAGTACTTGCTATTTTTGACGCAGCGTACCACTTGTGTCCGCCAAGCTGGTTACCAAGCTGTAAATACGAGTAGGGAAAAGTTGAGTGAAAGCTGAAGGCTGCATGTCGAATGCCGTAGCCTTCAAGTGGTTTAGGAAATGGTAATGGGAAATGGGACTAAACTGTTGACGCGCAGCAAGTTTAGAGAAATATAGGAAAAAGAAAGCTTTATACACAAATAAATGTATTTTTGATTTTTTTTTTCGTTTTGATTATGCGACTCACTTCAATATAAATGGAAATTTCGTGGCGAAATTGAAAATATCGGTACAATTTTGTGTGTTAATGCATATGAACGTTTGACTGAAGTTAAACTTGAGTTTATTGTAAAACATATTTAGGCTGATATATGTATGTATATAAGTTATATGGGTTATTATGTGTGAAAAGGGTTTTTGAGAGCGCAGCATAGCATATTAAATTCAGACTTTCATGAGTGTAGAATGGTTGGTGTGAGTATATAAATGCTATTTTAGAAGCGTATACAAAATTATTTATGTGATTTGGTGAAAAATATAAAAGCGTTTTATTTGTAATGGAGCGAAAAATTAAAATAAAAATATAAAACTAAATTTTCTATATAATTTTTTTTTATTTTTACAAAATCTCAATTTTGTATTTTTTTCATCTTAGAAATCTTTTTATAATTTTAATTTTTACAAAATTTTTTTGAATTATTAAAAAAACATATTTTTTTATATTATTTTTTGAATCCATTATTAATAAAATATTTAAACAAAAAATATAAATTTTAATTTAATTTTTAAAATTTCAAATAAAAAAATATATTAAAAAATTATGTTATTATGTTAAATAATATTTTTTTTTAATTTGAATTTTTTTAATTTTGAATTTTTTAAATTTAATTTTTTGTTTTTAGAATATACAAATCAAAAATCCCATATATAATGTATAACTAACTTGATTTTACACATTTTTATTGAAGAAAAAGTGATAGCATGGCAACCCTGAAAGTCAATTTCCCTATAAAAGTCCTCATGAACTGTTTTTGTATTTGAAAAGGTAACTGTTTTAATGAAACGTTGAGTTAAAGCGGATAAAGGATAAATACGAAAATTTAGCATACCTTTAGGTGCTATAAGTAAACCAACCATTTTGATATAGGTATTGTGTGAACCGAAAATTTGTAATATATATATTTTTTTAATTTCATTATATTATTTTTTTTTATTTTTTTAGAAACTATTTTTGAAGAATTAAAAAAATTTATATTATTTTTTCGAATCCATTAAAATCATAAAATACTAAAATAAAGAATATAAAGTTTTATTTAATTCTTAAATATTTTTTTAATTTAATTTATTTTTTCATAAATTTTTTTTTTAAATTTACCATTTTCCAGTCTTTTCTTAAAAATTCCATTAATTAATTAATTAATTCCAATAATTTATTTTTTCAAAATAATATATTTTATTTATTTATTTTTTCATAATTTTTTTTTTTTAATTTACCATTTTCCAGTCTTTTCTTAAAAATTCCATTAATTAATTAGTTAATTCCAATAATTTATTTTTTAAAAATAATATATTTTATTTATTAATTTTTTTATAAAAATTATTTTTTCAATTTACTTTATTAATTTTCCATTATTTTCTTAATAATTCCATATAAAATTTTTAACAAAATCCATTTCCATACCTTTATTGAAGGAAAAATGATATGGTGGCAACCCTGAAAGCTACTTTCACTAGATAAAGTTCTCATGAACTGTTTTTGTATTAGAAAAGATAACAGTTTTAATGAAACGTTGAGTTAAAGCGAATAAAGGAGAAATCAGAAAATTTAGCATACCTTTAGGCGCTATAAGTAAACCTGCCATTTTGATATAGGTATTGTGTGAACCGAAAACGTAGAGTAATATATAAAAAAAAACATATTTTATATTTAAAGGCCTCGAAGTCTTTTTTGACTTTTTTTATTAAGATATTTTCCGAGAAGAGCTGTACGGCGTAAGTCTTTACCATATTTTAACCCACTGTTACTCAAAATGAATCCATCGAAATCAGCGTGGTAAGTATTCTATAAAGGTGTTTCTCGTGAAATTTTACTATTTTGATTTTGAAATTTTCATATTTTTTGTTCTTTTTTTCGCTTTGGTTCTACAGAAAGCTTCTTTCTATGATACTATCTAATATTGCTGTTTTTTTTTATTCCTGCCCTAGACTCAATTATTAGTGCCCTTTTCATAACTATTCCACATTAAAATAAACCTTTTTAGTTTTCTATAGCATACTTTTAGGCGTTGAGTCCTCAAAAAACAAATTAAATTTCGATTTTCTTACTTTAAAGCATTCAAAATATTTTAAATTGTTAACCCCAACTACTTTGCACTACAAACAAGCCGCATTTCGTTATTTGCTACACACTACCTTCTCTCTACTTCAAATAAATTGCTGTTTCGTTATAAATCATACTCAGCGCTTTGTGTGTCTACGCGACTGCTGCTGTGGCTCGCCGCTTTGTCTGTCTATCGTATAACCTTTATAACCTACATATATGTAATATTCGAAATATTCTTCATTTATTACATTTCCGCATGCGTTGCCGCTCGTGTGTGCCTTGTGCGTGACTAAATGTCCATATATACGCCGCTGATGTGCACACATTCTTCGGAGAATTTCAACTGTTACATATTTTGTTTGCTCTTCCGCTTTCTTATCGAATTGCTACCTAAAGACGAGTAGTCGCTGTGTGAATGCATATGTAATGTTTATATAATTTTTTATAACTTAGCAACGTCTTGTTACACACACACTATCCTATACACAGCTTTTGACGTCATAATCCACTTTTAAAATGTCGAAATGCGACAGTTGAGTGCTGTGCTTAGTTATGAATATGACTACCTGTGCATATACACTTTAACCTGTGCATTTGTATGTATACACGTTTCCTAAGCTAATACGTCATATCCTGTTGCTGTTGCTGCCAACGCTCGCGCTGCTGCATAGTAAATCTTCGTCGTCGTCTTCGTGTTGCCCCCAAGGTGTCTATGTGAATGACAATTTTCTCAACATGCCTTGTTATTCTATTTTACATTTCACATTTTATTTTTTATTATTGTGTTAAAATTTTTACGATCACCCGGCGGCGGCGTAGCTCTCCGTGGAGTAGCGACGGCAGCGTATACTAAGTTGGTTACTCATACGCCAACGCACACGGCAGGTATGATTTATGTTACTGGGGATGATGCTGTGTGTGTGTGTATGTGTATATGGAAAGGTAGACCTATCCGTTGTCTGCTAGTGAAGTGGCGTGTTGTTGCTGTAATTCAGGTAACTCGTTACTTGTTACTCGTTGAGTAAGGATAGTAAATATTTCCAGATCGCTACGCGCACTCTTGGAAATCTTCAGCCGTTCTTATTTAGCTTTGTGTTGTTGTAGAATGAGGTATTGTATTCAAGAAGATGTTTCTTATTTCTACAAAATTGTATTTTGAAGAGAGAGAGAGAGTAGTTCGCTTTTAAGATTTAATTGAGTGATATGACTGCTGAGTAACCTATTTAAATTGATGTTGTTGTTGTAAGTAGACAACTTTTTCATGGTATCCATATGTCAAAATATTTTATGTTATTTGATAGAGATTTGGGATGCGAACTCGACATGAGTTTACCAATTAGATATGAGCGAAATTGAGTAATGTTTAAGGCTATTGCTGGCAGACAATGAAGTATGTGTATATGACTGAAGAATCGAAATAGTTACAGCTCTTGATACTCTCTAAACGACGACAGAAGTTTAAACTGGCCTTAAGTAAATATATTATTCATGATGTATATGTAGGGAAATGGAGTGGTTCTGCGCGATCTGAAGTTCAACTTTTCTCTTCAACCTATCATGAGCACTATTTGTGCCTAAAATTACTCGAAATTTTCATTTTAAAATTATTAAGCTTAATTATGTCGAAATTTAGTCTAATAATTATTGTCTGTACGCTCTAATTCTGTGCAAGAACTTTGTTGAAAGCCAGGGAAAGCTTTGTTAGCCGTTTTATTAATTTATTCAACTACTTTCCATTGCAAATAGAAATGGAAATCGGAAGAAACATGTTTATCAAAAAACGACCGATAACTCGTGATATGAAACCCCATATATTCCAACTTGAATTCTGTAAGCGGAGAGTAGGAGGAAAGACAGCCGTTTTTTTGTTAATTTAATTTTTTTTGTAAAAAATGTATAAAAACGCTTACAAATGTCGATGAGCCTTAGCCGCACTTTTCTTGGAATTAAAAAAGAAAAGCAAAATTTCCCGCAAATGTCGAGAATTCCGCTCAAAAAGTGACATTTTCAGTTGAGAATAAGTTTGGGATGCAGACAGGTCTCTACAAATATTTTGTTGGGTTAATGTTGACACAAATGTCCAAGATCGATATAAAACGATTTAATCGATTTAATCGACCAGTGCTTCACCCTAGAGGCATCTATTGGAAAACGGCGGAAGCAAAGTTGTAGTTGTAGTTGAGTTGTAATGATATGAAATAATTTTTTTTTCAAAAACTGGTTTCTTTAAAATATATTTTACAAAAATGTGGCAACACTGTCTGAAATTTTACTTGAATCGCCATATTTTTAACTACTCGAAGATTATATATTATTATTTTAATTAACTACATTCTATAAAAAGTAGAAAAAGAAATCAGTAGAAGAATTATTATCAAAAACGATCTTCCGTTGTCTCGTGACCCTGAAGGTGTGCTGAAACTCCATATATCTATAAAATTTGTTACATTTGAAGAAGTTGTAAAAATTGAAACAGAGTTAACACTGTGCCGAGATAGTCTCGTCTACTTTCGAAACATACCGATAACACTACAAGAAGGCCCAGAGAAATTATGAAAAATGTTGCTATTAAGTGACTTAACAAATGATTTTAATTTTTTCGAGAAATTTTACTTTTATTTAGATGAATTCATTTTATTTTCGCGACATCAAAAACTTATTTTTTTATTATTTTTGTATAAAAACCACCCTAATACACATATTTACACACATTTACACCTACTTTCCTTTCCTTAATTGAATTGAATTCAATTTTAAAGCAATTGGCTTACTACAACAGAGTAATATTTCCACCTCAAGCCATGAACAGTTAGTTACATACACACGTCATCGTACACCTACGCATGCAAGCCCACAACAACAAACATAACGTCGTCTCATATGCATGCCTTACAAAGACAATATTTTATTTTCCACTCATTTGCCTGCGGGCGTTGTCGGGTCTTTTAAATTTCGCATAACTGAGATTTAAATTTTGCTTTGTTCCTTTCATTTTGTTTCGGTTGGAAGGTGAAAGTTGAATGTACCAAGCTTTAAGTGGCAAAGTAAAATGTATGATTGTGTGTGTATGTGTCCTTTTAAATTTCCTCCTTCCATAACACATACATATATACACACAATCATGCGAGCACATGAGTCTATTGACATCTTCTATTCGCCAATTCATGGCATGAACTGTAATTTACGAATCCTTTTTGCATGCAAATGCGTCAGTATAGACGAGTTTAATGTGCCATCGTTTGCTGGTGCTGTGGCGATGCTTCTTCTTCTTTTTCATTTTCATGCGCACTATGCGGTAAATGTATAAATTAGATGAAATGATAAGGATTTGTTATGCGTTCAGTGTGTAGGAAAGACATTTGGCAGCGATTTAAGTGCTTAAATCGAAATGAAAAAGATTTCCATTATTTTATTACAAGAGCTTAACTGAGAATTCGAAGTCTTGAAATGACAAATAAAAAAAAAATTATTGTGGAGACTTCGAAAAATATAAATAAAAAGCTCCAATTGGCTGCCGAAATAATAAAATTGTGCCTCGAATTAATTTTTAAAAGTTAAATAGTCGATTTCATTGTTTTCGAAATATGTGGAGACTTTTTGAAAATAATTTTTATATTCTCATTGAAAGCAGCAACTTGAAACAAAAAATCCTACCTACCCTTTCCTCACAAAACAACACTGATTTTCACTGCACCTGTTATTTACATTCGTTGTACCTACTCTCCACTCGTTTTCTTACCACCAATGCCATTCGGTTCCACCATCGCAGCGCTCTGATTGCACATTTCTTTTAACCTCATTTAAGGCAATAAACATTTACTTATGTTCAACTGACATGACATTTGGGTAATAAAAAGAAAATGTTACGGAAATTGTATTTTTAATTTCCATCGGGAATTTTCCAACATTGTCTTGCTGACACAAGTTGTTGTAATGTAATCTTTTTCACAAGAACTGGGTGGGGTCGTGACAGTAAAATACGTATGATTAAAAATAAGAATTAAATCATTTTATTGGGTTTCTTTTTATGTGGGTATATAAAGGAATCAATTTAAATTAGCATTAAGCACAAAATTGATTTACAGAAAAAAAATTAAAATTCTTTTTAAGATGAGATTTTGGTATAAATGTGTGTTTTATAAAGTAGTTTGAACAAATTTTAATTTTCAATGATTCCGACAGGTGTAATTTCCAATAACTTTGGTCTACCTTAGGTTTGGAGACTTTCGCTTTAGAATAATAAAATTCAGCATTTTACGCACGTATTTATGCTGAAATTGTACTTTTGAAACATTTAAAAAATTTGGAGACTCTGTAGACTTTTCTAAATTACCAAAATTTTGTTTAAAAAACAAATTTTAATTTTCAATGATTCCGACAGGTGTAATTTCCAATAACTTTGGTCTACCTTAGGTTTGGAGACTTTCAAATCGCTTCTGAATAATTAAATTCAGCATTTTACGCACTTATTTATGCTGAAATTATACTTTTGAAGCATTTAAAAAAATTTGGAGACTCTGTAGACTTTTCTAAATTACCAAAATTTTGTTTAAAAAACATTTGAGAAACATTTTCTAATTCTTTTTATTGCAGCAATGTTTTATACTGAGTGGATATAACCAAGAATTGTGTTTAACTTAGCGATTTCAAGTAATTTTGAAATACAGAGCACTTTGTAGACTTGAAATAATGAGCGTATTTAGGGCATTTAAACCTTAGCTTTCCCAAATTTTCAAAAGTAGTACGAAACTAGTATAAAATCTGCGTATAAAGCTATTGGAGACTTTAAAAAATGGTTTCAATATACAAAAATAAGCACGATTTTAAAGATTATCACATTTTGAGGACTTTTTAAATAGATGTTGACGCAAAATATAGAAAATATGACATATAAACTTTAGATATGATTCAATATACTTTTAGATAATCTAAAAATTGGTAATGAAATCCAGCAACAATAATATTTAAAGTGGAGAATACTTTAAAAACAAAAAAAAAAAAATAATTAATTTTTGAAAACATGTAAGAAACTATTTTTAAAGTATTTTTAAGTTGTGGAGACTTTGTATACTATTTTGAATATCATTTTAGAAGGTTCAAATTATTTTTTTAATTGGAGACTTTCAAATTATTTTCAAAACTCTTTATTTTTTGTGCACAACCTGCATTCTGTGCCTTTGATTGAAAAATTTCATTCCGACAGAATTCCAACGCCATACCGCATATGTGACACTTGTCACAAGAAGAACCGTTGACACGACATTACACACATTTCTCTACACGCACGCAAGCTACACACACTGTTTTGACTGCCAAAAACAGCTTTCGCCAAGCGCATCACACCAATAAAGGAGCAGTCAGGCGAGTTGCCGCCTCTATGACCTCTCAGCTGCTGAGCACTTGTACAGCTGACGCCACATTTGTCTGGCAAGCAATCGCATGCTTTCAGCAGCATATCTGGGTGCATTTTCTACCTGCTGTTCACCTGTCATTGCACGATTCAACGTTGCATGTCATGCTGCTACTGCTGCTGCTGCTTCTTCTATGGCATCAACTTGTTTCGAGAATGCATGCATATGTGTCGTGCAGTTGGCCGCAGCTGAGATGTTCAGCAACACATACACATGCAATCAGAGAGAGAGAGAGAGATATGAAAATTTATTTCATCTGCAGACACACACGCAACACAGCTAGCATTTACTGACAGAGTATAAAAATACCTTTGCGTGCTATTTAAGGAGTAAACAAACTGTGTCTTCTTCGCATTTTGGTGCATTTCTATGCGCATAATTCAGCAAACTCGGCATATACAAAGCAGGTTGTGTTGTTGTACTTATGTGTGTGTGTGTGTGTTTGCCGCTGTGCAGGTTGTTTATCTTTGCGCATTTGTGTTTGTCACCGCTGTCATTTATGTTGTCACAAGCACCACATAACGTGGCACGAATGTCTTTCAACGAAATGTAGATATAATGCAAAATGAAAACATGTGGCATGTTTGTAGAGATCCGTTTGCGCCTTTGAGTAATTGAGTTACATTGCTGTTTGTGCAGCTTACACGTCGGTGGTTTCTTTGGTAACGTGTGTGAGTGTATGTATAGTTAGGTAACAAATAAAAAAGACGTTTCTCATACCTTTCTACAAACATATGGTGGAAGTAATATTATTAAATGAGTTTTTAAGTTTCGAACTACTGACTAAAAAATATAAAAATAATTTTTTTAGAGTTTATATGATAAATAAATGCATATTAATTGATTTTTGATTAGTGGAGACTTTGGAGAGTTTTATAAAATCTTCATTATATTTATTGTACAAAACAGTGAAGGCATATTTTATGTATTTTCTTTAATTATTGCGTAAAATAATATTTTTGAGAACTCTGATGGCTTTCTATACTAATATTTTACAAGTGGAGACTTTGAAAAATGGGTTGAAATTTGCAATATATACAATTTAGACGTAAAACTACTATGTGTATGTTAAAAATTACGCATTGAAAATAGTGGAGACTTTCGAAAAAATGTACAAAATGTAATTTTTCTGCTCATAAATATAGCTTTTCAGATTAATTTTATGAAATTAGAAGGATTTGAAGCTTTATTGATTCGAAAATATTAAAAAAATCGCAATATAAATATTTTTTCCTTAAAAACCAAAATAAATTTCAAATAAAATGCATTTCATAGACTCTCAAGTTTCTATCTCTTTTCTAATATCTCTTGTTTAAATAACTAATATCTCTTGTTTAAATAATTGCCGCATCTATGCTTTTATTTATTATTCATTTATTCTATCACAGCCTGTCTATCATCTTTCACTATATTTCTAAATCATGAACGTATTTATTTGCTTTTAGTTTTAATTCCACTGTACTAACTAATCAAAACGATTTACAGTTACAATGCATTATCCCGTTTATCAGCAGGCCAACCGCAAATTGAAAAACAATCAAGTGACATATTTTAGAAATGCAAATTTCACTGTTCGCATGGTGTACATATAATGCTGTTGTTAGTGCTACTGTGCTACGTTGAAATTGCAAATAAATTTGGTATAAATTTTGGAAATAAATAACAGTATATATTAACTGCGGCTTGCACTATTTATTGGTGCATGTGTTCAACCATGTGCATGAACGTTAATCTTTATTATATAATATATGTTTAGTATATATGTATAGTATAAACAAACGGTGAATGGCTATTTCAGTGCTCTCGTAATGCAATAAATTCGATTGTCTGAAAACAATAACAAACTGTATAATTGAAAGATACAAAAACAATTGAAAACGATAATAGTGTATACTAAACGAAATCGAGGACAAATATGGTGCTCTACTATATGGCCGTTTATATATTTAAGTGTGTAGAAATAATAATGCGATAGTAAATGGAAGAAATAAGGAAATAATGCGCTATTATTCATTAATATTAGTATTATTTGAAGTTGCCGTTAACCAATTTTTAGACAATCGACAAATATTGTGCATATATTTTGAAGGAACAAAATTTGAAAGCTTTAGTAGTTTGCGGAGACTTTGGAGACTTTTTATTTTTGATATTTAAAGTGGCTAAACAGTTAAGCGGTTAATCTTAATAAGTTTTTTCGACTCTCTAGTGTTAATTATGCTCATTTTGCTTAAGTGGAGAGTTTTTATATTTAATAATTATACATATTTTGCTGTTCTAGTGAACTAAAATGGTAAGTTATATGTAATTTATGTAGTTGTGTTAATTTAAAAAGAAAAAATTATAACAAACAAACATTTTATACTCTTTTTAGAATTTTTGGAGACTTCCAAATAATATTTAATACCGATTTTATATATGTAAAAGTCTGTGAAATGTGTATTTTGAATTTTTAAGAATATATTTAACATATTTTATCAGATTTTGCAATAGTGGAGACTTTGGAGAGTTTTCGAAAATGTATATTTTTGGGTTTTGATTTAGTTTTGAAACTTATTGACAAAAATCTTTATAGCGCTTACTCGATTCATGCAAATTAGACTTTGGAGACTTTTAAAAATATTAAATTTTACGTTTTCAGGCATTAACCTCATATTTGGTAATATGTTTTTATTTTATGTAAACTTTTATCTTCAGTCGTACTCGTATATCCTCTTTGACGTACAAAAGCTACACAAACTTGCATGCCGTATGTAATTTAAGGGACTGTGGCAATTTAAAACAATTTATACTCCCTTTAGCAAGATTTGAGACTTTCAAATAGTATGCATTACCTATGCTACATATCTAAAAGTGTGCAAAATGTGTATTTTGAAATTTTAAAAATATTTTTAACATATTTTATCAGATTTTGCAATAGTGGAGACTTTGGAGAGTTTTCGAAAATTTATGTTTTTAGTTTTTAACTTTATTGCGCAACTTTTTACCAAAAAATCTTTATAAGCACTTGCTTGATTCATTGAAATTAGACTTTGGAGAGTTTTAAAAATATTAAATTTTACGTTTTCAGGCATCTCAACCTCCTATTTCTTAATATATTTATGTAAAAAATTGTATCTTCAGTCTTAGTCTCTTTGCGCCACACAAGCAACACTCTCCATTTAAAAGTTTCATTTAATTCAGCCATCCACACTTCTCTCCAAATAATTGTTATGAGTTTTTATATTTTCATATAAAATTTCTCAATTAATTATTTGTATTTCATTCCTTATTGTTACACAAAATTTGCAAACAAAAACAGTAATTGTTGGAAATTTAAGCAAAACAAAACTGTGGAGCGCAAATACAACAATAACGTAAAAACGAGTCAACAATCATAACACAAAATTTACTTGTACATATTTAAATATTCATTTGGTTATTTGTAAATAAAAGCAAATTTCGAACATATGGCACTCGCACACAAATACAAATACAAACATTTATGCAAATATTTAACTGTTATGTGCTTATATGCATTTACATATGCTCAAATTAAAACACATTTATTCTTGTTGCTGTTGTTGTTGTGCGCAAATTTTAATAAACATTTTGCAATTGCTAACTTTGCTTGTTTTCACTTTAATACAGTTAACTGTGTGTGGCGTTGCGGTACCACTATGTGTGGCATACTACACGGCGTATACGTAACTGCTGAATGTGAAAATCGTTTGCAGGCAGGAAAATAAATAAATATACATACATATATTCATGTAGGTGTGTACCTGATTGGCTGAAAATGCTGACTATCGTCGATTTGAATTTGCGTTTTAAATTTGTTTACATGTTTTCGCATTAAAAGGCAAAATAATCAAATTGTGTTTTAATATTGATCGATACATTTAATACGCACGATTATGCACAAACGTTGCATCGCGGTGTAGGAGTGGTCGTGGCAGTGCAGTATGCATGCAATGCGAAATTGTTTAATATTTTCATAATGCATTTTCGCTAAACCGATTTGCATATTCAATGTGTTGAGAAAAACTTAAATTGATGCAATCAGTAGAGAATGAAAATTGGTGGTTTGTAAAGGAAAATTCAGATGAATTTACTGTGCCGAATTTAACAATAAAATATATTTGTATAATTTTTTATTACAAGCTCTTTGAAAATTTCAAAAATTCAAAAATTTGCTTTTAACATTTTTTTGTAATATTTAACTATATAACTATATATATTTTTTGGACGTTTTTTTTGAAAAGATTGAATTATCACTTCAACCGAAAAAATTTCGGTAAATTGACAGAGTTTTTCTAAATCGATGGAACACATTGAATATTAAATGTTTTAAAGATCTTTTGCATTTTTGATACTAAATTTATTATTATACAATTGAACTTCCCTAATTCGAATCACCATAATCCCCAAAAAAAAAAAAATTCGACTTAGAGAGACTTCCGAGTTACGGAAGGTAATTTGTATAAAATTTGACTTCTATTGCCAATTCAAGAGTTCGAGTTATGTAGAACTTCGAATTATAGAAGTTCGAGTTATGGAAGCTCAACGGTATTTGTAAATGTTTCCGATATCGAAGATTATACAACGAGAGTTTATTTTAGTTATATTTCACCTCTTTAGCATGCAAGAAAACTTATTGTTAGAGTAATGATATTAGTTTTTTTAACAAATTGCATTATTATAATATTGCGCCTAATTGTATGCTATTTTTTAAATATAATTATATATGACCTACATTTAGGCTGATACGTTGGCAGAGCATAAGAGCTAAACTACATAGCTCGCGAATGCGAATGCGAACGTTTGACAGTTGAGTGTAATACACATGTTATTATGAGATGAGCTACATAGCTATCGCATGTTTTCGCAACCAAATCTCCGAAATTCGAACTCGGACTCGAAGACGCACAGAAGTTGAAAATTTTCAACTTTCATGCGCTAACACAGCAACCTTCATATTCTTGAGAACAGCAACCAATATTATGTTACTTACTATCTTGCGTGTTTTAATTATTTAAGCCCGTTTTCTTCGCTAAAATATAAGTATTTTGTGAAATATAATATTTATTAGTTTATTAATAATATATTTATCAAATATTTAAAGTAATTTTTAAAGATAAGATGTGATGAAGTTTTAATAAACTAGGTAGACAGTTTAAATTTTCCTTTCTTTGCTTAATTCAAGGTATTCTATGAACACTGCTAATAAAAATCACTAAAAATTGAATATCCTTGTCCATGTTATTTAGATCGTTTTCAAACTCGCAAATAAAAATTGAGTATGTTTATCACCTTGTTCACAGCTGTCAACGCATTCAAAAGCGCATTTATGTAGTTGCTCGAAATAAACGCAGTCGAGCGCATTCTTTCGCTTTCGCATTCGCATTCGCGAGCTATGTCGTTTCAGCTTAACAAATAATGCGAATTAATTATCAGTTTCGTATTCTAATAATATTCAATCGTCTACTAAAGCTAGAAATATTCTCCAGCCTCTGCATCCTCCCTATAGACTTTAAGGTATAGATAAATCCATATATCTTGCTAGTAAGCGACTCATACTAACCATATTATGGTCTCTAATTTTTAGCCTCAAGCATTTATTTAATTTTAGTTAAGTCAATTCTATTACCCCTGCTTTCAACAGTTTAGACGACAATTTCTTTTTAATTATCTCTGTTTCATAGTCTATATAAAGGGTGTTTTTTAACGCAATACTTTTTTCGGAGTTGTCTTTTTGACAGCTTTTATTTAATTTATACCCATTTTAGTTTGCCATTTCATAATGAAACTACTCCGGAGCACCGTTCGCTGATATACAGCGTCAATTGCTGCAAACAGTGTTTGAAAATTGGGTCTCTCGGCATTAATTTAATCGAGCCTAGCGCATTGTTCCGTTTGCTCGAAATCATATTTAAAATATAATGACAAATTCTTATCTATATAATAATATCTTCGTTATAACATAAAATAATCTGCGTTTCATTTCTGCTTGAAACTCACAAGTCTAAAGAAAGCAGGCTTAATTTGAGTATAATTATGCATAGCATACATTTAGGCTGATATATTAATATAGTATGTCTACTAAGTGAATAAATTAAGTAAAATAAAGTTGAGATAAAAATAATTTTGTTAGAATCTAGTTTGCAATAGAATGTTCACTTATTTTAGCCTTTAAACTATAATCTCTAATCTCTGTCCCTTAGTTTCTACAATCTAAAGCTTACTCTACAGATTTGGTTAGTTATCGACCTCTTGTATATAACCACTGGTCTCTTAATTTTAAAATCAAGTCTATAGTGTCTATAAGTAGCTAATCTCTAGTTCTTTGCTTCTTTTCTTTTACTAATTCTCACTAGTTTCATTAATATTGCTTTTTGGCATGATTTATCTCTATCCCGAATTGATTTGAATTGAATTACCGAAGTTCACTTCGTCGGAAATATTTTTGAACCGGTAAGGTTTGTTCTTGACCCAGCTATTTCTGTTTCTGTATATACTGTTATCATTAATAGTTCTATTAGATAGTCAGACAATCTTAATAGAAGTCTAGCAGAACCTGACTGCCAAAGGACAACTGTATTCATTCGACTAATATAAGGCAGTAATGAAGTAATAACTATGTTTTTGCCTTCTAATCTTCAGCACTTAATCATGGTTGTATTTATCTATATTTTCTATTTATATCTAACTTATATTTTCAGTCCTTCCTTAAAATCACTGCTTTTATATTTCTACTCTCAACAAGGGAATGGAATGTTATTGTCTTTGAATTTAATTGCTTCTTATGCCATATAAAGAAATTTCATAAACCCATTCATAATTCCCAGCTGACTTCTAATAAGTGTAAGCTTTCATCCCTATGAAGTGAGTCAGATAAAGGGAAAACTTTGATTGCATTTCTGTGGCAGCTGCGCTTTGCAAATTTGCAACTAGTAAACATGAGTGCCGGCAAATTAATAGCTGAGCGTTGAAAGGAGATGCAGCTTCTAAAGAAAAAAGAAATAAAATACCGTTACTTTTCTCTAAAAATGTTGATCTCTTTACCGCAAGCTTTTAAAAGCATTTCAATAGCTCATCAAGGTAAATTTGCGGAAAATTTACTCGGTGCAAGGAGCTCATCAGCTGCGTTTACTTGAACATTTCATTGCGAATGCTTAGCATTTGTGTGATTGAGTTATAAACTCAGCAACACTAACAAGCACACATACAAATATATTTTCACAGCGATGTATGTATAATTTTCTGCCACTTGAAAGGCAAATGGAAAGCTTGTAGAACTCGAAATGCTAATTAATGCATGTAACAAAGTGGTAAAAACCATATTTGCTTCTCGCATATTTCTTGTTGTTGTACACATTGCTCTGAATCATTCACATCAACATAGTCCCAGAAATCGGCAATGAAAACAAATTTTGCAATCTCCATCAAACGCAGTTGGTTTTCTAAGCAAAAATTTAGCTTTTTCGTCTACTCATAACTGTTTTGTGATGTTCTCCCGTTATTGTTGTTTTTGCTGTATGCCGAAATTGCAATAAACCCAACTGCCGCATTGTTAAGTTGTTTGCATAATTATGAAAAGCAAGTGAATTGCTATCTTGCAAACTACAACAACAACATTGCTTTAGGTCTCTGCCAATTTACAGATTTTTCTGAGATTTTCTGTGGCTCCCACTCACTTTGCCATTTCCGGTTTATCATTGGTTTACATAGTTGAAAATGTACTTTCACATGTTTTAGGCTCATTTGTCGAGATTCATCTCGGTTTAGCCAAATAAAGTGCGCTCAATTGAATGCAAAAGCGATTAGCTTGAAATTCTTTTTTGGATTCGCAAGAAAGTGGCTAGCTGATAAGCATTTAAAGAGAAGTAACAGGTGATTTTGGAAGCCTGGTCTATTCACGCAATATATGATGTTTTTATACAGCTATATAAAACTATATTTCCATAAATGTATTCTACATATCAGATGTAGGGTTGCCAACTTGTTGTAGAAATTCGAAAATAAACATAAAAGTATCTCGCCCAGAAAAAATAATAATTTTCTCAGCGACTTGAAATTTTCGAAAAAAAATTTTAGGGTTGCCACATTTTTTTATTTTTATTTTTTGAAAAATACTTTTGTTTTTGGCTGAAAGAGACTTTGTTAATGACTTCTCTTTAAGGCATTAGAATAAGTTCAAAATAATTTTGTATAAATAATAATTTATTGCTTGAAAAGGGTTGCCAAGTTGGTCGAAAATAATTTTTTTTTTAATTTTTATTTTTAAATATTTTAAAATTGTCTCGTCGCATTGCATATGAAAGAATTTTAAATCTGTAATATAGCTATTTTTTATAACAGGGCTGCCAACTTTGAAATATTTAGTACAACAAAAAATTTCAATAATGACATACTTACATGAATGAGTAAACTCATTGTATAGTCATTATCTATTTTGTACAAGTATGTGAAATTTGCAAAAATTAATTCATTTGGATGCATTATCAAACAGGGTTGCCATACATATACAGAACAAATCTTCAATAATAAACTGTAATAAAATCTTAGCTGAGAAGCCTGAATATAGTTTTTTAAGTTTTAATAAAGATGAATTAATTTAAGTTGAATTTCGCGAGTTTTCAATATCAGAGTTGCCAAATTGCTTAAAAATATATAAAACTAGCAGACCCGGCGAACTTCGTACCGCCTTAGCGTAAATTTGGTGGTAAATTTTCAGGCATTTTTTTCTCTCCGTAAGAAACATCCTCAAACCCCCTGGAATACACACAAAAAAGAATCAGCCAAATCGGTCAAGCCGGTTTCATGCTATGTCGTGACAACGGAAAACGGGTTTAATTTTTCGTTTTTGTGGCTAAGGTATACATTAAATTTGTAAATTTTTCAATGCAGAGAAAAAATTCTTACGCATAAAGACGAAAACGTTATACCTTCTTCAAAGTCGAGGTTGATTTATGTTAAGCAGCATGATAACAACTCACACTACTTTTAATTGCAAGTGAGTGGGGATAATCCAGCAATTTTAAATAGTCTGTGAGATAATTGAATACGTCATCCTGGTTTGTAGCTGTGTCAACTCTCCTGAAATTCTAAATTGTCGCATTAAAATCGAAGAGATTCTTGTTTTTTTACCACCAATATAGGTCATTCAAGCAGTCATTTATGGTTATCATATTGTGGTTTCATGTCAGGAAAAACACGATGAATAAGCTTCTTCTTTGAGTCAATGAAGTGACAGAAATATGTTGGAAATGTTATTAATCCATTGAGGTGTCAACTGGGACCCTACCATTTCCAACTGCTTCTACAATCGCAATTTGATATTGTTGCAAAATTAGTGGTATGTTAGTTGTTTATTGGCGAATCTTTATGTGTCGCCATAAAGTAGATGATTTTAATCATGCGATTATCCAGGAATAATTGGAAGAGTCTGGCGTAAATCACCTGCCAACAGAATCATGGCTCCACCAAAAAAGTTTTGGTTGTCGCGTAAATCTTTTGAAGTCCTTCGCAGTGCCTCCAGCGACTTCATGAATATTTGGAAAATCTTCGTTATAGCGCTACTTTTGACGATTTTGCAGACTGGTGTTTCTTCGATTTGCAATTTAGGAATAATTTCAAGGCCGAATGTGACGTTGGTTTGCCTACTAACAGTTGCCAAGTTGCCCCGTTAACATTAGTGGTGAAAATGAGAGAAATTGATTCAGGAATTACATCAGCCCTCATATACTTTATGTGATGATTTTATATTGGACTTTATGCCGAATATATGGGTCAAATTGTGTCTTTTCTTAAAAAAATTAATGTTCGGTTGCACTTAGCCTTTCCTTATTTGTTACAAATTGTTTAGGGCTATCGACACAACCTTATACAGTTAAACACTGACAAAAATATTTCAACAAAGCAACAATGACAACCTTCAAAATGTTATTATTTTTTGTTTTCTTTTTTCATAATTTTGTTGTCAATTTTAAATAAAATGCTCTTTTTATTATCTTCCTCGCAATTTTTCCATATTTAATTAATGTCTAAACCTTTCCTGCCCTTCCCCGAATATTTCAAGACTTCAATTAGCCAGATCGGTTTGGCCGTTCTCGACTTTTTGCGAGACTAACGAACAGCAATTCATTTTTATATCTATAGATTAGAAATTGTTTGTATGAGAATTTAAAAAAGTGTGGATTTTAGACTTTTTCAGGACCTTATACTTCAAGGAATATTGCAAAAAAAGAATTAGCGAAATCGGTTCAGCTGTTCTCGAGATATGCGCTTAGCAACACATTTTGCGATTCATTTTTAATTAATTTTTCTTAAATGAGTTTTTTAATACTTCACTATTTAATTTTTTATAATTTTCCAACATACAAACCTTGTCCTAACAATAAAGAATTCATAAAACCAAGAATCATCGGATTTGGTGCAATCGTTCGAAAGTTATGGGCGTACATACATTTCGAAGATCCATTTTTATTTATATTGAAGAAGAAGATAGATGTGTTTTGTTAGAAAAAAGTACAAAGACAATAAGAAAAGCAATTCAAGCAACGGTGCGTTGCTGCAAAATAAGTAACTGTAAAACAGAGTAAATATAGTTGACACTGTATTTACATATCTACATACATGCATACATACGGCAATTTATGCGAGCATTTGATTGTGCTGTTTAGCGTTATTTCACTTGTTCTGCGATCATTTATATATGCAAACTTTTTTGCTTTGTACTTTACTTCATTACGTTATGCTGAAAAAGATGTGCAGAGATGGAAGAGAGAGAGTGCATACATATGTATGTACTTTACTTCATTACGTTACGATGTGCAGAGATGGAAGAGAGAGAGAGTGCATGCCGCAAACGATAAAGAGCACACGCACACACACAAAGCGCGCTTCGCTGTAGACTGCGTTTGGTGAACGAAAAACCTTATGCTTGCAATATTTTTGATTTTTCAAAAACTTCAACCCGAAAGAAAAAGGATTTGATTTCGGAAAATTAAAAAAATTAGTATGCCACTCGCGAGCCTAGAGCAAATGCTTTATTTAAAAAAAAAATTTATAAAAATCGCTTCAGAACTTTAGGAGATTAGCCGTTACAAACATTTTTCATATAAGCGATTTTATATAATTAGTATAGATAAATTAAGAGCTTTTGAAGTTATTTTAAATTAAATACACTATATAAGTTACAGCATAGACTTGTTAGAATGAGTTAAAATTCAAAAAATTTTGACAGGGTTGCCACCTATTTGATACAAATTTTTAGTAATTAAATTTTATAGTCCGAAAACTGTATGAAAATATGTTGATATAGTATTATTAAAATATTTGTTATTTATTTATTTCATTAATTCTTGTATAACCGGCAAGAGTTGCCAACTGCATAGAAAGTGATGAATATTATAAAAAAAAATCCTTAAATTAATAGATAAATTAAATAAAGTAAAATAAATAAAATATTATCGATAAATATACTAACGATAAGCGCATCATAATCAACTTCTTTGTTAAAAATGGTATAGAGTTGCCATAAAATTAAAATTTACTCCAGCAAGTTCATTGACACAACTATTTCGTTAATAAGCAAGTTTCAAATCATAAAGCAAGTCAAAATTTGTTCATTCAGTCAGCCATATAAACACTTTATTCCAAAGCATTTAACAATTTGCCACCAATTACGCTTTCATATGATTCACCCCACACATGCGGCAATAAATAATTTTACCTGACAGAAATAAACGTAAACTAACGGAAAATAGTGAAAATCAAATTATGAAATTTATGCACACCAAACTTACCTGCCATAAGCATATACGCTAATAACTAAAAGCAGTCAACTACTTAGGCGGAAGTCGACGACATGGCGTATACTTGACATTAATTTAATATTTTCAATTTCCAGTGCAAGCGACAGCAGCAGACATGCTTGAAATGGGGAGCGTGTGTGTCGTACTAGAGAGTGTATGGGTGGGAGAGTATATATGTGAGAAATTATGGTGTGTGTTTGTGCCATGATACCATTTAACCGTTTTGCCGGTAAATGAATGATCAAAGGAAATGAGGAAAATGTTGATAACGCACAAACTTTCAGCGCATAAGTAAATGAAGTGAAACGATTAAACAGAAATGAGTGGAAATGCATTTCACACACACACGCTTACACGCTTGTGTGTTTAGGAGACTCCTCACAATACCTTTTCTCACTTTGCCGCTTATGAAATGCCATAAATTATAAGGCGAAAGTTGCGCTTGAGTGGCGACGCGAAAGGTAAACCAAAAGAATGGTGACAAAGTCAAAGCGCAGAGCGTTAGAGAAAGCCAGCAAAGTAGGCGACAGAGGGCGTGGCAAGAGTGTAAAAGAGCGTGCAAACTAATTTGGCGCGCAGTGAGTGGAAATAGTTTTTCATTGAAATGCTTGACAAAAACATAATTGGCCACTTGATGTTAACGAAAAGACAGCACGAAAAAAAGAGGAAAAATAGTAAATGAAAAATAGAAAATAGTATAAAATAAGTAAAGGAGAAGAAGAACAAGCAGTTCATGGCTTGCAACGCTAAAGTTCGCGTAACAAATTCTACAGAGTCACCAACCACTTATAAAGCAGTCAGCAAGCAAGATGATGGTATAGTCAAAAGGTTCTGCAAGCACTCACTTGCCTTGCCAATCACCAACAGCAATAACAACAACAGCAACAACAAATACTACATCAGCGAAAAATTCAATTAGTGGAAACGTTTACATTTGCGGCTAAAAGGAAAACGTAACGAAACGAAACGCCAGCAGAAGGCAAAGAAACGCGCTGTGAGTTGACAGCTGACGCAGCAAGCAGTTGATTGCCTCGTACAATAACATTGATATGTAGGTGTGTGTGTTTGTGTTGGACGTTATGCCTTTCCGCAGCGTTAACCAATTGACACAAGGGTCCACTCGGCTTATGTGTATGGCGCGCGCGTTAAGTGATGGGGTGGACAGCGGGCGTCTTGGTTGCAATGTCAGTATTGTCAATCAAATGGAATAAGAGTGATGTTATTGTGGTGAAGTTGTGGTGGCAAAGCTCACGAAGGCACCAAAGAGGGTGTTGGTTGTTAAAATTTGATTGGTGTAATAACTTTTTGCAATAATATTGAAAATTAAAATATGTTGGAGTTGTATTGTGAGTTCAAAAGGTTGGTGGGTAGTTTTTGAATATTAATTTTTTAATCCTCAAAGTTATTAATAATAATGGTTGGCAAAATCCCCCGCTGAATCCTCCACGTGGGTGCCGACTGGTAATAAATATCACACAGCCTTGGCTGGGATATGGACAAGCTGGAAACAGTTCGCCCATGCTGCAGACGAGAGGTTTCTAGCTAAGGTTTGGCTCTATCGTTGAATGTTCGTTGCTTCCCAATAGCCCAGAATTAAAGGGTAAAGTCTTACCATAGTAGGGGGTATAAAGTTCTGGATCAAGGTGTCATGCTACCCATGCCGATGATCAGCCTGGCTCGGGGACCTTAAATAGCCAGTTCGCGTACGGAGCTTACGAATATCTGGCGCCCTGCGTAATATGAACTTTCTCCTACACTCGTGGGTGCAAAATATGGACCAAAATAAGACAAATAATAAATAAATAGAGAAGTCCGGCGCTCATTCGCAAAAACCGGAAGGAAAAAATAGTTCTGCCAAAAGAGCAGCGTTTTTAACGAGCTCTAAGATCACCAAAAAGACAGGAGCTAAGGGTGGTCTACTGCAGCTAAGCCTAGTTCCAGTAAGGCAACAACATCGACGACAGCCGGAACCAAGCCAAGTAGCCAGAGTTTGGCTACGAAGCATAAAGGAAAGTGCTAGTGGTGCTTATACCAAAGAATGGCCGATGCTCACGGTGGAAGACACAACAAAGGCTAGGTATGTGGAGAAGAATCGTGCTACCTATTTCTCAGGAGGTTAGAAACGCAACCTCCAACAAAAGAAGAGCTCACAAAGGAGCTACAGAGTTCAGTAGACTGTGCTAAGTCGGTCCTACCGAATTTCTGCCTGAGAGCGCCGCTAACAGCGAAGAGGCAGGGGTCAACTGAAGATGCTAAGTCGTCAGCGAAAAGATAATACAGCTCATAAGAGCATGCAAACCAAACTATGCAAATTATGCTGCTGTTAACAAAAGAATCTGTCGAAACGCTGACGAAATGTGGCGGTGATATCAGTTTTGGCTGCACAAAAGTGAAAATAAATATGTTAAAAACAAGTAAGGAAGGGCTAAGTTCGGGTGTAACCGAACATTTTATACTCTCGCAATTTATTTATTTAACTTTATTTATAATATATAATACACTATTTAACCCACATATTCGTCATATATATTGTATAAAGTCCATAGAAAGTTGGAAACCATAATATTAGGTTAGAAGCACCGAGGTTCTCGTGTTCGATATATGGGGCCTTAAAAACCTATGGTCCGATTTCGGCGATTTTTAGAATGGGGCTGTCACACTATTAACATAGTATTTGTGCAAAGTTCTGCACCGATATCTTCACTAGTACTTACTTTATATATTTTAAAGTAAACGATTCAGATTGTCTTCAAAGTTCTGGTATATAGGAAGTAGGCGTGGTTGTGAAGCGATTTGGCCTATTTTCACAAAATATCATTGGGATGTAAGGAAACTATTACAAACCAAGTTTCATTGAAATCGGTCGAGTAGTTCCTGAGATATGGTTTTTGACCCATAAGTGGGCGACGCCACGCCCATTTTCCATTTTGTAAAAAAATCTGAGTGCAGCTTTCATCGGCCATTTCTTATGTGAAACTTAGTGTTTCTGACGTTTTTCGTTATTGAGTTAACCCACTTTTAGTAATTTTCAACCTAACTTTTGTATGGGAGGTGGGCGTGGTTATGATCCGATTTCTTTCATTTTTGGACTGTATTAGGAAAAGGCTAAAAAAAATGACTACAGAAAGTTTGGTTTATATAGCTCTATTGGTTTGCGAGATATGTACAAAAAACTTAGTAGGGGGCGGGGCCACGCCCACTTCCCCAAAAAAATTACATCCAAATATGCCCCTTCATAGTGCGATCCTTCATACCAAATTTTATTTCCATAGCTTTATTTATGACTTAGTTATGGCACTTTATGTGTTTTCGGTTTTCGCCATTTTGTGGGCGTGGCAGTGGTCCGATTTTGCTCATTTTCGAAAGCAACCTATGGTGCCAAGAAATAAGTGTGCGAAGTTTCATCAAGATATCTTAATTTTTACTCAAGTTACAGCTTGCACAGACGGACGGACGGACGGACAGACAGACATTCGGATTTGAACTCCACTCTTCACCCTGATCACTTTGGTATATATAACCCTATATCTAACTCGTTTAGTCTTGGGTGTTACAAACAACCGTTAGGTGAACAAAACTATAATACTCTCTTTAGCAACATTTGTTGCGAGAGTATAATGATGTCGATGCTTTCGGGCGTAGATTTCAATAAATTTACTTAATTTGACCGCTTTTTGTTATATTTATTGTTTAAATATATTTTATTGGATTAAAAAAACGTGGCAACCATATTAAAAATATTTTCAACAATATTTCTTTATAAAGCTATATAATTTAATATCCATATCAATTAAAATTAATTAAAAATTATCAACAGGTGGCAACTCTACCCAAGAAAATTTGCTTTATCAATCTTTTTTAGAACCTCCAATAGAACCCTTATCATGTCTCCTCTGAATTGTATTTATAATTCAAATATTTTCGGAGTCGCTTTTCTACAAATCTCTTTAGTTTGCAATTTAGTTTGTATTATTTTTTATTTTTGAATAAATTATTATTAAAAAAATTTAAATATTAAAAATTGTATGAGTTTAATGAAACCTCTTCAACCAATATCGTTTAATATGAATTTAAAATTCCAAATATTTGGCAACTCCTCCAAAAAATATTTCGAAATTAACTGTTCCTAACAATATATAATCCTACTTCCAGTTTAAGTAACCAATAGTCATATCTGGTTCCATCGGTTATCCCATATCTTGTTTCAGTTGGCTCATTCCGTTTCCGGATGCCCCACTTCCAGTTCCAGTAACCAATAGTCAGCCACACCATTTCCGGTTCCGGCAATATCCTTATCCATATCCGTTTCCGGATGCCCCATTTCCGGTTCCGGTAACATCATATCCGGTTATCCCATGAGGTCAATGACCCCACCCTGATCACGTGATGACATTTCAAGATCACGTGATATTTCTGTTAACAGGTCAATGACCTCGCCCAGATCACGTGATGTCAATTCAAGGTCACGTGATATTTTTGTTTACAGGTAATTGACCCCGCCCAGATCACGTGATGTCAATTCAAGGTCACGTGATATTTTTGTTTACATTTTTGAGTGAGGTCAATGACCCCACCCTGATCACGTGAGGTCATTTGAAGCTCACGTGATATTTTTGTATACATTTTTGATTGAGGTCAATGACCCCACCCTGATCACGTGAGGTCATTTGAAGCTCACGTGATATTTTTGTTTACAGGTTCTTGACCCCGATCAGATCACGTGATGTCATTACACGTGATATTTTTTATTAAATTTTTGAGTGTGGTCTTCGGTGTCCGATTCTTTCTTTCGGATTATGAAGTGAGCTTGTATATTTCTAATATTTTGACGATTTTCAGTTTCAGATTAAGATTCTCCATCACGGAGTCTTTTTGATACCCTCACCTGGGAACTATTTCCAGAAAGTTTAGATTATAACAATAAATATAGCCTATGTTATTCGAGGTGAATATAGCTTTTGAATGGTGAAAGAATTTTTGAAATCGGCACAGTAGTTTTTGAGCTTATTCTTTAAAAACATACATACAAATCTTTCCTCTTTATATTAGTAGTATAGATTAAAAAATTAAACAGGTGGCAACTATTTAAATTTATGTAAACGTAAAAGTCAAGGATTTATTTATTATTTTTTAATATTTTCTATGGTTATATTCCGCTTCAAGTTGCTATATAAACTGTAATAATAAGTCACAATCTATGAACTTACTCACTCATACATATATACACACATGCCTTCCACGTCCTTCTTCCGTTTGTGCAATCGTCTGCCTAGAAAATTTGGTAATTAAGCACAGCTATGTTATCAAGTGGCAACACGCATATGAGCATACATATGAATGTATGTAAGTATGTACAACAACCAGTAAGCGTTGCAAAGGAAATGTAGCTGGCACTCAACTCATTGGAAATGACTAGCGATGCGTAGATATAATGAACAGCAAAGCGGCCACACAATAGTGGCAACAACATGTTAGCTAATAGCATTAAACAAAAGGTCAAGAGCAGTGATGCGTAGAACAGTTAGTTGCACTCACACACGAACACGCACACTCGAAGGGTTGCAAACTGTGGAGAATAGTAAGTCCATTGTACGCGTATGTGTGTGTGTGTGTGTATAAAATTCACTATTTTCCTTTGCAATTGTGAGCTGTTGAGCGCCTTTCGGACCTTACACTTCACTAATAAGGCTTTGGCATTGTTGTTGTAGTTGTTGTTGCACCAAAGTGGCGTTAGTTTTTGTTACTCAACGCGCCTGTGTGCTGCGCTGCCCTCTCGATAATGCTGCTGTTGATGGCTTATAATTGCCATGGCTATGAATGGGTTCAGTTGAGTTGAGTGGCGTTAAAGTGTTGTTGTTGTTGCGGGCTTGACTTGTCTTTGATTGAACTTTAAAGGCGCAACATGGACCGGCAAGTGATTAGCAGTAACCAGTTGTTGGGCTTTTGGAAATTTTGCTTGACTGCGTTTACACGTCGAAATTTAGTTGTTGTGCGTTTGGAATTGATCTTTGGTGATTGCTTTGTGTAATGTCTAGTAATTTGTTTGTCATTTCCGTGGGGGTAATTTAGGATCCATGCAATCCTCTTGGCATGCTCTGCTATTTGAGTTACTAAGCGGACCGCTGTAGGCTATGTAGGTGTTAGTTTTTTAGATAGTTACCGTTAACTTAACCTTAGAACCGTGAGTTGGGCACTCAGTGCCCAATCTCATTTTTGATATTGAATTTCTGGGGATTGGGCAGTCCAATTTAACCAAATTTCAGCATAGTGATAAACTATAATATTAGTTATAAGTTGACAAAATTTTAAGTACATTGCTCTTATAATAAGAAAGTAACGGCATTTTATATGGTGAGTACGCTATACGTGACTTGGGGCACTCAGTGCCCATAGAATTTCTTCATATATTTTGTATGAAGAGGCGTAATTTTTTAACGATTTTGGTGATTATTGTGCATTTCTAATTAGTTTCGCGTAAAATTTTCGAGTAAACAGTTGATTTTTAGTTGTGACAAATATAATTTTTTGAAATGAGTGAGGAATTGGCGATTTATTTGGCCAACTTACGTCGTGAATTGACGGAAGAAGAAGAGAAGAATATTTCAAATTATTTGAATGCTAATGATAGCGATGATGATGATGGTGGAAGTGAACCTATATTTGGGGGTGACCACGAATCGATACCCAGTGACCAATCGGACTTTCGAGATGATAATGCTGAGCCCATTAGAGATCCACGGTTCGCTGAATATATCCAGGAGGAGGCTGCTGTATATATGGACCCTGACGAAAGCAGCTTTGATTTGTCAAATACAGCTATTGAGGGTAATCGTCGAGACAAGTATTGTGGTAAGGGAAGGAACAATCAAACAAAATGGTGGTAAAAACCAAGCCAAACTGAAAAAACGGCGACCGGAATTGGCATTGGAAATGCATAGACAATCAACGTCACTATGCACGGAAAGTTTCGGATCTAAAAGTAATGCCTTCATACGCGTTTTCCCAACGTCTCTTGTTGAAGGTATTGCTCTTGAGACGAATAGGAAAGCTAAAAGAGTAATACAGGCAAACATGCATCAAACAGTTCCAAAAAAATGAGATATTGGCAAGACACAAATGCGGAGGAATTATATGCTTTTATTGCTATAATTTTATATTCCGGTGCTGAGAAGGCAAACTTAGTTCATTCAAAAAAACTACAAGTCATACATGATTATAATGAGCACAAAGGTGGTGTTGATACTTTTGACAAAATGCTACATGGATTCTCTGGCAAAAGAAAAACAATCGCAAAATATTTTTGAAAGAACTCTCTATGGAGCTAGCGCAGAAGCAATTACAAAACCGATGCAAAACTAAAATTAATTATTCAACTAAAATTGCTTTGGACTTGATAAATTTCAAACGGGTTTCTGCAGTGACGAGCTCGCTTCCAACTGTATAAGTAGGCTTTCATAATTAATTTTAATTCATTTGAAATATTTTTTACTATTTTCTTTTCTTGCCACAGATAAACAATTTGAAACGGCGGTGTGAAACCTGCAAATCTGCAAAGATCGGTAATAAAACAACAGCAGTTTGTGACCATTACCTTGTTCTGACATGCACCAAACACTATATAAGGACGTGTGAAAAGTGCTATTTTGCAAAATACAATGCCGAAGCCGATACGGACTCGGACAATGATGAAGATGTGGACAATACTCCAACAACATCTACAGCCAAAAAAAATGCATCAAAGAGACAGCGAAGAATTTCACCCATTTGAGCAGTTCGAAATTAAAACTTTATTTGATTTTCATATTTTTCAATAAAAATACATTTGTTTCTAACAATAAACACAAGTTTCAATAAATTATTTGCATAAACAAGCGAGATATTGACGTTTTTGTAAAAAAAACGTCTAAAAAGTCTAAATTTTCGAACAAAATACATTACTGGGCACTGAGTGCCCAAGTCACGAGATTAAGTTGTATAGCCATGTCACGGTTCTAAGGTTAATATCTCTTGTGTAAAACGAAATAATTTTGGTAAGGGTTGCCATGTAATTTTAATACATAAAATTTTCAAATACACCTCGGAAACAATATTTGATATTTCCTACAATACACTGCTAAAATTAAAGTTTTTGTTTGCGATTTTTTTGGACAGCGTTGCAATGTAAATTTTTATGCATAAAAATTTTAAATACATCTTGTAAATAATATCAGTTTTGAGCAACTCTTAAGATTTAATAAGTTTTTGTGATTTTTTTGGACAGAGTTGCCAGCTGATATTTATACGAAAAATTTGTGGGAATACACCTTGAAAGCAATATAAGATTGCCAACTATTTTACTGCAAAATTTTTGAAAAAAAAAAATAGTTCAGAGTTGCCAAAATTTCTTAAGCACTTTATTTTATCTTTTTAGTTAGCATATGAGTGTGAGCAAAAATAGGTAAGAAGTAAATTAGAAGCAAAAAAGGAATAAGTAAAATTAATATAATGTGTGTTTATAGGGTTGCCATGATAAATTATTAAAAAATATTAAATTAGGCAACATAATATAAAAACACAAGAATAAATAAAAAAATATGGCACCATTATTTAGTAATTTTTATTAATATTTTGAGAGAGTAAAAATATTAAAAAATATAATATTTTGAGAGCATATAAATAAATAATTTAAATTGTTGGAGTAGACCGAGTACAACAGAAATCAATCTGCAGTTAATTTTCAGCTATTGGCAACCCTTTTTGAAAATTTGTTTTGTGTCTGTAGTTATTTTGAATATGTACGGACTTTTTTGGTTACAATAAGCTCTTTATATACATATAATATCAAATATGGTAACCCTATTTTCTCAAATCGGAATTTTATAAAATCTGTAAGAGCTTTTCTTGCATTCTTCCGAATTTTATGTATTTTTTTCTTTTACAGAAAGTCAAATTTTGAATTTTTGCATAAAGTTCAGCGTAATTTTCACTGTTCAATAAACACAATGATTGATTATATAAATATATATATTTAGTACAAACTAATTACTCTCCAAAATCAAGTGAAAAAAACGAGAAATTTTCTAAGAAAACAACAAAAAAAATGAAATCATTCACCCCCATTAACAAAGCCATTTATACTTGACCGCAGAAATTCTGCTGTAAAAAGTATTTCCTGGAAAAATCACAAAAATTCATTGACATGAATAACTTTTACAGCGTGATTTCGCACGAACAATCTCACAAAACATGAGACCACAATGGCAGAAATCAATGCGCTGAAGGAGTCGTGTTTGTCGATAGACAGGCGCATCATTAAGATAATAACGTGTCAAAATCACTCATTGACCAAAGGCTGACTGATAAACGCACAAACAAGTGTAATGCTTTTTGAGTATTAGCAATAAAACAAAAAGGAAGCGTTGAAACAATACGTTCATTTCCAAAGAAGAGTGAAAGTGTAGCGTAGAAAAAGAGGCGGAAAAGGCAGAAAAAGTAAATTGTAATAACAAAAAGCACAAAATACTCGCCATGGCTCACTAATATTGTTGCTATCACGCTGCGTTGCTAGCTTGCTTTATCTAACGGTGGGTGGCATATTTCTTTTGCTTTAGTGTTTTCTTTACTTGTTTATTTCTTTATGTAAAAATGTACATATGTTGTGCTCTATACAGTTCACTGTGGCGCTTTGATTGCTGCGCATTCACCAAAATCACAGGCGTAAATCAGAATAAATTTGTTTAATAGCAGGTTGCGTAAGGTTTAGCACAGCAGAGAAGCATAATTTGGTTTGTGTAGTGCAAATGATCAGCCACGTGCCAACGCACTTGATACTAATTTGTTGAAGCATTGATTTTTGCAGAGAATACAATAATATTTGTTTGATAGAGTTCAATGGGTAGTATTTTCCTGTATTCATAGACTTTTGTTTATTTCTCAAACAGTCAAAATTTCAAATATTTTTTAATACGTTTCCAGAAAATGTTTTAAATGTTTTTTTAACCTGTTATGTGAATAAAAATTTATTGTTGTTTTAGTACAAATATTCATATATTAGGCTTCGGTAAACTAGAACTTGTTATACCGTTGAACTTCCAAAACTCGAATCACCACAATCCACAAAAAAACTTCGAGTTTGATAGACTTCTTGGAAGCTAATTTGTATGACATTTGTCTTCTATTACCAATTCAAGAGTTCAAGTTCAGGAAGTTCAACTGTATATACAATAAGGCAATATATTATGAAGAATAAACCGAATAGCTTTAATTTTAACATACTCATAAGAAAATATTTTAATAACGTGCTCAAGTGGTTGCAGAGCTTGAAAAAAAGGAAATAACAAATCATGAAAAGCCATACGGTGTGTCCCACCACTGCGTATACGTAACATGAGTTTCATAGGGAAAATTATTTGTGTATATGTATTTTTCTGCCTCTTTTGACATAATAAGCCCGTTCAATAGCAGATATTAATTATGCTATTAAGGTCAAATATGACTTAGTAAAAAATATAGCGTAGATTCTTGCTAACAATACATGTCTAAATCAATTGAATATATGACTGTAGATATTTACTGGTGAGTGAGAGAGTGGTTCTGATTTGATTAAACTCGGTTACTAAGGCATTTGATATGACCATACTAAATGTTAGAACACACACAAAAAAATTATTAATAAATAATTTAAATATTTTTTAGAAATATTGAAGTAGGGTTGCCAAATAAGTTTCATTTATAATTTTTTATTAATACGAAATAATTAATACTAGAAAGTTTAGATTGTTAAGATAATTTTCCATTAAAAAGAAACAAAAACAAGTAAGGAAAGGCTAAGTTCGGGTGTAACCGAACATTTTATACTCTCGCAATTTATTTATTTAATTTTATTAATATAACAAACAAATTGACCCACATATTCGTCATATATACCATAACCAAAGTCCATTGAAAATTGGAAATCCTAATATTAGGTATATGAGAACTAGGCAAGGTGATGAATCGATTTCAGTAATTTTTAGCACGAAGAAAATAATTGGAAGAAAAATATTTCCTTATGAGAGACTTACCTATATTTTCGGTAAAAAAAATTATTAGAAGCACTGAGGTCCTCAAGTTCCATATATAGGGTCTTGAAAACTTATAGTCTGATTTCGACGATTTTTAGAAGAGCGATGCCACACTATTTAATGTATTATTTGTGCAAAGTTCTGTTCCGATATCTTCACTAGTGCTTACTTTATATTTTTATAAAGTAAACGTTTCAGATTGACTTCGCAGTTCTGGTATATGGAAAGTAGGCGTGGTTGTGAATCGATTTGGCCTATTTTCATTACATATCATTGGGATGAAATATTACGAATCGAATTTCATTAAAATTGGCCTAGTAGTTTCGGAGATATGGCTTTTGACCCATAAGTGGGCCCATTTAAAATTGTGTATACCAAGTTGTGTGCAGCCCTTCTGTACCATCTTTATAATGAAATTAAAGGTATCTGATTTGGTTTGTTTTTCCTTACTGAATTAAGGAATTTTTAGTAGTTTTCAACATAACCTTTGTATGAGGGTAAGGCGTGGTTATAATTAGATTTTTTCCATTTTTGTACTATATAAGGTAGTACCTTAAAAACCGACTCTAGAAAGTTTCGTTGTATTTTCGAGATATGTAGAAAAAACTTAGTAGGGGGCGGGGTCACGCCCACTTCCCCAAATTACATTCGAATATACCCCTTCATACCAAATTTTAAGTGGTTTAGGTTTTCTCCATTTTGTGGGCCTGGTAGTGGTCCGATTTCGCCCGTCTTCGAACTTAACCTTCTTATGGTGCCAAGAAATTCGTGCACCATTACAATTTGCATGGACGGACGGACATCCGGATTTCAGCTCTACTCGTCACTTTGGTCACTATATCTAACCCGTTTAGTTTTGGGTGTTACATCCAACCATTGGGTGGACAAAACTATAATACTCTCTTAGCATCTTGGTTGCGAGAGTATAAAAATGTGGAGAAAATTATTTGTAATAATATATGTCTAAATCAGCTGTATATGATATATGGACGCCCTACACTATACTGTACAGTCTATAATAATATTTACTTGCGAGTCGGAGAGCAAATGATTTGAGTAAAATTTGATACTAAAAGATATTATATAACATAAATTAAGAAATTGAAATATTTTTTTTTTAATATTAACGTAGATTTTTTTTTTTTTTTTCTTTCAATATACATTTATTTACTGAATCTGCTCTTTAAAGCCTAACAATAAGTTATAAAATCTTAAAACTAACTAAAAACTAGACAAGCTCAACCAGGTGATTGAGTTGTTTTGGTGAAACGTTGCTCTTTAGTGTGCTGGCATATCTCTTCTTTTTAGACGTGATTGATTACAGGATTGTATTAAAGCATTAGCCAATGGGTTTAGGTGATCACGGAGTTTTGATATATATTTCAATATGCTGTCCTCTACTTCTTTCTTCACCATTGGGATACCAAGATCTTTATGGATATTTTCATTGCGCATGTACCATGGTGAGCACGTGATTGTTCTAAGCATTTTCGATTGGAACCTTTGTATTATATCGATATTTGTTGCACAGGTCGTACCCCACAGTTGAATGCCGTACATCCAGATCGGCTTTATGACCGCATTGTATAAAAGTACTTTGTTGTCTAGGCTAAGTTTAGAGTTTTTATTTATAAGCCAATTTAAATTTGCAGCTCTTATCTTCATGCAAGTTATTTTACTAGATATATGTTTTCTTCACGTAAGCCTTCTATCTAGGTGAATACCAAGATAGGTAACTTCATTCGCTTGGGGCACCAAAATATTGTTCATTTTTACTGCCGGACACATTTTTGGTCTTAGAGAAAATGTAACGTGCTTACACTTTTGTTCATTCACATTTATACGCCAGTTGGCTAGCCATTCTTCGACAGATCTTAAGTGCTCCGCTAATATTCTTGATGCTATAATGTGGCATTTGTTACGGCTCACTAAAGCTGTGTCATCCGCGAAAGTTGATGTCAAAACATTATTAGCTGTTGGGAGATCAGCAGTATATATGATGTACAGAGTTGGCCCTAAAACACTGCCTTGTGGTACACCAGCCCTTATTTGTCGTTCATCAGATATGAAGTCTCCTACTTTAACCATAAATTGTCTATTATTTAAATAAGACTCCAATATTTTATACAATTCTAAAGGTAGAATGTTTTTAATCTTATATAAAAGCCCTTCATGCCACACCTTATCAAATGCCTGAGCAACGTCTAGAAATATAGCTGAACAGTACTCTCTGTGCTCAAATGCTTTTCTTATTTCGTTAGTTATTCTATTTACTTGCTCTATCGTGCTATGTTTTGCACGAAACCCGAATTGATGCGCTGGTATTACATTATTTTCGTGGAGGAAAGGAGACATCTTTGATAGTAACACCTTTTCAAATATTTTAGAAAGGCAGGGTAGAAGAGTGATTGGTCTGTATGAAGACGGCTGTGTCAGGTCTTTCCCAGGTTTATCTATCAGGATAATCTGCGACTTTTTCCATGAAATCGGATAGTATCCAAAACTAAAAATCGCATTAAAGAGCAAAGAGAGCACCTCTACAGCAATATTTGGTAACTCTATTAGCATTTTTGGGGTGATATTATCATGTCCTGGCGACTTTTTTTTTATACTCTCGCAACAAATGTTGCTAAAGAGAGTATTATAGTTTTGTTCACATAACGGTTGTTTGTAACACCCAAAACTAAACGAGTTAGATATAGGGTTATATATACCAAAGTGATCAGGGTGAAGAGCGGAGTTCAAATCCGAATGTCTGTCTGTCCGTCCGTCCGTCCGTCTGTGCAAGCTGTAACTTGAGTAAAAATTAAGATATCTTGATGAAACTTGGCACACTTATTTCTCGGCACCATAGGAAGGTTGCTTTCGAAAATGAGCAAAATCGGACCACTGCCACGCCCACAAAATGGCGAAAACCGAAAACACATAAAGTGCCATAACTAAGCCATAAATAAAGCTATGGAAATAAAATTTGGTATGAAGGATCGCACTTTGAAGGGGCATATTTGGATGTAATTTTTTTGGGGAAGTGGGCGTAGCCCCGCCCCCTACTAAGTTTTTTGTACATATCTCGCAAACCAATAGAGCTATATAAACCAAACTTTCTGCAGTCGTTTTTTTTAGCCACTTCCTAATGCAGTCCAAAAATGAAAGAAATCGGATCATAACCACGCCCACCTCCCATACAAAAGTTAGGTTGAAAATTACTAAAAGTGGGTTAACTCACTAACGAAAAACGTCAGAAACACTAAATTTCACATAAGAAAGGGCAGATTGAAGCTGCACTCAGATTTTTTTACAAAATGGAAAATGGGCGTGGCGTCGCCCACTTATGGGTCAAAAACCATATCTCAGGAACTACTCGACCGATTTCAATGAAACTTGGTTTGTAATAGTTCTTACAGTCCTTACATCCCAATGATATGTTGTGAAAATAGGCCAAATCGCTTCACAACCACACCTACTTCCTATATACCAGAACTTTGAAGACGATCTGAATCGTTATGTTTACAATATATAAAGTAAGTACTAGTGAAGATATCGGTGCAGAACTTTGCACAAATGCTATGTTAATAGTGTGGCAACACCATTCCAAAAATCGCCGAAATCGGACCATAGGTTATTAAGGCCCCATATATCGAACACGAGGACCTCGGTGCTTCTAACCTAATATTATGGTTTCCAACTTTCAATGGACTTTATTTAATATATATGACGAATATGTGGGTCAAATTGTGTATTATATAATATAAATAAAGTTAAATAAATAAATTGCGAGAGTATAAAATGTTCGGTTACACCCGAACTTAGCCCTTCCTTATTTGTTTGATTTAGTTCTTTTATGATGCAATTAATTTCAAAAGGTGAAGTCTTAAAAGACTCGAGCGACTCATTTGCTGTGTTAGGTAAGATTGACAACATAAAGTTGTTCTTTGGGCAATTAGGTTGAAATACCTTTTCCAGGTGATTTGCAAAACAATTAGCCTTTTCCTCGTCACTTCGAGCCCAATTTCCACCCAAGTCTCGTATAGGCATGTTGGAGTCGACTGGAGGCTTCATGGACTTTTGGGCTTTCCACAGGGAATTTTGCTTTCTTGAGTTTGGACATAGCTTCTTTATATACATTTCGTTGTTGAATTCTACCTCGCGTTGAAGCGCTTTCTTTAATTTTCGTACAGCAGATTTCAATTGAAGCTGAGTGGAAGGGGAGCGATTTATCTGCCATTCTCGTCTAGCACGCCTTTTTTCATTTACAAGCTTTTCTATTTCTCTGTTAGTGGTTTTTCGGAGACCAAGTGGCTTATAGTTTCTGTTTGGTGTTGCTAAGACAGCTGCGTTAGTTATTATATCATTAAGTTCTCTTATGCTTTCGTCAATATCTCTTCCTGTATTTATTTTGTACTCACTATTAATGTGGCTACTCACATATTTCTTATATTTTAACCAGTTCGTTTTATAAGATGTTAGACCCACTTTTGGATCAACGAATATGGGTTGTCACACAACTTTATTAGTACAGGTGAATGATCAGAAGATAAGTCTGTACATGTATCAGCTGTCACAAGCGATCTATCTATATTTTTGATTACTGCGAAATCAATTAGATCTGGTATTTTGTTACGATCACTGGGCCAATATGTCGGCTTGCCAGGAGATATTATATCAAGATTATTGTGCTTATTCATAATTGTGTTGTACAGCTGTCTACCTTTAGGGTTAATTAGACGTGAGCCCCAGTACGTGTGTTTTGCATTGTAATCTCCACCTGCTAGGAATCTATGACCTAGCTTTCCAAAAAAGTCTTTAAATTCACCATCTGTAATTTTAAAACGAGGTGGACAGTATATAGCAGTTAGGTTTAAATCACAACCCCGATTTTTTAATGATATTGTTGTAGCTTGTAACTGGGCTGTAGCATGATATTCTAGAGCATAGTGGTTAAGCCTATTTCTAACCAATACTGCCGTTCCACCGTGCGCTTTTCCATCCGGGTGATTTGTAACATAGCGTCTAAATCCGGGTATATTGAAGTTATTTTTGTTTGTCAGATGAGTTTCTGATATTAGCATTACATCTATATTTTTTTCAGACAGAAATCTAATAATCTCTAGTTTATGTTGGTTAACACCGTTAGCATTCCATATACAGATATTTAGTACGCTCATTTTTTACTTAATAAAGTTTGCAGCATTTGGTTTTGTGATTTTATTAAATCTTGGATCATGTTTTGCATAGTAGACATAAATTGCGTCATACATTGCGTAAGATTTATAATCATGGTTTCAATACCACCATTCGAGGGATTTTGCGTAGAGTTGCCATATTATTTTTTTTTTAATATTTTACTTATGGAAAGTTTGAAATGATAATTTATTAACTTTCAACTACAATTTTAAGAAATTTCGATTGAAAGAAAGCAAAATACCATTTATTTTTTTCGTGTATGGTTTTTTATTTTGAAATACATAGCTGTACTAATCACTTAACTTTTAGAGAAAATCCAAAGTTTTTATCTGTAGTTGAAATGTAACTTTATAATATTTACCAGGGTAGCCAACAGCTTACCTAAACTAACTAAAAAAATGAAAAAAAAAAATAATTTTGTTGATTTTAAACTCTTTTCAAAAAAGTTTATTAGAAAGTAATATTGATCTTTTATTTCTTTACTTTTCGTTTCAAAGGGCCTTCAAAAAAATAAAATGAGGTTTATGATATGACTTGAATATAATTATCGCATTACATTTTAAAATTAATTTAATTTTTTTAATTTTAAATGAATGAGTTCTACAATACTTTTTTGTTTTAAATTCTTTTTTAAATATTATATATATTTCTCTGGTAAGTTTCCAGTAAATTATAAAAATTTATAATTTCTCTTCTAATTTTCAATTAAACTTCCACATGTCAATTCAATAATTATTAATTTAGGCAATTAATCTACTCTATAACATGAAATTAATAACATTCTTCACTATTGTTGCTGTCTGAAACTGTCAAATTACGCAAAATTATTAGTAAACAAATTACTCCGAACAATTAATGCCACTTAAGTTGCAATAAATTGCATATTGACAGTTGCATGCACAGTTGATTTGCTTTCAGCATACTAAATTGAAATAATTAATGTGTGCAAGTTGATTTAAATTGAAAATCTCCACTTGAATGCACAGGGCGTATACGTAACATTTTGCTAGTCTTCAACACACTAGCATACATTTCGGCGCTTGTGAGAATTTCGGTAACAGGAAAAGCTTTTAACAAATCTCTGAGACACAAACTGACTAACAAATAAATTAAAATTCCTGTTCACTTGGCTGTGTGCATTTATATATGTAATTATAGCTGAAGTGCCTTGGCAGCAATTGCCACACACTACTGAGCGCACTTATTTATTAATTCATTTTGTGGCTTGCACTATATTCACCTTTGGCATTTTAAGTACTCATGGCATAGAGTAGAATACATAATGCTTTTGCTATTTCACTTACTCACTCGCTCTTTGTTTCACACTCTCTCTTTCACACTTATTTTCAAACTAATAGCACTGTTGGCTATCTACCGCAAATGACCGCCATTTCATTATACTCACCGATATGAAGACCTCCTCGGCCTGCTGCAATATGGCCACACGTGACCAACCGAATTTTTTCATTAATTTTATACGTGTCGGATTGTGTACCGTTGCGGAGGGATGTGTGCGAAATAGTGTTGGAAAGCGACTGCGATCCGAGAGTGCCGGACTCGAGGCACCGTAGCAGAGCTGCAAAGTAAAGTGGAAGAAACAAACATTAATTTAAAATAAATAAATTAAATAGGAAGTGTGTTTGTGTGGAAATGTGGTGGAAAGTGGCGAAAAACCACAATTTTTTGTTGTTGTTTTTTCATGCTATTTTTTTATAAACAAAAATTTAATAAAATCTTCGCGTAACTGCCACCGCATATGTGTTGATAATGCGCTTGACTGTGGTTGCATTGTACTCGTATATAAATGACATTACTTCGCTTTTTTCTCGCTTCTTTATTTGGCTTTTGTGGAGGCACTTTGCGCTTTTTCCACGTGCAGCCACATTGTATATTTTGTGGCCAAAGTGCAGTTAAAAGATTTTCAAGTAATTAATTTTGTTAGACACAAATGGCAAGCGCGATTTATAGTAACCCTGTAGGAAAAAATTTATTGTTCGGAATTCTTTTGGATTTTTGGTTTATTGGACGGGGTTTTTGGTGGACCTACTGTTGATAGTAGTTGCAGATGCTATTGCCAGGTACTCTTAATTTATCTATTAATTATATAATTAATTTTAATTCATTATAAAAAAATTCATTTTGATTTTTGTACTACCCCGAAACTGGTTACTTTTGAACTAGTCTATTTTTAATTACTTTTCAACTACTTCATTTCGGATTAGTTTGGCTTGTAGTCTTCTGGATAATGAATAATATTTTTGAATTGTTTGAAATTACTCTAAAAGCAAACAAAATTCCTCCATTAGTGAACATTTCATATATATAGTTATACTAGCAAAAAAACTGATCTGTTTACTTCAGAACTAGTTACTTTCGGGGCACTTAATATTTTATTAAAATTCTCGAATTGTTCTATTATTTTAACGCTCTTTTTATTTTTTGTGTTTCTTAGAACTAGTCCGAAACTAGTTACTTAAATCCAAAAAACGAACTAGTTACTTCATGAACAGTTTTATAATTTCACAAACAGTGAAATCATCTTAACTACTATCAACATTCCATAAAGTCCATTTCCGCCACAACTTGAATGTCTCCCAGTCACTACCTTTTAGACGCTTATTCCAGCGTTTCTCACTATTCACTCATTCCATATTTTTTAATTATCCTCTACATTGCATATGCATTTCATCTCATTAGCACTAAGCTACTTAAAAATGCTAGCGCTCCTTGCCAGCGGCACTGTGCTTCAAATATGACAACACTGTCCCGCAGGTGATACTGCTGGCCACATATGCACCACCATTAGCCTTAATTAGTCCGTGAGTGAGCAACCAGGGAGGCAATGTAGAACACCTAGAGTATAGTAGATGGCGGATGTATGTATATTTAATTCAAGTGGAAACGAAATTAGATTCTTCTATTTTGAGAGAAAAACTATTTATTTCAATTTCAGTGCATTTTTCGGTAGCCTATTTGTGACAATTAGTTAAGCTGTGGCAATGTTTTGGAAATTAAATGGAGACGCTTTCGAAATATTTTTTTGTAGTGTAGAGACCAACGGGAACTGAGAAAATAATGTAGCTTGGCTTAGAAAATGGTGAAGTATTACTTTAAAGTTAGAGGTCTTTACTCAACACAACAAGAACGAAGATACTTAATATGTGACCAACGAAGTGCCTTCAATTTGCGAAGTGAATAAAAAACTGGCTCAGTAGATGAGGCTCGGTGAAAAGCTTTGATCAAGAAAATAAAAAAAGATCTTTTTGTCCGAGAATGCTGAGACTCAGTTCTTTGAAAGATAGCAGCCTCTGAAACGGCGGCAATCTCGAAAGTTTGTACGAAAAGAGAAACCCATAGTTGAACTGTGAATCGGTTCACAGGAAGGTCGATTCTAAATGACCGATACGGACTAATAGCCGTTTCGCATAGGACCTAATTGATCAATTAACCGGCCTTTGCTCGATTTAGATCGATTTACCATACAAAATCTCATTTTTCTACATTAATTTTTAATCGAGTTTAATCGAGCAATTAGCCGTTGAAACTTTCCAATTCCTTATGAAAAGCAAAAACAAAAATGTATAACAGCTGATCGATTATCTAGTAGCCGGCAGTGCGAATAGCCAAAACTGGTTTCTCAATTAAAAATTTAATTGATCAATTAATTTGGCTGTGCGAAAAGGCTATAGGGGTTTTGCCTAGCCAAGAGCGTTCAACTCGGCAGCATTCTCTATTAAATATTCGGATAAAATCCATGAAGATCTTCAAAAATGTCACTTCTCCTCGAATACTTTCGGATACTACATCTCAAGGGTGCCAGAAAGTTTTAAAAATTTAAATTCTCCAAATCTCCTTTGATGCACTAGAATTTAATTCAGAAGACTTCAAAAAAATATTATCTACATTTGATAATCTCTCGCAGATTATCTGCGCTCTTCTGCGGCGTAATAAACTCAGCTGCTTCAGCGCCATCACTGCAAAGCCGAGACTAAACTGTCAACCGGGAATTGACCAGAAGCAGTGAAGCGCAAAGCATATCTGGCTTTATGCACTGCGACAACAACAACAACAGAGGCAAGTGATTTAAGCAAAGGCGCTGTCGGAAAGAAAAAAAAGGCAAAAAATCAAGAAAGAAAAATAAAGAAAACAGTAAATAAGCAAAAATCTCAAACACACAACCAACAAGCCTCACTTCACTGTCTTCTTATTTACAACACACAAGTTGTAATAACTTGTTGTTGTTGTTATTCACCGCTGTGTGCAATGACATTGCAATTGTACCATCACCGTTAACATCTGACTCTGGCTCTGGTACGTCCGATTCACCGCCGCCACTGACCGCTGCTGGCGATGCAGTCAAGCAAAGCGCAACAAGCGGATATACTCTGCCTGATTGTTGTTGTTGCATTTGTGGTGCTGCCGACAGCTGTGTGTCAGCAATAATGTTAGCAACGCATCATCAACATTTGTCGACAGCAATAAGCATTTACAATGCACCAACACACATGCATACACACACACTCGCTTACATACAAGTTGATTGCATTATTTGCTCAATCGCCTTGTGTTTGTCGGGGAAAAATTGCAAATGAGCGCAAATATTCGGTAGTACAAAGTAAATTGTTGAGCAGTGTGCGAATGAATTGAGAAATTTCATGACCAAAAAAAAAAACAGGTAGAAGTGATTGTGCTGGTGCGAGTGACTGTGTGTGTTCGTTCTTCTTTCAATTTTCCACTTGACTGCATGTATTGCAAGGATGACCCTGTAAGAAAAATCCATGCTAATAAAAAAAAGAATGCTAAACAAGGAAAATTTGGCCTTTTATATGCAGACTGGTTACATTTTGAGCTAGTTACTTTTGGTTCTAAATTATAACTAGTTAGTTAGTGGTTGTTTTGCAACTAGTTTCGGTAGTAAGTGCAATTTCTGAATTAAGGGATATTTAATTCAATTTTGTTCACGGAAGTTACTGATTATTTTTTTTTTAATTTTTAAAAATTTGTTATACGCTCTCATTTGGAGACAGTTATGGTGCCTTTGACAGCTCTATCTATTTTTTTTATTCAAAAACTCAGACTTAAAACATAATTTACTAAAGTGTATGATAAGAGTAGCTCTACAGCTCATTACTTTTCATAAATAAATAACTTATTTGAACTAGTTACATATGGGTCAATATATAAACTAGTTAGGTGGTGATTATTTAATTGTATACTGAAAGTACGGCGATGCGATGGATTTATACTTTTCAATAATTCTATTAATTTTAATAGATGACTTGTTGCCGTTTATTTGATTCAATAGTTTATTATCCTGTACCAGTAATTTCTAGAAATCCGTTGGCAATGCATTTCTTGGAGCGATTACCATGATTAGATATTTAATGTAATTTAAATTCAATTTCTTATATTGCGGCATATTTAAGCTATTACTGACTGGAACTAGTTTGTAAGTAGTAACATATTAACTAGTTAGATATAAACCTGAAGAGGTAATAGTCGGTAAATCATTAATTTGAAACTAGTTGAAAATTTAGTTGAAAACTCTTCACATAGGAGCTAATTAATCAATTAACCGGCCTCTGCTCGATTAAAAAGTTGATTAAAATCGATTTACCATACAAAATAAAAATCCACATTAATTTTTAATCGAATTATAATCGACTAGGAAATGAAATGAGACAAAGATTGTATTTGTAATTATATATACGTTCTTTGTCTGCGAGTTGTTGTTCACGCTACACGACGGTAGATGTCACTGCTGAAAAAATAGCAATCAGCTGATGAAACTTACCAACTTCTTATGAAAACAAAAACAAAAATGTATAACAGCTGATCGATTATCGAGTAGCCGGCAGTGTGAAGTGCAAAAACTGGTTTCTCAATTAAAACATTAATTGATCGATTAATTTGGCTGTGTGAAAAGGCTATTAGGAAGTGGTTATATTAATTATATTTGATATGTCTGTAGACCTCAGTAAATACAAAATATTATTTCAGTTGCTGAGGATCATGGATTTCCTACAAGCCTTTTTTTATTCTGCTCTCTATACACATATGTAGGTATGCATATGTATATTCCTGTAGGTATGTGTAACTGTAGAAATGTACCAGTTATTTTTTTTTTGCTGAACAATGTAACAGCAACAGCTGCTGCCAATTTTATTTTGCAATTTACAAAGTTGTTCCCTTTCTCAATTACCAAATGTCATTCATCGGTGTTGTTGATTTCGTTTTTTCAATTTTTTGAGTTTTCTGCAGAAGATTTTGTGATTGTTGCTTTTATTCTTTTTTTTATGCAATGCAAGTACAATGATTCGATTTGGGTTTTGCAAATTGCTCCTAAAGGATAATTGTGCATTTTTTGTGAAGCTACTGTTATCGAGTATATCTAGAGGACTTCAATTAAAAATATGTGTATGGGCTTAATTGATGTTGGTATTTTTTTGAAAAGTAATTTTTGTGTTCTTAACTTTCTTTAACTTAAGCAGTATCTCTAAATTTGGGAAATTTAAAAGAAAACTATTGCAAACAATTAAGGAAGGGCTAAGTTCGGGTGTAACCGAACATTTTATACTCTCGCAATTTATTGATGTAATTTGATAAAGATAACACAATTCGACCCATACATATATTGGGTATAAAGTTCAATAGAATAACGAAAATCATCATAAATAGTATATGGGGACTGAGGTAATTCCTAACCGATTTCACTCGTTTTCACCACCAAGATACAATGTATCGAAGACTATCCGCTCTCTTAATTTAATAATACTTATAATTAGGTGTATGGGATCTGGGGGAAGTTATGACCCGATTTTTACCATTTCAGGTACAGAGAGAAACTGTTATAAGAAAAAAAATCAGAGGGAATGAATTACATTAAGATATCTGAGGGATTTACCTAAGTATATTTTCGGGGAAAAATTACCCTTAGGCACTGAGTTCTTCATGTTCGATATCAGGGGCCTTGAAAAGTCATTGTTCGATTTTGACAATTTTTTCACAAGTGATGCAACAGATCACATACAGTGTTTGTGTAAAGTTTTATTTCGCTATCTTCATTGGTTCTTAATGTATATATTATAAAGTGAAGGAATAAGATGAAATTCAAAAATGAGTTATATGGGAAGTTGTCGTAGTTGTGAACCGATTTCGCCCATATTCCACCCGTGTCATCAGGGTGTCAGGAAAGTATTATATACCGAATTTCATTGAAATCTGTCGAGTAGTTCTTGAGATATGGTTTTTGACCCATAAGTGGGCGACGCCACGCCCATTTTCCATTTTGTAAAAAAATCTCAGTGCAGCTTTCTTCTGCCATTTCTTATGTAAAATTTGGTGTTTCTGACGTTTTTCGTTAGGGAGTTATTAACCCACTTTTAGTAATTTTCAACCTAACCTTTGTATGGGAGGTGGGCGTGGTTATTATCCGATTTCTTTCATTTTTGGACTGTATAAGGAAATGGCTAAAAGAAACGACTGCAGAAAGTTTGGCTTATATAGCTTTATTGGTTTGCGAGTTATATACAAAAAACTTATTTGAGGGCGGGGTCACGCCCACTTTTCCATAAAAATTACATCCAAATGTGCCCCTCCCTAATGGGATCATATGTTCCAAATTTCATTTTCATAACTTTATTTATGGCTTAGTTATGACACTGTATAGGTTTTCGGTTTCCGCCATTTTGTGGGCGTGGCAGTGGACCGATTTTGCCCATTTTCGAAAGCAACCTCCTCAGGGTGCCAAGGAACATATATTCCAAGTTTCATTAAGATATCTTAATTTTTACTCAAGTTATCGCTTGCACGGACAGACGGACAGACGGACAGACGGACGGACAGACATCCGGATTTCAAATCCACTCGTCATCCTGATCATTTATGTATATATAACCCCATATCTAACTCTTATATTTCTTGGTGACACAAACAACCGTTAGGTGAACAAAACTATTATACTCTGTGCAACAGGTTGCGAGAGTATAAAACAAAACTATTATACTCTGTGGAACAGGTTGCGAGAGTATAAAAATTATAGCAAAAATAGTTTTATAGATAAAATGTTATTAAACTCTAATAATAAAGAAAATTCTTATATAATTTTTTTAAAAGCGAAATAGAAATGACAAATAAAATGCTTATACAAACCTTTTAAAAGAAAATTTGGGGTAAAAAAATTATAGCAAACCCAAATTTTATAAGAAAGTTATTATGGAACTCAAATGATAAGTGAAATGTTTTTTTTTTGTGAAAAGAAAACTGTGGTAAAATTTTGTAGGAAATACATAATGAAATACAAATAACAAAAAATGCTAGATCATTTTTTAAAAGACTATTATGTGTAAAAAAGTTATATCAAATTCAAATTTTATAGTATAATATTTTGCTAACCCAAATGATAAGTAAATGTAAATGTAAAAAAAATTATAGCATACACAAAATTTATAGGAAAAATATTATGGATATTCTATGATAAGGAAAATGCTTATATTTTTGAAAAAAAAAAAAATGTGTATAAGAAATATATTATGAACCACAAATAATAAAGAAAGTGCATAGATTATTTTTTTAAAGAAAATTACGGTAAAAAAAATTAAAGCAAACTCAAATTTTCTAGGAAAAATATTATGTAACCCAAATGCTTATATTTTTTTAAAGGAAAATTATAAAGAAAATATTATAGGAACTTTTATTAAGGATAGATATAATAATATAATAGAGAACATTTTTGTATACGTTTTTTTAATAAATTATAGTAAAATATTATAGCTAACATTTTTTTTATAGGAAAGCGCTTAAAAGTAATGTTTTCTATATATTGAATTTTGAATCACTCTCAATAACCACAATTACTTCCATATAAAATTTATCTTATGTATTAACTTTATTTTCAGTATTCTTGCTTTGTGGTTGCCATTCCACTTTCCAAGGAAATTTAAATTATTATTCGTAACTTTATCAAGCTTCTAGTATATTGCTGTATAACTTGATTCAGAAAGAACATTTGTTTTGAGTAAAAAAACTGAAAACATTTCCAAGAAGACGATCTAAAGCCGTTTATAAAGCTATTAACATACTCTTTTATTTGCTTATTTTTAAATTTTCTTTGAACTTCCGAAAATTCTACGCATATTTCAGTGCAACAGTTCACTTTGTATTGTATATTCTTTAACGCTTTTGAAATTTTTTTAACAATTTTTTTGCTTGCTCGTTGCTTTAAAGCACTTTCGCAACTTCTCTACAACTCTTCCATCGACAGATGAGTTATATATACTGTTATACATGTATATATGTGTGATTATATGTGCTTGTGCTTGCCTGTGTATGCGCACCTGTCACCTGTTTTCGCCTGCACTTCCGCCATTGCCATTGGCCATATTTGTTTTTAATTAACTCACTAACGTAAATATTGTATGCGTTCGCCATTAATTTTAACACAAACAACAACAACATAATAAAAACGAAATGAGCAGCAAAGTAACAGACACAGAGCAAAAAAAAAAAACAACGGCAATAACCATCATCAATCTTGTCAGTGGCATTTATCACCACATGCTTATATGCTACGTTGTCTCTACGTGTCTATGTGTGTGTATATTTTTAAGGATGTGCGTATGTGTGCTACCAATTTCCTGCTGGCAGCGATAATTGCAAGCAATTACTGGTAGTTCACACATGGTTACATATTATACAAATGTATATGTAGATATGTGTGTTTAAATTTTATTTCTGATATATATAAGTAGGTATATATTTAAATGCATTTATTTTATTTTTTTACTCACCACTATTAAATTCCACATTTTCGCCGCCTCTGCCACGGTGGTGCAGACGGTGCTGCAGCCGGCTAGTAACATTAATTTTTGTGGTCTATTATAGAGTAGATTGTACATAACGCTTGCACCTAACCCGGGTTCACACTGCAATGAGAGAGTAGCGAGAAGAAACATGATTAGTTGGATGAAAATATTTTAACAAAAAATGCAAAAATTTAATTCTGTGTTCAACAATAATAATAATAAGAAGATAAGATTCCTCAATTTTATGAAAATATAAAAAAAAAAATTAAACAAGTTGTTACTCAGTGACGTGAATGAAATATCATAAAATTAATACCAATTTACAACAAATATATATTTTTTTGTATTTTTGAGGAAGTTTTGTGATCGAAGTCATCATTGAGATTAAGAGAAACTGTAGGAGAGTCGATTTATTCACTCAAATTTTTTTTTCTATAAAATATCTCAAATCATGTTAAAAATATCCCAATTTTTTTAAATTATTTGTCTAAATGTTTATTACTGGGAGCATCTGTTGATAGTGTAAAGTATAAAGAGTTGCTTTATAATTTCATTTCCCAATCATAATATTGTCAAGTTTTTGTCAGACTCATACCTATTATTTATAGGTTATTAATAATATCATATTTACGCCCACTCCTCACAACGTCCCAGTTCCGTTGCGACTCCTCTTCCTTCTTATGTCTTCGAAGTAGTATTTTGTTTGTCTATCATCCAAATATTGATAGATCTCTTATAAGCAGATCATTCAATATGTCAGTAATATCTCTTTCTAGTTTTTACCAGTGAGGACTGATAATCGGCGGTATTTTATTAAAGAGATCATGGAAAGATCTATACGACAAATTCTTGGAACATTAAAGAACTCATACAGTAAGTGACAGTAGTAAATCATATGTATGTCAACTCTTTGTTCATCTCCAATTAGAGATAGGAACATGGAGACCGTGGCAACAAGTCCAAGAGATCCGCTTTTCAGTTCTGATTTTTATTTGATTTTTAAACATCCAACTTGTTCCCCTTCATTAAAAATTTATATATATATATTTGGCGTAGGAACCGCTTTAAGCGATTATAGCCGAATCCACCAGAGCGCGCCACTAGTTCCTCCTTTTTGCCTTCTGGCGCCAACTGGAAACACCACGTGTAGCCAGGTCACTTTGCACCTGGTCTTTCCACCGGAGTGGAGGTCGTCCTCTTCCGCGGCTTCCTCCAGCGGGTACTGCATCGCATACTTTCAGAGCTGGAGGGTTTTCTTCCATCCGTACAACATGACCTAGTCTATGTCGTCGTATAAATCGTACAGCTCATCGTTCCATCGTCTGCGGTATTCGCCGTTGCCAATGTTTAGAGGACCATACATCTTGCGCAAAACCTTTCTCTCGAAAACCCCAAGAGTCGTCTCATCGGATGTTGTCATCGTCCACGCTTCAGCGCCATACATCAGGACGGGAATAATGAGCGACTTATAGAGTTTGATTTTGGTTCGTCGAGAGAGGACTTTACTTTTCAATTGCCTACTCAGTCCAAAGTAGCACCTGTTGGCAAGAGTGATTCTGCGTTGGATTTCAAGGCTGACATTGTTGGTGTTGTTAATGCTGGTTCCCAGATAAACGAAATTATCTACCCCTTCAAAGTTATGACTGTCAACAGTGACGTGGGAGCCAAGACGTGAGTGCGCTGACTGTTTGTTTGATGACAGGAGATATTTCGTCTTGTCCTCATTCACCACCAGACCCATACGCTTCGCTTCTTTATCTAGTCTGGAAAACGCAGAACAAACGGCGCGGTTGTTGCTTCCGATGATATCAATATCATCGGCATACGCCAGGAGCTGTACACTCTTGTAGAAGTTTGTACCTTCTCTATTTAGCTCTGCAGCTCGTATTATTTTTTCCAGCAATAGATTGAAGAGGTCGCACTATAGTGAGTCACCCTGTCTGAAGCCTCGTTTGGTATCGAACGGCTCGGAGAGGTCCTTCCCGATCCTGACGGAGCTTTAGTACAGAGAAACTTTTCCTAACGGACACCTCCCTTTAGCGGACATTTTTTCATGCACCAAATCAAATTTTAAAATCAAATGACCCTCTCTTAGGCGAACACCTCTCTTGGGAGAACAAAAATCGCTCGACGGTGAGTGTCCGTCTAAGAGCGATCTCACTTACAGTCTCCGTTTGTTGGTATCCTATACGAAAAGTGCCTAAAGTGAGGTTTGTTTTTCTTTAGCCACGCAGTTAAAGAACTAACTCGAAAATCGGCAGCAATTCAGTGGTGGTCTGAACTATGATGGTACTATGAGAAGTCTAAACAAATAATTTCTTGCGATTAAGAGTTTTTAAGCAGACTGAGGTTAGTTTCAGACCTTTAGAAGACTAGGTATTACTCAAAAGCGTAGCTTTTTGTCTCCATAAACTCTGGTTGCCTTGATCTATGAAACATCAGGAGAAATTTAGACGAATATACAAGTTCTTTAAAGAAAACTTTTACTTATATGGGACTCTTTTAATAAGTGAAGTGACAATAGGAGGATGGCTAGGTTATGTTGTCCGAATGGACGAAAACACTCCAGCTCTGAAAGTTTTCGATGCAGTACCCGTCGGAGGAAGCCGATGAAGGGGAAGGCCTCCACTCCGTTGGAGAGACCAGGTGTAGAGAGCCCTGGTTACACTTGGGATATCCAACTGGCGCTGAACTGCTAGGGAAAGAGAGGAGTGGCGCGCTATCATCGATTTGGCTATAACCGGCTAATCGGTTTCAACGCCAATCACTTACATACAATAAGAGGATGCTATATAAGGTTCAGAGCTTCAGATTGCATATAGGGTGGGGTTGTATAATGTTGGATATCTACAAGAGCTTCTGGAGATTTGCAACTTGAGCTCAATGTGTTTGGATTTCATATGGGTGGAATTGTTGCTAGCAGAATAGAATATCTTCATGACTCCGTGGATCTTTGGTCTAGTCTATATATATTTCATGAAAGGAAAGCTAATATTTCCTAAAACTTAACGAGATGCATATTAAAATCGCTTTGAAACCCCAAAAATATGAATCAAAATTTCGTTCATTATTTAAAAACAAAGCCATTTTGCAACCGAAAATTTAATAAATGCCACTTCAGAAAACAAAAATTGCATGAACATAATCAACGGCAACTCGACATTCATATTCACACATTAAACTAAATGGCCAGTCGGCGTGTTGACAGACATTTAAAGTGAGCAATTTTCATGAATATTTCTATAATAACCGTTAGCAACGCTAATACGGCCATTTAAAACTGTTATTCGAAACTGGCAATTTGCAGCAACAAAAACAAAACGCAAAATAAAAATAAAAGTGAATGAAAATTTGCTAAAAATCTGAAAAAAGAAAGAATAAACCAAAAAAGGAAAAGTGAAATAAATAATTGACGATATACAAATGCTGCTTTGCATAAATATGTATGTGTGTGTGTTGCATGATATTAGCGCATAATAGTCCAAGTGTTGCTCTTATTGTTATTGTAATTATTTTTGTACTATTTGTTCAAAACTTGTTTGCTGTTGTTGTTGCATATTTGCATGCAGTTGGCAATTTTTCACACATTTAATGTGTGGCATGTACGGCTTGCGTGTTGCAACACACAAAGGCGACAATGTTTGCACCAAACGCCACATACTTTAGTTAAAGAGTTAAGCTTTAAGTGCAGTGAAGTCGAGTTTCAAATTGCTGGAATTGCTGTGATTTGCGTTAAAATGTGTTAAAAATTGTATGGAGCGGTTGTACTTGAGTTTGCTGTGTTCAGCATGCAACACGCGAGGGTAAATGGGTTGTGAGGTAGATGGTGAAATATGTGAGAAATGGTAGGAGTTTTGATTTTTCAACTTGTAGGTTGTATTTGTTGCTCATATTAAGTCGACTTTTTCTTGTTGATATATATATTTAAAGTTTATTAGATATATGTATATAGTCAAAGGAGGCCAAAACTCTTAGCGTCATAGTAGAAATTCCCTATAGATTCAATATTATTAAAACTGTAAATTTCGATAATCCAAAGACAGAAGAAGAGAAAAGTTGTGATCAGTAGAAAACTCGTTATTTTTCTGCCTTATTTTCAATTTCATTAAACACTAAAATATTTTTTGAAAAGTTCCTTTCAAGTCCGTTTAGCATAAACTCGCCTTGCCTAATATGATTGCCTTTTAAGGAGTCTACAAATTTTTTTATTCAGCATTTCCCAGGTTTCGGCATAAATACACTCATAGAAAAAAGATATTCAGTTTGCATCTTCTTCTTCTTGACTGGCATAGACACCGCTTACGCGGTTATAGCCAAGTCCACAACAGCGCGCCACGTATCTCTCCTTCTGTCAGTTTGGCGCCAATTGGTTATACCAAGCGAAGCCAGGTCCATCTCCACCTGGTCCTTCCATCGGAATGGAGGTCTCCCTCTTCCTCGGCTTCCACCAGCGGGTACTGCATCGAATACTTTCAGAGCTGGAGCACTTTCATCCATTCGAACAACATGACCTAGCCAGCGTAGCCGCTGTCTTTTTATTCGCTGGACTATGTCTATGTCGTCGAACAACACATACAGCTCATCATTCCATCTCCTGCGGTATTCGCCGTTGCCAATGTTTAAGGGACCATAAATCTTCCGCAAAACCTTTCTCTCGAAAACTCCTAGTGCCGTCTCATCGGATGTTGACATCGTCCACGCTTCTGCACCGTAAAGTAGGACAGGAATGATGAGAGACTTGTTGAGTTTGGTTTTTGTTCATCGAGAGAGGACTTTACTGTTCAATTGCCTACTCAGTCCAAAGTATCACCTGTTGGCAAGAGTGATTCTGCGCTGGATTTCGAGGCTGACATTGTTGGTGTTGTTGATACTGGTTCCCAGGTATACGAAATTATCTATGACTTCGAAGTTATGACTGTCAACAGTGACGTGGGAGCCAAGGCGCGAATGCGCTGACTGTTTGTTAGATGACAGGAGATATTTCGTCTTGTCCTCGTTCACCACCAGTTTCAGTTTGCATCATTTGAATAAAAAAATCACTTCTGGAACACTTCTTCAACCCTTATTATGAGTTATGTCTTTCGATAAAATAATCCAACTGAACCTTCAAGGATTTCCCCCCCAATATCTATTATTTAGAAAGTATCGAAATAAAACTTGATCGTATCATAAATTAGAATATGTTTCAACTTTATTTTCAAATTTTTTGAACCTTTTTTTAAATGTTCCGTCGATAGATTACAGTAACAGCGCATCTTTGACCTATAAATGAAGGATTTCACAAGTTTGAGGGCCCATTGTCTCATAATAAGTATTTTGATTGGAAACTTTTTATTTTCATAAAATACTGGGTATAAGATATTGCTTAATACTCCATTATCCCCATTATAAACACGATTTAACATGATATTAAGTTCAAAAAAAACCTTGTGATTTTTTATTGCAAAGTAAAGTCATAGACAATAAAGATTTTCAACATTTCTTATTTTTGAACAATCTTCAAATTTCTGGTTATAAAATCGCTTTCAGCATGACCTAGCCAACGTAGCCGGGGTCTTTTTATTTGCTGGTACGTCGAGAGAGTACTTTTATTTTCAGTTGCCTACTCAGTCCAAAGTAACACCTGTTGGCAAGACTGATTCTGGGTTGGATTTTATGGCTGACATTGTTGTTCGTGTTAATGATGGTTCGAAAGGAGAGTGCGTTAAGAAATGAATCGCAATTTTTGTTAAGGTTCCATATTTTTTAGTAGGCTAAGTACCTTAAACATTGGCAACGGCGAATACCGCAGATGAGCTGTATGTGTTATTCGACGACATAGACATAGTCCAGCGAATAAAAAGACAGCGGCTACGCTAGCTAGGTCATGTGGTTCGAATGGATGAAAGTGCTCCAGCTCTGAAAGTATTCGATGCAGTACCCGCTGGTGGAAGCCGAGGAAGAGGAAGACCTCCACTCCGATGGAAGGCCCAGGTGGAGAGGGACTTGGCTTCGCTTGGTATAACCAATTGGCGCCAAACTGCCAGAAGGAGGGATACGTGGCGCGCTGTTTTGGACTCTGCTATAACCGCGTAAGCGGTGTCTACGCCAGTCAATCTCGTTTGTCATTTAACCTACTTGATCTCAGTGACAGCTGGCGGGCATTTATTTGTATTCATTTTGCTAGTTCAGTTTATTAAGTCGAATCTTAGCATAAATATGGTTTCATTAATAATTCGTATTCTAATTATAAAATATATATGTATATCCGTATACCTTCTCTCCCAAAAATAGTAATTTAAGTTTATAGTGAAACAACCATTACTTCAGCCAAATTGTCAACCACAGAAGTTTTTATTTTTAAACCATCAGACAATTTAGCATGTCTTAAACTCTACACTACTACTCATATACCTTAGTATAGTTCTAGGTCAGTTGCTCCTTTGCCAACATAGCCACAGTAAGACATAAACCTACACACCTGCTAAGAAGGTCACCGCATATCGCACATAAAACACAAGCGAGTACACTGAGTAATGAGCAGCGAAGTAATAAAGTGCAAACATAAAGCAAATCGTGCAACAAAATAGCTTTCACTATTATTTAAAGTGTAGATATGTACGTTGATGTTGGCACTTATGTAAGAACGCTATGCAAATTAGTTTGGCACGAAGGTGAAAGCCACGAAGTTTTGCCACGGCAGAGGACAAGGCAACAGTTGTGTAAAGTAACAGTGAAGGCAAAGGCGAAGGTTGCGTTTAACCGCCGCGCTGAGTAAAAGTCAGAGTATTAAAGTGCTTAAACCGCTGCGAAGTTTGCTTTTTCGTTTGATATTTTTTCATTGTTTTTTGTTTTTTTTTTTGCTTTTTGTTTGTTTATTTTGCGGCGAAAATAGCAGCGCTCGCCGCCATAAAGTAGGAAGTCATTTGTGTTTCGACGCCCCAAAAGTTGGACGCGCATGCAATTTCCGCGCAATGGCAACAACAATAATAGCAACAACAACACCAGCGGCAAGTGTACAAAATAACGTTGCACATAAAAATTCCAAACGCGGCCCACACGGTGTCGGAAACAACGGTATTACCTGCAGCGGCGTATGTGTGTGTTTTAGTGCTGAGCTAAACACAAGAGTCTGCATGCAAATTGTGAGGCATACATTTGGGCGCTACTAAAAATGGTAATAAACACAAAAGCTTGAAACGTTGGTAAGCCAATGCCAATAGATATATACAGAGGTACAAAATAGTAGGAAAGCTGTAGCCAAAGGTGTTGTCTGCGCGGAATTGGCCTCTTGGCTAGCTGACATGGCGCTAATGTGCCAAATATTACCAACGGCACTAATACAACAGCAACAACAATATATGTGAGAGGGAGAGGGGTTATATGTGTGTTGTTGTTATAGCTTTTTGCTATTTTTATACTCTCGCAACAAATGTTGCTAAAGAGAGTATTATAGTTTTGTTCACATAACGGTTGTTTGTAACACCCAAAACTAAACGAGTTAGATATAGGGTTATATATACCAAAGTGATCGGGGTGAAGAGTGGAGTTCAAATCCGAATGTCTGTCTGTCCGTCCGTCCGTCCGTCCGTCTGTGCAAGCTGTAACTTGAGTAAAAATTAAGATATCTTGATGAAACTTGGCACACTTATTTTTTGGCACCATAGGAAGGTTGCTTTCGAAAATGATGCAAAATCGGACCATTGCCACGCCCACAAAATGGCGAAAACCGAAAAAAAATTTAGTGTCATAACTAAGCCATAAATAAAGCTATGGAAATAAAATTTGGTATGAAGGATCGCACTATGAAGGAACATATTTGGATGTATTTTTTTTTGGGAAGTGGGCGTGGCCCCGCCCCCTACTAAGTTTTTTGTACAAATATCGCAAAGCAATAGAGCTATATAAACCAAACTTTCTGCAGTCGTTTCTTTTAGCCACTTCCTAATACAGTCCAAAAATGAAAGAAATCGGATGATAACCACGCCCACCTCCCATACAAAAGTTAGGTTGAAAATTACTAAAAGTGGTTAACTCATTAACGAAAAACTTCAGAAACACTAAATTTCACATAGGAAATGGCAGATGAAAGCTGCACTCAGATTTTTTTTACAAAATGGAAAATGGGCGTGACGTCGCCCACTTATGGGTCAAAAACCATATCTCAGGAACTATTCGACCGATTTCAATGAAACTTGGTTTGTAATAGTTTCCTTACATCCCAATGATATGTTGTGAAAATAGGCCAAATCGCTTCACAACCACGCCTACTTCCTATATACCAGAACTTTGAAGACGATCTGAATCGTTTACTTTACAATATATAAAGTAAGCACTAGTGAAGATATCGGTGCAGAACTTTGCACAAAGACTATGTTAATAGTGTGGCAGCCCCATTCTAAAAATCGCCGAAATCGGGCCATAGGTTTTTAAGGCCCCATATATCGAACACGAGGACCTCGATGCTTCTAACCTAATATTATGGTTTCCAACTTTCAATGGACTTTATACAATATATATGACGAATATGTGGGTCAAATTGTGTATAATATAATATAAATAAAGTTAAATAAATAAATTGCGAGACTATAAAATGTTCGGTTACACCCGAACTTAGCCCTTCCTTACTTGTTTATTTTATTTTTGTTTTGCTTTCACTGCATGTTATTGTTGCTTTGACGTCTACGACTCATTGCTATCCACCAGCTTTTGTGTATGTGTGTGTAGGTGCTTGTATATATATATGTATTTATAGGTGTATATGTGTAGCTTTATGTCCGCCTGCTATGGTTGTTCCGTTGCCGCATTTCATAAACAATTTTTTTACGCTGATGAAGGCTATAAGTAGCGCGCGAGCCGGCATTTACGCTTAAATGTATGCAACACATAGTGTTTTAAAGCAACAACTGCGGAAGCCTATTTACTGCCGCCAGTACATGGTAGAGGTGAAACGAAATGACCGCCAACTGTGTGGGTTTTTATTTACATATACACACATATAACCGAACAAATACAGATTCAAAACATAAACTCTCACTGTTACACACAAAATTACAGCCTTTGGCATATGACGTGTAAAATAATGCTCGTATTACTAGCGCCAAACAACAGGTAACGCCATAAAAGCGCAACAACTTGTGCGACCCAGACACACACAAGTGGCTGTTGTTGTTGTTGCTGCCGTTGTAATCATCATCAAAGTATATGACCATGACCATAACCACGACAATGTTGGCCGATATGACGCCAACAGCACCAATGGCGTTAGTGTTGTTGTATTTACAAGTTGAAACGCTCATAAATTTATATGCATGTGTGGTGTTTTAAAGTCGAATATGCAATTGAAGGTAGTGTATTGGATGTAATTTTGTTGTTTTTAAGTTTTTGGTTTATTGCCTCAACAGTTGTTGGTTGGTTCGATTGATTTTTTGACTATTAATTGATGGATTGATTTTGACTTGTTCAATTTTTTTTTACCTTATTGAATATTTTTTTAAATACAAGAGTGTCCTTTTATACAAAATATTAATTAAATTAAAAATTAAACTTAATTATTATTTTCCAAATTTATTGAAAAAAATAATTAAGTTACAAAATTTCGAAAATCGCATTCAAATATTATAAAGAAACTAGCTGTGGCCGCGATTTCGTCCGCGTGGAATAGTGATTTTGGGCTTCGTCTTTATCTTCGTCCGCGTCAATTTCTGTTATCAAAGAACTTCTGCGTAAATTATATTTTTTGTTTTATTTTCTGGTGGCAGGAGAACATATTGATTTTCTCCGCAACCTGATCTTGACAACGCGACATATAATTGGCCATGTGAAAAGCAATCTTTGCGTAAATCGATCCCCACATGTTTAAATGTTTGCCCCTGCGATTATTTATTGTAACGGCGAAAGATAGCTTAAGGGTAAATTGAATTCTTTTAAAATTAAAAGGTATATCATTTGGGATCATCGGGTGCGAGGTATAAGTACTGTTTGACCAACCGCTGGACCAGTCAAAACTATTGCAACGATCACATTATTGCGAAGAAATTTGACTTGAAGTCGGGTCCAGTTGCATAAATTAGGTGGTTTCAGATTTCTAAGTAAAATTATTGGGGCGCCTATTTTTAGCTTAAGGGAATATGGAAGAAGGCCACTTGGGTTCAAAGAATTAAGAAACTCCTGTGGGTAATGAACCACATCTTCTTGATCCATTACATTATCAATAGATGAGTATGTGACTATATCTCCTTCAAGTTTATTTAAAATTATGTCATTAATTTCGTCCACGCTACTGTTTCTCGTCGCCAATATTGCCCTTTGACACATCCATTGGTGACCTTTATTTTCTAATTCCATGATGTCAGGGTAAACTTTTAATATTAAATCCTCAATGTCACCTACTCTTACTCCTAAATCGCGGTCAATTCCAATTTTATTTTGAAAATGAGGTATTTTCCCGTCTCCTACTAAAAGTAATTCTGAAGGGAAGGTTATACTACTTCCCCCCAAATGGGCTAATAATTTGTCGATAATTTTAAAATGTTTACAAACTTCCATAATGGAGAACTTTTAAGCCAAGACTTTACAATGTCTGCTCTAGTTCCCCTTACTATTACGGGTAAAGTTGGTCGAAAGTCCCCAGCAAACATAACAGTAATCCCACCCATGATTTTATCACAGCTTCTAAGATCCGGCCAGCGCAGCGCAGAGTGCAAGTTGATTTTGTTTCGGAGTTATTTATTTGTAATATTATCTTTTAAGTTGTTCGTTGAGATTAAGTGTCGTCAAAGACAATTTAATTCAGAATTAAATACTCTTAACCAACAACACATTTATTTGGATAAAGATTAATATTATTATGTTAATACAACTCTAACAAATAATTTCGACCAAATTAGTTATCACAAAAACGGTACTCTTTTTAGATCATTAAAAGAGAAATAATTCTTTCATACATAACTTTTGTGTATCTTGAACCGTTTTGGCAGCGCAAGGAACTGAAGCCCTCAAAGAGAAATAATTTCCCCCGTTTTTTACACATTTACCAATGTTTCTTCGCTCCGCATATATAGCCTATGGCCTTCCTCGATAAATGGACTATCCAACACAAAAAGAATTATTCAATTCGAACCAGGAGTTTGGGAGATTAGCGCGTTCAAACAAACAAACAAACTCTTCAGCTTTATAATATTAGTATAGATTAATTAAATTAAAAATTAGTTTCCAAATTTATTGAAAAAAATAATTAAGTTACAAAATTTCGAAAATCGCACTCAAATATTATAAGAAGTATGCAGGGTGTCTAAATGTGTTTCTTTGATTGATATTGGGCCTTTCTTGGCCACTCTCTAATTCCGCTTTTTTGATATTTTTAAACCACCATACATTTAAACAGTGAAAATAGTAGTAAATAAAAAGAAAAATGTTGACTACCTTTAGGCTGATTTTATTTTATTGCTGAATATAAGTTTTAAAGACTGAAACTGTAGACTGTTACCTTGTTGAGAGTATCAAAAGGAAGGAAGCAAGTTTATTAAATATGAACTTAGCTCCTATTAATAATGACATCTGTCAATACTAAGTACTAGAAATACACGGGGTATATCGCATATTTAATTATACAAATTTTTTCTCAACATAAAAAATGAAAATTAATAAAATTTAAACAAAATTTAATTCTCTGAAAAACTTCAAAATTCCAAAATAAATAATTGTATTTAAAATATGACTTGAAGAGTTATAATTTATGATTAAAAGATGAAGATGATTTTGCTCGAGTAGAAAGGAATAATTAATGCAAAATTTCGTTTTGAATACAGATCTTTAATATAGTAAAAGTGACTTTTTAGGTTAGGTTAGGTCGGTCTGGTGAGCCTAGAGGTCACGCATAGACTGGCTATGGTCCTTAGCGATACCAGATGGAGTGCCGTCACGTATTCCCTGAGCAGTAGTGTGACTTTTTAAGATACATATTCTTTATTTTTGAAATATCTTAGAAAATTTCAAATTGTTTAATCCAACTTGAGTAAAAATATATAATTCATTATTTACGATATCAAGTATCTTCCAGTAAATTCGTATTTATTACAATTCTTTAATTACTTACAAATTTTCATTTATAATTGGCCAAAACGTCACTTCCCTCATTCAACACCTTTTTAAATACGCGCTGAAATGTAGGCAACACTGCATGCTTATTTCAACAGCATCTCTTGTTAATCGCCAACTGAGCAACCAATTATTGAATTTCCCACTTAAAAGTGTTATTGTAAGCTGTATAAGTGCTCTCGATGTAACTGCTGTATTCGTGCTTTAAGCGTATGCCACTCAAATATAAATTTGTATGTTGCAAAATGCACAGTTAAAGGCATAATAGCAAGTTTTAAAGGTGACCCAACAGGAAAATCGACGGTTCGCAACTTGTGGGCATTTTTTACTTCATTTTTTTTTATTAACTAGAATATTTTAATACGCCTTAAGCAGCGAGAAAGAGTGTCTTTAATAAGAAAATATTTTAGTTATGCTATTTTATAATAATTTTTGAGAAAAGTAATATTTTTTCTACTGCAGCCTTGCCTGAGAGAGTGAGAGAGGGTTCATAGAGTTCAAATCGAAATCGAAATTTTTAATATTTAAAGCGATTGATTTGGAACCAAGAAGCGCCTTCGTTTATTTAGTTCAAACTTTATGCTATGCCAGTTGTTGACCTTCAAAGTTATTCAACGATGATATTTTTCCTACTCTGCACTCCATCTCTATACGTCGATACATTTCCGTGCTGGTATTCAAATATTTTGTTTAATTTAATTTTATAATTTCAATTTATTTTAAGTACATGTTGCATGTTCACAACTAAGTTCTTGAAAATTGTTAAAATATTCAGTTTTTTATAGCGCAATTACCGTAATTAGCAGCAGTATTTACAAAATAAAATTACCAAATATAGTTACTTGTATAAACCTAATTAATTCTTAGCACACTCTTTTACTTTACTCATTCTTAAGGATTGCATTTTGCATTTTATTGTTAAATTAGAGTAGACTCGTCATAAAAGAGGCACGTCAGTTTAATGTAAGAGGGTTATTAAGTGGATGCCATAGACCGGAATACGTTAGTCACGCAATCATACAACATGAAAGATTTAAGTGCAGTTTAGTATGGTTAGTATCTTCGACGAAAAAGTTCAGTGGCAATAAAAACTGAGAGCTTTCGCTTAAAAAAAATTCTTTGAAAACACTTAAGCGGGTGAAAACATATCATAGAATATATTTTAGGTATGGGGAGTTCTCATTTTTGCTCTCTTTTCTCTGTTTAAATTTTATATATCTTTTTTCGTATCCCTTTCTCTCAGTCTTTGTTTATCTCTCTCCCTTGTACACTCCCACTCTCCCTCTCTTACTTCAGCACTTCAATTGAGAGCTCGCCGTTATACTCTGGTGAGCTATAAAGCTTCTTCGTTCTTCGCACTACAGATTGGTGATTTACGGATAACACCAAAGATCCTACCGGTACTAACTTCACATTATTTCTGGTAGCACTTTAAGGGGTAAATATTAAGTTAGCGCGTTACAATTTTTTTTCTGTCGACTTATTTCATGAAAGACTTTTTTTTATTCATGAAAAAAAATTGTTAAATAGAAATCCAAAAAATCTGCTAAAAATCATTTTGTGCCATAGAATTGTGAACAACAACGCATTTATTTAGGAAACCATGCCATCCCAGCCAATTAAGACATACATGAACATTAAGTACAGCGAAGCAACAATCAGATTAACGATCATTACTGAAAAGCCAACTAAAAAATACGAACGGAATGTCAATTTATATAGGTGCATACTCGCCACACCGGCTGTTACGATATTCGCCGAAGCGCCAATCAACGAACCATTCCCACCGAAACCAGCGCCCATCACCAGCGCCCACACGAGCGGACCCAATGGCAAACCCAAATGTTTAATCTGTGCTATGGACACGACAATACGCACCATCATCTGCGTCACCGGATTGTTGTTGAGGAAACACGAAGCAAAAGCGGTAACCCATAATATGAGCAAGAGTGCGACTAACAATTGATAATTGCTAGGCGTACTCTCGATAGCTTTAGTAATATTCTGACCGATGATGTCTTCGAAACCCAAATGTGACAACACTTCGATCAATACGAAAAACGACGACAAAAACATCAATGTGGACCATTCAATGCGACACAAAAGACCCTCATAGTCATTGATGTCGGCCAAGATGAGCAACAGTATGGCACCGAGCAATGCTGTCCACGAAAACCCAATAACATTGAAGAATTCAAATGAGCGCAACATGAAAATCGTCATGATAAACACGAGCACCGTAGCGCATTTAATCAACAAGACTTTATCGACAACGCCGTGACGCATCTTCAATTCGGCCAGTGTGCGCTCATAACGATGTACAGTTTCCTCGTGTTTGGGATTTTTATAATCACCTTTGGTGGCCTCGCGCATCTTATCGATTGCACGATTGATAACACCGCGTAGCCGACGATCGTCCTCCAGGAAGCTGCCAATCGTTGTCGAGGCGCGTTGCCAACGTTGTATGCCACGATTGACTAACTCCTTCTGTATACTAACCGATTCATGGTAATCGAGCATTTTGGAATGTGTCGAATAGAAGCGCAATTGGTAATATGACTGCAGCAGTACCAGTAATGTACAGGGTGCCATATTCAACACGAATACGCCGAAAGTGATGCCATGCTCTTGTAAGAACTTATTCGTTGTGATAATAATATTCGGCGGACTGCCGAGTGGCGTAAAAGCGGCACCAACATTAGCACATATCATCAAATAGATGAGCACCGAAACTGGATTCATGCCAGACACTTCGCACAATTTAATCGTAATCGGTGACGACAGCAGCATTGTTGTGCTATTATTGAGAAATGCCGACACCACACTAATAAAGAAGCATAAACTCATGATAAGCTTATAAACACTGCCCTTCGATATTTGATAAGCATAAACTGCGATGAAATCGAACATACCCGCATCGGATATGATCGCCACAATGATCATCATGCTGAAGAGCAATGTCAACATTGGCATATCGATCCATTCGAGTATGGTATCGAAACTGGGTTTCGGATTCAATATGGAGAGTATGGCTAAGGCGAAAGTGGAGCAAATTAACGATGACAATGTCGGATTGGTGACTTCGAATATGAATAGAGCGTAGAGCAATACGAGTACGAGTACTGCAAAAAGTAGGCCCTTCTGTGTGGGCACCGGTAGCCAGGCGAATTTATACTTCACCGTTACAACTTGATCGATATCAGTGTAGGCGCGTAAATACATGCTCGTTTCATTATCTTTGGAAATGTTTTTCCATAAAGTTAGCAAAACATAACGTTCACTGGGCTTGATCAAGTCGATTATCTTACTCGTATCCAAATATTCGCGCCATAAATCGGCAATATTCACCGTTATAATTTCTGTCTTATTATCACCGTAAAATGTACGTACTGCTTGTAGAAATAAGAAATTCGCTTCATGTTCCCTACCCGCATAAACCAAGTGACCATCAATGATGAATGGTCCCTTTACGGACAGCGATACTGCTTTTGTCGTTTCGTAGGGTATGTTGATTATATGCTTTTCATCCGGATAGATTGAGATCAGTGTCGGTGTAAGCGGTGAATCTCTGTAGATAACAAATTGTATGGTGAAGAGCAACCAAATGATACTGAGTCCAATTGGTTTTAACCACGCACGTTTCACTTGTATTATATCTTCGATTTGTAATTCTGGCATGTCGGCCTGCTCGGGCCGCTTTATCATAATATCGAACTTTTTTAAAACCTCCTTTTGTTCGCTCGTCAATTGTAGATCCTCCTCAATTATCAAATTCACGTCATCTTTTATGCTTACAGTTCTTTTCGATCTTGCGCTAGTCTTTCGCTTCGCCGCTTCCACATCATCTTCCTTCAGTTGTTTAAGCTCTGGTGATAATAGCAAAACACTTTTCGACTGTGCCGTCCCCTTTCCAGTTTCGTCTTCCTTCCCAGTTTCGTCCACCTTCCCAGTTTCGTCCACCTTCCCAGTTTCGTCTACCTTTCCAGTTTCGTCCATCTTCCCAGTTTCGTCTACCTTTCCAGTTTCGTCCATCTTTCCAGTTTCCTCCGCGTTTTGTTTCCTCTCGGAAGGCACGGGCATTGGCACATCATCTACCTCAATTATATCGTGAGCAGGACTCTGTTCAGGTGGCGCTGCGCCAACCGTACGCGCCGGTTGTTCGTCTTGCCCATCTGTTGTTTTTGTGGTAATGAGTTCACTTGATGGATCTGGTGTTATTCTCATGGGTTTCGGTGCAGCGATTTCTTTTATTGTGTCTTGTGTGGGTTGTGGTTGCGTCCTTGTGTCTTGCGTCGTTGTGGGTTCGGTGCCCTCTGGGTTTTGTTGTGTATTGCCGTCAGCCATTCTAGCAGTTTCTTCAATTGCTTCTTGACTGACCGGCGGCTTTGGTTGATTTTTTTCGGGGTCCTGTTTATTATCGTCAGCCATGTTTGTTTGTTGGTCGCGCAATTACTGAGAGCCGATAAATTATGCCTATTAATATTTATTTCAAATTATAAAATGATTTTTTTCGAAATTGTCTTTCAAGACAGTTATATCCAGGGTATGCAAGTTATATCCAAAGTACGCATAAAATAATTGAGTAAAAGCTTCCGGTCTTACTGCGCTTTTTCGACTAGTGAACAAGTTGAGTTGAGGGCCGCTTTACTTCGATTGATAGTTTGTGAAGATGAAAGGTGTATGTGCTCAGTCAGGGTCCATATGAAGAAGGCATAGCTTTGAAGATAACTCTCTTCTTATGAATATTTTGAGGTCATATCATTTCTATCGTTATGCAAACTTCTATGTTTTCGATACCCGACATTCCGATGACTATTTCTAGAAAAATTTCTAAAGATACGGAGTTTCTTAGCAGGTTTTCTAGTCTTTCCTCTATATGACGATGCATATTCGGATTCTTAGTAACATAGAACTTGACTTTCAACTGATTTCCAATCTCTCATCTATATTCCAACTTGGTTTACAAGGTAAATTAGAACTGCTGACGTTAGGTGAGAGCTTCGTCTTTATAAAGGATGATTCGATAACTCTTGGTTCGATATCCGTGCTTAATTTGTTCAAAGCTTCCATCGTGTAAAGTGTGGGAGAGCTTATATCAAAGAGTTTAAGTTACTTTGAAAAAATATTTCTTTATTTTCACGGAACTATTAAAAACAACAACAACAACAATGCAACATCATTTAGTCATAACTCGGCGGATCGTGCCATTCAAAAACCACATGACAAATAATTAAATAAACTGAAG